>OX439484.1:154391416-155591416 GCA_949320155.1 Melangyna quadrimaculata
ATTGCGGAGCTAGGCCTGGACTAATAAGTCTAGACTAATAAGTCGGTGCCTTACTCCTCGATTACTTACTTGCTTTACTTTAGATGGCGATCACAGCTCGGGATGAACTACGGCCTCAACCAACAAGCCGTTCCAGGCAGCTCTGTCCAGTTGCGCACACTAAGTTGGTTGAGGTCTTTATCTATGTACTTGTGTAAGCCACCTGTTATGGGTTCTTCCTCTGCTGCGTACACCATCGAGGTTGGGTTCGAAGACTCGTCGGGCAGGTGCGTTGGTGTGCATACGCTCCACGTTTCCCAACCATCTCAGCCCATATAGCTTCTCGTTGAATCTTCTCCTCCGCACTCCTTCGATACACACCGAACTTAAAATCACACGACAAATCTTCCTCTAACAGACTTTCATCCGATTTTGTCAATATCCATAGAGAAGGACCGTGATGCTAGGGTCTTGTATAAAGTCTCCTTGGTTCTCTGAGAGAGGGCCCTACTACTTAAATGCCGTGTTATACTGAAGAAACAGCGGTTGGCAAGAGTAATTCTTCGTTTGATTTCTGCACTGATGTCATTTTGCGAGGTAATGGTGGAGCCCAGGTAGACAAAGTTATATCTGTCCAGTCGTGACCATCGTGATATTTTGCCCGAGTCGATGATGTTGAGATTCCTTTCTTGATGACAGCATATACTTGGTCTTGTCTTCATTAACCGCCAATCCCATATTGGCCACCTCCGATTCAATTTAGAGAAGTGTTCTTTCCAGATCCTCAGGACTGACTGTGTTACTACTAAAATATTCCCACTCTCATCCTTCCGTTCTAGCTTTGTATCCTTGGGTGGATCGTTTCACCCTTTTGTTAAAATTTTTGAACATCACCCCTGCCGTAACAACCCTCAATAGACTCGACAACCCACTTCTCGTGCTCTCTCTATTTTTCTCTCTCAAAACTCGGCGTTCCTCTTTTCTTTTCAGCCCATAGAGCTCCCGGGCTACTCTCTCAGCGGCTCTTGTTCGAGTCTGCAGCACTGCCTGGTACGCCTCGTGATTATCTACACGCGCCAGCTGGCACTCTACATCGAACCAGGGATTTTCGTTGCGGTTGCCTAGTGAAACCCAGCACATCGGAGGGCTTGTTGACAGTGTTTCCACTGGTCCTCTGCACTTGATGCTTATGGCGGGCTTGCTGAGAGAATAAGAGTTACGTGGTCAGCAAAAGTTCTGGCGGTCTCTTTCGATTTTAGCTTCTCGACAACGAATCTTTTCACAGCATCTGCAATGCGTTGTGACGTAATGGATATCCGCATACATTGTCTAGCTACCACCAGGTAGTGATCCGGTAGTGAACTGGAAGCATGTCTCGCGTCTATCGCAACGTGGTGGATTTGGTTGACGATTCGTTGATCACGCGACCGCCAAGTCGCGTATACTGCGGTGTGGGGAACAGGTGCTTGAGATGATGATGTTTCGCCTCGGCGCAAATTCTGCCAGCCCGTTCTGTTTCCGGAAGTTTCGTCTTAAAAGGCTGTGTCTTCCTACTATCGAACCAAAGATGCCCTACTTTCCGAATCTAGCGTTGAAGTCACCAAGTATGATATTCACGTCGTACTTCGGGCACATATTGTACGTTGTCTCCAGGAGATCGTAGAATGCTTCTTTGGTTGAGTCTCCTCGATTAACATAGTATACATTACATAATATCTCATAATTCCCCTTTCTCTACTGCATTCAGCCTTCCCTCTCAACTTGGTTTTAATAAATTCCAGAAATGTAACACAACGTTCAATGCTCCAATCTTAGCTTTGTCCTATATCTTAATGTACCTATTTGGTTAAAGAAAAACCAAACAATAAAATTCAGTTTTTCTAGAATTATTTAACAACAGCTCTAAGAAATCAAAAATACATTATTTATCGTCATGGGTTTAATTTTACTATTTTATTCAACCGGTTCTTTTAAATGTGTCAACATCAAATAAAATATTCCAAAAATGTATGTATGTACATATATCCCTCAATCATTTGGCTTCTAGATTCAAATACCAACATAGTGAGCTCTAATTTCATTCTTCTAATAATTTAAATAAAATTTTAACGGAAATTCTATTCAAATTAAATTTTAGCAATTTTACGTCATGTTGATTTTTCGTTTGTTTGTTTTTATTAAAATTCCATAATAAGCTGAAATAAAATTCTCATTCAAGATTATAAATGTTGGCGTTCTTGAATAGAAGGAGTTTTTTTTCTTTGTTTTTGTCTGTGGTATCTTCTTCCGCAATTTTAATTTGGCTTTTTTATTAATACTTACCAAAAGCGTTTTTTTCCAAGGAAATGTGGTTTATTTCTTTCACTTCCGATCGCAAAAAAAAACATGTCTATTTTACCAATCTTAGATATCCAATGAAGCTTCCTCTTTATGCTAAATGCGAAAACCAATAGTTTCAAAAAATTAATTTGTTTGTTTTAATTTTATGGATTCTTTAAGCAAGACGACAATCGTGCCAAAATAAAGTTGCATGAACAAAAATCAATGATTTTATTACTAAAAATTCAATGCAACCAGTTAATAAGATTTCTTTGTTATATTCATCAAGATTTCCGCATTGTATAATATGTGTATGAGTTTCTTGTTAAAAATGAGATTTTGACGACCGGACCGAGAAAAAGATTAATGTGGGCGTAAATGCATTTTTTCATTTAGTTTTATTGAATTCAAATTGACTTACTGTTGAAATATATAATTTGCAATAATGACACAAATCTTTAATAAATTATTCTTAACCTATGCAAAGCTAATGGAGACATTCTTGGAGATTAAAATAGCTTATGCATATTTTTTAGAGTAATGAAATTCATGGAATGGTTTTATGAATTCTCTGTTTTAATTGATTATTAAGTGTTATTTTATATTTTGAATGTCTTTTTGTTTTATAGAATTTAATTTAATGTGTTCAAACATTTTGAGTGGAATAAATAATGCGTATATAATTTATTGTTGGTTGCTGTTCAAATTAATTTTGTATGCCTTGTAGGACAAAAATTATTAATAAAAAATATATTTAAGATAATAGAGAATTGAAAAAAAAATTGTAATTATGATCTTCTGGATCAATTTTTGCATCTATTTATACATTTAATTTAGATCCAAAACTTACCATAAAGTAATTATCTGTTTTTATTTGTTCTTAGGGCAAGCTTTTGAGTCAATAAATAATTTGATGTACATTTTAAGGTATGTTTTGTATATTCCTGCGTATCTCGTCATTTTCTTAACTAAAGTTATTAGTATTATCCAGTTCGGTACTTCTAAGTTTACTAAAAAATATTGCATTCAAAAGTCTTTGGAATAATTTTATTTTACCATAAAAATAAAATGAAAGAAAAAATATTTTTTTCATTTTTAACATTTTTTCCAATTTTGTTCGTTTTAAACCAAGACATTTTAAAACAGCTATTTTCACATGTTTTTATAATTTTCTCGATAACTATATATAAATAGTCAACGTCTAGATACATACCAGTTGTTGACCATGAGAGCAAGTACGTGTGATACAATCGTGCATTTTTGTATCGAAATCTTTGGAGCCTTTTTTGGAAATATTTAATGTTGTATATTCCCTAGCGGCTTTAAAAAATTGTATGCTCCTTAATTGTTTATTATTTAAAAAAAACTGTGAACAAACAACCCAAAAAACACTATTTACCAAGTTTGGAGAAAATCCAACAAGCTGTGTTGGCTACAACAGCGCGAATAGACAGAACTGCGAGTACCATTTTTTCATCTTATCATCTTAAAAGCTCGACCCAAAATCTTAAATTAATTTGTTTCACGAATCCATAAAAAAGTCAGGCAAGTATAGTAAAAATCATGGCACTTATTTCGTTTTACTTAAAAACTTCAAATGCTTTGATATTCTATTTTTTAAAAAAAAGCAAACCTAAACAGTGGGGAACTACATATACAGCCCTACCGAGGTATCCGTTAGGAAAACGATAGTCCGTTCCGATCGGAACTTATGTCGAATTCCTTACAACCAAAAAAATTCGAATTTTTCTGAACAAATCGAATTTTTTCCAAACAAAATCGATTTAAATCGAAGATTTGACATTTCTCATGCATCAAGATGGAATTAAATGTTCTCATTACAATTTTGTGGCGAAGTTAAAATAGAAAACAAATGTTTAAGTGTTCTTAATTGTTTAATATTTCAGTGAATGATGAAAAAAAGTAAAGATAATTTTTCGTATCTTCAAGAAACAAAAAATCCCATTAAAATAACATACAATTCGCGAGGAAAACACGTTGCAAAATTATTTTTCTTCGTCCCCTAGTGAAATATTCAGAATAGATCATCGCTGGATTAATTTTGGATTGTAATTTTTTTACTTGATTACGCGCACAATTGTTTTCGGTGTTTTTCAATTATCAGACGAAATATATTTGCTTTTAAATTATCAAAACAACGCGAAAATAAAATACACTTTAATATTTGCTTAGTGCGCACTACTTCTTAATTCTTGTGCGACAACAAAATTCCTGTCAAATTGCATTCACACACTCACAAAAAAAATACCAAGAATTTTTTTTTAATCAAATCGACTTCAAATGGTTGTAAGGAATTCGACATTAGATTTCGTTCGAGGTATCCACTTCGGAACAAAAAAGATAAAGCATACAATCGCATTCATTTGACACATTCGTCCGGATTAGTTCAATGAGTGATAATCTTTGTGATGTTTAAAAGTTTATAAACTGGTCCACAAAAAAGGATAGTGTTGCTTTATAATCTATTTGTTATTTCAAAGAACCTCTCTTGCTGAGTCTTCTTCGTTGTTTATTGCACTAACGAAACAAAATTATATTTATTTATATTTTTTGCTTACTTTTCTTAAAATATTCCGCAACTGTCAAAAATTCTGGACTGAACGCACTTCATCGCTATGCGATGGTAGTCGTTACATTTTATCGGAAGATTGTCCGATCTGTCAATCGGAACGGATACCTCGGTAGAAAATTCTCCGATTTCGAATGGATCGGAACAAAATTTTCTCCGAACGGATACCTCGATAGGGCTGATACTTTTGTTTACTATTATAGCGTGTAGCGCTTCGGTAAATTTATAAATTCACTTTTTGGTTTTAGTTCCTAAAAGAGAGATCTATTGCGAATAAAACTGCAGGGACAGAATAATTCAGGAAAATACCATTATGTTGAAAAAGAAAATTAAAAATAGAAATAAAAATAAAAATAAATATTATAATTCTATCGAATTTTAAAATTAGTTATTTATTTATTCAATAAATCGTCACAACATTTATTTAATGTTAATGTTAAAAAAAATGCGGAAAACAAGCTTCCCCTACGCACAATTGCCAAACAAATAAGCAGAATTGTGAAAATTGTTTGGTCGAACCTTAGAAATAAAGAAAAATATGGAAAAAAATGTGTAATGAAGGCAATCCAGAGCCACAACAGAAGCATACCGAAGAAAGATAATTAGTCTACTGCTTAAATCAAGGCGAAGAGTGGTATTACAGCGAGTCACAACAACCGTTAAATCCAAAACGAAGACACAACATAATAGATTTTTGCAGGAAGAATATGACGTGGAAGAAGAGTGGACAAAAGTGCTATTTTCTGACGAAAAAAATTCAATATAGATGGTCCGGATGGATATAATTACTATTTCCATGTTATGAGGAAGAAACCCAGGTTTCTGGAGCACCACCATAAGCGAGAAGGCGACGTAAGGCTAGGTAAATATTGAGACGCGTTCGACACGAGTGACGCTACACAGCACGAGTATTTGTAAACAATATAAATCAACCGAACAACGCATATTTATAGAGCGACATGACCTGACGCGCGTTTTCCGAAAATCGCGCGACACAATGATCGTAACACAGTTTTTCTTGCCAGACCGGCGCGTGTTTGTTTTTTTTTTCTGTCAAAAAATTAAATAATAAACTGTCGTTGGTTTTGAAAATAAAAAAATGTGTGGGTACCGGGACTCAAGGGGATGATGTGTAAACATCAGTGTAGTATATAGTTTATACTATAGCTTACAGTATATAGTAAACTGATGAGGTTGCCAAAGGCGCCCGTCGAACATGTTATGTTATTTCATGTGATTCAGGGCTGAGCGTAAATATGTATTTAATTTTGTTTCTAACCTCACCCTCCACTTTCAAAAAAGGTACTTTTAGAGAATGTGACAACTCTTAAAATCATACCCAATTTAGACCTTAAAATCATAACAGTTGCACCATGCCTTAAAAAACTGCATTTTCCACAATTATATGATGAATTTAATTTTCCCGACACTATTTAATGCACAAACCGTTGGCTTGGTTAGTGTCATTGGTGTATTACTATACCCAACCATATTACCGACATTTACCACATTATCTCAATTTACTCTATTCAATGCACGAACCATTCGCATCCATTAGTTAAAAATCTAAATAAACAAGATGGTGGCGTATCCGTAATTTTGTCTTTCCTCTTTCAAGTTTACCCATACCGAGAGTTTGTTTTTTTCTTAATACCTAGCGCTAAGATGTTTACACATCAAAAATCGTTTGCTTTTTTTAGAAATTCCTTTTTTTTTTTTAAGTTTATTTTAATTATCAATATATCAGACGATTTTTGCTTCAATTAATATGTATTTTGACGCGAGACATGCAAATCATTATGCGGAGAATGGCATGACACTTTTTTTAAATCGTGTCGTGCGACACTAGTCACGCCACGTCACACGCTTCGGACGCGCCTCAATATGCGCCCAGCCTAATGGCGTGAGGTGCGATTTTCTGGCTTGGAACAATAATTGATCTGGAGTTTCCCACATTGAAAATGACGGCAAACTCCTACAAGGGAATATTGCAGGAAGCTTTCCTTTAATTTACCGATGCCTTTGGACCAATACCATGGACATTTCAACAAGACAACGTGCCAATCCTCAACACAAGAATCATTAACAGTTGGATATCAATGGCCACCGTATTCTCCGGACCTAAATATTATTAAAAACGTATGGGGATGGATGGTTCGTAGAGTTTACAATTCTGACCGACAATATGAGGACAAGGAATCACTTACTGCTGCAATTAAAGAAGCATGAAGTGCATTTTCTTTAAATTGTATAAAATAACTGCATGATTCAGTCTCCAACTGTGTTTTCCAGTTATTTCAAATAAATGTGGCCATCAAACATATTAAAATATGATTACAAATAGAAAACTACCCAATTTTACTGCACTTTTTCAATTTGTTTCCTTATTTTAAAGAATGTTTCTATTCAAGTGGAGCGGAGTGTATTATACAAACATATATTACGGTTTTAATTATTATAGGAACAGGTTGGTAGTTTTTCAAAATTTTATTTTCAAATATTTTGAATGGAATGGAATGAACATGGTACATATTCATTCAAAAGACAACAAGATTACTTCAAACAAAGGAGCTGAGAAACAAACTTTCTTTTAAGTTATTTTTTTTTTTTGTACTTTTTAAACTAGTTTTATAGAGTTGAAAATTGTAAGAAACTAAGGTTATTAGCTTTGATGTAACGAGACTGAATAATTTCTATCAACAAACAATGAAACATTGAATACGTACTGCTAATGTCAAATCTTCACTCTAAGAATCACCCATTTTCAAGAAGTAAAGATAATAAGTGTACCTATCCGAAGTATTACGGTATTTATGTTGGAAGAAGTTGGAAATGGATTAAGCGGAGGACTTTTGAGGTACCAAGTCGGAAGACGAAGGGTCCCTATTAATCGCCCGATTGCATATGTATATACATTTGATTGGTTCTTAAAATGGTAATTTTCGAAATTCAATAGAAATAGTTTGAACCCTTCATATATGTTTAGTTAAAAAAGATCCTAGTGAATAGCTCAGCCATAAGATCAGGAGAGATAATGCAAAAATTAAATGGGTTGGGGTCAAAATACTGTATGGGTCATAATACTGTGCGAAGTTCGAAATTCACACCCATCAGTCAACACTACTCCGAGCTTTTATTACGGACAACAACTGGACTTGGAGATAACTGGGCAGTGAGCTGACGTAAAAGAAGACAGTTGGAATCAGACCTTGTACGAGTCATCATAAAAAGAAACATCTTACAACAGAAAAGAGAAAATCAACTAGAACAGAAAAAAAAAAAGAACGTTCACTGTTAACAAAAATCAATAAAAAAACACAAATTAAAATCCTCTCGGGAACCAGACTAACAATTTTTTTCATTTCTTTTTGTTTTTTCTCAGAGTTGGGTTTCCATAATTCCATTCCTTTTGGCGAGTTTTGCAACAACACTGTATTTAAAATACTGTATCTCAAAATACTGTATTTCAAAATACTGAAAGTACAAAATACTGTATGATCAAAATACTATAAGTCAAAATTCTGGTTGGTCAAAATTCTGCATTTCAAAATTCTGTATCTGTTTTGCCATTTCTAAGAACAGGACCCAGAAAGCAAACACTAACCAAAAGAAAGAAGAGACGAACTACAATCCTTACAGACACACCCGAAATAGATGCATTGCAAGATGAACAAGCCCAAAGTTAGTAAAAAGAAAAAAGTTTAAATAAAGAAAATAGTTTAACAAATATCAAGTTCCGAAGAAAAACTGGAATATTTGCCGAAAGTATGGGCACACAAAACGCACAGTTTCACGAGATAGGCCCTTCTATGAATGCATTAACTGCAATAGTGACTATGACTCTGAAGTTATTTTTATCTTAACTTATTCCCATTTAGTTAATTTTTTTTACTAAATGAACTATCTGCCTAGTTTTTGTTATTTTTTGAAGTTTGTTGATCGTATTAATTAATAATAAAATAAAACTATAATGCTAGGTTTCCACTTGTCATTGAAAAGACGCAAATTGACAAACTTTCCAGGACAGGGTGGCTTTTACCAACACAAAAAGCAAAGAAAGGAGTAGTAGCGAGCAACTATAACTCACCCTGTCTTGGAAAGTTTGTCAATTTGCGTCCTTTCAATGACTAGTATAAGACTTTGGATTTATTGTACTTTATGGAACTTGATTTTCGACTCTTTAGGGTGTGGCCCAACTAACCCCACACACTGGTCCAACTTTCCCCGCTATAGGGGCAAGTTTGACCGTTTGGACTTGATGCATTAAAGGCAGCATTATTTCTCGGGGGTTACACATTTTCTTTTTTTTCAAACTTTAATTAGAAGCCAGAATTCCATTCTTTCTTTTGATACCAGCTTCATAGTTGTACTATGAATAGTTTGACAATTATTACAAATTTAATGTTTGAAAATTTATTAAAGTTTGCTTTATTTAAATTAACTAAAATTTTAAAATTCTTCTCTGTTTAGAAGATTTTGTTAGATCATGACAACAACACCCCCCAAACGGAAATCCTGGATCCGCGACTGCGTGAATGTCTAGCTACATTCAAGTTGTAAGCTATACAAGAGCAAGTTTGTGCGATCCAGTCGTGCGTTTTAATTATTTATAGATAGTTTTGTATTTCACGTCGCTGCTTATATGTATTAACATTCTCTAACAATAAGCCTTCGCTATTCTGGTTCCTAGTTCATAAAGTTCATTTAATTTCGTTTGTTTATCTTAACTTACTGTTTAAAAAAATAAATTTAAATAAATAAGTGTCAAAATAAAAATACTATCATCTGGTCTCTTCTCGGTGGTATCTAGAAAATTTAACTAGATCATAAAAATACATGATTATTATTGAGTCTGATCTTGTGAGTCATTTTTGTTTTCATTGAAGTATATGTGAGACATTTTTGTTCTCATTGAAGTATAGAGATGACGGTTAATGATTTTATTTTAGGTATAAGTATGAACTGGATCGCTTTAATCTCCACACTCAAGACCTAGATATCAAACTCATCAGATCTAATCTCAGAACCAAAAACCAAATTCTATTATTCAATATGAAATTCTTTTTACTTGTAAGTACTTTTAACTCTATAATTTTTAATAAATTCTTAAAGCAATCTTAAGGAAATTTTTAAAATGTATCTAAATTATAACATTTTCTATTTTAGACAATTTTTGTGTGCTTCGCCATGCTGGCTGTTACTATGGCTATTCCATCGGAAGAAGGTGCTTTGAGCGATATTCCCGGAAGTAGTGACATCCAAAGCCCACAGGATCCCGATTCAATCGTGAAACTGCTTCTTCTTAAGAAACATCTTCTTCTCCATCATTTGGGTTGAGAACAACAAAAGTGTGGATGATATTTTTCTGCGATAAACAATTATTATTGTATTTGTTTATATATAAGGAAAAATAACTAAAATAAGAACAATGTACCTAAGCTTAGAATAATAATGCAAATAAAATATACATAAGTAAATAAAATTAAAAACAAAAATTAAACCATACATTTTTTTAATTTGTAAAAGAATGCAAATAGCTGGTATGTGTTTGGTAAAAAACGAAGACTCTTAAAATTGGTCTAGTGAAGTGCTTTGAGATCTGATAAATCATGTGAGTCCAACTTTTTTACCTATACTCGGAATTTGATGTTGTGGCTTACTTTTTTTTTTTATTTTCATCCAAAAAGATTTTACTGAATTTCAATACCAAGACTGAAGTTTGAATTAACTTGTATGGCGATATTTCTGCAACTATGTGACTCCTTACTATTTTTTTTATTTAATGGCATCAATAAACAAGTGAATTGAGCAAAAAAAAGTCGCGTTATTTTTCCTTGCGTTTTTTAGAAATTAAAGACAGATTTTTTTCGTATTGGAAAAGTATAAACGCACCATGCAAATCTCGTTTAAGCATCATTCAATTATGCGTTTTGAGATGAAAAACAACGAAGCCGCGTGGTACACATTTAAGCGATATGGAAAAGGCCAAAATTCAAGGTCTAAGCTTTAGGGCTATTGGTTGAAACATTTCGAAACCGGGTCCTTTTTCCGTTATTTAATTTCATACAAGTTCCAGAATTTTATGCAACGAACATAAGACCTCGGCGTCCGCAGATGCTGACACGTCATCGTCGCCATAAGAGCCGAACAATCAATGCTGTATCTAATTCGGTACAGTTGTTGCCGGAAATTCGCGAATAATTTAGGTTAGCCGTTTCAGTTTTGACGGTTTTTCGTACCTTAAGAAGTAGTGGAGTAATTTTTGGGTGCAAAATGGCGCCAGTTCTAATTCTAACAATAGCCCACAAACAAGAAAGTATGAAATTTGCCCGTCAAAACATGGACCGCAATTATTGGAAAACCGTAAGTATTTACGATTTTGAGTGCAGAATTTTTCAAATAAGTACATTTTTGAAAAGTCATTTTTGGCAACATTTTTATTTTAATTTCCAATTATTTAAAATATACATATAAATTAATTTATATTTTTGGTAAAAAATCGAAGTCGATATCGATGTTTGTTCTCAAGATATTGGAGTTGAAAAACATGTCTTAACAGTTTTTAGTAGTTTTTTTTTGCAGTTTTCTTGCTCTAAAAAAAATTATTAAAATTAAAACTACCATTCGTTGACTACGTCGTTACGTTATGAAAAAAATATAGACTGGGAATCATTATTTGTTCTTAAAATATTTGAGAAAAATTATTTTTAAACTGTTTGTCTTAGTTTAAAAAAAGTGTCAGTTGATTTTTTTTTTTTGAATTTTTACTAATTCTTTATTACGTAATTATGTGTAGAGTAAAATTAGTCCGAAGTCGATATCTTTTTCTGTTAGATATATTTGAGACGAGAGAATTTAACAGATAGTAATTAAATTTGGGCATAGATAAATTAGAAGTAGCATGAACCATCAATATTTATTTTAATTGAATTTAATTCAATACGAATACAAAAACAACAACATTATTTTCCATTGTGGTCATTTGTCTTCTTCTTATCAATATTAATGATAATTTGTATTTTGAATTTGCATGGCTTGAAACCTCCAGACCGCACAGGTCAAATGTTTTTGTGAATAAATTATTCATTCGATAATAATATTTATGCTAAACAAAAATATTATATTAGCAATAATTTATCATATTATCATTTATGTTCAATATGTTTCTATTTTACAGATATATTTTTTTTTTCGTATGAACAAACAAAAATAAAGAAAAATACATTTGTGATACGTTCGGCGAATTTGGGATTTGATAAAATTTGATTTGTATAAATATTAGCTGAATCAATATTAAAGTCAACAGATACTTATTTGATTCTAACCAATTAACCTCACACAAAGCCTAAACTCTACTACCAATATGAAGTCCTTCCTTATTGTGAGTTTCTAAAAATTTAGCTTTTTTTAAATTATATTTTTGTTTGTATTGTTTATTATAACATATTTAATTATTTTCTTGATCTTTCAGACACTTTTGGTTTGTTTTGTCATCGCAATTGCGATTGTCTCAGCTGCTCCATCTGAAGAAGGAATCTTTGGTGATTTACCCGATAGTGATATAACCAATCCACAGGAACCAAGTGAATCGCTGAAATTATTGCTGCTGAAGAAGCTCAAGCTTAAGCTGTTGAGGGGTTAAGCTATTAGAAGATTGTATTTAATCGATACCTTAAGTACCTACACCTAAATAAACTATTATTAAGCTATTTTTACAATAAAAGTTATTTATAGAATTTAAAAATATTTCTTTTGATTTCAATTATTTTCGATTGCTAAATAAATATGAATGAAATGAAGCTTGACTCTAGCTAATTTATGAAAATCCTAATTTAATTGGGAGCGGGTCGAAATGCTGTATTTTAAAATACTGTATGGTCAAAATTCTGTATGATACTGTATGTTTAATATTCTGTATTTCAAAATACTGTATTACAAAATACTGTATGTACATAATACTATATGATCAAAATACTGTAGGTATCTCATAATACTGTATCTCAAATTTATTCATCTCAAAATGCTGTATGAGCGAAACACTGTATCCCAAAATAATGTATTTAAAACAAAATTTATGTTTGCATAATTCCGTTCTTAAACAACCATTATAAAAAAAAACGAGAGCAGAACTCGATTTATGTATATGTATATCATTTCCTTTATTTGACTTCACAATCGATATATTCATTAAAAAAAAAATAGCACTTTACACTAAAATTCTAAAAAATCAACGAAATTCTTGAACACTTGGAAGTTTTGACAGATCAAATAGTTTGGTGCAATTGTTTATGGGGTGGGGTCGAAATTCTGGATGGTCAAAATTCTGTTTTCAGAATTCTACATTTCAAAATACTGTTTTTCAAAATTCTGGTTACACAAAATTCGTGTGAACAAAATTCTGTATTTTAAAATTCTGTATGAGCAAAATTCTGTATTTCAAAATTCTGTTTTTCAAAGTTCTGTATTTAAGAAAAAATCGCTTTGATTATCGCGATTTGTTCTTAAATACAGAATTATTAAAGTTTTTTTATGATAAAAAGCTTGGCTTTTGTTGCTGCTGTAAGATCAGTCAATACTACGCTGATAGATTGGAAAATTTTGAAACCGGCAGCCTGGTTTCATAAAATGGTTAAGTGATTTTAAACACGAGTCTGATTTCGCAAACGCACAGGGGACAAGGGCAAAAAATGGAGATCACATTAAGAAAAGAAAATTCTTCTTTAATTCTTCTTTAAAATACTGCAACTGGGCAAAAACAGAATTTTGCACATACAGCATTTTGGATATACAGAATTATGGATACACAGAATTTTAAAATACAGAATTATGAAATACAGTATTTTGGTCATACAGCATTTTCAAAAAAAAATTCAAACAGAACTTTGGTAATACAGAATTTTGAAATCCAGAATTTTGACCCGCTCCCTATGGGGTGCCTATTGTTTCGTTTTTTTTTATTTCGCCAATTGTTGTTTCGTATTTGTTACAAATATTTATGTTTAGTTCGGAAACGTTTTTTATATCTTGTATGTCTTTTGTTTTGAGTTCATTTCATTTCACGATTATTTCGAATTTCTTCTTTTGTTTTTAACTTGTTTTGCCTTTTCGTTTTAATGTTTGTGCATGTAAAGAACCTAAAGGCGTTAAAATTTGCGCGTTCAGGCTGCCAGTTTTAAAATTTTCTAATCTATCAGCGTAGTATTGACTGATCTTACAGCAGCAACAAAAGCCAAGCTTTTTATCATAAAAAAACTTTAATAATTCTGTATTTAAGAACAAATCGCGATAATCAAAGCGATTTTTTCTTAAATACAGAACTTTGAAAAACAGAATTTTGAAATACAGAATTTTGCTCATACAGAATTTTAAAATACAGAATTTTGTTCACACGAATTTTGTGTAACCAGAATTTTGAAAAACAGTATTTTGAAATGTAGAATTCTGAAAACAGAATTTTGACCATACAGAATTTCGACCCCACCCCATAAACAATTGCACCAAACTATTTGATCTGTCAAAACTTCCAAGTGTTCAAGAATTTCGTTGATTTTTAAGAGCTTGTGCAAATTTTAGTGTTAAGTGCTATTTTTTTTTTAATGAATATATCGATTGTGAAGTCAAATAAAGGAAATGATATACATATACATAAATCGAGTTCTGCTCTCGTTTTTTTTTATAATGGTTGTTTAAGAACGGAATTATGCAAACATAAATTTTGTTTTAAATACATTATTTTGGGATACAGTGTTTCGCTCATACAGCATTTTGAGATGAATAAATTTGAGATACAGTATTATGAGATACCTACAGTATTTTGATCATATAGTATTATGTACATACAGTATTTTGTAATACAGTATTTTGAAATACAGAATATTAAACATACAGTATCATACAGAATTTTGACCATACAGTATTTTAAAATACAGCATTTCGACCCGCTCCCAATTAAATTAGGATTTTCATAAATTAGCTAGAGTCAAGCTTCATTTCATTCATATTTATTTAGCAATCGAAAATAATTGAAATCAAAAGAAATATTTTTAAATTCTATAAATAACTTTTATTGTAAAAATAGCTTAATAATAGTTTATTTAGGTGTAGGTACTTAAGGTATCGATTAAATACAATCTTCTAATAGCTTAACCCCTCAACAGCTTAAGCTTGAGCTTCTTCAGCAGCAATAATTTCAGCGATTCACTTGGTTCCTGTGGATTGGTTATATCACTATCGGGTAAATCACCAAAGATTCCTTCTTCAGATGGAGCAGCTGAGACAATCGCAATTGCGATGACAAAACAAACCAAAAGTGTCTGAAAGATCAAGAAAATAATTAAATATGTTATAATAAACAATACAAACAAAAATATAATTTAAAAAAAGCTAAATTTTTAGAAACTCACAATAAGGAAGGACTTCATATTGGTAGTAGAGTTTAGGCTTTGTGTGAGGTTAATTGGTTAGAATCAAATAAGTATCTGTTGACTTTAATATTGATTCAGCTAATATTTATACAAATCAAATTTTATCAAATCCCAAATTCGCCGAACGTATCACAAATGTATTTTTCTTTATTTTTGTTTGTTCATACGAAAAAAAAAATATATCTGTAAAATAGAAACATATTGAACATAAATGATAATATGATAAATTATTGCTAATATAATATTTTTGTTTAGCATAAATATTATTATCGAATGAATAATTTATTCACAAAAACATTTGACCTGTGCGGTCTGGAGGTTTCAAGCCATGCAAATTCAAAATACAAATTATCATTAATATTGATAAGAAGAAGACAAATGACCACAATGGAAAATAATGTTGTTGTTTTTGTATTCGTATTGAATTAAATTCAATTAAAATAAATATTGATGGTTCATGCTACTTCTAATTTATCTATGCCCAAATTTAATTACTATCTGTTAAATTCTCTCGTCTCAAATATATCTAACAGAAAAAGATATCGACTTCGGACTAATTTTACTCTACACATAATTACGTAATAAAGAATTAGTAAAAATTCAAAAAAAAAAAATCAACTGACACTTTTTTTAAACTAAGACAAACAGTTTAAAAATAATTTTTCTCAAATATTTTAAGAACAAATAATGATTCCCAGTCTATATTTTTTTCATAACGTAACGACGTAGTCAACGAATGGTAGTTTTAATTTTAATAATTTTTTTTAGAGCAAGAAAACTGCAAAAAAAAACTACTAAAAACTGTTAAGACATGTTTTTCAACTCCAATATCTTGAGAACAAACATCGATATCGACTTCGATTTTTTACCAAAAATATAAATTAATTTATATGTATATTTTAAATAATTGGAAATTAAAATAAAAATGTTGCCAAAAATGACTTTTCAAAAATGTACTTATTTGAAAAATTCTGCACTCAAAATCGTAAATACTTACGGTTTTCCAATAATTGCGGTCCATGTTTTGACGGGCAAATTTCATACTTTCTTGTTTGTGGGCTATTGTTAGAATTAGAACTGGCGCCATTTTGCACCCAAAAATTACTCCACTACTTCTTAAGGTACGAAAAACCGTCAAAACTGAAACGGCTAACCTAAATTATTCGCGAATTTCCGGCAACAACTGTACCGAATTAGATACAGCATTGATTGTTCGGCTCTTATGGCGACGATGACGTGTCAGCATCTGCGGACGCCGAGGTCTTATGTTCGTTGCATAAAATTCTGGAACTTGTATGAAATTAAATAACGGAAAAAGGACCCGGTTTCGAAATGTTTCAACCAATAGCCCTAAAGCTTAGACCTTGAATTTTGGCCTTTTCCATATCGCTTAAATGTGTACCACGCGGCTTCGTTGTTTTTCATCTCAAAACGCATAATTGAATGATGCTTAGCGAGATTTGCATGGTGCGTTTATACTTTTCCAATACGAAAAAAATCTGTCTTTAATTTCTAAAAAACGCAAGGAAAAATAACGCGACTTTTTTTTGCTCAATTCACTTGTTTATTGATGCCATTAAATAAAAAAAATAGTAAGGAGTCACATAGTTGCAGAAATATCGCCATACAAGTTAATTCAAACTTCAGTCTTGGTATTGAAATTCAGTAAAATCTTTTTGGATGAAAATAAAAAAAAAAAGTAAGCCACAACATCAAATTCCGAGTATAGGTAAAAAAGTTGGACTCACATGATTTATCAGATCTCAAAGCACTTCACTAGACCAATTTTAAGAGTCTTCGTTTTTTACCAAACACATACCAGCTATTTGCATTCTTTTACAAATTAAAAAAATGTATGGTTTAATTTTTGTTTTTAATTTTATTTACTTATGTATATTTTATTTGCATTATTATTCTAAGCTTAGGTACATTGTTCTTATTTTAGTTATTTTTCCTTATATATAAACAAATACAATAATAATTGTTTATCGCAGAAAAATATCATCCACACTTTTGTTGTTCTCAACCCAAATGATGGAGAAGAAGATGTTTCTTAAGAAGAAGCAGTTTCACGATTGAATCGGGATCCTGTGGGCTTTGGATGTCACTACTTCCGGGAATATCGCTCAAAGCACCTTCTTCCGATGGAATAGCCATAGTAACAGCCAGCATGGCGAAGCACACAAAAATTGTCTAAAATAGAAAATGTTATAATTTAGATACATTTTAAAAATTTCCTTAAGATTGCTTTAAGAATTTATTAAAAATTATAGAGTTAAAAGTACTTACAAGTAAAAAGAATTTCATATTGAATAATAGAATTTGGTTTTTGGTTCTGAGATTAGATCTGATGAGTTTGATATCTAGGTCTTGAGTGTGGAGATTAAAGCGATCCAGTTCATACTTATACCTAAAATAAAATCATTAACCGTCATCTCTATACTTCAATGAGAACAAAAATGTCTCACATATACTTCAATGAAAACAAAAATGACTCACAAGATCAGACTCAATAATAATCATGTATTTTTATGATCTAGTTAAATTTTCTAGATACCACCGAGAAGAGACCAGATGATAGTATTTTTATTTTGACACTTATTTATTTAAATTTATTTTTTTAAACAGTAAGTTAAGATAAACAAACGAAATTAAATGAACTTTATGAACTAGGAACCAAAATAGCGAAGGCTTATTGTTAGAGAATGTTAATACATATAAGCAGCGACGTGAAATACAAAACTATCTATAAATAATTAAAACGCACGACTGGATCGCACAAACTTGCTCTTGTATAGCTAACAACTTGAATGTAGCTAGACATTGACGCAGTCGCGGATCCAGGATTTCTGTTTGGGGGGTGTTGTTGTCATGATCTAACAAAATCTTTTAAACAAAGAAGAATGTTAAAATTTTAGTTAATTTAAATAAAGCAAACTTTAATAAATTTTCAAACATTAAATTTGTAATAATTGTCAAACTATTCATAGTACAACTATGAAGCTGGTATCAAAAGAGAGAATGGAATTCTGGCTTCTAATTAAAGTTTGAAAAAAAAAAGAAAATGTGAAACCCCCGAGAAATAATGCTGCCTTTAATGCATCAAGTCCAAATGGTCAAACTTGCCCCTATAGGGGAAAGTTGGTTAGTTGGACCACACTCTAAAGAGTCGAAAAGCAAGTTCCATAAAGTACAATCAATCCAAAGTCTTATACTAGGTTTCCACTTGTCATTGAAGGACGCAAATTGACAAACTTTCCAAGACAGGGTGAGTTATAGTTGCTCGCTACTACTCCTTTCTTTGCTTTTTGTGTTGGTAAAAGCCACCCTGTCCTGGAAAGTTTGTCAATTTGCGTCTTTTCAATGACAAGTGGAAACCTAGCATTATAGTTTTATTTTATTATTTATTAATACGATCAACAAACTTCAAAAAATAACAAAAACTAGGCAGATAGTTCATTTAGTAAAAAAAAATGAACTAAATGGGAATAAGTTAAGATAAAAATAACTTCAGAGTCATAGTCACTATTGTAGTTAATGCATTCATAGAAGGGCCTATCTCGTGAAACTGTGCATTTTGTGTGCCCATACTTTCGGCAAATATTCCAGTTCTTCTTCGGAACTTGATATTTGTAAAACTATTTTCTTTATTTGAACTTTTTTCTTTTTACTCTTTGGGCTTCGGCACTTTCCGATTTTGTTCTTCTTGCAATGCATCTTTTCGGGTGTGTCTGTAAGGTTTGTAGTTCGTCTCTTCTTTCTTTTGGTTAGTGTTTGCTTTCTGGGTCCTGTTTTTAGAAATGGCAAAACAACTTCTGGCGCAAATGTATGTAATGCAAAATTAAAACATTATACCATCTTAATGCCGGAAACATTTTGTTTTTAATTTTGGCAATTGAACGAACATTTCTAAATAAACTATAGGTAAGGTGAAATTTGAATTTATTAATTTAGGTTATTCTTACAGTTAACTTATACCTATAAAATTCAAATTTATTTTTTCAAAATGTTAGTTAAGAATGTCTAAATAAAAAAAAAATGCAAAATTGTGGCTGCTCGGACCATTTTTTTTTAAGTTGAATTTTGAACACACCATTCGTTTTGTTTTGCATGAACACTTTGGGTTTTGGTTATGAGAATTCCATTGCACACTTTACTGGGACATCCACTATTTGAATAGAAAAATCTACTTCTAAAGTTGTTTTTTCTCTTTACAAAGTACTTACATTTCAATGGGTTCCAGAGACTTACCTGAAAAAATGTTTTTTTTTGGGCATAAGGGGGTAGTCCATGCTTTTTTCGAAAATCTGTTCAAAACAAAATTGCTAAAATCAGTAAAATTTTGAACAACAATGCCAAGGCCTGTGTCTTTTCAACAAACGGCGACCGCAACCTCTTACGAAGATTTTTTGGAAAGTTATCGCTATAAAAAGACTTTTAGTTTTGGGTCGAAAATAATGGATTTACTTTGAATTCAAATATCTTCAGAACCAGACCTCCTAGAATGTTCTAGTTTACAGCTACAGATAGCTCCTGAAAAAAACTTTGAAGAACCGTAATGTTATCCGAGGCTTATTTGCGGAGCTGTAGGCATCCAAAGGTATCAAGGGTTTTAAAACCCAACAAAATTACTTTGAATGCAAATATACCATAAACTAGACCTTGTAGATTGCTTTGCTTTGGATGTGCTGGGTTTCAGTGGGTTTCAGTGGGTTCCAGGACTTTCGTGAGAAAATGGTTTTTAAGTGATAAGGGGGTAGTACATGCTTTTTTCCATCAAAAATCGATTTAAAAAAAAAATTGCAAAGGCCTGTCAATTGTCTTTTTAACAACGTCAACCTTAACCTCTTAAGAGGCTCTTTTGGAAAGTTATCGCCATGAAAAGACTTTTAGTTTTGGGTCAAAAATAAAAGAATTAATTTGTATTCAAACATCTTCGCAACCAGACCTCGTAGAATGTTCTAGTTTCCAGCTATGGATAGCTCTCAAGAAACTGATAAAGGGTTTAAGAAAGCGCAATGCATATTTGCGGAACTGTAGATATCCAAGCATATCAAAGGTTTCAAAACTAAAAAATAACTAAAACACTTTGAAATATCCAAAGACTAGACCTCGAGAAAAGTTTACGGACATACTATTTTAGTGCATACAAATTATGATCTACTAATAAAATTAATCCCAGATCATAAAACCTCCTTTCCAGCTATGGTAACGCCCAAAATCACGGTTCCAATTTTAAATCGTCGAAAAAATATTTAAAACCATCTAGACTAGACCATATGGCAAATCTGATTTGCCCAGAAAAAAAACTATGGTTCCACTTTAATCGTCGTCATATATGCCTAAAACGAAAAAGGTGCAAGCAATTATTTTGTTTGTGCCGTGCATTCAGTGGTGTTTTTTTTGCAATTTAAGGTGTTTCAAAAATTATGTGCCAGTAAGTACGGCATTAGAACTCATTCCTACACCATTCTTAGAATTAATTTTAACTGGAAAGAGATTAAAATTAGAGGTTTATATCGCAAGTAAAAATCTGATATTTTAATTTTAATTTTTGTTTTTAGTTTTATTTACTTATTTATATTTTATTTGCATTATTATTCTAAGGTAAGGTACATCGGTCTTATTTTAGTTCTATTTTCTGAAAGATAAACAAATACCATAGTAATTGTTTATCTCAGAAAAAAAAAATCATCCACACATTTATGTTGTTATTCTCAACCCAAATGATGGAGAAGAAGATGTTTCTTAAGAAGAAGCAGTTTCACGATTGATTCGGGGTCCTGTGGGTTTTGGGTATCACTACTTCCGGGAATATCGCTCAATGCACCTTCTTCCGAGGGAATAGCCATAGTAACAGCCAGCATGGCGAAGCACACAAAAATTGTCTAAAATAAGAACACAATTTTAGTTATTGTTAAAAACTTCCTTGTATAAATTACAAAATTATATAGTTAAAAATACTTACAAATAAGAAGAATTTCATATTGATGATTAGATTAGAATTTATGTTTGGTTCTGAGACTAACTCTGATCAGTTTGATATATACGTCTTGAATGTGAAGATTAAAGCGATCCAATTCAGTACTTATACCTAAAATAAAATTCATTAACCTCACCTTTATGATTCAATGTAAACATAAATGACTCACAAATTCAGTCTCAAAAATCATGTTTATGGTATTTTTATAATCTAAATTAATTATCTATAGAAACCGTACCACAAACAAGAGACCAGATGATAGTATTTTTATTTTAACACATATTTATGTAAATTTAATTTGTTAAACAAATACTAAATTATTTCTATTCTAGAAAGCATATGAGTGAAGGCTTCTAATGAATGTTTATACATTTTGGCATCATCGTGAAACACGAATCTCCAGATAAAAAAGATAGGTAGGTACTTCGGAAATGTAAAGCGTGTATCAAGTTTTGATACATATTGCTTTGTGAAGATTTTAATTTACATAAAACTTGACCTTAATATTTTTAATGTTAGATGTAAATTATATAAAATCCTAGTAGGTCTGCTATTTCCTGATTTTAGCTAAGACCTTGTGGGTGGCAATGGTACAGTTCTACACTACTAACTTCGAAAGTATGCGTCGTCAAAGCAATATGATTTTCAATATTATGTATTTTCTTATAGTTGAGTTCCTACTACACAGGGCCGCATACCAATTTTAAGATTATGAAGAATATAAGTTTATACACGAAATCACACAATAAGAAACCACACCAAAATAAAAATTGCCAGCCCATTGACAGTTCTTAAATACTTTCTGCACCTGCAGAAAGAATCTCGAATCTTTTAGTCCCGAATGCCAATAAACCCAAATCCCAAAATCTGTGTTTTATGCATATCACCCTTTATCAAAAAAAAAAAAAGAAAAGTTCTAATTTTCTGTTGGATTCAAAGGACACGACCTTGAAAACGAAATATAGTAAAACTTGTTCTTTAGATAATTTTGAGTGTTGAACTCAAATCCATCATCTGCTGATCCTGACATTTTGGAGAAGTTCTTGTTTGAAAATGAGAAAAACAACGCTTTACGCTTTTTTGAGGCTATTTAAGAAAAGTAATGAATTTATTTTCTTATAACATAAATCAATATTTCTAAAATGATTTCGTAAATTCTTTTGGAATAGCAATTTTTAAATCGAATCATAAAAAAATAAAAAATGTTAGAAAAAGTATCATTTTTCTCGAAAACGACTAAAACGATTTTGTGAAAAAAATATGTGTGTTCCTTAATTTCAACGATCTACTTTTAATGAAAAATCTATTTAAGTTTGCATTTTAGAGGCATTGAAAAAGTTTAAATAATGTCGCAGTAAAAAAATTTCAAAAATTTTTTTTTTTCAAGAAAATTTTAAATATAAACAAACAAAAAAACAGTTAATGAAAAAAGTAGGTACCTATACGATTTTTTGTAAACACAAATCTTCTTATTTTTAACTTCCCATTGGTAGTTATTGTAATTGGTGCGATTTGTCGAATTCAAAATTTTGACATATCTTCACGTTTTGAGGTCTCTAGAATCAGAATCCGTCGTTTTTTAGCAAGATGTCTGTATGTGTGTATGTACGTACGTTCGGGGTACTTTTTTCATCCACCAAATCTCGAGAACGCATAAAGATATCGACCTCGGATAAATTTTATTTTACAGATAATATTGTCATAACGTGCTGAAAAGGTTTTCTAACAAAGCGGTTTTTTACTACAGCAATTTAAAAAGGAGCTGTAAAATGTTATTTATCTAGAATATTTCGAGGACGGAATAAGATATTCACTTCAAACTAATTTTAGTTTACACATAATTACACAATACCAAATTGGTAAATATTAAAACAAAATTCAACAGACACTTTTTTTTTAAACTAAGAAAAACAGTTGAAAAATAATCTTCGTCTCAAATATTTCAAGAACAATAAATGATTCCGAACCCAATCTATTTTCTTACTTAGTCTTACGTAGTCAACAACTGATAATTTTTTTTAAAAAAATCAATAAACAGTTTTTTTTAGAGCAAACGAACTGGAACAAAAACTATTAAAAATTCTTAACAAATGTTTTTCAACTTAAATATTTTGAAAAATAAACAATGATATCGATTTCAAATTTCTACCAAAAATATATACCTATATCACCTAAATGTTGAGTATTTTTGAGATTTTTAAAAACACCCTTTAAAAAGCTAAAAATCAAAATGTTGCAAGAAAAAACTTTTCAAAAATGTTTAATTCGAAAAATTCTTACCATCAAAATCGCTTCAAAATCGAAATTTTGCATATGACACTAAATTTTTGCCTTTTTATATTCTTTGAAACCATGTTTTTTTTTAAGTACACTCCCCTGATTTTTGGAATTTTTTTTCTAAGCCAATAGTATGTTTTGAATTAATTAATAATTGGCTTAAATAATTAATACCTCCATACCGAGAAGAGTTAGGAAAAAAATGTTGTAGGCTATTTACAAAAATATATAAACATTTTACAGTTATAAATAGCTAAAGTACAAAATATAGGCAATGCCACATTTTGCCCTATATCTTTATATCTATACCTACCTATATACTGATTATCCAAAAACCCAAAGTTATTACACTATATAATATATAATTATGTAATATATACTCTACCAGCCACCACTTAGATAAATATGTATATGGTTTTCAAGTGCACCAATGGGAAGTTACTAGTGTGGGTCGACCCCAGACTCATTTTTTTTTTTTGTTTAAACTGGGTCACAGTTCACACAGAAAAGTATAGTGACTCATAACAGTAGAGCTTGAACTCTTCTTAATAAACAGTTATTCACTGTATCATTCTCACACATAGCATTTCAGATAGAAGACAGGAAATAATAGGATTTCATATCAAACATTAAAAAAAATTAAGGCCAAATTTTATGGAAATCAAAATCTTCGTATGACAGAATGTATGATACTTGAACGATAAACATTCTTACATTTCGGATGTAGATACCTTGTGTTTCACGATGATGCCAAAATGTATAAACATTCATTATAAGCCTTCACTCATCTGGTTTCTAGAATAGATATAATTTTGTTTAACAAAATAAATTTACATAAATATTTGTTAAAACAATAATGCTATCATCTTGGTTATATGGTATCTATATAGAAAATTAATTTAGATCATAAAAATACCATAAACATGATTTTAGAGTCTGAATTTGTTGTCATTTTTGTTTTCATTGAAGAATTATATGAGCTCAATGAATTTTATTTTAGGTATAAGTACTGAACTCGATCGCTTTAATCTTCACACTTAAGAACAAGATATCAAACTGATCAGAGTTAATCTCAGAACCAAAAACAAATTTTAATCTTCAATATGAAATTCTTCTTACTTGTAAGTATAATTCTTAAAATAATTTTAAGGATATTTTGTTAACAGTATATCTAATTATAATATTTTTTGTATTTTAGACAATTTTCGTGTGCTTCGCCATGCTGGCTGTTACTATGGCTATTCCATCGGAAGAAGGTGCCTTGAGCGATATTCCCGGAAGTAGTGATACCCAAAACCCACAGGACCCCGAATCAATCGTGAAACTGCTTCTTCTTAAGAAGCATCTTCTTCTCCATCATTTGGGTTGAGAACAACAACAAGAAACTATGGATAATATTTAACTAAAATTAGACCGATGTACCTTACCTTAGAATAATAACGCAATCAAAATATACATAAGTAATTAAAATTTAATACAAAAATTAAACTACCTGATTTTTAATGTGTTTATCATAACAAGTATCGCCTACTGGCCGAAATTCGACCACCAAAAACTCATTTACACAGACTCTAGCGTCAAGCAATTTGTTTGGAAATTAAATCACAATAACTTCATAACTGCATTATGGCACTTCCGTTGATCTGCATGTACGAAGATCGTCTGCATTTTGGTCTCTATCCAACCAATGTAAGTTTTAATTTTGCATCCCCTTTTTCTTGCAGAAGTCAGCTGAAGAAACATGTAAATCCACCATTATTCGCAATAGATAACTCTTTTAGGAACTAAAACCAAAAGGTGAATATATAAATTTACCAAGGCGCTACACGCTCTGAAAGTAATCAAAAAGTTTGTTTCTATTCAAGTGGAGTGGATTGTATTCTAATCAAATTAGACAAAAAGAACTGAATTAAATTTGGTAGAGTTGTTCGGAACAGTGATGTCCTTTATTATATGCGTTAGTTCATACAAAATTCACGGTGGATTTGATAGAACAAATTTCAGTCCAAATTCGTAAACGAAACCTTGTGGGCTTCCCCTTATTTTAGAAGTAGATGATGGGAACGTTTTTTTTTTGTTAAACTATTATATTAGTACAGTAACTATATTCATCGACGTATACGTCAAATCTGGTATCTGGCCTAGTAAATAACCTAAGTTTTCGACCTAGAACGGCAACCGCTGCATGGTCAAAAATACAAAAACCACGATTTATTCGCGCTTTTTTACGGTTATTGATGATTTTAGTCCTAAAGAAATAATTTTAAATAAAAACATTGTTCTACGATTTATGTAACCTTCTTTGCTCCAAATTGAGCCCAAAACCATCTGTGTAGACCGAATTTTTTCCAAAATTCAGCATTTCAAAATTTACGAATAAAAAAAAAAATATATAAGAAGTAGTATAATCAAACAGTACAATGGAAAATAAAGAATGGCTGACATAAATGCATCAAATCACTGGAGCTTGTTGGTTGAGCCAAAAAAATAGGACAATATTTCAAGATTTCATGATTTCAACACCTGAAAACGAACAGCTTTACCAAATTTCATAATCCTACAGCAAATGGAAGTGCTCTCAATATATTTAATATTAGTTATGTGATCCTTGCGGATCATCATCGAACAGTGCGTTGAATATTGATCACCACTTCACCTGCTGTTCATTGATTTTGAAAAGGCGTTCGACAGTGTCAATAGAGAATTTATTTGGCTTGCTTGCGCAAGAGGGGCATCCCAGATAAATTGATTGCTATTATCAAGGCTATATATGATGGATCCAAGTGTCTCATTTTGCACAAAGGTAGGCTGTCAGAGGAGTTTGAAATCCAAAGTGGAGCTAGGCAAGGCTGTATACTGTCACCAATACTGTTCCTGTTGGTGATAAGTGACGTACTGCACGCAGCTTTGTCAAATGGAAATGGAGGAATTCAGTGGACTCTGCAATCTCACCTCAAACATCTGGACTATGCGAACGACGTATGCTTACTCTCTCATAGGATCATGGATCTGCATCAAATGACAACAAGGGTGGAGAGAGAAGCAGAAATCATAGGGCTTAAGATCAACTCGGCAAAAACTAAAAGGATCAGCCTTGGAACTCATCAATCCAAGTAAATATTTCTGGACAGCCGGTAGAGATGGTAGAGGATTTCCAATATCTTGGGAGTATTGTCTCTACGGGTGGCGGAACTGAACTGGACGTAAACAGCCGAATCAGAAAAGCAAAGGCTGTGTTCGGAATGCTGTCCAAAATATGGAGAAACAACTCTTTTAGCTTAAAGACCAAGCTACGACTGTTCCGCTCCAATGATGAATCCGTTCTGCTTTACGGCTGCAGCACTTGGAAAGTCACTGACACTGTCACTAGAAAGCTGCAAACCTTCGTTAATAGATGTCTACGAAACATCTTGAGGATTTTCTGGCCCAACCGTATCTCCAATGCCGAACTTCATGCGAGAACGGGTCAGGAGCCCATAGACTCCATTATACGAAGAAGAAAGTGGCAGTGGATTGGCCATACGCTTCGAAAAGGTGATCGGTGCATTGCATCTCAAGCAATGCAGTGGAACCCGCTCACACAGGAGGGAAGACAAGTGGGCCGGCCTAGAAGTACATGGCGAAGAACGGTCGAACAGGAATCGGCACGACTGGGGAAAAGTTGGAGAGAGCTGAAATATATCTCAAGAAATCGTACACGATGTCCCGTAAGGGAAACATCACGGACGTAATAGGTCCGAGGACCTAAGTAAGGAAGTAAGTATGTGAAAATGGGTGGTTGCCACGCCCACTGAATGTTAAATCTCATATTTTTAGTTTTCCCTTTGCTTGCATGTCAAGTCCTATCGCTCTACAAAATTTCATAATTTTCTACGACAACCAGAATTGCTCCATACAATAATTGATATCAATTCTGCGAAAATAGGCGTATGCCACGCCCTCTGAATTTAAAATCTCAAATTTTAAAATTTTGCATTTGCTTGCACTTCTAGCCCTACCATTCTACCAAATTTCATTATTCTACGAGAATCAGAAGTGCTCCTCATAATTGATATCAATTCTATTCAAATAGGCGGGTGTCACGCCCCTGAATTTCAAATCTCAAATTAAAATGTTGCCATTTTTTGCACTTGAAGCCCTACCGCTGTACCAAATTTCATCATTCCACGACAATCAGAAGTGCTCCAAATAATTTATATCAATTCTATGAAAATGGATGTGTACCACGCCCCCTGAATGGAAAATCTTAAATTTTCTTTGTATACACTGCAGGGCCTACCGTTGTGCGAAATTACAAGATTCTACGATGTCGCCAAGTGCTCCATAATTTTGATGATCTGTCAGTGAGTGAGTGAGTCAGTGAGTCAGGTATGGTTTTTGCGATTTTTGTAGTCGTATATCTCGGGAACCCCTACTGCTAAAGAATTACAATTTGGTGGGTTGCCTATAAGCCTGGTGATCTTAGCAAGTGCTGCAAGTTTGAAGTTTATGACTTTATTGCTACTGAAGTTAGAGGGGGGTCGAAAGTCCCCTGAGTTTGATCCTATTGCCAGAACTTGGCTGGGCACTACCGTGCCCTTCGATTGTCATTTTTTAAAAAATTGCCCCTCCTCGGGGATATAGAGATCCCCCTTCTGGTATGATTGCTTTATTCTTTCGGCCCAACCTACACGCTCCAGTGCTTTGATGCATTTATGTCAAGCATTCTTTATTTGCCTTTATACTGTTTGATAACACTACTTGTTATATTAAATTTATTATCACTAAATTTTGAATTTAGCCCAGTCAAATAAGACAAAAAAAGGCCCTTACCTTGTACAGGTATATTTTTTAGTGGAAATGTTCAGAACAATGTCCTTAATCAACTATTAAAAGTCCCAAGCAATCCGCGTTGGCGTACGACCACAATCTTGCAAAAATGCAGCCATCTTGCACTATTTGTTTGTGGCTATATCTCTTGAACTTCTTGCCCTAAAACGACCATTCAAATGTCAAATGGACAACAGACAAGCTTAGATTCACAAAATCAGGGAATTAAATAAAAAAATTAGTGACAGGCATTGCATAGCTACTGTTTTGAATTAAATGAATTTAACAGAGTAAATTGCAGTGCAAATTCGAAAAAATTAAGAATGTCCCATAAATATTTACTAGAAAGCTGAAAATAAGAGAACATGTTTACAACAGTACCAATAATCATATTTGTAAGTTCCCAAAAAAAACCTTTTGTGGTTAAACTGCCATTTATAAAAGAGTACCATAATTTATATTTGTCGGCTTTTGGCATTCCTGGGGTATATTTTTGCCCTAGAAAGGTCATTCAAACGTAAATTGGACATGCTGTGGGGATGGGCGTTAAAGAATAGGCTCTTAATAGCTGATCCGCTCCAGAGGATATTCTTAAAATTATATCATGCAACTGCGAATGTTAATGCGAGCGTAGCTGTGTTTGCCTACAAAGTGGTCTTAGCTGCATGGCAATCTGTGGTTATTGCGCCGCGCCGTCCGGTCATGGTTGTTATAATCGACATGAAGACATCGACGAAAATTATAGCGAAGATATTGTTCAATACGAAGGTAATGATTGTAATACATGTTTGCGCAAATTAAGTGTTTTAGAGTTCCCTTTTATGTGTCCAGATATTGAGAAGATCAACCGAAGCTGATGAAAAAAGTTTAAAGTTCTTTTCATAATATTACTCCTAAATATCCAATTCGAGATTCGAATACATGTCAAAAATTCATGCACAGCAGAATTCTACTTTAGTTTATTATAGGGCGTAGAGTTACTCAGCGATGTTGTATTTTGTATGCGTGTAAAACCGTACTGTACTATGGATGGTTTTACCAATAAAACACTCATTTTTTCTTCTTTAGACCAACGTTGCATTTTTCTCTGTTATCATTTTAATACTAACATGTCATAATTAATATACTTAAAAAAACTGCTCCTAGCATTTTTTTATTTGGGATTTTTTATTGGTACTGTTCTGAACATGTTCACAAAATTTCAGCTTTTTAATAAATATTTCTTGGACATGGGCATTTTTTTTTGATTTAGCATTGCAATTATTTACTCTTTTTTAGTAGTTTCATTCAAAACAGTGTAGCCACAAAACACCTGTTTCTAACTTTGTGTATGCTTCGCTGATTTTGAAGTCAAAGTCTGTGCATTTTACGCTTGCATGGTCTTTCTAGAACAATCAGATAGCCAGAATAGCAAAAATCCGACAAATTCAGATTATGGTACTTTTTATTTAAATGCTGGTCTAATCTGTTTCAAAATTTTAGTCGTTCGCCAACGCATATTGCTTGGGACTTTTAACAGTTGATTAAGGACATTGTTCTGAAGACTTCGACTAAAAAATATACCTGTACAAAATTTTGTCCGGGTCAATGTTTAATTTGACTGGGCTAATTGTTGTATTTTGGAAACGTTTGAGTCTACAAGGCTGGCTTTGTTTTCAAGTTGAAGCAAATTAAGTAACTTTGAAATCGTAGAACAATGCTTCATTTAAAATTAGTTATTTATGACTAAAATCACCAATAACTGAAAAAAGTGCGATCAAATCTCGGTTTTTCTGATTTTTTACCATGAAACGGTCGCCAATCGAGGTCGAAAATTAAGGTTATTTAGTAGGCCAATATCCTGAACAACTCAGCAAAAGATCAGAAATACCAGATTTGACGCGCAAATGATGCCTTCCATACAAACGACAGGGTTACTGGACTATATTGCGAAAAGTGTCATTATTTGTTTTGTAGTTTGGAGCTGTGTTTGGGATAAACATTTTTATTTTAAAAATTGCTTTTGTGTTCGTGTATTAGAGTATGGTTTATGGAGTGAAAATGTTTTTCAACATTTTATTTAACCTTTTAGACCAAGAGCCAACAGCAAAACTTTGGGAGTGGATTGATAACCAAAATCTGAGTATGAGAGTTTGTAGGTACATAATATCGTGATATCGAAAACAAGAGTCTGGCTTGAAAGTCTGGTTTGAAAATAGCGATTTTTCATTTTTTTTTTGTCAATGAATTTAAAAATTAAATTTGCATAAAATTACTGACTGTGACTCTCTACTCCATCAACTGAAGAGTGAAAATCGACAGTCAAGCGACCAAGCAGGTAACTTTTTCAATTTTGTTTTTCTGCTTTCTTGCTGTAAAAAAGTGTTTCTTCATCTCTCGACAGAACAAAATTTAAATGGCAATGCTGCAGGGTCAGTTTGATATTTGAATTACATTGTTTATTTTTGAAGGTGGTAAAGCATTTAAGGGAAAATCAACAGTGTTTCATACATAAATAAAAACGCAAATTCAATCTTTGTTTTTATCTTTTCATACATCATTTTGTTTTATTAATTTTACTTCAATCCTATATTTTCAACTTAACGGCTCCTTTACTTTAATGAGCCAATAAACTTAATATTTAATTATTATTATTATGTATTAAAAACTATATTTTATTAATATTAATTATTTATAATTAAGTTAAAAAATACAAGTTCATATTATAGGTTTGTTTTATCTTGTCAAACTAAATTATATATTTAATTTCTTTTTTATTTTTTGTTTAATATAAATACATATATTGACAAGAATTAATAAACAATTTGTTTTTGCTTATAACGGAAAACAATTTCGCAGAAATAAAAAATAACACCATTTATTTAAGTTGTGCAAATAAATTAAATATACATTATGTATAGAGATACATAAATATCAATTATTTTCAAAATTAAAAAAGATTGTCTTATTAAATTTTCGTTTTTTTATTCACCTTTCTAAACCATTTTTTTGTATCATATAACCGACCAACAAATGACTAAATTAATTTAAGTGAATTATTTTTGTTTTTATTTTAATTAATTTTGTACTTATACACATTTATATATAGAGGCAAGCGTGGTTAGGTTATATTGTAATGATCTCTGTACTATTTATCATTTTTGCATTATTTTTTTTGTGTAAAAAAGTTCAATCTACAAAAATTTGCGGTTATATTTTTACTTTTTTGAAAAATTAAAAAAATAAAATTTTTAGTAGCAAAATATTTTGATTTGTAAAAAAAATCCTTATTTTTTGTCGACAAAAAAATTGCAAAATTTGTATTATTTCATTATATTTTACTGTTTTGCTAAAATTTATTTTGTTTTATTGTTTTATAATTCATCAATGGTTTTTGTTTTTGTTATATTTCGTTTTTATTTATGTGTTTTTTAAGGCACTTTTAAAGCAAAAACATATTAAATATGAGTAAATTGTTTTTGTTGTTGTTGTCTGATTTAAAAAATAATTTTAACTTAAATAAAGCTCGATAAATCACAAAAATAATAATAAAATTTAAAATTTTAAGGAAGAATTTCAATTAAAGAAGGAAAAGTCTTTTGAAAGAATTTAATTACTTATTGGATTATTTAGGATTTGGGGATTTTTAAAGTTTAATTTTTTTTTTTTTAATGAATTTAAGAAAATATTTACGTGACCTAAAATTATCACAAACGAAAAATTGTTACTGCTGATGTCTATTAAAGCAAGCCATGCATAAGTATTTTAATTTAAGTTGATAAAATAGATATTGTGTTTTTAAAACCTTTAGAGAGATCAAAACATTCAATTTTAGCATGAGGAAGTCTTTTTTTTATTTTATCAAGTCAATATTTGAAGGGTTAAGTATATTGAATGATAGAAGAATAAATGGGCGTGTGGAAGAAATTCAATAATTTTAAGTCAGAAGTATTTATTTTTCAACGAGAAACGACTGATTGGCTTTTGAAGCAACACAAATTATAACCTAAGAATATAAGGTTTTCAAAGTGAGTTGAAAAATTAAAATGAAATAAAATACGGACATGCTGAAATTTCGCAATTTATTATTAGTATAAGTAACGAACTTGCAGAAAAGTGATTTATTTGGAGTTGGTTCTATTCTTACGCACACTTTATCTTATGTCTTGTTTTTTTGAGAACGGCTCTTTTAATTTGGATATAATTTTCAGAGTTTATCTTATAAGAAAAAAAAAATTTATCGTGGTTGTATTTTTTGGAGCGATTCCTAACGATTTGGATCAAATGTTTAGAGTTTATTCTTATAAGCGAAAATAAAGATTAAAGAAGTGTTTTTTTTTTTAAACCCAACAAAAACTACGATTGTACCATTTACCAAGGACTTCTACCACCCATGAAACCTATCCGGTTAGCTGGCGAAGTAATTAAAACGAAGAGGGAGGTAAAATATCTGGGAATTACACTATTTAATATACTCCTCTGGAACAAGCATGTAGAAATAACTGTCGGGAAAGCCACAAACGCCCTTATGATCTGCAAAAGACTTGCAGGAAAATCTTGGGGGTGCAAGCCTAACATCCTCAGATGGATGTACACCATGATGGTAAGACCCAGAATTACCTATGGTGCGGTTGCTTGGCACAAACGAACCAAATTAGTAACAACTAGAAACGCTCTAGAAAAATTCAAAGGCTCGCATGTTTATGTATAACTGGAGCAATGAGAACTTGCCCTACAGCAGCTATGGAGGTTATCCTCCATCTATCCCCTCTTCACGAGGTTATTGAAAGTGCTGCAAAGGGAGCCATTATGAGATTTGCCAAGAAGGGAACGGGGACTGGAAATTGTATCAGTCTGAGGGAAAGAGACTGTATTCCGAAGTCCTCAATAACAAACCTTATTGACATTCCAAGAGATGGTATCATTAGAAAATATGACTTCGTGAAAAATTTTCAAACGAAGCTAAGTTGCCAAAAAGACTGGGTGGGCGAAACAGCGAACTACACTTTCAATGGAAATACCATCAAGTGGTACAGTGATGGATCAAGAACGACAGAAGGTACTGGTGCGGGAATTTTTGGACCAAGAACCAAACTTTCCATACCGATGGGACAGTCCCCCAGCATTTTTCAAGATGTATAAAGCGTATAAGCGATAGGAACATGCGCAGGTCAAAACCTCGAAAGGAATTATAACAAACAAGACATTGCCATTATGTCAGATAGTCAAGCCGCACTCAAAGCTCTGAGCTCCTACTCCATCAGCTCTAAGCTGGTATGGGAATGTGTAGGAAGGCTAAATCAACTCGTCAAAAATAACACTGTCACACTCCATTGGGTACCTGGCCACGTAGGTGTCCAGGGCAACGAAGAGGCATAGACTCCCTAGCAAAAATAGGTGCAACGGCTCCCTTAACGGGACCTGAAAAATAGTGCGGAATAGGAGAAAACGTAATTAGAACCAAAATCAAAAAAGAAGAGGAGGCAATAAGATCCAAAACTTGGAAAGAACTCCCAAAGCTAAGACAGGCTAAACTATTACTTGGGAATTACAACCACCAACATTTTACAGACTGTATCAACTTAATTAGAAACCACCTAAGAATTATAACGGGTCTCCTCACTGGACACTGCAAGCTAAAAAGACACCTTAGTATACTTGACCTAGTAAGTAGTGCCACATGCAGGTTCTGTGACACAGATGAGGAAACGCCGGACCATATTCTAGGCAGATGTAGCACACTAATACATCAAAGAAAAAAGTACCTGTGATGTTACCAGTCAGAAGAGAGCGACTTACCATCTCTTAAAATACTCCAAATACTCGAATTCTTGAGAAGAATACATCTGGAGGAAGAGCTGTAAGATGAGCAGGCCTCTTCCAGCTCTAGATGGGGGGCACAATAGATCTTAAACTCGCAGTGCAATGTCCCTCAAATTTTATATTCATTCATTCAAGTGTTTTTAACAAAATTGCATCACTCTTTTTTTCTTAAAACTTGTTTCTTGGATACGATTCTCTCGGTTTTGATGAAATTTCCAGATATTTTTTAAACTTTTAGTACTAAGGATATCCGCCCACTTTTATTTGCAGCTTTTATATCTTGGTGACAGAATTTTGTCATTATACATTATGTTATTGTTGAATAAACCTACAAAACGTCAATTATAAAATAATGTTTCCTGAATCACATGCACATCGCTAAGAGCACAACCCGCTTAAAAGCACGCATTTGTTTGATAATTTTGTCTTTTATTTTGTATCGCTTTAGTATAAAAGTGTTATTTTGCGGGGACAATTCTTTAAGAAATTTTTTTGGTCCCTTCATCAATCACGTTGAGTGAGAAGGGAAAATATAGATGGGGTGGAGATAACTACGGGTAATTCATTCGCAACTGCGGTTCCGCTACTGTTTGGACGGTTTGAAAATAAACAGTTCTGTGATTGACTTAACGTGGTTATCGACTCGTTTTGTACTTTCTCGTTAAACTATAAAATTTTGGATTTTCCGCAATTCGAGAAAATGGAAAAACTTGTATAGTTTGGTTGTTCTCTTTAAGAGGAGTCGCGGAGCATCCATAGGAAACAGAAAGCCTTGCGCGTAAGTGGATGTGAAAATGGTAGTGGCTTTGAAGCATTTGACCTTTAAATGAGAAAACTGGAGGGATCGTTTTCTTCCACTTTCACTTTAAGAATGAAGACCTGGTCAAATAGAGTTCTTTATTTGTAAAAATTTACAACACAAATTTGACCGTCGCGTTTTTTCCTTTTCAGTGAAGGGTTGACTGCACCGCTAGACCACGTGCTGTTTGACTAGCCTTTTAGCCAGTTTACGAAGTCAAAAGCACTCTGCATCTCTTTATTATAAATTGATCAACAGCTTCAAAAAACACTTGAACAAACGAATAAAAAAAACAGGTCCCAGCTTTTTGAAAGCAATATCGAGGAATTGTTTCATTCTGTTCGGTATGTATTAGGTAAGCATTCGTATATACACGTATTTGGGTCTAACGGCTCACAAACAGGGCTGCCGTTTTATTTTTTGAGAATCCAGTACCTTAAGAAATAAAATACAGCAATACGGCAGTAAAATGTATATGATGTTTTCGTTTGTTAAGTTTTATTTGAAATTAAGATAATACAAATAAAAAAAGTAGTTAGCATAATGCCAGTTCAATAGTCAGTTAAAGAGTCAGTTATCTGCCGGGAGAATAAATTTATTGGGCTACTCAACAATTTACCAATTAATTGAATTTTTCAATAAATACCCGATTTTTCAATCATCAGTTAAGATATCAGAGGAATAAAAACTATGTATAGCAACAGGAACAAATTTTAGTTTAATTTGAAAAATAACTACTAAAGGGTTTTCCAATAGGCACGGGTTGATTTTGACAGCTCGAGGCGGCCATATTGTTTCTTTTACTTTTTGTCAAAATATCGTCTTTTGATCAGTTACTAAAGACAAATTATCATGATAAGTTTCAGCGTCGAGCAACACGTGCAAATGATGTTTTGGAGCAGTTGGAAGTTGATCCCAATTTCGGTTGAAAAATCATCTTTAGCGATGGGGCCTCATTTATGGATGAATGGGTACGTGAATAAGCAAAACTGCAGGATTTGGGACAACACCAATCCACGCGAGATTCACGAGGTGCCAATGCATCCAAATAAAATTACTGTTTGGTGTGGATTTTGGGCTGGAGGCGTCATCGATCCGTTCTTCTTCGAAAATGATGCTGGCCAGGCCATCACCGTCAACGGCATCGCTATAGTTCGATGATCACCAACTTCTTGTGGCCTGAATTGGAAAGTATGGACACCGAAGACATATGGTTTCAACAGGATGGCGCTACGTGCCACACAGCTCAAGACACAATCAATATTCTGTACGAGCGGTTTCATGGCATGGTTATTTCGCGCCGAGGTGAACTCAAGATATTATAATATTATTATTTGTTTTATTGATTTGTTTGTGTTTTATAATTATCCAAAAAAAAAGACGATAAGTTCCTCTTAAAAAGCTTATATCTTGAGCTCTATTGGTCGGATCGCCAAAATTATAACTTTTTGACTTTAAAAAAAATGACAGGGCATTACGGCATATGTATATTTTTTAAATTTATTGATGTAGTAATACTTCTGACAAAATAAATTGGCAAATAGCTATTTTCAAACCCCCGCCAAAGGCTGAAAAAGAAACCTGCCAGACTTTATTTTTACTTTTTCACATTTTTCTCATTTCATAAGAAACTTACGAAAATTGTTCTCGTGATACAAATTGTAGACCACAAAGTTTAACAAATTTTCATATATTTTTGAAAATGGTGCGATATCCCAGTCCTAAGTAAGAGCATTTGGAAAATTAGGTGCTAAGTCAATTGAGCCGATAAAGTACAATAAAGATAGACTTTTTCGCGGAATGAAATATTGGTAAGCTGATTTTCTTATAAATGAAATAGGGCTATTAGAAAATCTTATGTCCGCCGGTTATTCGGGACGCCATGACCCTGGCGAAATCCAACATTTTGGAAAATGCAAATGGACCTATATCTCCGAAACTATTGATCTTGGAGGAAAGCTATAAGGCCCCGGTTGTAGGCAATTTAACCATCTTTCGTTTATATCTATATTTTTGTCGGTGCAGGCAATATTTTCAAGGTTATGACGTCTTATTTTTTGTTTTTTCACATTTACGTCAACGAAAAAATCAACATAAGCTTTTTTAATAGCCCTCTTTCAGGTATAAACAATTCAGCCGTCCTGTATTTCGTTCCATAAATCAATTGTTTTTTTTTTTTGCTAATTTTCCTGTACTAATATTTGAATTCGATAAAAAAGTAGTCAGCTTATCGAAGAAAAAAAAATTCTCTCAACGAAATGCTACTTGCTATTGCAAGAATATTTCAAAATTCAAACCAAACATTTTCCGAACCTCGACGGATGCCTCGCTAGGATCAATTTGTTTTCATTATTTCGTAGACAACAACGATTTTCTGCACGAACTTCTTTCTTTTTGTTTTTTTTTTAAACCTTAAATCAGACAGAAACATAAGTTTAATGGCGGAAAATGTAAATATCGGCTGTAGTGTGTCTTTAGGCGAAATCAACGATTAGGTTTTTATAGACGTTTAAAACCCATTTAATGTAAATAAACGTTTGCTTTAATCACTAAACCGTCAAAGACTTCTTTTTAAGTGTCACATTTGCGAATATAACATCATTCATATTTTTTTTTTCGCACGAACTATCATTGGTTTTCCACACGCCCTTTCTTTTTTGAAAACACAACTTAATTTTAAAAAACCTCCCTTATCCTATCATTTTTCAAATTTTCTTATAGCATTGCCATACCTTAATTATTGGACATTGATTTTAATGGCAATTTACTGCAGTTTTTTTTTTTTTTTTTTTTTTTTTGATTCTTGCTAGTTCACAATAACAATATTTTAAGATTATTATTTTATTTTTTCATTTGTGTTTTTTTTATTTTTTGTTTTTATTTTATTTTTACAGTATACTTCTTTACATAAATATTTTAACATACAAATTACAGGGTAATTTTGTTGTTGTTGTTTGTTTGGATCTTACAACTTATATCTATACATACACAATTTATGTACAACAGGTAAATATTATTAAATTTAAGTGTTTTTGATTTGTTGTTTAATTAAGAATTAATTTAAATTATTTTTTGCAAGTTTTTGAAATGTTTGCAAACTTTAAAACTTGCTATGATATAATTATAATATATAATTATTATTATTATTTTTGATTTTAACATTAATGTTTCATAATTATAACATATAATAATTATAAATATTATTATAACGACAGAATAAACCATCTTGGGGATAAACTTAATTTTAATTTTATCATTTATGATAGTAATATTATGCTTAGAGTTATAATTTATTTTTCTTAATGTTTAATGGGAGGGTTGAGGGCTAAGAGTTTCTTTTAAAAAATAATAAGTCGTCAAGGCAGAATTTCTACTACTTAATATTATAATAACTAATATAAATAGTGAATACATTTAATTGGTTAATTACAATATTTTAATTAAATATTTTTTTTGTTTTTGTAATGTATTCTAGAGTAATACAATCATTTCTTATACATAAGTATTTCTCTTTTTTTTTTAATTTTAAATTAAATTTTAATAAATGTTAAGTAAATGCGTTCACAATTAAATCTTAATTTAAACTTAAAATTTAAACAATATAATATTATACATAATTTAAATGTTTTAATGTCTATATCATTTAGATGATTCTTCTTTTTTTTTTCTTATTTTGAAATTTTAAATATTTAATATAATTAATAACATTATAATTATCTGTAAGTTTATGAGTCTTGTTTTTTCTTTTTTTGTTTGTAGAACAACTTTTAATATTTTGCGAGTTGTTCATTTTGTAGTTATGAATTTTTTTCCTAATGTACATAAATTAATTATGTATATAAGATATTTAAATATATAATATTTGTTGTTGTTATTTTTAATTAAGAGGAAGGAATATTTTTTTTTTTTGATTTAAACCATGTTAACAGCACCAGCCGAGGCTGGTGTAGCTATTGAAATGACATCACTACTCTTGAGAGCAGCATTTTGGCATTTGTATTGATTGAGTTGTGACGATACAGTTGGACCATCATCCGAATCGGAATCACTTGAGTCTTCGCTATCCGATAGGGTTGTCGTTGATGCAGTTGTTGTCATTGCTTCGGTTGTATTTGTTGCTATGGATTTGGTATGGATTTTCGACATGTTCTTCAAGGCACCTGGCATATCGGTGTTGCTTTCGAGCGTCGAATGTTGGCTGGATGGGGAATGGCTGTATTCTGAGGTATTCTCTTCGTCTGACACTAGAACAACACTTCGTTTGTGAGTTGGAATTGGTGCTGATGATGGAACTTTGTAGCAGCGACGAGGTCTCATGCCACGACCAATAGGTTGCCGACCAATGCTATAAGGGAGAAAGTGGAAAATTAGTAGGTAAAAGAATTTTAGATTTTTATAGCAATTCGTCCAAAAGAAAAAAAAGTTTTATATTCGTTTGAGCAAACGGCATAGAATAGCAGTGTTCGGGAAAAGGAGATCTCAGAGCACACTACACCTATGTATATGTATCTTGATCTCGGAGGGCCTCATTAATCTTGGTTTGCCTGGACAAGAATCCTCAGCAAAAAAATCTCAGTTTAAATGTCAAAATACTGAGGAAAAAAAATTTGTAGTCGCTTGCTCAGCTTTTGACGGAGAAAGATTTCTGATATCTCGTTTTCCCGAAAACACCAAATATTAACAAATAGCAATATTTTTTGTTTGTCAGAAGTTTAACGACATTAATTCATTTATTAAAAACAAGAAACGATGCTCTGTCATTCTTCCTCTCTCCGAAAACTTCAGGTTTATTTGACGAACGATGTATACAACTGCCTCAAAATACCGTGGAAGCTGTTCTTAAAGGCTCTCCCAATCCAACGCAAAAGCGGCACGAATAATTCGCCGACTGCAATTTTTGTTGTTGTTTTGTGAATGATTCGCCTTGCAGAGCGAATGTTCTGCGTTGGTTTGAGAGAGCCTTAAACTTGAAGTTTATGACATGAAAATTTCGCGATTCTTACCTCCTTCTCCTAAGCGAATATTTGTAATCAGTGTCTTCGCCCTCTTCATCCGACCAACTATCATCACACAAATCCTCCTGAGATTCGCCATTAGCATTATTCAATTCTGCCTGTTGTTGCCGCTTCTGATGCCTCAATCGTGCTATGGCATTTGGACTGTGATGCTGATGTTGATGGAGGTTATTAGTATCGTAACTGTTCAAATCATTGGCACAGGACGACGATGTATAGCTGCCTCGTTGTTGCTTCTTCTTGCATGCCGACGCATAGATCAGTGAGTCACGATCGAAGGAATTCCCATTTTCCGAGTGCTGAGTCAAGCTTCCAACACTTCCCGGAGTACCAGTTGAGTTGGTCATCGTCGTGGTTAGAGTTTGAGTGTTGCTCGAAGAGCTAGTGGCGGTTTGTAATCGATTTTCATGAATGAATTCAATGACTTTCCTATTCAGAGTCTCAAGATTTTCGTCATCACTGCAACAACGAGTAATGTCAAGCCTTTCATTGCTGTTCATGGCATCATCGTATGCCAACTGATCGGGACTGGAACAGGCATCCTGGAATGTCATTTCGCTGGCTGTCATCGAACTCGAGTTGCCATTGGGGCTGATCGGGCTCGATATTTGAAGAACGTTCTGATGCAGGATTGGAGATTGTTGTTGTTGCTTTTGCAAATGTCGATTGTTGTCAGCAACACCAATTATGGTCTGATAATCAGCAACGGGTGTCTGTGGCTCGGCCATCTGACAGTTAACCAGACGAATACCATCGACAATACAACCACCGATCAAACTGGACGAAATTTCCCTCGACGCGTAGAATGCACTTGGACTAGCATCCGTCTCACTGATATCCATGGCGTCAGTTTGAGTCTCGGTGTCGACAAGTTTGACTTTGCGATTTTCCGGTTCACTTTGATACCGCCTCTCGCGTAGTGGACTGACTTTGGGTGCTGCAGCAAATGTACCAGAACCAATGCGTCTGTGACGGGCTTTTTTGGGTTTCTGGGTACTCACACAGAACGACTTTGGTTGCGAACCATCTAGTTGGGCGTAAAGCGTACACTTTACGGGACTCTGAAAGAAATATTTGTAAATGAAAAAAGTCCTTCGATTACTCTCTTCTAGGTAATAATACTTACTTCTGGTGTCGTTTCCGGATCGGGTGTTGTTGACTGAGTATCACAGATCATTGGTGGATGATTGTTGAGTCTTCTTCGATAGTATTGCATCTTCCGAAGAGTATTTCCCAATCGTCTTGTTGGCTTAAAGCCTGGCAACTTCTTTTCTCTCCTAAAAAAATAAATTAAACCAACATTTAGGATATTTCCTTCGATGAAAAAGCTTTTTATCCCACTTACTCAGCGATTTCTTTCTCCTTTTCCTGCAACTGCGTCATACATTCGCTCAACTCCAAATACAAACGATTCGTTTTCTCCAACTTATCTTCATAGACCATTCGAATGTCCTGAGCGTGTCGCCACTCAGCCGTTCTCCTCTTTATCAAATCCTGCTCGTATTTGTGTATACTGGTGCCGTTTTGTGTGATCTCCTTCAAATGTGACCTTACCTCCTCCTTCCACGATCGTTGCGTTTCAAAATATTGCTTTTCGTTTTGTTTCAATAATTCCGGACCGGCAATTCCCAGATGTGTTAGAATATGCCTAAATGACGGACGGTTTCTTGGTTTGGCACTCCAACACAATTCTACCAGCAGCTTAAATCCATCTGGACAACTTGATGGAATTGGCAGCCTCAATGAATTATTTCCAACACCCCAAATTATGGCAGACGAATCGACGTCTTTGTAAGGAATTTCACAAGTTAACATCTCCCACAGTACAACACCAAATGACCAGATATCCACTTTTTCCGAACATGGTTCATTGCGAATTACTTCGGGAGCCATCCAAGCTACAGTTCCAGCAAAGCTCATTTTTGTACTAATTTCATTCCATTCACGACTCGTTCCGAAATCACTGATTTTCACGAGGGCATTTGTTCCAATCAGAATGCTGAAAGAAAAAATTAATGTCGTTTAAAATATGTACATATGTATAAATTAAGACAAAAACGATAGAAAATTAAAAAAAGTAACACGTCAAGATTAAGATCTTAACGCAGTATTGGTTCGATAGGCTGTAATTACAGATTGCACGAAAATGATTATGATACAGGATTCGGGCTTTTCTACCTTGCAGCTCGACGAAATGACACATCATTCACCTAACAGGTTACCCAGCTTACTCTACACAAAGAAATATGGTGTTCTACAGACCAATGGACTATCAACCTAATTGTGATTGACACGAGGCAGGTTTCCAGTTTATTCGATTTCTGTCGAGTTTAACTTTAAACACGTCACTGGAAAACTGGAATTTAATCACTAAGAAAGTAAAGTGCCAAAAGGAGAATAAAATGGCAACACCGCCAATATGCCATCAGAATTTAGGAGAAAATTGTATTTTCAATTAACTTCAACCTGACAGACAATTTATAAAAAGTTGAACTGCTTTATAATTTTCAAGCTATCAGTTTTGACAAGAACACACTTGATTTGAAATTAAAGTTGATAATTCTTGGCTAACTTTCCAGTCACTTTCCAATAAAAGTTCCCTACAGTTGAAGGCAATTTTTTGAAAGCTTGCCAATCACAGACTATAAACTTGCCTTACTTGCAAGTAACCTTAGTCATCTGAACGTACTCATTTACTCTCTGAAGTTAGAAATAACATCAAATTCTGTCCCAAAGTTATCAAGTCGTGTGATTGTCAACCCAGCATATTGTCAATACCTTGACAGCTGCGTTTATCCGCGAGTGTCAACACAAATTCTAAGGTCAATGCTTTGATTGTTATTTTTTCACCGTGCGGTATGATTTTGTCAACGCTGTGAGTCTGAGTATACATTGACAGACTACTCTTAAGCACGTTCAATGTGTCACAACGCCAACGTCTACGCCGCAAAATTGTCTACTAAGTCGATGGAAAAATTTCGGAGACTTTAAAGATTTGTTAATTCAACGGCATCCTTAAATGGATTTTGACAGTTAAAAGTTTGACATTTGACATCCATAAAACAAAAAGTTCTCGCTAAAAAGGGTAAATAAAATTATGAGTTTATTTGATCTTTAAATGAAGTTTCGGACAGATATATGGAAAGAGATAGATCATATTTTGATGTATGTAGAATATTTTATTTCAACTGTCACTTCAAACCCTTCAAATCACATCTGAACGGAGTAAAAAATATGATTTAGAATAGTCGGGTTTTCTAATCCCTTAAAATCGTAGCTATGATTTCGTAGAATCTGACAATTTGCCAAATCCTCTTTCACACTTCACATATCACAAAGTGGTTAGTTTTGGGGAGAAAATAGCTCTCATGAGGGAGTTAAACAAATTCCTCTCCTGACAGATAAGAATTCTGTGAAAAAATGCAGTTTGAATTCATATAAAAAAAGAACCATTTAAAATAAAGCTACTAAATAAGGACTGCTATGTGTTATTTTTATTTGTATTTTAGATTTGGTAGATGTGCATTCTTTTTCTTCAACAGAATTTTGAAAAGCAGAACTTTGAAAAAATAATTTTAATCTCAGCAGAATTTCGACTCCAAACTCCAACTGGTTTTAATGAGTTGGAAAAAATCTGTAGATTCACGTGGTATCACAACGGACCGAATTGTGGTCTAAGCGTGTCATTTCTTTGCTGGCAGCCACTTCAACCTAAAATAACTTTGTGTACGATGTTTTTTTGAAAATTTTGATAGAGATTTATCGAGGATCCGTGGCAACTCTAGTCGATTCTAATTTTTGACGTTTAAAATTGGAAGAAATTGTTTCAGAACCTATTCTACATTTGTTTCTCAATTTTGAGCTTTGTAATAGAATTTCATCCTGGAACCTCATAGACCAAGTAGAGCCCACAGTAAATTTAGGGGTGTGAAAGTGAACCGAAAAAAAAGTATATGAGTCGAAAGGTGTGGTAATGCTTATGAAGGAAATTCAAGTCTTGCAGTCCCTGGAGGCGGCTTAAGATGCGTAATAGCAACTTGAAAACCTAAAAAAATCAACTTTGAGGATGATTGTATGAACCAAAAAAAATTGTACCTATCCCTATGTATTGAGCCCCTGATTACAGATCCGTATGTCCAAGACCGATTGGACGCGGCATTTACCCTGCCAGACCGTTTATAGAACCCGAAAAATTTAAAAGAAATACGTAAAAAAATTATTAAAAAACAACGGTAAGAACTAAAACACCCTTTTATTTTAGTATGTAAAGTCAGAAGTCCCTTCTATCATTTCCTTTTTAAATAAAGTTCTTTTAGTGAACAGTTTTTGAAATACTAATTTCCGAACTCAAAACTTTGAAAAAAAAAGTTCAAAATACTTTTTTTCAAAATTTCACCTAATTAGGTACCATTTTTTCTTTCAAAATTCAATGCTCTTATCAAATCATAGTGAAATACTGAAAACCGGTCTGTTCTAGGACTTCTACTTTTCAAGATATTACAAAATAAAGAAACCAACTTCTTTGTAAAAACAAGAAAAAACGAAGTTGATGATAATCAAGGTTGTAAAAATGACCATTTATCTGCATTCTTCTTAGTTTTATGAGAAAGTTTTTTTAATATCTTGAAAAGTAAAAGTCCTAGAACCATCCGGTTTTCAGTATTTGACTATCATTTGACAAGAGCATTGAATTTTGAATGAAAAAACTGTACCCAATTATGTGAAATTTTGAAAAAAAAAGTAGTTTTTACATTTATTTTTATTTTTTTTATCAAAATTTTGAGTTTGAAAATTACTATTTCAAAAACTGTTCACTAAAAGAACTTTATTTAAAAAGAAAATGATAGAAGGGACTTCTGACTTAACATTCAAAAAAAAAAAGGCGTTTTAGTTCTTACCGTTGTTTTTAATAATTTTTGTACCCATTTCTTTTAAATTTTTCGGGTTCTATAAACGGTCTGGCAGGGTAAATGCAGCCTCCAAACGGTCTTGGACATACGGATCTGTAATCAGGAGCTCAATACCTAGAAATGGGTAAAAAATAATTATCTTGTTCATCCTCAAAGTTGATTTTTATGGGTTTTCAAACGGTCTGGCAGGGTAAATGCCACCTCCAATCGGTCTTGGACATGCGGATCTGTAATCAGGGGCTCAATACCTAGGGATGGATAAACATTTTTTTTTGGTTCATACAATCATCCTCAAAGTTGATTTTTTTAGATTTTCAAATTGCTATAACACATCTTAAGCCGCCTCCAGGGACTGCAAGACTTGCATTTCTTTCATAAGCATTACCACACCTTTCGACTCATATCCTTTTTTTTTTTTGGTTCACCTTCACACCCGTAAATTTGCTGTGGGCTCTTAGTTTATCAGAATGTGACAGAATGCCAAATCCTGTCCGAAAATGTTTGTAACAAACATTTTTGCATAAAATAATTTCTATATATTTTGATGTTGGTGAAAATAATTTAAAATAATTTCTCGTCGTGAAGAAACTTCCTCATTGTAAATTGGCAACGATAACAACACGATGACAGGAAATCACGTCAGTCAACGTGTACACTCTGTCGACGCGACGTGAGCAATAAAGGCTCTCCCAAATCATTAGGGCTGGCCATGAGACGAGACTCTGCGAGACTTTTGGAAGTCTCGTCTCGGTCTCGTTAAAATCGAAAATTTTCAGTCTTGTCTTGTTCTCGCGTCGATCTCGTAAAATTAAGTCTCGTCTCGGTCTCGTCTCCGAAAAACACGATTTCTTCCAGCCAACTTGTTCATTATTGGCACGAAATATTTTCGATTATAGTTTGAATACGTGCAGAAGAAAATAAATATTCAACTGAAATTGGATTTTTCAATTTATTAGACTCTGTAAAATTCAGTCCAAATATACAGTCTCGTCTCGGTTGCTAAAAAGCCAGTCTCGTTTCGTCTTGTCTCGGTCTCGTCATGCGAGACCGAGACTTTTCTCGTCTCGTGGCCAGCCCTACAAACCATCAACGATACAAAATATGATAGTGTAATATACCATGCTAAAAAAACTGTCCTCACCGAATGTTTCGTGTTGGTTTTAGGAGAGCCTTGTATTGCCGAATATATTTGGTGATGTCGACCGACGCGACGCACGACGGTTCAACGATTTTTCTTCCAAAATCTTTCTTTTAAAACACAACGAACAATTAACATTGAGATGGGTACTGCTCCAAAGTTGATCTTTTAATATAAGACATATCAAAAAATGTTTCTTGTTCTAGCACGAAAATGTTTAAAGTCAAAAATGTAACACGACGAAAGAAGTAAAATGTGTAAACACCCTAAAGTACATAACTAAGATTTTTTGCAACAAATAGCATATGCAATAAAAAATCATATATATAAATTCTGAGCATAGCGGGGTTTGGCTTCCAGAATCTAGAAGGATATCGTCGGAGTTAAAAAAAAACATCTAACTCATTTCTTAACGTCTACAAAGCTTCACCTATAGCTTAAGCTCAACTTTCACTTCATGCATTCTACATCTCCATTCCCACAACCCTTAAAATAGGAAACCATCAAAACCAAAGTAGGTATTAATGTATTTCCCTTGAGTTCAATATATTTGTTTGTATAATTTTTTGTTTATTATAAAATAATCAATTGGCGCCCAATGTCGCGTCGGCCGGCCACGGGTGCCGCCGCCGCCGTCATTGTCGTCGGTGGCGCACATTATATTCAGTTTATTCAGACTTTTTTCCTTGCAATTATCTTTGTTATGCTGTTCATGCCAAATAAAATTATTGCAATCGCAAGGTCTGCAGCTGTTTTTCCCACCACTTGTCCAAATATGCCACCACAACCAACAACGCTATATTAGCCTCAAGTTGGATCTTATGTCGTATAAATTAAAAACAACAACAAAAAACACCTTTTGTTCGTTTTCGAGGAATGAAATTGCTACCACCTCACCTACATTATAACTTCATCAGTGCTTGGCGACCTGGCCCGTTTGTTGGCATCAAGTTTCAATATAATTGCCCGACAACATGCTGTTTTGATGTGTCGCCGCCACCAGCCGCCGCGCCGCAGAAAGTTCATTTCCCATTTGGGGACAACGGACAAAAGGGCATGACCAGACCGTCCACACACACCGATTGGTGGAAAGAGGTTGTTTGTCGTTGCCGGTCTTTGAAGAAAACAGGACCTAAACTGATCCATTAACTAATGAATAAATTCCTGTGTAGAATTTGATCGCTTGAAGGGAATTTTGGGTAAGGGAGGATATCACTGTTTAGGTAAATGGACAAAGAATAGACTGCAATCGGAAATGTATTTATTTTCTTATGTTTTTTTTTTTTGGTTTTAATGTGATTTAAGTTCCTGTATCAATGCCAATATTCAGTATATTACAGTCAGGGACTTTAAAACATAGATACTCCTTACTAAATATTACACATTTTATAAATCTACTTCGATTTTGTTTTTGCCAATTTGCTTCACTTTCTGGGCTCAGCATTCTCATCCCTGCTCCTGACTTGTAATGCATACTCGATGTGCATGTGCGATCTTATACATAGCACCTAAAGGGTAACATAGATATCGTTAAATTCACTTGTTTTATAAAGGAAAAATCATGGAAAGTACCTAATTTAAAAATTAATAATTATGTTTTGTGAATTTCAAAATTTAAAATTTGAAGATTTCAGTTCTTCGGCTTTTTTGGAGTGTTCCTTTCATCCAGGTGGCAGCGGACGAATTCCCCAGATGGAATCAACGGTGGCGTCTACAGTTCTAGTCAGGCTTAACTACTTAGTGAACACCTTATACGGGTTACTTTGACATACTCAGAGCTTAGGCCTAAAAGGAGCGGTTAATTCGGCTCCCCGTCCTTGGAGTTATGCTAAGGATCTGGTCCTCCAGGTTGGGGCTCGAGCCGTTGGGGTGACTTCCCGGTGACGACGTATAGACTATTTAGTCGCGAAGCAACAACAAGCCTCGGTTACGGACGGATTTACGGATGACCAAGCTAACGAAATAAGGGCAAAGAATTTCGGATATTTACGTGGAATGTATTGCACCTATCTAGCCCACGTGCAGGCGATCAACTAGTTGAGGCTCTAGACTGCTGCAAAGCAGACATAACTGCCATCCAAGAAGTGCAATGGGATGGACCGGTCATACGGTAGAGGAAAAACTGCGATATTTACTACGGTGCCTGCTACCACAAACAAAATCAGCGCTTATTTGGATGTGGATTCGTCGTTGGAAGCAGACTTAGGCAAAAAGCCTTGAGTTTTAACTATTTGAACGAGCGCCTCTTGACAATACGCATCAAGGGTAAATACGACAACAAAAGCCTCATATGCGTGCATGCCCCGCATGAGAAAAAAGATAAAGACACCAAAGACCGTACGAACAGTGTCCTAGCTATGACATTAAAATTGTCCTTAGCGATTTGCGTAGTAGCCCGTAGCATAATGGTTAGTGCCTTCGACTGTAACGCTGGAGGTCTGGCTTCACTTCCCAGCCTCGTCCACCTAAAAACTAAACTAGGGCTACTGCATCTTGCGAGAAATTGACAAATCCTCCAAAAGTATCACTTGTCATGAATAAGTGCTTCGGTTTCGGCATAAAATTGTAGGCTGTTACAGGAATGGAAATTCCTGTAACAAGCGCACACAGGAATGGTTGCGAATTGATTGTCACTAGGACCTGGTTCTTCTATTCTATTTAGAACTTAAATGAACACCTACATATGTATGTATGTAGGTCGTTTTTGGTAAAAACGCCACGTAGAGTGTGCTGTCAAATAGTATCGGGTGTTTTATTTAGACATGTGGTTTTCAAGAAAAAATAAAACGCATATAATTTAATGTTATGACCAGGAATTAAGATTTATTATAAAGATAAGGGTTTGCCATTATGTTTTAAAAATGATTTCAGGCCAGTGGCCGCCGCGGCTGGCTCGAATAAATTCCAGTCGAGAGGCCCAATTTTCGACCACTTTTTCCAGCAATTGGGGCCGTATGTCGGCAATAACGCGCCGAATATTCTCTTCCAAGGCGTCAATCGTTTTGGGCTTATCTGTGTAGACAAGCGCCTTAACATAACCCAACAAAAAGTAGTCCAGCGGTGTTAAATCGCACGAGGCCACGCCACAGGCCCACGACGACGCGAGATAATGCGCTCACCAAAAGTTTCCTTCAATAAATTGATTGTTTCGTTGGCTGTATGGCATGTAGCGCCGCCGTCTTGTTGGAACCAAAGGTCGTCCACATCAATATCCTCCAATTCAGGCGCGAAAAAGTAATTAATCATGGCTCTAAAGCGTTCCCTATTGACTGTCACATTATGGCCGGCTTCATTTTTGAAGAAGTATGGACCAATGATTCCCTCTGCCCGTATAGCGCACCAAACAGTAACTTTTTGAGGATGTAACGGCGACGTCTCAACAATAGCTTGTGGATTATGATCACTCCAAATACGTACGTTAATAAGCAAATTATTAACGTAGCCATTCAACCAAAAATGAGCTTCATCGCTGAACAAAATTTTCTTGTGAAAATCGGGATCGGTGGCCACCTCGTTTTGGGCACATTTCACCGAACTTTGCAAACGTTGTTCAGGAGTAAGTCTATTCATTATGAAATGGCAAACCAAACTGAGCATAAATCAAGTGACAGCTGTCTAAAGAGACCAACTTCAAAAAAAGGATTGCCAGATTGACTATCACACGTTTAAAAAAAAAATCACCCCTTATAACTAAATGAAGATTTTTACTATTTTAATAGAAGGTTAATTCTTGGTATTTAACAGGGTTTAGGGGCAGACCATTTTTAACGCACTAAAAATTGAAATTGTCAATATTAGACTGAAGGAGAAAATTTTATTGCTTAAAAAATCTTCATACCATCAGAAAAGATCATCAGCTAGATTAAACAGAAATGTACCCAGATAGCTATATACCAAGTGTCACTTCACAAAATAGTGACCTATTCTTTAAGCTGGTCAAAGAACAAGATTAGGAAAAATCCCCTAGTAAAAATTGCATAACTATTGGAAAATAAATACTATGAAATTTGGACTCAACATCGCCAATCGGGTAACAGAGCCAAGGTCTTAGAAACAATCATCCACAGCGGATGGGATTTAGCAACAATTAGTAACGACATAGCTCTTCTGCGTATTGCACCCGTTATCCTTGGAAACGATATCAACATTGTCAAATTGCCTGCTTTATCCAGTAACTTTTTTATGCCCAAATATTTGAACGAAAAAGTCATTACTTCTGGTTGGGGCGATGTAACTGGCAGTAAGCTTAATCTCTTTTCTACAAAAATATAGGAACATTTTTAATTTAACATCTTCATACCCTTATTAAAATTACAGAGGGAGATTTGAAGGAATTGCAATACGCCCATATGAAAATAGTGTCTAACTCCGTGTGCTTCAGATATTATGAAGAAGCTGTCACATCATCAAATATTTGCTCTCAAAAGCCAATGGGAACATCAACATGCTCAGGAGATTCAGGTGGTCCACTTGTAACTAAATCAAATAAAACACTTGTCGGTGTAACATCGTTTGTGGTAGATAATTGCACTCCAGGATTCCCAATGGCTTTCACTCGTATCACCAGCTACAGATCGTGGATGTTGCAACACACTGGAGTTTAGATATTTCATGGAATTTATGTGTGACTTTCGTCACCATGAGACAACCAGAAAATGTATACATATTAAATTTATTGATCTTTCCCTTGAAATATCAGTAAACTTTAAAGATATGTAGAACACTTCAATTTTTCGTAAAACAAAGCACCAAAGCCATTGCATTCTTTAGTAAATAATATCGTGCAATCTTTCCTTTGTTTGGAACCATTCCGATTGCATACATATACTTTTTCCATCCCAAACATTCCCAACCCCAACATCTTATAAAGGGTTTTGCAATAAGGGCGGGCCGATTTTAAAATTGAATTAAACAAGTTGTATATGAGATATGAATAAGGTTTTGTCTTTATTTGAGAGCCCTATCAATGACATTATGTGTGATTATAACATCGTTCAAATGGCCGCCGCGGCTTCGCTGGGTGGCGCGGATTCGAAAGGTCCAGTTTTCGATGACTTTGGCGCATACATCAGGCTGAATTTGACCGATGGCATCGATTATGTTGTCTTTGAGGGCCGCGGTTTATTCGCATATACCTGCGACTTAAGAAAGCCTCACAAGAAAAAGTCCAAAGGGGTCAAATCACACGATCTTGGTGCCCAATTCACGTCGGTCGCCTCAGCGCGAGATAACCATGCCATGAAACCGCTCGTGCAGAATATCGATTGTGTCTTGAGCTGTGTGGCACGTAGCGCCATTCCATTGAAATCTTATGTCTTCAATGTCCATATCATTCAATTCAGTCCACAAGAAGTTGATGATCATCGACCTACAGCGATCGCCGTTGACGGTGATGGCCTGGCCAGCATCATTTTCGAACAAGTACGGACCGATGACGGCTCCAGCCCAAAATTCACACCAAACAGTAACTTTATTTGGATGCATCAGCACCTCGTGAGTCTCGCGTGGATTGCGGTGTCGTCCCAAATCCTGCAATTTTGCTTATTCACGTACCCATTCATCAAAAAATGGGCCTCATCGCTAAAGATGATTTTTCGACCAAAATTGGGATCAACAGAACACCCATTTTGATAATAAATTTGTATCATTTGTACGTGTTGCTCGACGCTCTAACTCACCGTGATGATTTGTCTTTAGTAGCTGATTAAAAGAAGATATTTTTACAGAAAGGAAAAGAAACAGTATAGCCGCCACGAGCTGTCAAAATCAACCCGTCCTTATTGGAAAACCCTTTAGCTATAGCTACCTTACCTATTGTATTTGGTGGTCATAAATGCCAAGTTCTGGCATTACACTCTTTTTACAGGATCAAACTCATGTGATTTTTGAAACCCCCCCCCCTTCTCTCTTACTTCAGTACTCGCACATTTGCTAAAGTCACTAGGTTTCTGGAACTCACCAATTTTCAATTTATTAGCATCAGTGGTTCCCGAGCTGCAAAAATCGGAAATCCGTAACTGATTTACTGCCTGACGCACTGACAGATCATCAACATTATGGAGCACTTCCCGAAATCGCAGAATCATGAAACTTCGCACAACGGTATGCCTTGTGGTACATACAAAGGAAAACATCGATAATTCAGGGGGAGTGGCATCCGCCCATTTTCGAAGAATTGATATGAATTATATGGAGCATTTCTGATTGTCGTAGAATGATGAAATTTGGTAGAACGGTAAGGCTTAAAATTCAAATAGAGGCACAATTTTAAAATTTGATATTAAACATTCACGGGGCGTGGCATCCCCCATTTCCTCGGAATTGTTATTAATTATAAAGATGACTTCGGATTGTTGCAGAATGATAACATTTGGTAGGCTGGTAGACCATGTACAAAAATCATGTGGTCAATACAAATGAGATATTGGAAAATTTGAAATTATCCATTAAGGGGCGTGGTCTATTTTCTCACAATTGATATCATCTATGTGAAGAACTTCTGATTGTCGTAGAATGATAAATTTTGGTAGAGCCATAGGACTTGATATGCAAGCAAAGGGAAAATTAAACATTTGAGATTTTACATTCAGTGGGCAATGCAACCACCCATTTTCACAGAATTAATATTAAATATATTGCGAGCACTTCCGACCAGTGCAGAATTATATGAAATTAGGTAGAGCGGTTGGTTTTCAGGTGAAAAGACAAAATTGACAAATACAAAGACAAAATTGAAATTATGAAATTTTTCATAGAGGGGCGTGGCATCCACCCACTTCTTAACAATTATTATCATTCGAATGCAGCACTTCTGATTTATGAAATTTGGTGGAGCGGTAGGACTTGGAGTGCATACAAAAGACACAAATTAAAAGCTCAATTTTCCTTATGAAGCCTTCATTGGGCGTTTTTATTCTACCCACTTCTCCTGATTAAAAGAATCTTTGCAAAAAGCAGTGAAATCACACTAAAAACATAAATATTAAAAAAAGCCAAGTTCTTCTATGTAAAAAAACTCAAGTTGTTAGTTTATTAATGTTTAATATCAAATATTTTAAGTAGAACCTATAATTAACAGAGAAATCTGTTATTTAGGGACAATTTGTTGACAGTCCATTAAAAACTGAATTGAGTCGTTTTAACTAATATCACGATTAAAATAAAATTGTCATTTAGAACTCTTCATTAATTTTTGATTCATTCACTCACCTGTTGCTAACTGGCTTGCTTTAAATTGCTGCTTTAAATTTATATGCTTTTTAAAAATATCCTTGGGATTTTTATTTTATTTTGACTGATAAACTATCAATTTAGCACTAAATCAAGTTTAAAATAGCGTGTGTTTGTTCACTCTCAATTAACGTTGACAACCAGTTTTGTGTTTGCTTATTTTATTTGTAATTTGTGTGATTTGAATAACAAAAACCCGGAAAGTTGAAAAAACCCTTCTGGTGGAAATAAAAACTATACCTACTTTTCGGAATATTTTTGGTACACATAAAAATCCAAAATAAATAATTTCTTTAGGTTTTTCGCTATATTGCAGTGAAAAATCGTTGTAAAACAGTTTTTTCCATTTTAATATTGGAGAATTTCAAAAAGCAAACGTTATAGGTTAATTTTGAGGTCTGATTCGTTTTCAGTGCATTAAAAACATTAAAATAGTTGTAGATTGTTTTTGCACCAGAAGGTTTTTCAAATCTTGTTTGCTTCTGTTTCCCACATCACACTTTATGATAACAAAAAAAAAAAGCAAACAAAATATCGACTGTCAACGCTAATTGAGAGTGAATAAAAGAAAACAGTTCGTTAACTCTCTATTATGGCTAAACATACCCAAAAAATTTAATACATGGATACTCCACAGAGGAGTATTTGACCCCAAAATCCGATCGAAATTATTTGTTGATATTTTTTTAATAGAAATGATTTAATATGCATATTTTAACCCTATGTCGAATATATAACGTTAAAAAATAATAATAAAAGTGTGTGAAAATACTAAGATATATTTTCAAAAAATAAAATACATGGAAAAAACATATGTATCCTACGTGTGATTACTGCTGTCTTTAAAAGTTGTGTATAATGGTCTTCTGGATATTTTGATGTCATATGAACCCGAACCTAATACAAGAAAATAGCCTGTAAACCAATTTTGCAAAACGACAAAAAAAAACGTTACAAAAATATAAACTGTCATTAAAAAAAAAATGTGGAAACATGTGGAAAACGTTTCTTCTTGGATAGCATAACGAGGGCATATACTTTGTTATAAAAAAAATATTTGCCCGATCACGCCCGCTATTACAAAAAAAGCTTTTTTCTATAATTTTAACCAAAACTAACAATATGTTAGTCATTTAAGCCCTTAAAAAGAAACCTAACCTAAAAAAACAACAACATTTTTCGGTATTATAATTAAGTACATACCCTGAGCTTCCGCATCCAATGAAAATTTTTAAGAAGAACCACCACAACAAAAACTGCAAGGTTATTAAAATTTACGGCGGGGGCATGGTAAAAAAGACATTTCTACTCAACATTGACAAGATTCCGTCTACCTACTTGCTGCTTGTAACAAAGTTTTTAAAGAACTGGTTTATGTTAGCTCAATATGTGAGGTGTACATACAATACAAATTGAGTGTCATTTGTTAATTTTTTATTTGTGGTTTTTGACCGGATTTTGAGCAAGAATACTCCCCTGTGCGACCTCTGGTTCATGCAGGATGGCGCGCCATGCCACACAGCTCCTGCCACATTCGATCTTTTGCGCACCAAATTCCTAAATCGTGTTATCAGCCGTCGTGGCGATGTCAATTGGCGACCTCGGAGCTGCGATTTGACCGCTTTGTACTTTGTTTATGGGGAACCCTCGAAGGCCAATATCATCCAAGCAATCCGTGAGCTAAAGCCCGAAACGATTAACAAGATCTTGGAAAATTGGAGTGACAGAATGCGCTACTGCGAAGCCAGCCAAGCCAGCCAATTAAACGATATTGTGTTCCATAAATTATGGGAATATGTGCTCTCACCAATAAAGCCATACTACATGAAAAAAAAAAATTTATTTTGTTCATTTGACTGCATTTTTCAAAAGAAACTTGTATTTGGCCGACCTTGTATACGTTTCATTTTTTTATGTGTTTCATTAGGGTTTCATTTAGCTTTATTTAATTTACTACGTCAAAAAAATCTTAAGTCCTGCACATGACCTTTGATAAAAACAGTACTGCTACAGCTTCTTTTCCTCCTCTGCTTGTCCAAAATATGCATCAAAATCGAATAAGCAGCCCTATCTTCCATTGGCTTTTCTTAAAAACCTTTGTATCATTCAAAACTCAACATTTCTCAACACTAACTCTATATTTATTTAATTAACTCTTATATTTTTAATCATGTGATTTTAAATGGTGTTGTGTGTTTTGTGTAACATTTTTCAACGCGTTCTGTAAAAATAACTCTCCTATTCCCTTCATTAAGTCACCAACTTATCGGATCCATAATTTGTCACTTCAAAAACTTATTTTTCTACCAAAAATAATAAATTCCAAACCGAAAGTCTGTTTTTCTTATTCTGTTCACCGTCCAGTCCACTAGCAGCATAAACTGCTCTAGACAGCACTTTACACTTCATCATCCCTAAAAATGTATATATCTATCCCCTCGTAATCCACACTCCTTCGGGATTAATTCATTTCAATTTCCTGGAAATCGCGTTCGTATCTTGCAAAACTATCCAAACATTCCCGAAAAGCTCGTTTTCCGTCAGGGTTCATAAATATGTCAGAGGAGTCTTTTGGACACACAAGGCACAAGCAAAAAGGAAACAATGTTTGTGTTCACTTAGTGCGGGGGAGTAGAAAATTCGTATAAAAAGGACGAAGGACGAGAGACCGCGATTGTGTTAGCTATATTGCCAAACAAATACACATAGACAAAAACAATTTTTTTGTATGGCATTCCGCTTTCCCTCCTCCAAATATATGAAAGGCGCCTTGAATTGAGCGCATGTCCGCACTATCCTTATCTCCACTGTATATTCCTTTGAAACCACGTTAATTTAATATAAAAATTGATGTCGTCGTTTGCCCTTCTGCACGGATTGCGCCAAATGAAGAGGTGATGGATTGTTGGCTGTGTCATACTGTCAGAGAATAATAGAACAAAGGATATATCGCAGGGGGCGAAACCAATACAAAACAGTTTGAATATACCTTTAATAAAGAATTATAAAAATACTCGCTTATTGGAACAAGAGTTATCCCGGTTCTACCATTACTCAATTTAAGTTTCTCAATGGGAATCATAATTATAGTCGTGTTTTTTTGAGAAAGTGATTAGCAACTCAGTAAAAGTTTTACACGAAAAACGCAAACGAATTCTGTAGAATAATTTTGTTTGTTATTGTCCTGAGTGTACAAAATTTGCTGAGTTACTAATCACTCCTTCAAAAAACACGGCTTATTTAGCATTTAATGTGGGCGCTTGATCATTTAAGTCCACCACTGATTCAGGGTAGTTGAGACGCTGAAAGTTACGAGCATGAATATGGAACTCGTTCTCGATTTCGTGACGCAGTTGAAACGAAAAATAAGGGTGCAATTCACCCCATCAGAACTTTGAAAGAAGAAACTTTTTTGTTGTTTTCTCTTCTTTTGGTTTATATAATGTACATGAATGAATGTAAACTGAATCTACTTCCCTTTTCAATCCTCCCCCATCATTTTTTTTAAGTGGAATTATTGTTAGAAGTAGAAGGAAGAACGAAGAACACCAAAGTGCACTTGAAATGTGCGATGTTGCTAAGTTTGTGTTTTTTTTTTTTTGTTTGAAAGGACGAGTATTATGTAGTTTCTTTTCTTTCTTTTTTTTTGTGATACTTTATTTTTTAAGGAAGTTGACAGATGAAAGTGCGTCGAACTCTGGGATTATATGATGAATGTTTTAAGTATGATAGACTTCCAGGAGTTAGTTAAGAATATTTGTTTCAATACCTGGAGTTTGTTAAAGGGAATAGAGATGGCAATTGCACACTGTTATCCAGGCGTTAGTGAAATTATTGTTGCTGTTGATCAAATTCCATATGACCTATGTCTTATTCTCACTTGAAACAACCACTTCTGTTAGGGATGTGATTGGTTATTACATAGATTTTATAATCAAGCAATACTTGAATTTTAAGGTAAAATTCGTACGCCTACTCTTATGGGAATCTTTAAAAACAAATGGAATATAATCTTTATTAGTCTAAGCGGTGGCCGTCAGGTTAAAGATTTGAATGTCAATTTAAGGGGAGAGTACGATAACCTTGTCGCCAAAAATTGATAACAATTTTTTGGAGAAGGGTCGAAAACAAGCATTTTTTATAACGGGGTGAGGTGGTCTATCTCACCCCGTTTATGAGGTAAGAGCATTTTAGAAAAAAAAAAAACGACTTAAAATAAAAAACAAAATATCAAAACAAATTTTAATTGATTTAAAGAAACTTTAATTTTTAAAAATAATTTAAATTTATTAATTATTTAATTATATCACAACATTTACTAATTTTAAATTTTAAGCGACGCGTTTTGGTTTTAAAAAACCATCTTCGAGCCTTATCTCTTTGATGTGTGGTGTTGGTCAAAGAGATAAAGCCCACAGATTTAAAATTAGGAAATGTTGTGATATTATTAAATAACTAATAAATTTAAATTATTTTTAAAAATTAAAGTTTCTGTAAACCAATTAAATTTTTTTATTTTTCTCATTCAAAATAAATTATTCATGTTAACAGTTTTCGAAAAATTTTTTTATTGTGAAATTATGATATCAATTCTGAATCGAACACAAAAAACCGAATGGTTTTTGTCTTCTAGTTTTTGAGAAAATTAAAAATTACTTTAAATACTTTTTATAATTTTTTGGTCTTAACGGTGATATCACTTTGAGAATTAATCCCTTTGAGAATTAATGTGGGGGAGTACGATAACTACGGCGCAGCAAAATAATATCGAATTTTTATATCTCACTCCGTTTAGGCGGTAAAGGCATTTTTCTCCAAAATTACTTTAAATAAAAATAAAAATTTAAAAACAAAGGCAACACTTACAATGCTTAAATTATAGGTTTTCTGAAAGCCAAAAACTAGTTATTTTATTATTTGTTTCAACGTTTTAACCAAGTTATTTGTGTTAATAGTTTTCTGAAAAAAAAAACTACTTTAAAACTCAAAATTTAGCGGAACAGAGGCCCCAAAAACGGAGTTAAAATCCTTGAACCCGTGAAGCTGGCCACCCAAGGTACTGAATATTACAAATAAACTGAAAGCACACTAACTGACAACAAAGGCTACCTGATTACTGTCAAAAAAAAATGCTTGAATTGAAACTGAGAAAATTGAAGAAATCGCATGAACTATGCAGTAAAAGCATGAAAAAACGAGACAAAATTATTTTTTGTATTCAATGGTTTAATATCCACTTGAAAAGATGTTTTATATAATTTAAAGTGTATTTGATCATGATTTTTTTTAAATTTTTTCTACGTTGTTCTGAGAGGGACTCTTAACAAGACTTGCTCTCTTTGTCGGAATTTCTACATCTTCTAAGTCATTAGCTTCACTTTCTAAAATTTCATTGAAAATTGGATTTGCAATCGGATATTCCAATTCTTTCTTTGCAAAAACATTTTGGTTTTTAACAGGAGAAGCGTTTTTTTGAAAAACAAAACAGGAAACAAAAAGATCCTTCAAGTACATCAAACTAAGCAATTTTTAAAGAAAAAAGCTAAAGAATGCAAGAAACACCACATTTTCTAGCACGAATCACATGTAAACCTGCAAAAACCTGCACCCAATTTTTTCTAATCAAAGCTTTATATATTACTTTATTATTCTACATAAACAACACAACGGATTTCGACGGAAAACATAAACAAAACTACTAACGAATTATGCACAGAAAACAGAAAAATACACTTTAAAATGTATTCTTTTAAATAAATCACAAAAAATATTTAAAAAAACATTTGCTTAACTACAAAATTGATGAACTTATAAGAACACATCTGCAGCTTAAGTATTCATTTTAAAAATTGTATTTATTAATTCAAAATATTATGTAAATAATTTATTTAAATCAACATTTTTTTTTGTGATGCAAAAAAATGAATGGTTTTTTTTCCACTGACTTTGAACCTGTGCTGCAGGGAAATTAGTTAAAAAAAACTAAACAGCTTATTGATCTATGTGAATATTACTACCGTTTGGTATTAACTTCACTTCTCAATTTAGCAATTTAGATAATCGACTTTTGTCTCGTTTTTGGAAGCATTTACTCCATAGTGCGATGGTGAAATAATTTATTGTCATACGGAGGAAATTTTTTTAAAGCTTTATTTTACAATTTTTTCTAGCGACTTTTGGGTTCCAGAATTTCAATCAATCTAGAGATTTTTGGAGATTGGTCTAGTGACTTTACATTTCAGCTTGCGGCAACACTGTTTCTGGCTCATATTTTCGAACACAACCTAGGTCATGAAGAATTCACTCAAACTGTAGAAATCATCATCATTTTTTTTTTATTATTATTTTAAATTGTGGCAAGGCCTTGGCAATCATATTTTAAACACACTGTTTTTCATCAATTAATTCATGAGGTTCAACGTGTAAATTGGTGCATGATAAAAGATTAATTGTACTAAAATTAAAAAATACTGTACACAAACATTGGGTTGACACTTTAAACTGTTCGCTAAATGTGGCAATCCTATTTGAAAAAACATGATGCCAAAACAAGTCTCTTATCATAACTTTTCAGCGTGTACAAAGTTATTGATGTTGTTTGCAAATCAAGAGAACGCTTAGGAGTCTCATCTTCCTTTTAAAAAAATAATGGTTGTATATGTATTACAACGGGCACTTGCAAGTGGCAACCCAATTTAATGCCAAATTATAATAAAAGCAGGACTCATCGAGCTGAAATGTATACAACTGCATAGAATAGAAGCTTAAAACATGCATATTATTCTTGTTTGTAATTTCCTATATAAAATAATACAATATGGGTTGTCATCAGCACTCAATCAGTCACTTGGTGAGTGGTTACCTTCATTAAATATAAAAGTATACCAAAATCACTTAATTTCAATTTAAAAGTCTTAAAGATCCGGCTTAATCGATTTCAAGATTAAGCTTTACCTATTGTTAACTTTTAAGCGGCTTTTTCGTGGATATTTATAAAACACAAAAAATTAACAAAACAAAAAAGTCTCCAAAAAAATAAAAAACAAGTAAGGTTTGCTTAAAAAGCTTATTATCTAGAGTTATTGAAATTATATCATTCAAATTAAGCAGTTTTGTTCTTAGAAAAGAAAAAGTACAGTTCAGAGCATAATACTGTACAATTTTTTAAATTAATGGAAGTGATGATACCTTAAATTTGGAAAACCACAAATTTCAACTCCCCTAGGTTGGGTTATTGAGATAATAAAAACGTATTGGCGGGTCTATTTCTTACCGTTATATTAAAAGATAACGGAAGTATAGTTTTTTTCAAAATCAGAAATCTTATTCTATTTTATTTTTGAAGTAAGTTGCTTAAGTAAATATTTTTTAAATAATTATTTTTTCAAACATAATATTTTGAAAAATATAAAAAAATTGAAAATATTTTTTCAAACTATTTTTCTAAACTTCACGTCTCTTTTTTATTTTGGATTTGTATATTATAGTCCGATAACATTGTCGTTATTTGTATGGAAGGAACTGTTTCAGTCAAGTGGGTCTGACTTTTTGCTGAGTTGTTCAGGTTATTGGCCAAGTAAATAATCTAAGTTTTGACCTCGAGCGGCGATTTTTCGTGCTTTTCAGTTAATGGTGAGTTTAATTCTAAGGAACTTATTTTAAATAAAAACATTGTTCTAAGATTTAAAAAAAAAAATTAATTTTCTTTTACTTGAGTTCAAAACCATCTGTGCAGACCCAATGGTTTTCAAAATACAGAATTTTAAATAGTATAATGGCAAATAAAGAATGGTTGCATCCAAGAACAGGAGCGTGTAGGTTTGGCCAAAAGAATGAAACAATCATACTGGAAGGGGGTATATCTATATATACCCCCGTTAAGATATGAGGTGCAATTTGCTAAAAAAATGATTTAAAGTAGAAAAAGAATATTTTACTATTTACTTCGTAATTTCTTTTTTAATGTTTTGAGTGGAAATTGATTTCTCAAAAAGTATCAATTAAAATAACTTTATTGAAAAAGAAAAATCAAGAATGGGATTCTGGGTTCAAGATAAGATATAGGAGAATTTTATAGGTGTTACCATTCTTTTTCAATAATGTTGTTTCTATTTTCAGTCACTTTTTTTTAACAAATTGCCTTTCATATATTAATGGCGGTATATATACCCCCCTGCCAGTATGATTGTTCCATTCCATTGGCCCAATCTACACGCTCCTGTGCTTTGATGAATTTATGCCAACCATTCTTTTTTTGCCATTATACTGTTTGATAATACTACTTGGTATATTAAATTTTGTATCGCTATTGAAATGCTGTATTTTGGAAACCATTGGGGGTACAGAGATGGTTTTCGGCTCAAGTTGAAGCAAATTAAATTATTTTGAAATCGCAGAAACAATGTTTAGGAATATTTAAAATTAAGTCTTTAGGACTAAAATCACCAATAACTGAAAAAAGAGCGAACAAATTTTTGACCATAAAGCGGTCGCCCCTCAAAATCGAAAACTTAGGCTATTTATTAGGTCAATATCCTGAACAACTCCACAAAAAATCAAAACAACCAAATTTGACGCATACGTGGGGGTATAAAGTATATAGTTACTGTACTTCTAGTTCTTATTTCTGTTTAAAAATAAATACTGAAAATCTGATGATTCTGGGAGTCTTATTTTTCAAACTCACTATTTTTCTCATATCTGATGACTAAATGATAATTGCAGCAAACGGTGTATATTATTATCAGCTTAGTTTTTTTCTAATTTTTTTATATGAAGAAGTTAGTTCCTTTATTTCTTTTAAATATTTCAAAAAGCAAGTAGTCTAAAATTTAAAAAAAAAAATCAGTTTGAAACTAAAATATTTTTTTTTTTTTTTTCAAACCTTAGTTTAAAAAATAATCATTCAAAAACTAGTTACAAAAGCAATTAGCTTTGAAAGAAGGATTTCTGGCTTTAAAAGCTATCTGGCTAAAAATCTATAATAATGTATTATATTGTTAGTGCTGCCGTTGTTTTTTTTGTTTGTATAACATATACATATATTTTTTATTAAACAATTTTTTGTTGAAAAAAAAGAACTCCCCTCCATTGCCATATTTTTTCCCTTTCAACACAAAGCTTCATGTTCTTTGACATTTTTGAAGTGAACAAATACAAAACATAGAAAAGATGGCACAACGACGGTGGATACTGCTCAAGGCAAAACCGAAATTCTCAGGGCTGCATTTACGGGTAGGCTTTTCTCTCGATTTGGCAATTGCATTGCCCGGAATGATCTCCTGATTTAACCTTTCAGACTTTTTTTTGTGGTAGTGTTTTTTTAAGTCACGGATGACGGATCTATGTTGACATGTTTCAGATTCTTTAAGTCATCAAAAAGAATATCCGTTAGGAATACGAGGACCTATCGCTGGATGTTCGGGCATGAACGATGCCGAATGCAAAAAATCGGGCCTAAATATAGCGACATACATTTTGGCAGTGGCCACTAATAAATTTCTCGACTTAATGGAAAAAAAATAAGAAAATCAAATAAATATTATCCAGAAGAAGGAACAAAATTGTTAAATAAACTTTTGCTCCACTGCGTAGGGTTGCAATGTTTAAAAAAATCGATGTGGTTTCTACACCGAAAGTGTAGAATTACAACAAGAATTCTCAGATAGCTGATATCTTACATAATTGATCTGGTTGATTTCTGTTTGGGAAACTATACAACAATATTCCTAGTTAGGTTCCTGATGGGGATTTATGTATATGTATGTTATTTAATTCAAAAAAAATTATCATTTATTTCTGGATAAATAAAAAATTTTTAATCGTTATTACAGATGATGTAATTATTTGAAATGCCTTACAAAAGTCTTTAAAAAATATCATTACCGTAGGTAGTTTAAATGCCATTTTTCAATTAATTAAATCTACTAAATTCATAATTAACTTGATTGTTCTAAAAATATTCTCCTCATAAGATTTGAGTGAAATTATAGTTGTTTAAAAATGTAAAATCTTAAAATTGTCCAAATATCAAATGAAAACAAATTATTCCAGAATGAAGTATTAGTCAACTAATAAGTAAATCATTTCGCTGCATAAAATTGTATAACAACGCATTATTGTTTGGATAGTAATTCGACTTCTAACGAATTCGATTCACTATCCGACTCCATCCAGAGAATTATTTTCCATTTTCCGCACAGTGAAATCGTTGTTACGGGCGTTTTCAATGTACATAATTCTTCATGGCTACGCTATTCGGGCCAGACAACACTCGAAGGCAGGTATACCGAGATTTTTGCTGAGTTAAGCAATCTAACTCAGCTTGTTACGAGCCTACTCGGATTCCTGACGTTGCAGGTCAATCCGCCAACACTCTAGACTTGTTACTTACCTCTTACCCTGATAAATATACTATTAGTGTGTTATCGCCTCTAGGCACATCAGACCATTGTGTCATATCTGCAAATTTCTCATGCCAACAAAATCCAGTTAGAGAAAAAACTCAAAAGAGAACCGTTTGGTAATATGAGGAAGCCAACTGGTACGGTCTCAACGATTTTTTCAGGAGCTTTAACTGGTCACTATGCTTCCTCGATAGTTACGTAGACGCCAGAGCAGATATGATCACAAATTTAATTCTTTGTGGAATGAGAAATTTTATCCCGAATAGGGTAAAATCTATTCAACCCTAAGATAACTCATATGGTTTTATTTGAGCTGTAAAGAGGTTATTAGGGTCAGAGAAGTAAGCTACCGTTGTTATAAAGCCAACCCTGATGAGGAAAACCAGAAAAAGTTTCAACAAGCTAGAAAGACCTGTAACGTTCATGACGAACCAAATTTTTACATGATCAAAAATAAGGGCAAAAAATATTACAATATCACAAAGGTAGCAAAAATGTTTGGTTATTCTGTAAAAAACATACGAATCACCACCTCGTCCTCGGTTCCAACGCTCGTCTTCAATGATACTCGTTTTGTTAGCTCACCAATTTGCTTGCAGCACTGTTTGTTGTTAATTCGACGCTGCCAGAAAGTGTAATGACTCTCCTGTACTTGAGAGCGTAAATGGTTTTATGGGACAAATCTCCTTTCGCACTCGTGCAGTTGCTAGAGTTCTTAAAGATCTCGACGTACACAAATCCAATGGCCCGGATACTATCCAGTGTTCTAGTGAAATAGCCAGTTGCATTCCTCCCCCTAAACAATTCAACCGTAACACTCGTAATTCTAGGAATGCCTATCAGTTTACTCTTGAGCCCAACTTGGGACGTACTGTTAAGTACAGAGGTTCTTTCTTTAGTCGGACTACACGAATGTGGAATGCTCTATCTAGCTCAATTTTCCCCTCCCATACTGATCTACAGACATTCAAAACCAATGTGAATCGGTATCTCCTTTCAAATCCCCTCCAACCTACCTAATCGCGCGTACTTTTAAGGGTGGTCGCAACCCCTTTAGCGCACGCTTATTATAAAAAAATAAAAAAAAAAGTTTTCTAATTATTTTGTATCCCAATGTGCTACTCCTTCTTTTTAGTTATGATGACTTATGAGTGACATTAAATAAAAATAAAGTGCAAGTACGTGCTACGTACTTTTGTAATTCTTTCTTATCATTTATGTTTATACCACCTATTTATTTGTTTACATTTGCACGCAAATTACAAACTATATGCGCTCGAATATTCGTACCTATACCTACCTTATCGCCTTTATTAATTTATAACCACACGTTTACACCTGCCTAAGTGCTTGTTATAATTCCATCATGTCATGTTCCTAGCCTAGATTTCTATTTTTGCATTAGTATGACTTTATCTATATTCTTTTTTTATAGCTCAACTCAAACCCACCTAAAACACCCTCAATATCAAAAAAGTTGATAGTGATAAAACAGGGAGGCGTATATTTTAAGATATCAAGTTAAACAGAAAAAAAAAAACGATATTCAACCCATCTACTTTGATGGCCCATTTTATTTTCGAGGTTTTAATATGAGTATCGATCCATGTTGCGACAGAAGACATTCTATGTTTCGTTTTACTCGAATTTTAGTTTCTCGCTTTCATGAATCGATACCTAAACGTCTTTTTTGAAAAATTATATGATAAAAAATAGGTTGCCAGCTGCAAAACGGACACAAAAGTTAAACGAAGGAAAAAGGATATCGAAAAGCCTTTTTTTCAATTTCTTTCTTTTATTTTTGCTGACATAAATAAGAACGGAAATAAATAATAATAAATTCAATTTTGTATGTGTGTGTTTATGTTGGGAGCAGAAATAGAAAAGACAAATTTTACTTACTTTGGGCTCTTTAAGTCACGATGAATGATTTTATGGGAATGAAGATATTGCATGCCAAGAGCAATTTGCTCCGCCCATGAGACTAGACGCGATGGCAGCATAACGTCCTCTTCCTTCAGGATATTTTGCAATGGCCCATACGGGCAGAATTCCATTATTATGCAGAATACTGGTGAATGTGTGCAAACGCCTCTGTGTGTTGAAAAAAGAAAATATATATGTAGAATAATTTATATGGCCACGAAAATATATGTGTGTGTTGGAAGTTTAATTTTTTAAATAAAAGGTTAATTAATTTTAGTTATTTTTACATAAAAATTCTCACATAAAAATATTAAAATAATTTTAATTGAGAAAATTTTATTTTTGCATTTACGTGAGTATCCTGATTGGAAATACAGTTGATAATGTAAGTCCCGAAACAGGTCAGCATTGTGTTTAGCAAAACAGACAAGCCTCTAACTATATTAACGTAGGTATGTAGGTAATAAAATTAGAAATAGAAAGTGTATTTGTTTTGTTGGCGGTTCACCACCTAAACTTACCACAGACATGCGGTTGTCAGGTTTTGTGGCGCCATATTTGACCTAAAACATCCTATTGTGAGTATGTATAGGTAATTATAATAATTGATGGTAGTAAATTTATGAGCTGAGCCTTTATTTTTTTTCATTTTTACTTTTTCCAACAAAAATAAAACAACTATAAAAGTACATATAATATACCTATGTACATATGTACAGCTCAAACTTGAATTTTTAGTGGTGATAATGTGTGCAAAATAAAATCATTCAATTGAAGTAAATCTACGTAGGCCCTACATCATATTTATCTGATGCCATTTAAAAAGCCGATAGACGGAACTTCCTCTCACACAATGTAAACACATTTTACAGATGATAGCATTCCAAAAATGTATCAATTGTTTATTGGGAATTAGGGATATTTTGGCGAAAAATACTTCTAGTATGTCACTGTGAGTTCTTTTATTTCGAAAGTAATTTTTCGAGTAATTCAATGAAAACAATCTCCGTCAGTCATAGTTACATAAATGGATTAAAAAGTAAATTTCGATGACTTTTTACTAAAACAATTTCCATGTCTTTGGGTAGTAGCCCGTAGCGTAATGGTTAATGCGTTCGACTGTCACGCTGGAGGTCTGGGATCGCTTCCCAGCCTCGACCACCTAAAAACTAAAAAGTTTTTTTTCAGGGCTACTGCCTCTTGCGAGGAATTGACAAATCCTCCAAGAGTATCACTTGTCACGAATAAGTGCTTCTCTTCTAGCCGTTCGGATTCGGCATAAAATTGAAGGTCCCTTCCATTCCTGTCGAAAGGCGCACACAGGAATGGTTGCAAGTTGTTAGTCACTAGGCCCTGGTTCTTCATGAGCCGTTGTGCCACCCGATTTATTTATTTATTTTTGTCTGTGGGTGATACAATGTACAACGTACAACGTAAAACTTACAATGTACAACATGCAATGTACAACGTTCAACGTACAACAGACAACGTATAACGTTTCCATCCGAAAACCTGCCTACCGAAAAGGAGAATGGGCAAATTTGTATGGAAATTGGGTGCGAGCGGCCAAGAATGGTGTTATTATTTTTGAATGTGATTTGGTCCTTCAAATACGGTGTAGAAGTTTTTTCGTTCTGGTAAACTTCAAACTGGGATAAAATGCATTTTTGTGTTTAACACTTTAATAGAGTTTTAGTTAGTTTTGTGGCTAATGTGAATTGAAAAATAGAAAATGAAAGTGAAATAACAATTAAAGACATTAGTCTCGAAAATATTTGAAGCGCTTAGAAGATGAAGGACGTGACATTTTTAAACATTTGAGTTGTATATAACTTTTTTTATGAAAATAATAAAAATACTGTATGGATAATTTAAAGTCAATAAAACTCAGGTGAATCTTTTAGGAATCTTTTTTATTTAACGCAAATAGTTGTTGAGGTATTTACACTTTTGTGCATTTAACACCTTTATCTAGGACCTTTTTTGTAATTAATTTAATTTTGTTTTTATAAAGGTGTTAAGTGACTTTTTGATATGTTGTAATTTACTTATTTTTTGTTTGTTTTTTCTCTTTCCCTTCTCCAGTATCTGCTGAAATTGCAATTAAATAAAACAACTGATGTTCTATAGGAACGAAATTCATCTGTTCTTTTAAATTTTTAATTTTTTCTGCAGAAAGTTGTTTCAATTTGTTCTCTCTTGGCATACAATCTTGGCATTATAGTCAGGACGTTTGTTACTTTTGGCTATAATAACCTTACTATAAGAAACATATTCATCATAGCATTCTTTGTAAAGGTAAGAACCATACTCCCTGCAAATCCATTTTATTGAGTCCCTAAATTGAACCTTGCAATAAAGTAAATATAAAATTAGTCTGCTGGGGAAGGAATTTTCGTCTGCTTTTTTGCAGAGTCACTGCCGGTTAGGTTTTGAAACAAAAACGTTACAAAAAGACCTAGATTTCATTCAAAAACTTCGAACTGCCCGTTATTATTCTTAGGCTGTTCCTGATGAGACTAATGAAGGCTTTGTTACGTTCTTGGTTGTAGTTCCCAAGTTGTATTTTGGCCTGCCTCAGTTTTGGGAGTTCATTCCAAATTTTGGATCTTTTTGCCTCCTCTTTTGATCCTAATTTGATCTTGTTTTTGATCACATTTTCACCTAATCCGCAATAGGGCTCAGGCCCTGTTAGGGGGGTTGCTGCTCCTATTTTCGCTAGGGAGTCTGCCTCCTCTTTACCATCGATACCCGGTACCCAACAGAGTTAGACATTGTTGTTTTTGCCCAGTTCATTTAACCTCCGCAAGCATTCCCATACCAGTTTTGAGCTAATGGCATAGGAGCTTAACGCTTTAAGCACGGCTTGGCTATCTGACATGATGGCAATGTTACAATTTCGGCAGTTTCTTTCAAGGTTACGTCCTGCACATTTACCTATGGCAATTACTTCCGCCTGGAAAATGCTTGTGGACTGTCCCATCGGTACAGATAGTTTGGTTCTTGGCCCAAATATATACCCGCCCCAGTCAGACGTTCTCGATCCATCAGTTGTCACACCTAAGGTCAATTTAACACTCATTCGTCAAGGGTATCGGCTATGTTTTGGTATGGGTTACAACATTACGCAAATAACTTGACTTTTAATTTCGTTGGCTCTTAGACTAATAGATGTGTGTGAAAAATAACGCTTTCAAATTGTGCGTAAGACTATACAAAACTAAGCCATCATGTTAAGCCACCTGCATCGGAATATTCAAATTTGAAGTAGTGTGTATTGGCTGGTGCCTCTTGCCTGCACATGCACTGATTTTTGTGGTGATCACCTATAATGTCTTATCTTAAAGTGCCCACTTAACACCTTTATGCGTGAAATGAAAAGTTCAGATAAAATTATTTTTGTTTAAAGGACTTAATATAAAGGACGTAAGCGCATTTAACACATTCATCCACAAAGTTTATTATTAAAGTGATTGAATATAACACCTTTTTCTTTGGCTAAATATGAATCTAGAGCCGATAGAATAGTACAGACGAGTCAGAAATTTAAGTTTTCATATAACACTTTCATCTGTAAATAAAAAACCAAATTTCAAAAAATGTCACATAACACCTTCATCTTCTAAGCGCTTCATTTATTATAGACAAAACACATACATCATTAAATACTAGTACAATAACCATACTTTGTATAATAATCTAGGTATACTAAAAAAATGTTTCTTTAAGTACAGTGCCTACTCACGCTCTATAATCGGACTTAATTCCGCTGCTGGTAATCAAATATCATCGATTTGGTTTCTTGCCCAGCCTAAATACCAAACCACGCACATAATATGCGCGCAGCATCTGACTGTGCGCCTTCCGCTCAGACAGGAACAGTAATAGTGTGCAAAAGCTGCTCTCCTATTCCTTTTGTCGGCCAATCACAATGTACGAATAATAATTCCTAGAAAATAGAGCTTAACATGTCTAGGCTGCAAAAACCAAATATCTTGCTCTTGGATATATTGCGTCTTACTTGTTGTGTCTAACATGTGACTTGAAGCTCTATTCAAATAGTCTTGCGGAACTTTCTTAGGTTAGGACTGGTTCATCGTTAGATCAGAACAGAATCCAGTGTTAAAATTCCACCCTGTGCCGTTAAACAGACGATAAGTTAGAAGATAGTGGAACTTACCAATGACAGGTGGAACTCACTTGTAACTTGTACCACTACAAAGAATCTGTGGCCCAGCTACAATAAGAGAAAAACAGAGAAAATTATGAACCCGAAAAAGAGATCCCTGCATCTTCTGATAGGAATTATCACAGGACATAATCTCTTAGGGTATCATAAAAACAAAATGGGACTGAATACTGTAGACCTAGGTAGAGGATGCGGAGACAAAGAAGAAGTGGAGGACACCCTTCACTACCTAGGTCAATGTCCGGCACTCTGCAACATAAGGAAACAATTTTTGGGTAGCTATTTCTTCAACGAATCGAAGTCAACAGATAATAACATCTTAAATTTAATGAACTTTATCAACGCCTCCAAATGGCTCGATACTCCATAGAATTTCATAGGTTATATATTTTAAAGGGATGGTCCAATCTATCGGGGTATCACAAGGGATCAACATTGATCTAAGTGTGACGGGAACAAGATCTACCGGCAGCCCCATCAACCTAACTTAACCTAACCTAGGTTCCGAGGCCATTGAAAACCGTTTTCTTTTACTTACCTAATCGCTCGTGCTATGTTAAAACATTTTAAGGGTATTTATAACCCCTTTTGTGCGCGCGGAATATACACAAAAAAGTAAAGAGGGCAATCTTGTTATATAATATCATTTGATACTCCATTCTTAGAAATCCCTAGTGAACTAGGTATACTTAGACCAAAATGCAATAAGAAAAGTGCTTTTTCTCACCGAAACAGTCTAAATAAGCTTGTCCTACCTCCGCCACCGGTTTTCTTAACGATTTAACTGAAAGTATCAGTTGGTTTCCTCTTTTTAAAAACCTGCGATGAAATAAGAAATCTCATACTGTTGCCTGCTGAACTCGTACAAGCGGCCTGGTAAAATAAACGCGGGCTACGTTGACCTGGTACGTATTGTGTCACTTGACATAGACTAGACTAGAAATAAGGATAAAGCGTCAGATAGGTTTTGAAACTGCCATCTGCCTTCATATCTCTTTTCCTAAATGCAATGCAACGAAATGCCCATTCTGAAAGTTACTCCCTTGTAGCAGACCTTTCATTTGACACTAATTTCATTCGTAGCCGCTCGCACCCAAAAATGCCCATTCTCCTTTATATTATTAACTATCAAAAAATAATTATTAATCTTTTTTATTAAACTTTTTTTATCTAGCTTATCTTTTTTTTTTACTATCCATACAAAATTATGCAAGGCTTTACTTACAAGTCCGAAAGGCCTAGAATTGTTGAATAGGCGAGTAAATGTTAGCCGTGTTTTTTTGCAGGTCCAGATAAAATTGCACGAAAAAAACGACTGATTAATTAAGCAATTTCCAAGTTAATACAACAACAACTGAAGTGCATATGAACTTAGCTAGGTCCAGATAATTCTCCGTTCTTAACTTAAGTGCCAATAGCAAAAGTATTACCAGCTCGAATTACTATTTTGTTATTGATAGTTTATATTTAAACGTCAAAATATCTGATCTAACGAATGAAAATATTTTGTATTCAATAAAAAAAATGGACAATCATTGTTTTATAATTTTTTTTTTTTTCTGGGTGATTAAATGCAGTTTTTTTGTTTTTATTTCGCATTTATTAATGAACGGCATAATTTTCTATACGAGATTGATTTTTATTTGAATGTATTTAGTTTTTATTTTGCAGGATTTCCCAAATGCTAAAAGGTTACTGATGACGTTTTCTGCATTTCATGATAGTGATGGCCTTTTTTGCTTCGATGACTTTAATAAGTTCGAAGGATGTCGTCTTTTTGTTCTACAATTCTATCTGAACTTGCAAAAAAACACGGCAGCTATTACATACATATGTATTTATAATTTAAAACAATTCTTGGCACTAATGGTTTGTATGACAATTTCATAGTAAATTTTGTTTTAGTTATAACTTTTCTTCAATACTTTACTTCAAGTTCGTTTAGAAACACAGAATCCTTAACATGGATACAAATTTCCTTCGAAATATGTATAAGGAAAATTTCATTTCAATTTACGTAACGCGAACGCACAGACAGTTTGTAATAAAGTTAAACTAATTTTTAATTTCAAAACTGACAATTTTGACAAGAACACACTTGATTTTGAATTAAGGCAGATATTTCTTGACCAACTTTCCAGTCACTTTCCAATAAAAGTTCCCTTCATTTGTTGCAAGTCCCCTAAATCACCTGAACGTACCCAATCCAAAATCCATCCAGCCACAGCGGCAAGGATCTATTCTGAATATTTCAGGGACGGGAAAAATTAATTTGCAATGTGTTTTTTTTTTCAGGAATTGTATTGTTTTAACTAGTGTTTTTGTTTCATGATAGACTAGGAGCCCACAGACCCACAGCAATTGTTGGGTGTAAACGATAGCAAAAATTCCTTTTCGTTTTAAGATAGGCGCATAATATTCATATCCTTGGCATGTCGGGGTTGGGGCCTTTCTATACAATATAAAAAAAAAATCGGGTGGCACAACGGCTCATGAAGAACCAGGGCCTAGTGACTAACAACTCGCAACCATTCCTGTGTGCGCCTATCGACAGGAATGGAAGGGACCTACAATTTTATGCCGAATCCGAACGGCTAGACGAGAAGCACTTTTTCGTGATAAGTGATACTCTTGGAGGATTTGTCAATTCCTCGCAAGAGGCAGTAGCCCTGAAGAAAAACTTTTTTTTTAGCTTTTAGACCTCCAGCGTGACAGTTGAACGCACTAACCATTACGCTACGGGCTACTTCCTTTCTATGCAATACTGCATTTAAAAAGCAGTTTATTGAAAATGCAGTGTAGGAACTTCAAAATTACAGTTAATAAAAGATCTGAGTGCCCTAGACTAGACATATATAAAATATATTCCGAAGAGGCAAATAGCTGCCAGACGCACTCAAAGTATAAATCTTTGAGTGCGTCTTGCAGACATTTGGACCCACAGAAAAGGTCTTGAGCCCCATAGTCATATCTAGAGCGCTGCGCTCTTTAATTAATTAAAATTTTGAAGTTCCTACCCTTGCTACACGGGCTTTAAGAAAAAAATGCATTTTCAATGCAGCATATCGTCTAAAGGCTCTAAACTCCTACATGCCAGACTTTCATATTATTGCATATAATTTGAATAGTATGGACCTATCTTAAAACAAAAGGAATTTTTTTGGGCTCTCGGTCTATGAAGATAAACGAACAAATATGTTTATTTTTTTTTTTGTTGATAATTCTCTGACATATTGTTCAATTTAAACCACTTTGACATTTTTTGTTAAAATGAGAACATCATCTATTTCCAATTTGAAAAATATCAAATTTTGATAGTATGTGTATGCAATTGTAAGTGTAATCTTAACAAAAACGCACGATTTGTTTTGACAGATTTTGATTAGAAAAAAATTCGATTTGTTCAGAAAAAATTTAATTTTTTGTTCGTAAGGAATTTGACATAAAATTAATCGGAAGTCGCTTACATTTTTTTTTCTGGAGATGTCCGAGACGAAAAACATTTTTTTTTTTTTAATATTTTTAGAAGTTTGTATTGTTAAAGTCTAAGAGCCCACAGCTAATTTTGGGGTGCGAAAGTGAACAAAAAAAAAAACTATATGAGTCGAAAGGTTTTTTAAGGCTAATAAAAGAAATGCAAGTCTTGCAGTCCCTGGTGGCGGCTGTATGGTGGGGGGGCCATTTTCCAAAAAATAAAAATGACTTAAAACTAAAAACAAATTATTTAAATACAACGGTAACATGTTCAATGCCCTGTTATATTTTTATGAAAGGCCAGAAGTCTGCTTTCATTTTCTTTTTTTTAAATAAAGTTCTTTCAGTGAATATTTTTTGAAAAAATAATGCTTAAACATAAAATAAAAAAAAAAAAAAAAAAATTTGCCCTCATCAATTTGTAGTCAAAAACTGAAAACCGGATGGTTCTAGGACTTTTAATTTTCATTTCTCATAAAACTAAGACAAATCCGGCTTAAATATCATTCCAGCAACCAGTTGATAGTACAGGCAAAATATAGGACAAACATGCGGACAAAATTCTCACATTTTTCAAACTTGTTGGGAATGGTGGATTAACCATAAGAATAAAGAATCAAAAGAGTCCATAAAAATATCTGTGTCCCACGGGTGTTTTTGGAGGGGGTAAGGGGGGAGGTATGAACATATCGAAATTAAAAAAAATTATATTGATACAATTTATATATGAGACATGATTTAAGGGTACCTATTTTTCAATTCTGAATTACTTCTCCTTCTTTTGATGGCGCTCACAGCCCAGGATGGCCTTCGGCCTCAACTAACAAGCCCCTCCAGCCAGGTCTGTCCCTAGCTAGCCGCTTCCAGTTGCGCACACCGAGTGCTTTGATGTCGTCATTCACTTGATTCTGAATTAAGGCTATACAATAATCCTGAAAAAAGTTATTGTCCATTTTATCCAGAGATGACTGTTTTTCAGTAAAACTGGTAAACTATTAAACAAAATACCTTGAAAAGAATGGTATATTGATGAAAATTTGTATTAATATTTAACTTAGCATGTTAATGTTAAGTATTTTTAATGTTAAGTATTGGAACATTCATGTTTAAAAAAAAAAGTCTTTGGACCAAAATAGTTTTTCTGCTTTTTGGAATTTAGGGTATAACATCTTTACTTGTGTTCGCTTCCCAGCCTCGTCCACCTAAAAACTAAAAAGTTTTTTTTTTGCAGGGCTACTGCCTCTTATGAGGAATTGACAAATCCTCCTTGTCACTTGTCACGAATAAGTGCTTCTCGTCTAACCGTTCGGATTCGGCATAAAATTGTGGGTCCCTTCCATTCCTGTCGACAGGCGCACACAGGAATGGTTGCAAGTTTTTACTCACTAGGCCCTGGTTTTTGACGAGCCGTTGTGCCCCCCAATTTATTTTTATTTATTTTTACATGTTTACTTGAGCCCGTTAAAAAATGAAAGTATGACCATATTCAAATTTTTAATAAAAGATACAAATTTCTAATGTTTTAAGTGCTAATTTTTGTTCATCTGATTGTTATATCTCGGATAAAAAATCGTTGGAACTGTTTGCTGCTTAGAGATATTCCTCTATATACTACTATCCTAGTGTTATTTTGAGGTTAATTTGAAGAGCGTTGCATTGTTGGAATTTCTCTATAATGTTGGTATTCGTTTAGCTGGGCACTTTTATTAATGAATTAAATTATATTTGAATTGGGACTACATGACGTATACGTACTTTTTGTACAAAATACAAATATGAATCTATTTGACCATCGAACTTACTTGAACTTAATAATATTTTCATGATCCAATTTCCTCAGATGTTTAATATCTGTTTCCTTGACATCACGCACTTTCTTCACAGCAACAATTTCATTCTTTAGTTTTCCACTAAAAACTGCACCCTGTGCTCCGCTACCCAACCATTCCAGATCTGATATCGCCTCGAATGGAATTTCCCAGTCTTCTGATTTGTTATTTTTTATCTCAATAACACCCGCCTTGCCAATAAATGACAAAACAGGCTTCATACAACCCAATAGGCCGTACATCCAGCCAATGGGTTTGTCGGGATGTCCAAAACCTCCGGCATTTGGAGGCCAGTGCGTCTGACAGGTATTTTCCGCACTACTGTCAGTCGCTTCAGTCTGATGATTAAGATGCGGATGATGGTGGAGATGATGATCATCGTTGTTTGTTTTATATGGCAGTTCTGTCGGACCAACTAGACCCATGTGTCCTAGTTCTTCTTGTATGCATACCATACTGAAATTAAAATAAAAAATAATTATTTTTTAAATATTATTGTAGATGGCAACTCTGAATATGAAATTCAATAAAAAATGTAGGTTATCTTTGATATTTGTCTATATACCTACATCAGTGGAATGTACGAGTCGCAAAATCAGCTCAAAATAGCAACAACAACAAAAATATAACAAGCAATTTAAGTATCTATCGGATTTTGCAATATAAGAACCCTATAAATGGCAACGAAACAGAGAGGCAAGGAATACAATAAAAAAGGTAAGTTTTATCGCTGTGGTGTCACTGTCGTCGTCGGCGGTACTGTCGCACCGCAACAAAGGTGACATTTTAGCAAAGACACACCACGCGATTTGATGGATCTTAATTTGAAGATAAGATAAAGTTAAGTCTAAACGATTGCATCAGGTGTGTTTTTAGAACCTAAAGTCACCTGAGGAGTTCTTTCAATGTTGAATTTATTTTTTTTAGCGTTTTCTTTATTTGTATTGGTAAATTATAAGAAAAAAAAAAAAAAACTCTCAAGTGTATTTTACTTATTTCCGATTCTAGGAATTGTGCCAACTTTTATTAAAATATATTGTCAAACCCACACGTTCTGGTTATGTCGCTTATCTTTGATATAGTGGCAGCAAAAAAAAATGCGCATTTGTTCGTATAGTGCTTCTATCTATCAAAATTGTGTTATTGATAAGTTAAAAACATTTGTCTGAACAGTTTTAGGGGATATTTATTAATCAAAATGTTATTTGCAATTTAAGCACCTTAAATGGAATTGACTTGGCGCTACTTAATTTTTAACTTGCTATCTTTTGCGTTTGGACTTTTTTGGATATTTGCGTGTTGACCAAAAGTGTCTATACAAAAGGTCAATTGTTGATTCTTAAGGACCTATTTATACAGACACCTTGTTAGTACGCAATTTTCAACTGAACAAAAAAAAATAACATATAAAATCACGATTAGAATAATCAATGAATAATTAACTAGAAATACGTTCAGGGCAATAAGTCAAAAAATACCTGTCCTGCCTCTTGCGAGGAATTGACAAATCCTCCAAGAGTATCACTTGTCACGAATAAGTGCTTCTCGTCTAACCGTTCGGATTCGGCATAAAATTGTAGGTCCCTTCCATTCCTGTCGACAGGCGCACACAGGAATGGTTGCGAGTTTTTACTCACTAGGCCCTGGTTGGTTCTTGACGAGCCGTTATGCCACTCAATTTATTTTTTTATTTATTTTTACATGTCCTGCCCAGACTAAATTATTGTCCTAGAGAGATAATTTAAGTTTAAAATTGAACAGTTTCCACAGAACAGATAAAAAAATAGATTGCATTTAAAACGACCTTAGGTCTCACAGGCATATAAAAAGTTAGAATAAAATGCATGACTCAATCGCAACTATACTTGTTCTTAGCTAACAACAAGAATGTACCTAAATATTGACATTGTCCAGGTAATGAATTCGTAATGTAATGGTTCGATGATATTTTTGTATCATTAACTTGAAAATAATTTTAAAAAAAATTTTAAAGACCTACATGAGTTCAGGAACGAGCAAGTAAGACTCGTATCATAGGTAATTTCGTGTGCTGAACTCAAATCTATCGTCCATTTTTCGCCCTCACCTCTAGTTTTTGAGATATTACAGTCTGAAAATGGAATATAACCATTTTTCCACCTATTTTTGAGATTCTGGAAAAATTCGAAATGCTTTTTTTTGAAAAAAAAAATGCACTGATTCATACATGAACATGAGTCATAGTGCAGAACTTTGATGAATAGGTGCATTTGTTTTGAAAAAAAGCATTTCGAATTTTTCCAGAATCTCAAAAATATGTGAAAAAATGGTTATATTCCATTTTCAGACTGTAATATCTCAAAAACTAGAGGTGATGGCGAAAAACGGGTGATAGATTTGAACTTATGTAGGTCTTTAAAATCGAGAAAAGCTTGAAAATCAACCGATTTTTGCGGGGTTTTCAGCCATTTATCGAGTAAAAAAGGCATGTTTTGAAATTTAAAGGGGCAGTTGCTTGTGTTATTTTATTATTAGCATCCCTATAGAGAGTCAAAAGAAATCTTTAAGAGTCGGTGAAACCACGTTTTATACGCGAAATTCTTGATCATTTGTTGACTTTCTTGTGTGGTATCCTCTACAAGATCCACGATACCCATTTTAAATATCTGACAAAAAAAAATTATTAGACACCCCTACGGTATATCCCAAAAAAAGTTAAAAAAAAACGGCTAATTGCTCCAATGCCCCAAGACTTTATTTCCATTTTTCGAGTTTTATGGTATGCAGTTTTATTAAAAATGTTCTAGAAATTATAGTTACGTAGTTTAATCAATATCATTGGAGCTGTTTTCGAGAAAACTTGATAAAACGGAAATCATTGTATGGCAGCTACCCGCTTTAGATGAGCTTAAACAAATATTTGATTCAGAAAACAGAAAATCACGAAAACATGAGAACGGAAAAAAAATTATTCAAAAACCATGGTAAAACTCTGCCACATCTTTTCGAAAAGCCAGAAATCTCTTCTTTAATTTCCATTTTAAATTAAGTTGCGTTTGTTAATAGTTTTTAAAAAATTAATTTTCAAACTCGAAATTTTGAAAAAAAAAAATTTCAATTTCAAACTAATTTTTTTTTCAAAATTTTACGTTATTAAGTACTATTTTTGTTTTCTTAACGCAATGCTCTTATTAATTTTTAGTCAAACACTGAAAACCATATGGATCTAGGACTTTTACTTTTCAAGATATGAAATAATAAATGAAGCAACTTTCTCATTAAACTAAGAAGTATACGGCTAAATGACCATTTCAGTGTCTAAGGCTGCGCGTATAGTAGTGCGACAAAGCGATGCGATGCGAGAAATGTTTCCATGCGAGAAAAATATTTACATTTATTCTTTTAAACGTGGGCACAGTGAAGCGATATTTGCTGCGAGTGTTATCACATACTTATCGCAAGCATCACGTTCACAAACTCTTTTGACCACTTTTGCTCGAATCTCGAATACCTTCTCGCATCGCTTCTCGCATCGCATCGCTTTGTCGCACTTCTTTATTCGCAGCCTGATAATTGATTATCATCAACCTCGTTTTTTCTTGATTTTACTAAGATGCTGGTTTCTTTACTTTTGAATATCTTGAAAAGTCAAAGTCCTAGAACTATGCGGTTTTCAGTGTTTGACTAAAAATTGACAAGAGCATTAAGTTTTGAAAACGAAAATTATGCTTAATTACATTACAATTTTGAAAAAAAAGAGTTTGACATTTTTTTTATTTTTTTTTTTTCAAAATTTCGAGTTTGAAAATTAATTTTTTAAAAGCTATTAACAAACGCAACTCAGTTTAAAATGGAAAACAAAGAAGAGATTTCTGGATTTACGAACAGGTATAGCGGGACATTGCAAGCTTTACCGTTGTTTTTAAATATTTCTTTTTCTGTTTTAAGTAATTTTTTTTTAGAAAATTGCCCCTCCCGCCTAAACGGAGGGTAATAGACCCCCACCTCCCATACGATTTTTTTCTTATCTTAAACCAACCTACTTGTTACAGCTTTTTGGTTAACCTTATACCAATCACCCTGATTAGTGTACACTGAAAATCCAGATGATTGTCGTTTTTTCAGGTTGGTAATCAAACCCCAGCAGATATATTTTGGGAACTTATACGTAAACGGTTAAGGCTACTATTCTCAACATGCCCAATAAATTTTGGCTTGTAAAAAGTATATACATACAGTGGTGGCGGCTTAGTTAAGAACGATATTTTTATAAAATTTTAAAATTCATAACTTTTGTTTGGGAAATCAGTTGAGGTTGAGAAGTGCGTCAAATTTCTTGTTCTCAGGATTTCTTATTTTGTAGGTCAGGAAGTAAATTTGACGTTAGAAGCCCTTAGAACAAGACATTGAATCAAAAATACACTCTCAAGATGGTACAGAGTACATTGACTTGGCATTGTATGGTTGATAAGTTAGAAAAAAAGCTCGAATTGACCAGAAAGTTTATAAAGACATTGAAGAACATGTTATGGAATCTTAGCTAAAATCCAAGAAATACAATTACAAACGTAAGGTAAAAAGTACAAGTGACCTCAACTCCAGAAATTATTGTGTTTCGCCCAAGGTATAACAGTGGGCTCTTCAGTCAGTCTGTTGTACCCTACTAAGACACAAATTTTGGTCGATGCTTACCGACTCTTATAAAAATCACAGCAAAAAGATACTGTGAATTTTATTATTCTAGGGGAATTTGTTTAAATTCGTGCACCTAGAAAATAAATACCCGTGGTGAAGAGCCCACTGTTATACCTTGGGCAAAACACAATAATTTCTGGAGTTGAGGTCACTTGTACTTTTTAATTGAATTTTATTCATTCACTCCACTTAAAACAGAAGTAATTTCAATATTTGAATATTTAAATTTCTTCATCTTCTTATAAACGTAAGGTAAGATATAGGTATACATTATCCCCCTTATTTATAAAGAAAAAATAGTTATTTCAGTTCCCATGTTAGGAAAAACTACACCATGGAACAAACATTTTCAGGAATCAAACTAAAGGCACTTGCTTAGTGCTCCATTTGAGTCTTGAGTCAGCCCTATCGGGAATTCCTTGGGAAATAATTTTCCCACGGAATTTTATAGTTCCCGAGAACGCATTCCTCTATCGGGAATTCCCCACGGAATGCTTTTCCCTGGGAACAACTTTTACCAATATGAAAATGAAAAAAAATATTCGAATATTGTTTTCGAAGAGTTTGACATTTGATTTTGCAGTAAATGAAAATAAAAGTTTTTTTATTCTGTGCAAAGAATATGGTGTTTATTATTAAGTGACGAGATAGAGCAAAGAGGACGAAATGAGTAGAGAACAATAAGGCGGGGTTAAAGGGATCATTCAAATCCTTTTGAGCTACCAGAACCACTGTAAATTGAATCATTTAATTGACTCATTCACTTTTGATATCGTTTTGGTCTACAGATTCCATCGTTATTATAGAGTTAACAAGCCATTGCTTAAACATTTGATTGATACCCTGTACGATATTTTGTCTTGCGTTTCTTTGCAGAAGGTGGGTATCAGACAGGAGTGGGAAAAGACCATGGCTTAATCTTCATTTTCAGAAGTCTTTTCAAATGTATTGGATTTCTTTGAGAACAAAATCTGCCCGTTATGGATCAAGATGCAAATGACCAAATAAACCAAAAGTAGAAGCGTTTGGAAATCCTTGCACTGATTCGCCCATTGCACAAATCCTAATGATGGTTGCTTCTAATGAGCTGAACTTAAAGTCTTATACTCTTTGCGAAGGCCTCCGCCAGTCGCTTTTTTGTTTCTTAAATTGTCTGACATGTTTTTCCTCACTTTTTTTTTTGTATCAAGCCAAAACTTAAATTATTTTTTTTAGTGCAAATTACTATTAAAATAATTAAACACTTTTTTCCATCGGCAATTGAGAGTTGAGATCACTTTCAACGTTTTTCCAAAATTGTTGGACATTTTTCTTCGGTCTATTTGTAGTAAATCCATTGGCAATATCATTTTTTTCCATTAAGTTAAATTAAACTTCTAATTGCTTCAAATTTGAAGAAATTTATCTTAAAAAGTTATTTTTTTTTTTAGTTTTATTAATTTTTTTTCAAGAGAATTTTTTTGAATTCCGTTAAATGACAGGGGAATATTCCGAGGGAAAAAACATAAATTGTTCACGATAGGTAGTTTTTTCTCTCGGAATTTTCCCTAATTTCGAAAGAAGTTCACGATACCTATTTTTTGAATATTGGACAAATTTCATGGGAAACACAATTTCTGATAGCCCTAATTTATTCCATGGTGTAGTTTTCCTAAACACGGGAGCTAAAATAACTATTGTTTTCTTTATAAATACGGGGGTATGTATTTAAGGGCATTATGGTAAATTATTTATTTTTGAAAACTTAACTGAATCGTGTCATAGTAGCTCATTACTTTATCTCTGCAAGGACGAGTGCAAAACGTATTTAAATAAAACAAAATGAAAAAACTCAAACCCTTAATGTGATGGTTTCTTTCTAATAAATCTTAAGGAAGTACATATACCTATACAAATTTTTAGCAATATTTTTTATTTTGTGCGCAAAAGCCTGAATATTTTAGGAATGGGTTCATGATTTTTTTTTAAATTTGTGTTTGACGTATAAAAACAAACATTTTTTAAGTCCATTTCTTAAAAATGTTTCTTAAACATTTTTTGAGTCCATTTCTTAAAAATGTTTGAGACTTTATTTTAATAAATTTATTAGTTTTATTCCAGAATCAATATTTAAAAACAAAATCATCTTCATCAACCTATTCTAAAAAAATTTTGGCTTACTCGCAAAGAAAAAACAAGAAAATACAAAAACAAATTAGGACTTTGTTTGGATGGGTATATTTGCTCCAATATTTATCAAGAAATCTTTTTCGATCCAACACACTAAAAGCTTGAGCTTGGTATTTACTTTTTTTTATTTGACTGTGTTTTTTGTCTTTTTGCGCAGGTCGTTTTTTATTAACTTTTCATTCTTAATTTTTATTAAAAAAAAAAAAATCTCTTAAGTTTTAAGTTCTCAAATACTACTAAGTTTACGAGGTCTAACAATAAAATATGCATAATGCATTGGTTCCAAAAAAAACACATATTCAATAATAAAAACGACTTCTAATGCAATTATTCCTTTCCAAAAAGCTTTATATGTATGTAGGGGTTAGAACAAAAAAGTTATTTAATTTTTCGTTGTCCTCTTCAATTCCAAAAATATTGTTTCTGGAATTTGAGCCTTTTGATAACCATTTACAATAAAACCAAAAAACAGGCAAGTTAATCAATTCTTCATACGCCTAAAATAAAAAAAAAAAAAAAAAAAAACAACAATATTATTCTAAACCTCAAATCAACAATTTCAAATGGATCATCACGTTGATCTCATAATAAAATAAATTAAGCAAACAAAAATATGTGAATTATTTTATGTAAACAGGCCTCCCATGACGTTTTGATTTTATGTTCTCAGAACGTGTACAAAAGAATGTACATACATACATATGAAGTTAGAAATGTATATATTTTAAACGTTCTTTTCCTGACTGTGAGGCCTTATCTTCATTGCGATTAATCAAAATTCAAGGTATGATGAATTTTGTTGTTAAAAAACAGGCACGTGTGAAAAATAATTATTTGAATGTGTTTTAATTTTTTTTTCACCACACATGTCATTTAAAACAATGATTGTTAAATAAATTCCGAGGCACGATTTCTTTTAAAATAGTTTTTTTGTGTTTTGTTTTTATTAACTAATAATTATGATAAATTTATTAATAACTTTATTTCAGGTCTAAACGAAAGATACTGAGAAGCTATTTTTTTTATTAACTCAGTAATAAGATGGGAATTGAAATTAACTTGGCAAATTAACTCTTCGGTGGAATACTCTTAGTTTTTTAAAACGACAAATCCTTAACGACAATCCGGCTTATTCGCATAGACCTGCGACTTAAGAAAGCCCCACAAGAAGGTGGCAAATCACACTACCTTGGTGGCCAATTCACGTCGCCTCGACGCGAGATAACCATGCCATGAAACCGCTCGTGCAGAATATCGATTGTGTCTTGAGCTGTGTGGCACGTAGCGCCATTCTGTTGAAACCATATGTCTTCGGTGTCCATATTATCCAATTCAGGCCACACACAAGAAGTTGGTGATCATCGATCTATAGCGATCGCCGTTGACGGACCGATGACGCCTCCAGCCCAAAAACAGCAACTTTATTTGAATGCATTGGCATCTCGTGAATCTTGCGTGGATTGGCGTCGTCCCAAATCCGGAAATTTAGCTTATTCACGTACCCATTCATCCAAAAATGGGCCTCATCGGTAAATCCTTGAGTCAAATTTCGGTCGTACCGTCAAATACAGAGATTCTTTTTTTTAGCCGTACTACACGAATGTGGAATTCCCTACCCAACTCTATTATTCCTTCCCATTTTAATATTCAAGCGTTCAAGACAAATGTACATCGCTATCTCTTTTTCAATCCTCCCTCTGCTTCCTAAATGCTCGCACTGTGTTAAATTTCATCATTTAGAGGGTAGTCATAACACCTTGTGTAAACGTAAATTATAAAAAAAAAAAGATGATTTTTCGACCAAAGTTGGGATCAACTTCCAACTGCTCCAAAACATCATTTGCACGTGTTGCGAGACGCTGTTACTTGCCATGATGATTTGTCTTTAGTAACTGATTAAAAGACGATATTTTGACAGAAAATAAATGAAACAAAATCAACCCATCTCTATTGGAAACCCCTTTATATAAAAATCGCGTGTTTCATTTACCAGAGATGTCAAAATCAACCCATCTCTATTGGAAACCCCTTTATATAAAAATCTCGTGTCACGGTGTTTGTGGTCGAACTCCTCCGAAATGGCTCGAACGATTCTTATGAAATGTTGTGTGTATATTTGCTAAGTATGAGAATAGGTTTTAAAGTATAGTTTATACCGCTAGGTGATTAGGGTGTCCCTATCCAGAATTTTTTTTTTTTATTTTTTTGATGAAGTTTTTTTTTATATTTGGCATCGTACCTACAACCCCAAATGTCCAACCTCCTACCCCCAACCCCATTTTTTAATCGTGATTTTAGTTTTTTTGTATGAACAATTTCCAAATAGTTTAACAATTAGAACGAAATTATAAATGTTGTTGAATGACATATGGCACTACATCCGCCTAATTGACTTCACATTGACATTAAATTCTGCATTGTTGAATGTATCACAACGCATTGCGTCCAAAATTTTGCACGATTTAATTTAATTTACAATAAATATGTGTTTTGTGACTGTGAAAGGTTTGGTAAAATACTAAAAGACCAAATATGTACAATACATAATCGGCATACCGTTTTTTCAGTAAGAATAAAAATTTGGTTTACTTGTGTGCGTTACAGTGAGCAATGCCAGAACGACACACGCCGACGACCGACGGTCCATTCTTCTATGAAGTTTAAACGGATATGTGGGGATGGGATCTATGACAGAAAGAGGAATGGAGCCTGCTGTTTTATCGATAAACGATCGTTCCATTTTATCGATCACATTCGATCAGTTTTATCAACTGTTAAAACGTTCAACACACACTTACTAGGGCTGGCCACGAGACGTGACTCTGCGAGACTTTTGTAAGTCTCGTCTCGGGCTCGTTAAAATCGAAAATTTTCAGTCTCGTCTCGGTCTCGTGTCGGTCACGTATAATTAAGTCTCGTCTCGGTCTCGTTTCTGTTGATATTGGAACGAAATATTTTAGATTATAGTTTGAATACGTGCAAAATAAAATAAATATTTAACTGAAATTGGATTTTTTAATTTATTAGACTCTCTGTAAATTTTGGTCCAAATATACAGTCTCGTCTCGGTCTCGTCATGCGAGACCAATATCGAGACCGAGACTTTTCTCGTCTCGTGGCCAGCCCTAACACTTACAATAAATAAGTTATTTTTTTATTTAACAACCAGAATATTCAATAAAAATAATTTATATGACATAGAACAACGTTTTGCCGGGTCAGCTTATTTCTATTGGCTAAAGACGAATAGGTACTGACAAAAAATATCGTTCTCTCAAATGCTCTTCCAAATTTTCTTTATTGAATTTTCTACTTTACGATAAAAAATTATATTACTTTGATTTCATTTAACATTTAACTTTTTTGAGATCAAACAATAAATATGTCGGTTACTTAAATGAAATACATTGAATTGAGAAAAAGAATGCTTGGGTTGGTCTACAGCGCCAGCGTACCATTCCTTTTTCATAGATCCAATCCCCACATTTCCGTTTGGTCTTCATCAGAGAAAGAACCGTCATCATACTCGGGCTTGGAATTACCATTTTCCAACGGTGCAACGCCAAACACGGTCAAACCTTCACGTATTTACCCGATATCCACGTGGAATCTATCCTCAATGCGAAAAAGTTTTGGCCGCACTGTCATCGTACTTGAGGTAACTCCCCGGTACAGCTGGGGCCGAAAAATTCCTAGAGCAGAAGCGCGACACATTGACGAGATACACCATGAAATGCTTGACTGCACCGATATTTCTTATACTCAGCAACGATCTAGTGTCGCGGCATTTTTCTTCTCATTAAAACACAAGAGTCACGAACCTTTCACGTTTGTTTATCGAATGACAATGCGCACCGTCATTGCCGACAGCATAAACGTCAAACACAATTTCGTTCAAATAGTTTCTATTTCATCGACAAACGATCGTTCTATTTTATCGATCAATTTTTTTTTCGATCAATTTTATGCATCGTTAAAACATTCAAACACACAAACAATACATTCGTTATTTTTTATTTAACAACTAGTTATTTATAAAAAATTGAAAATCATCATTTTTTATAGCTACTTTAGAAGTACCGAATTGCAAAATTATGACAAAACCAACTGAACCAATAACAAGATAATCGGGAATGTCCCAAAACAAATTTTTTTCAAAAAACCACAAAACGTTATTTCCGTTATTTTTTTGGCAAAATCCTGGTATGCAGTATTATTAAAACTGATAACAACTGTACAAAGTTTAATCAAAATCGTTAGAATTGTTTTCGAGAATACTTGATAAAACCAAAATCATTGTATGGCAGCTCTAGATGAGCTAAAATAAAAACTCGAATTTTTTCTCTAGGGAATCAAATAAAAATGGTTCGTACCAAATTTGGAGCAAATCCGTCCATTCGTTTAAGCTCTAGCTCGATGTACATGACGCACAGACAAACAGACTGACGTCACCGACGGACGGACGTGGACTTTTTTTCGAAAATCCCTTTTTTGGACTTTTCCATCATCTTAATGTTAATTTTGATGAAAACCTCAGAAGTGTTTTTGACACGCAAACAATATAACCAAAGAAGTAAAAATTGCAGGAAACTCTAATTCTTCTCGATAAAACTATACATTAATATAAGAGCTGAATAAAAAACCCAAACACTTAATAATGACGAGTCGATTAATAGAAATCAAGATACAAAAATTTAAAGTGAACTTATGTGTCGGGTTTATTTTTTTGGGGATTTCAAAGAAATAATCAGCAAAAGAAGTCTACGAAAGGTTCGCTGATAAGGTTCGCTAGAAAAACCTTATACATATCTTACATACATATATGTATTTTGAGTGCTTGTAATCGATTCGTCAAGGTTTTTTTATCTAAGGGAAAATGATAGAATTATTTCCTGATTCTTTTAATTAATATGCCTGCTTTAAAACAACAATCAGAAATGTCGCTATTTTGAATCTCCCATCTCCTACATATGTTTGCTTTTGCAGATTAACACCGAATCTTAAGGGATTTTTTTTTTAAAGAAATAACACCTGAGTTTTCAAATCTATCTGACAGCTACAAACAAAACACAAGTTTTTCTATTTCCATATTTGGTATTTTTCCATGATAAAATAATTTCTAGGTGAAGTCATATTTATTTTTTTTTTATTTTGAAAAATAAATGCGAAGTTTTAAAAATTGTTGAAACCAGACAGCAGCAAACAAAAAAAAACACTCCCCTTTGTCGTATCGTATGATGTACGAGTGCGAGTATATGTATTTTAAAATTATCAACAATAATTTTGTGATAAGAATTTAACAACAACAAAAAATATTTTGTTGTCTCATTCAAAAACAATGATAATTATTATTTAGCTGAGAATCTATCTGAGCTTGTGTTTATTATTGTATTCTCGTTTAACCTGAAATAAATATTTACAATTTTTTTTTTTAATTTGTAATAAAAACTAAAGTTAGGGGTCAAGGCCACCGCACAGTATATTCACTGTGATAAAACAAATAATTTCACAGAGTTATTTAGTGAAGAATATAAGCAAAATGTTTGCATAAACACAATTTCGAGTACAATAATTTATAACAAATTGCTTTCATATAAATTTTTTGTTTCATATTGTTTAGGGGGTGCTATCAATGATATAAAAATAAATAATTCAATTGATATGACGTAGTATTAACCACTTTGTGGTTGAAATCAAAGTACAATGACCAAAGTTCAAACACATTTTTTTTTTCTGTAGACAGAGTGATGCCATTTATAAATTTGATAAATAGAGTTAATGAGGCTCACGTGTATATGTGCAAAGTTCAAAGACATCAAATTATAGTTATGTTAAATAAAAATCGAAAGTGGAAACAAATTTAAGCACAAAAATACATGGGGAGTATTAATTTTATCAAGAAATACAGAACATTTTCACGACTGGATCCCAGGAACTTGCTCTCGTAGCTAACAATTAGAATGTAGCTAGACATTGGCGGTGTAGATCAGTAGCGGATCTAGGATTTGGCTCTGGGGGGGGGGGGGGCATGGAGTTTGGAGATCCAGTTTGAGACCTGAAGTAATAAAATTTGTAACAACTTCAGCCGAACTACACTTAACGACAACGCGGCAAAACATTATTTTTAATAAAATTTTAGGAGCTATATCGCACTCAGCGGCAACTGAACTTCATATGAATTCATGTGAAGTGTAGCTCCGATGCAGTGCAGTTCCGGCGAGTGCGGTCTAACCTTTAAGGCTCATGTATTTGTTTTCCTTTTCCTTTAATGATATCCGTTTTTTGTGTGCCTTTATATCCGCTCCTGTTGCGCTTCAAAATGTTTTCAATACAAAGTACAATAACAATTATTCATTATTGCTGTAGCGGAGATAGAAGCAAATTCAAAGGTGGACCAAAATAATAATTTGAGCCATATATGCTTGAACCACGTACAAATTCGTTTATTTATATTATTTAAAAATTGATTAGGTACCTACCTTATGTAGTTATATTTTTAAATAAGCTGTGGGTATGTTTTGATCTTCCCATTTTTGACAAGATTTGAAAACTGTGAAAATTATATTTAAGTTTTCGTACTGACAAAAGATCATAAATGTGCTTTGACACGGTATCAGTTCTCTGAGATCTCATTTTTCCTGAATTAGCTAAATCAACAAGAAACTATTTTGTTCAAACTGACACTTTAGGACATAAGACAAAGCTGCTCTAAGAAATAAGCCGTGGCCCAATTCTGCCAGCGTGAATTATTTTTCGTGTTTACGCTGCATACACTTTTTATTCATGCTAAAAAATGTGTCGAAAAAATTTGCGCGTCATTCTAGAGTCTAAAGGGATTGCAATTATTCATTTGCTTTTGCATGATTTTCTGAGCGCGCACAGAGAAAACTCAAGCCCCGGCCATTTGTATCTCTTTTTACTTATCTCTTCAAGACTTAGCCCCAACTTCGGACTTTGGCAGTCCCTAGACTTGAGCCTCCAAAACTCTCTGGAATAAGGTTAGTTTTTCGGAAGTAAGTTGCTTAACCCTGGCAAGGTTTTTTGTCCAATATTCTCAGACCTTATTGCTCCAAAACTGTTTTTTTCTTCCCAATTTTCTGGGTTTTATTTTTAGGGAACAATTGTCGTTGCATAAAACATGTCCATATTCATGGCCCCCAACGTAGTTTTTGTCCAATTCGCTTCAGATTCAGCCCCAATCTTAGGGCTTAGAAAAAAAATTACATATTATGTATGCAAATAGTTCAACCCAACCACGTTATTTGGTCCATCAAATCTCATATCTTAACAATATTTTAGACGGAATATAAAATTCTACACGTTGTAGTATATTGGTTTCTATATTTTTAATTATTTTATGATTTGGCTGTGGGGGGGCTTTAGCCCCTATAACTACCCCCCCTGGATCCGCTACTGGTGTAGATATACCTAGTAATGGTTTGCTTATATTTATATATCGTTAATGAAAAAAAAATAAAAACATGTTAGAATAGCAATTTTGAAATTTTTCGATTTAATACAAAAAAATGGAAAAAAGTTAAAAATAATAAATCAAATAATTTTTTCATTCAAAGGTGTTTTCTCGTGATAACACTTGCAGTTAGGCTGCATAGCTTTCGCTCCGTCATATTAACGTCGTTGAAGGTTTTGAATGTACAACCACCACTTGTGTTGGCTACCACCCAGTATTAATTAGGCTGGAATTATTGCAATTTCATGGCTGCCACACCAATCATCAGATTCCTTTTAGTGGTGCTTAGTCTATAGTTCCAATTTTAATTTATAAATTATTTTGCCTTCAACTGGAGTTGAATAAAATGAACTGAACCTAGACCAAGCTACCAAGCTATAACACCATAAGCTACCAAGCTATAACATCTAACTTATTGTGTGTGGCTTGTTAAAATGCTAGTTGTCCAAATGCAATTGCAAATGAAAAAACCTTGATTTTGGATGGGCACGATCAGGTGACCTCGGTGGTGCAATGCGAAGTGCAACGGCCCCTAAGTTAGCTTGGTCTAGGTTCAAATTCCAGTTGACGGCAAAATAATTTGATTTCATAATAGGGCTTCCAAATCATGGAGCAAATATCAAGAAATGACCTAACCAGAGAAACGTATAATGTTTTCAAAATGATAGGATCAGCAAAATCCTTTGAGTTTCTTCGTATGAATCCAATCATTTTGATTGCCTTATTAACGACATAATCAATGTGACTCGAAAAAGAATAAAGTTCATCCAAGATAATGCCAGCTACCCGTTCTAGATGATCTAAAACAAACAATTCGACTTTCTCCTCTAGGGAAACATATAGAAGTGCTTCACACCAAATTTGAAGCAAATCCGTTTATTCGCTTAGGGTATAGCGCAATGTACATCACGACGCACAGACAAACATACAGGCAGACATCTTGTCGAAAATCACTTTTTTGAATTGCTCCATCATCGTAATGTTAGTTTGGAGCAAGTACAAAAATACATATATCTTCATTTCATCGAAATTTTAATTGAACCCCACAGTGGGACAATAAAGCTTTGTTTATAATCTATCCAGCAAAAATGTTCAGTACAAGGGAGATAGGATATTGTCCTAGCACTCTCACAGTAATGGATTTCAGCTTGCAGTAGTAAACATGGATGAATTTGCCTCAACTCTATGAAAAATATAAGTCGTTGGAAGAACTTAAATCCATTTTTGATGTAAATTTACACAGCAAAAAACTAATGAACTTACATAACCTTAAGTAACTCAAGGGGGGATCCAGACTTTCAGCCAGGGGGGGGGGTCACAGGACACCTGTGTAGGTACATACAAATTTAATAAAACATAACACTAAACAATATTACTTTTTTAGTTAAAGCTACTACTAATGTTTTTGAATGAACAACAACCACTTGAGCGGGCTACCACCATTGCATTTGGCTGGAAGTATTGCAGTTTCATGGCTGCCACACCAACCATCAGATTTCTTTAGTGGTGCTAATTTTTATGTTCAATGTTTTAATTTTATAATTTAGTGCCGTCAACTGGAATTGAACCCAGCCACCGCTTAGGCATATGCGCTACGCATTGCGCCACCGAAATCACCTGATCGTGTCCATCCAATTTGGAGTTTTGTCTTTATACATAAAACGAATTTAGAGACAACTGGCATTTTTACTAGGAAGTTAGTTGTTGTTCATTTGGGTTCTTTCCGTTTCCGTACACCTAAGGTACATAAGTATGTCTTTGGCTTTTAAACGTTTAATCTTCATGTAGATGTCCTTAAAGTATCTTCTTTAATTTGTATATAATTATTTTCTTTATTTGACAAAAATAAATTAACGACTTTATATTTTTAAAGTGAGTGTTTTAAAGGGTTTTGTAAATGAAAGCAAAGAATTCATATAGACAAAGATGAATAGCATAATAAAAGAGAACCACTGAAAAATGTATAACCGTAGCATCTCTTTTGGATGAGTTTTTATATTTCACCATGACATGCTATAAATAGGTAGTTAATGGTCATCCAGTCTAACAAGCCAATAGTGAGACCTTGAACCTTGGTGTTAAAAGCGTGGGTTTAAGTCATCAACCAAACAATTATAATATATATTTTACCGACATTGAGATCATGTATGAATAGAACATGCCACTCAAGGGGGGGAGGGGGTTTATTCCTAATTTAATCCAACTCATATAGAAAAACAAAATTTTAATCTGCCTGGGGGTGGTCATGACCCTCCCCGTGGATCCGCGCTTGAAGTAACTACTTATTTATTGCACTGCACTGTTTAAAAGCAAACAAATAAATCTTCGTTATTTTTAATTTTCTTATCATCAAAACAAAGAACCGCATACTATGTATGAACAAAAAATTCCGGATAAATTGGCTGATATTTTAGGATGTTTTTATGTCTTTATGGGCTGAAAGTTAAAAAATCGAAAGATTTCGAGTCTGGAATTACGCAATAAAAATCGTGTTCTCAAATCTTGTTCTCAAATATCAAAATGTTTGAAATTTAGTGTTCTGAAATTCTTATTTGGAAAGTAATTCAGGTAAGTTTCCTCGGGAATGAAAAAAATGTGTACCTTAATGTAAAAAAAAAAAAAAAAAAAAAAACGACATAATCTTGAAAATATTGCTCGCACCGAAAAAAAATGTATGTTTGAACGAAAGATGGTTGATCTATTTTGTCTCTAAAATCAATAGTTTCGGAGATATAGACCAATTCGCGTTTTCAAAAATGGCGGATTTCCCAAAGGATATTGCGTCCCGAAAAACTGGACATAAGCTTTTCTAATAGCCCTTTTAAAGTGTAAACAATTCAGCCGTCCTATATTCCGTTCCACAGAAAATGTATCTTTCCTGTGCAATGATCCGAAATTTTAATCTTAGAAGCTGAACCCCTTTATACTTTCGGAGTTAAGCTCGAGGTAATGCTTTAAATAATGGTGGGTTAAGGGCCCAGTTATAGATATCATTGGAAACCATCATTGAAAATGATAATTGTCAATTTTGAGAGATTTTGAAGAAAAAATATATGATCATTTTGATGCCAAAGTAAAGCTTATTGACTTAATATGTATTTCTATATAAAACAAAATTCAATTTTGCACAACTTTTCTCATAAAATGAATTTTAGTTTTTCAATGAAGAACTACCTTAACAATGATCATTGATAAAATTAAAAGTTACATTATGGGGAAGATATGAGTCAAAATGATTTTTTTTTGGAGGAGAAATAATTTTGAAAGTTGTAAGCTATATTTCTGCATTAAAATAATCAATGATTAAACTTTCGAAGGGTCTCAAAATCAACAGCTAACTTTTTCAATGATGGTTTTCAATGATAGCTATAACTGGCCCCTAACTCGGGTTCTTACCTTAATCTATAGTCCCTGAAATACTGAGCATAAAAATATGTATTAGAAATGACACAATTTATTTTTAAGCCAGGGGTAGGAGTTAGGCTTCCGAACCTATAGAAACCTTTACACAAAAAGCTTTTGTCCTCCCTAAATATAAGGCAAATGAAACATTTCAAGAGAAATGAAGAAGATAAGAAAAGATGAGGAAAGTGTAAATGTTTGAATCTCAAAAATATCGAAGCACTTTAAGGCTATGATATCTCGAAAACCTAAGCCAATTCTTAAATTTTAAAGTCGGATTCGAAATCAGGACGTACAACGGAAAAATATAATCTGGTTCTTGTCACAGAAGTTTGCTTAAGTTTTGTTCTCCCATTCCCCTTTTTTCAGTGAAAAATGGCAAAAGACACTGGGAAAGTTTGAAAATCCTTCATGTGATTTCTTAAAATAATGTTTTATCAATGTTCACATATTCTGTATAACACTCATGTAAATAACAATAATTAAATTTTAATTTCTCTGTGATAAAAAAAATATTTTTTTTTATCAAAACTTATTGAAATTTATCTAAGAAAATATGAAATCATATTTTTTTCCAAAAAAAAAAATATATAACTGGGATTTATCTTTCATTTTTTGTATAAGTATTTAACAAATTAAAACAACATAGCAACTTATATCAAGAATTTAAAAAATGGAAGGGCATGTAATTAGTACATAATACAAATTTTAAAATGTTAAGACAGCCGGCGGCTTTGATTTACGGCAAGGGCGGATCCAGCCTTTCAGCCAGGTTACAGTGTTGTTAGAGCGAGTCGTGCCAATTTTGTTGATTTTTTTTTTTTTTTTATTAGAACCAAAAATAAAGTGAAAATATTCTTTTTCTCAAGAAGGCTTTTAATGATTTTGATAAAAATAATCAATTATTTACTCGAAAAAAGGTACTTTTTCATAATTTTTTTTTTTTTTGAAAAAGATATAATGTACCTACCCAAGTAACATTTTGCCTCTTATAAGATGCTCCAAGAGCTTAACTAGACTTATTAAAGGGATCTAAAAGTAATATTGAAGAATACTTCTAGATTTCTATAAGACAGTTTGAAGCGTTAAATGGCCTAGTTATGGGAGGCTCTTGCCTACTCATAACAATTACATATGTTTCTTTGCAATACTTGTGATCTAATTATCCGAGTTGCATTCTTCTTATGAGATGACATTTGTATTATCGATTGCCTCTTGAAACAATCTTGTAAAGCTCAGCTAAATCTTGCTTTGAGAATGCGTCTCTTCCAATGGGAGGTGCTCTTATCTCGTCTTACTCATTAAGCATTTTTAAAAAGACTTTTTAGTTTTTGTGTGTATACATAATCATTGTATATAAAACCTATAGTACTATTAATGAGTTGATTTTCGGGACGATAGTCTACGCCTATAGGTGGTGTATTATCGCTAGAGAGATTTAATGAGATTTTCAATTATTTTTAACTCTACATTATCTACAGAGCAAATGCCCTCCCAGGCCAGTGGCACCGCCACCGTCGTTTTGGTTTTTTGATAGTACTATAGATATTTATATACAATGTACATTATGTTTTATGTCAAAAAATAAGTCAATTGATTATACTCATAAAGGCGATGCATTATATTGTTTTTCACAGATATGGGAACCAAAAAATATATGCGGTTAAAATGTTATCTACTAATTTAATTCAGGCAACGAGCCATTGGTTATAAATCGCGATGAATTTGATCTCAATTTTATTTTTTTAAATTAAAGTGGAATTTGATATGAAACCGGGAACGTAAAAAAATTTATTTGAAAGTAATTTCTAATCTAAAATGTAAATTTCCATTGACATCGTAGCCATCTATTGCGTAAATTCTCATTTAGTTGAGAAATGGAAACGCTATTTTTATGTTTGGAAAATAGATTTCTATTTTGCGCCTTCAAAAATTGAGTTTTGATCAGTTTTGAAATTATAATTTTTTAAATTATGGTAACCCTCAAAACATTCAGAAAACTCTGTTTGAATATTTAAATATGGCTGCTGCTGATGAGACACTAACTCTTCTATTAACATCTTTATGAGAATTTAATTATATTTACGCTTTGAATAAGATTGCTAAAAGAATAAATTTTAGAAGCGAAGACTTAAAGTTTATTTATGAAACTAAAAAACTTCTAATGAGATCTCAAATGTTTTTTTAGGACTTAGATTTGACAGAAGTGTAAGCAAACCATAAACGGTGCACTGTGGTCCAAAAAGGAAAATTTCTTGGCAAAAATACGTATTTCGATGTTTTATTTTTAAAGTTTTGTTTTTTATTTATAATAGGAATATAAACGCAGCTTCAAAAACAGCAAACAAAATAATTTTCCCCTAACAAGTTTGACTTATAAAGCTTTTCAAAGTTGGTTTTAGCAGCTTTTTGTTGGTTTGAATGTTCGGAGAGATTGTAATTTGTTTAAAAAAAAAGTCGGGTTCCCAGTGCTGAAATTTTGGTGTAAAAAGCAAATTTCCTTATGGAATATATAAATAATTTTATTAATTGCAATAGTTGAACGGGTGAAATTTTCTTCTTATATCAATTAAAAATTGTTCTGTTATTATCTTGATTCTTAAAAAAATCCGCCGACTTCCACGCTACTTTTTATACGAATGCCAATTTTTACAAAAACATTATTAATTAATTATAAAAAATTGTGAACACACTATTGATTATTATATTGACCATTCAATTTTGTGATCCGCCCACTTGAACGACCCATTTTGAATAAATTCCTCTTAAACCAAAAGGTTTTTTAAGGTTTGCTGTAACTGAGTTTCTTCGAATTACTTAAATTATTGTAAATCATTATTTTTCTTATTCTTAAAGTACGTAAACACGTTCAAAAAATATGATTTTTGCAACGAAAAAAGTAACTTTGGACCATAATAAAGAAAAAGTCCTCTAACATGATTTAAAACATTAGGGATCTTATTAGCATCCTATTGCAAAACTTTTTTTATTTAAAATCCAGATAGTTTCTTGGTATAGGAGGTATTGAACTTAGATCTCGTAAGAGTTTTTATAGAAGTATAAAGTGATTAAAACTCTTAAATATGTGTTGCTATGAGATAAGAAAGACTACAAAACTATGTTTAGAGTTAAATTTTCACCAAAGAATTCTTATAAGACTACAAGTTTATATAATCTTATTCCAAGAAGGAAAATTGATTTAGCTTTAAGATTTTAGTATTTCTCTGCTGCAAAAGTGTTCAACTCTTAAAATAAAGACGTTATGAGACCAATTTAATTTCCTAACAAGATGTTAATTCTTAAGTATAGATATGGGATAAAACAGAGTCTTATGGGAGTTTGTTTCAAATTACAAGAATTTAGCTCTGGGGAGTTTGTTAGTTGGGTAGTTACCAGTACAACTACTTTTTTTTAGTTTTTCTCGAAATCAGTTTAAGTATTTTTTTTATTTGCTCTATAGGGCAATTATTAGTTTCATATCAAACAAAAATTGAGGGTTTAATCAACACAACATAACGATGATAAAAAAAAATGATTTTCTCCAAGACGTACATCCGTCGGTCTGTTTGTCTCTGCGTGCGTGTGGGCATTCTGATGTACATCCAGCTAGAGCCTAATCGATCTCGGTTCTATCAAGTTTTCTCGGAAACAGCTCAAACGATTTTGGTTAAACTTCGTACATAAAATGTTTAAAACAGTTTTTACAATGCTGTTTACCAGGTATTTTTCAGTTCATTGCCTTTTTATTACTTATTTTTGGCTATTCCCGAATCATTTTGTCATAATTTTGCAATTAGGTAGTTTTAAGTTAGTCAAAAAATATTACATTTAAAATTCGTATGAATATTTTTTTTTTTTTTTTTTTTCAAGAAAATATAAAATCAAAAAAAAAAATCAGTTTTATTCTTAAATTTTGTTTCCATTTAATTTTTTTTTTTATTAAATCATAAAATTTGAAAGATACTATTTTAACTTTTCTTATTACTATCCCGACATTATATGTGCATCTTATCTATCCATTACGTCAACCAACGTCAACGTCAACATTCTAGTTGTAAGCTAGAGCAAGTAAATGCAATTCAGTCGTGCATTTTGATTTTTAATTACATTTTTTTTAATGGAAAATCATTTAAATATTTTTAATAGTACTGCATAGGAAAATTAAAAAAAAAAAACTGTCCGTTGATTCAGTCACATAACAAATTTAATTATGATATTACCATCGTTGTACCTTATGAAATAACGAACATCATACAGCGATCCCCCAATGCGACACACAGGCGATTTAACCGAAAACACTTTTTTCAATATTTTATTTTCCATAGTGTTAGATAACAAGAGTACGAATATTCAATTTTTTTACAGACGATCGCAAAAAATTTGAAAAAATGTATTAATAATATTAATAAATTTGTCAACGGCAACTTTCATATTCTAAATTTTTATTTTTAATTAATACACATTTTTAATTTTTTTCAAGACGCCGATATGATGACATTTCAAATACTATATCACGAATGCTTTGATAGCTTTTCCAAACACGTAAGCATAATTTTTCACGCAAAGCATACCGAACTTATTTAAATTTAAATTGAAATGGATTCCTTTTTGTGAAAGCCTTTTTACTTATACGAGTACCAAATAAAATTCTGAGAAATGATAAAACTTAAATAAACACAACAAAAGTCTGTATACTGCCAAAATAATCGGTTGTACTTTGAGATTCTCTATATAGAAACAAAAAATTACATTATTTGTTGCTAAAATTGTGAATTCTTATCAGGGTTACACAGGCAGCCCTTGCCCTTCGTTATTTAATTTATCAATACTTTGTTCTACTGCGAATAACGTTCCTTACCTATATACATAAGGGTGGTCCTTATAAGGGTCATTGTCTTATTTTGAATGACGCACCCCCCTAATTTGCTCTAAATAAATAATACAAACAAATCCGGTAAAATTCTAGCTCAGTATATTAACGTTGACCTGGCCTCCAAGACGTCTGAAGTTTTATATGGGAAATCCCATGTATTTTTGGACATGTGCGTCATTCAAATAAGACATTGACCCTTATAAGGACCACGCTAATATACATACAATACATTATGTGTTTCTTACATCAAAATATTGCTGTAATTTGTCCCATATAATGCCTTTTGCTTAAAAAAATATAAAATTATATTCATAGAAAATGATTTATTCATATATAAATCATCTTAATAACATGCTTCTGAAATTCCCACTAAATATAAACCTTTTTAAAGATGTTTTCTCGTGATAACACTTGCAGTTAGGCTGCATAGCTTTCGCTCCGTCATATTTAACATTGAAGGTTTTTGAAGTGGTTGTTGTTCATTAAAAAACCTTCAATGTTAAATATGACGGAGCGAAAGCTATAAACTTTTTTTTAATTCAACATAGGATATACATTCCATTTGCAACCTTTTTTGACATTTTAACTTTATTTAGAAATTATCTTACCATGAAAATCATTAGATTCGAAGTTATAATTTTTGTTAGATAAGCATATCCTTCAAATAAAAGTACATTAACTCCAGAAATGAATGTTCAGTGCATTGCGCGTGTTGGAAAGAGCCAGAGTTGAAAAACAATTAAAGAAATTGTTAATAATCGATTTTTATTTAAATACTCATATTTGCTTGAATATTTTTTTTTAGTTTTATTTTCTTAATAATTTTAATTTTATTATTTTGGCGAAAAGAAATATTGTATTTAAAAAAAAAATAATTGGGCTTTCACAATAAAAAAGAAAAAGAGGATAATTAAAAATGTTTTTTTTTTTTGAAAAAAAAAAAAAAAAAAAAATATACCAACGTTAAAAAACGTCCTGAAAATAAAATAATTAATGGTGGAAAACCGTTATTTTCGCAAACTTGTAGTGCGGGTAAAAACCAGTTAAAAGAAACGAGATCTAAAATCATAAAAATCCCTAATAAATTCAAAGGAGGTGAAAACGAGATAGCTACTACTTGAGTATTTCGACTTAAAACGACCTCAGCAATCCATGCTTTTATTCTGGGCTGGTAACTGTGGGACACCCTGTATTTAAAGGAGAACCAGACAAAACGGTCTACATTACCAATAACAACGAAACATAAGTCGTTGAAAAGCTATTTTTGTGTATATGAATACTAACTATGGCAACTCGTTCCAAATCGCTGTGTGAAAAAAGTTATTGGCCAACAAAGACTGGAATTTGGTGGTTCATATAATTTAAACATATAATGTAAGCATGTAGTATACAGTTGCGTCTTTAGGCATGGATCCACTGGGCCCGGGCCCAGGGCCCCACGATCTTAGGGGCCCCCCTAAGATATCGCCATAACTTTTCCAACCAATATGGAAAGTAATCGATTAGGTTAGTTTTAACTTGTATTTTTGACGCCCGGGCGTCAATTTATTTTTGGCGCCCGGGCGTCATTTTATTTCTGACGCCCGGCGTCAATTTGTTTTTGACGGCCGGGCGTTAATTTTATTTTTTGACGCCCGGGCGTCATTTTATTTTTGACGCCCGAACGTCATTTTATATTTGACGCCCGGGCGTCAATTTTTTTTTGACGCCCGGGCGTCATTTTTTTTTTGACTCCCGGGCGCCCAGGCGTCTAAAAAAAATTGACGCCCGGGAGTCAAAAAAAAAAATGACGCCCGGGCGTCAAAAATAAATTGACGCCCGGGCGTCAAAAATAAAATGACGCCCGGGCGTCAAAAATAAAATAACGCCCGGGCGTCATTTTTTTTTAGACGCCCGGGTGTCAATTTTTTTTTGACGCCTGGGCGTCATTTTATTTTTGACGCCCGGACGTCATTTTGTTTTTGACGCCCGGGCGTCAATTTTTTTTAGACGCCCGGGCGTCAATTTTTGTTGACACCCGGGCGTCATTTTATTTTTGACGCCTGGGCGTCATTTTTTTTCGACGCCCGGGCGTCATTTTGTTTTTGACGCCCAGGCGTCAATTTTTTTTAGACGCCCGGGCGTCATTTTATTTTGAAAACTCGGCAATAACTAATAAGCAAAATCACAGTTAAGCAAAATCAGTAATAAAGAACAACTTTTTGTTGAATTTACACGATGACTCTTAAATCGCTAATAAGCGAAATCACTGCTAAGCAAACCCTATATTGAAATTTTTGGTGAATTTACGCGATAACTTTGCAACAACTAATAAGCAGAATCGAAGTTAAGCTAAATCAGTAGCATACAACTTTTTGTTGAATTTACGTAATGACTCTGAAATCACTAATTAGCGAAATCACACTTATGTAAAATCAGTATTGAAACTTTAATAGAATTTTCGCGAAAGCTCTGCAATAACTAATGAGCAGAATCGCAGCTAAGTAAAATTAGTAATAAACAACAACTTTTTTTTTGTATTTACACGTTTACTCCCACTTATAAGCGAAATCACTGTAAAGCTAAATCAGGATTGAAACTTTTGTTGAAATAACGTGAAAACTCTGCAATAACTAATAAGCAAAATAGCAGTTAAGCAAAATCAGTAATAAAAAACAACTTTTTGTTGAATTTACACGATGACTCTGAAATCACTTATAAGCAAAATCAGTATTCGAATTTTTGTAGAATTTATGCGAAAACTCTGCAAACTAGAATTTCTTGTTGACTTAACGTGATGACTCTGAAATAATATGAAGTACAATCAAAGACAAGCAAAATTAATAATAAACAACAACTGAAATCACTGATAAGCAAAAGCACAGTTCAGAAAAATCATAAATTAGATAAAAAAAAATGTCTCGATCTTTCAAGCTTCCAGGAGAATTTTGATTTCTTAACTGTTATTTCAGTAACAGGTATTTTTAACAGGTATTGGGAAGTAGCAATAACAGTAAGTAACAGTTACCGATAACTAGCAGTTTGGCCCATCCCTAATAGCAGATGGTTGTAAAATTTTGATAGAAGTTCTTCAAATTTTGCACGTGCATATATTATGCAGATTATTTAAAATAAAGAGTGTACAAAAGATATTCCTTTTTTCTTACAATATCCCAACAAAATTAACAATAAATACACAAAAACATATTTATCTATTGTTATATTGATTTATATTAAAATTATATAAGTGAGATTTCAACACAAACATTGCACAAATAAGCACTGCCCTAATATCTATCTAAATTATTGATGTTGTGTGTAAGTCAAAGTGACATTTCGATACTAAACAGCCTTTATGTAGGCTCTAAACAACCTGCAAACGCGTTTAGCTTATATTGCCTCTATACAACGTTGCATAAGTTTTATAAATCACATTTTTGCGTTCAGAGGCATTTTAAAGCGTGCATGCAAGCTCTATGCAAGCGGTTTACTGTGTTTATAAATAACACCGTATATGTTTAAATTATATGTACCAAATTCTAATTTTTGTTGGCCAATAACTTTTTTCACACAGCGATTTGGAATGAGTTGCCATAGTAAGTATTCATCTACACAAAAATACCTTTTCAAAGACATAGGTGTCGTTTTAGTGAATTAATTTGTACTAATTTGGCTAAGTTTTGTATTTTAAAACTTTTTGTTTTGGATTTCTGTCACGCTGGAAGTCTGGCGTCACTTCTCAGCAGATGCGTAGCCATCCCTCCAGGGGCCCCGTATCAAGAATTAGTTGGGGGCCCCCTCCAAAATAACAAATTAAACAAAAAACAGTTTTTAAAAATAAAATAAAAACACTCACAAAAACAAATTCAGTATATTTAATGGTATAAAAACTGATTTAAAAAGGAACATACATATAGGTAGTATAAAACAAAAAAAAAATCCTAACAGCGAAAGAACTCAAATAAACACTTTTCTTGCCTTTGTTTCGGCAGACTTATTAGTTAAAGCATCCATTCGGATGATGATTTTAATTTTTCAAGATTTTTATCTTCAATGGACAGAACATGATCGATAAGTCTCACAACGGTTCTTGTCCCATAGAAGTTCTTAGAAAATTTGTATTAGTTTGAGCTTAGAGAATGTTCTCTCAGCTGTTGTTGTCATTACCGGAAGCGTCAAAAATAAAAAGCATGCCGTTATTAATTAATAAAAGCCAAATAGCTTGCATTATAAATAATGTGCAATAATTCCCAAAAATTAACTTAATATTTATATTTTACTAATTTTAAAAGAGTAAGATCCTATATCTTTTGCATTGGTTAATTAATTAACTAATTTAATTAATTAATTTAATTAAATAAAACCTTCTCTCAAGTCTCTTATCTCAAATATGTTATTTTTTTCAATTTGGCTACATATTAAACCTTTTTCCGAATGCGACTTTTTTTCTCGTGACCCCTTTTTGTGCGACCTTTTCAAATTGGAGGTGATTTAGTCATATCAAAGGTTAACTCTTTTTTAACGACCACCTATATGCAGGTAAACACATTACAATCATTGTCCAGCTACTCCGACACGATCTGTATATGATCTAAGATCTAAGCTAAATTTATTATGAATCCACTATCTTGACTATATTTTATGTACATAAATTGTGCCAATTTATTTGGGGGGTTCTATTATTTGGGACTATCGTGAATAAAATTTCACACGGAATTTTGCTCACTTTTTAAAATTGGAAATGCCAATAATTTTCCACCTTTCCTTGTAAGCTCGAATTTGGTCAGTCAAAATGATAACCCAGTTGCCATTTAATATTCATTTACGATGCCAATAAACTGCGAGAGATTCTGCCACCATAATTCACGTTCCCAATTTTAGACGATGGGAAAAATTGCGTGGGAAATTTTATTCACGATAGCCCCCATTATCATCATGTGGTCGTGTAAGCTTTTTCAAGATGTTTGCCTCTAAGTGCAAATAAATTATGTTTCCCTTCTTGTAACATACAACACGAAAAAAATGATGAAATTCTACTTTAAAATTTGAAAAAAAAAAAATTTAAATGATTTTCTTCTGCCCAACCCCCATGCCAATATCGCTCACCTTTTATCTGTATTTATTTTATCAGGTGGTTCGACATGCTTGCCCAAGAACGATATATAAAACACCATTTTTTCTTAATTGTTGATTTTTTAACTTAAGTATGTTTTGTTGTTGTTTTCGGTATTGTTGGTGTTGTTACAGTTGTTATACCAATCTATCCAATGGTATGGTGGCGTTTTGTATGTTTTTTTTTTTTTTTTGTTGTTTTAGCTTCTAAAGATCTTAGAGTACGACGACGTATCCGTTGCTTAGCTTTGTTTAGCCTAATTTTATTATTATTTTCTCTTTTACACTTGCTTCAAACCAACAAAAACAATTATTTAAACGTAGGTTGTTGGTATTTGACGTATTTTTTCTAACTTAAAGCCTTCGTAGTTGAACAAGTGGCTTGTTAACAATTTTTCTTGACACATTTTCTCCACTTTATGCGGAAATTTTTAACACAAAACTTCAATTTCATGCGGGGTATTTTTTTTTTTTTTTATTTTATATTTTCAACTCAAAATATTCACTTTACCGACAGGTTGTTTTTTTTTATTGCAATTTTATTGGTAAAACAGAGAGGGAAAAAAAACAATTATGGCCGCTTTAATTATTTATCTATTATTTTTTGTAATTAATTTTTTTTAATTGGTTATTTTCTTTTGTTGGTTTTATTCGTCGCACAACATGGCTTCAAAGAAAATCAGACTTTGTTAACTGGTATTTTTGGCCTTTACGCTTGAAACCGCTTACATAGGTACAAAAAAGAGATCGGTGACGTCAATGAAGGAAAGAAAAAAACTTGTTTATGAAAACTAAAAATTAAGTTAAACCATTTATTATGGGTATGATGATTTTTTGTAAATTTTTGGGATTAAAATTGACTTTTTTTTGCTGAAAACTTATTTTTACACACGTAAGCCGAAGTTTTCTTTTTTTTAACGATAGAAAATTAAAAACAGGTAAAAAGAGAGAGAGAGAGAGAGAGAGAGGGGATTTTAATATTTTAGCCAAGTTCCGAACATAAGCTTAAAAAGAGCCTCTTCATCAATCTCTTCACAGTTCGATTGGTGTTCACGTACTACTGAAAACTGATAGCAAAAGATCTTTGCGATTCAGCTGTTGTTGAAGGCTCTGGAGAGCGAGTGTGTGCGGCAGTATAAGCAGCACCATCACAGTCAAATAATCGCAATCACCGTGCTGCAAACACTATCACAAAAGCTTTATAATCTGTATTCGCAGGGATGTAGTAGCTATCGATGGGCCTACAGCCAAAGTATAACAAGGCCCAGGCTGAGCGCCTATTTTATGTAAAAGTCTGGTTAAAGTAAAATTAAATCATGGATTTTATGGGTATTAAAAGAAGCATGTTTTGAATCAATGTTTTTATGTGAAAATTTGTGCACGTGATGGATTCCTTAATTTTTAATTAAAAAAAAAAAAAAAAAAACATGAAAAACATAAGTAAAAGTTGGGCCATCTATAGTGGTTTCTTTTTAAATCACAGATTAGGTTATTTTGACACTGACAGCTGTTTCTCGCTCGAAATCTTGACAGAAAGTCAGTATCATACCTCCGCGGAACGAAATGAGTAAATTAACGCTTGAACAACGTTTGGAAATATTGAAAACTTATTTCCAAAGCGAGTGCTGTTTTTGGGCGAAAAATCATCTATTTTCTGACGAGACTCATTTTCATCTCGGCGGCACCTTTAACAAACAAAATTGCCGCATCTGGGGCTCGGAAAACCCGCACGTTACCCGCCAATGCATCCACAAAGAGTGACAGCTTGGTGCGGATTGTGGAGTGGTGGCATCATTGGACCATTTTTTTTTTTCGAAAATGAGACTAGGAACAACGTTTCGGTCAACGGTGGGCGTTACAGAGCCATGTTATACTACGCTTTCACTGGGCCAAAAGAGCCGATAGTTTTTTGCTGCTAGTGCTCTTATTTAGCATTTATTAATAGTATATTTTAGATATGTTATTGATAAGAAAAAATAAATAAATAAATAAATAAGATCCGAAATTACCTCATTTCCTATACGAATTCCCGTTCTCAAATGAGCTAATTTCAACCAAATTTGAACGAAATGAGGTAAATCCACCCATAAGCAGTCGATTGCAAGAGTTTTAAAAAGCTTTTGCAAGAAAATGTCAAACCACAAAGAGAAAACAACAAAAACAAACGTTTAACTGCCATTCCAAATTCAAAATGAAATGAGTTATCCAACGAAATTAGCAAATTTAATAATGAAAACACTTCTTTGCCAAATTCCGAAATTACCTAATTTCGGTTCTAATGAAAACGTAATATTTACCTACTTTTTTGTAACAGAAATTGAAGACATGGACTTAGACGACATCATCTGGTTCATGCAGAATGGCGTGCCATGCCACAAAGCCCCTGCCACAATCGATCTTTTGCGCAACAAATTCCGAAATCGTGTTATCACCCGTGTTGCCGATGTCAATTGGCCACCTCGGAGCTGCGGTTTGATCCCTTTGGACTTTTTTTGTTGTTGGAAACCGCCAAGGACCGATGTTATGCCAACAATCGGGAAATGATTCAAGAACTTAGGCCAATCCGTGAGCTACAACCTGAAACCATCAACAAGGTCTTAGCAAATTGGAGTGACAGAATGCGCTACTGCGAAGCCAGCCGAGGCAGCCACTTGAACGACGCGACGTTGTATTCCATAATTAATGGCAATGTTTGCTCTTACTAATAAGGCCATAATACATCCAAAAATTAAATTTTCTTCAATTTGTTGTATTTAAAAAAAAGAAACTTGTATTCCCACCCGTAGAACTGGTACAACTATAGGGTTTTCCAATAAGACGTGTTATTTTGAATAGCCCGCTATTTTGGTAGTTGTCACTTTTGAAGCTGTAATTTGACATTTGACAAGTAGAAACTACGCCATTAATAAAAATTGAACGATACACGCTTCAACAACGCATTGAAATTATTAAAATTCACTATAAAAACGCATGAAAATAATCCGGAATTTCATCGAAAAATCATCTTGACTGTTGCGGCCCATTTCCACCTCGGTGGCTAAATTAACAAGCAAAATGTTCGCATCTGGGGCTTGGAAAACCCAAGATTTATTATTGAAAAGCCTCTCCATCCTCAACGAGTAACTGTTTGGTGCGGTTTGTGGTCCGGCGGGTTTTTGTATGGCCGGAATCGGATGGTATTGATCTGGACAACATTTACTTTCAACATGACGGCGGCTGCAGTACGTGCCATACAAGCAAAGAAACCATCGATCTTTTACATGAAAAGTTTCCAGATCGTGTTATCTCTCGAAGAGGTGATCACAATTGGCCACCGAGATCTTGTGATTTAACACCTTGCGACTTCTTCCTTTGGTGCCACGTGAAAGATAAGGGCATACAGCAGCCACTTTGCGATTTGGTGATGGAAAATTTTATGAAAAGGATATTGTTGTGTAAGCGTAGCCGTGGCATTTGGCTAATTTTATTTTCCATTATACTTTCTTCTTTACATTGAAATAAACATCCGATCGTTTATCGCAAAAAATTCCATTTTTCTTTGAATATTAAAATAACACCACTTATTGGGAAACCCTTAAATTTTCCTCAATTTGTTATATTTTTAAAAAAGAAACTTGTATTTGGCCCACCCGTAGAACTGGTACTTGCCCCGTCATACAACTATTTTGGTTTTATTAAGTTTTTTCAAAAACGGCTCTAATTATTTTGATCAAACTTAGTTTTCTAAAAAAAAAATCGAACAACGGAAATAAAGTTTTTGGGGTTTTTGAGCAAATTGCCTTGTTTTAGTCATATTCCCGAATACCTCGCCAATGGCTTAGATGATTTTCTCATAATATTGCGTCCCGGTACTTCCAAGTTACTCAACAAATATTGCATTTAAATTTTGTATAAATAATTTTTATTACAAACAAAACAATCTATTTTATTTTTGACTATTTCACATTTTCTTGATTTTTTACTATTAAATCAAAAAAATCCAAATTGTTATAAAGTCCTGTATTTAACATTTTCTTGTTAACAATATTTGTTTTTTTTTTTGTTTCTGTTATGAGGCCTCTATTGATCGTACTCCATCAATGTATTTACATGCTAGTGACAAAGATTTGAACAACTGGGCTCAGAAAAATCTCTCAAGCATCACACAGAGAGTATAACCACAGGCACAACATAATAGCACAGCTGCACAGCCAACAGCACAGTGGCTTAATTCTCCCAATCTAAATACCTGCTGAGTTGCTGTTTAAACTTTGCTTATTGCTTTATAATCCATGGGATAGAGATAGAGAACCTCTCCTATCCCAACCATTTGTGACGGGGGTTTTCGGTTACCAACTCGATTTCTATGTATGTAATTGTGTTTGTTAATATGTTGTTGTTATTAATTTTTTATTATTATTTTGTTTGTGAATTTATGATAAAACTTAACACTTGCACAAACGGGAGGTATGTACCTATGTATATAGAGATAATAAAAATGTATATGTGAACTGGTGAAGTTTATTTAAGTGTTGTTGGTTTTTTTCTTCTTAATATTTTCTTGCAAATTAAGAGATAAGATTTTTAGTGTTTTCTATTATTGGGTTTGATAGGAATATATATAGAGTTGCCAAATAGACAAAGAATTGTTTTTTTTTTTAATTTTGAATTTTTTTGTTTTGAATATTGATTAGGTTTACTTTGTATCTATATAATACTTCTTATATATGTAGGTATGAGGAAGAAAAGGTGAATGATCTTAACTATACCTTAACATTATTATCACGTTAAGCAGCCATGAGATTTGTTTAAAACAAAAAAATGAAGACAATGATCTTAACTTAATCGTTAGTTATTTTTGATATCTGTAATAAATGTACAACCACCAAAAGGTCAACAACATTTTGTGACGATGGGGTAAATTTGAATGGCCTTGGGAAGCTAAGAATCGTTTGTGAAATATATTTGTACGATTTTTGGGTATACTTCTAAGGTCAGGCTTTTGATATTGTTATGAGATACACGAACACGTGTACCTACAATACAAAAAATGTAGAGACCTTGGTAGATAGAAAGGATAGAAAAAGTTTTTGTCAAGTAATATGAGTTTAGAGTAGCGAATTCTAAAGATAACTATAAACAGAAAATGAGAGCTTATCGGAGCTACTGATAAAGTTGAATGGTGCTTGCATGTAGAAGCCGCGTCCATCCACCTAATGTTATTAGAAAAAAGTTTAAGCAGTTTTTTGTCATGTAAGTGGGGCTATAGTTGTGTAAGTGTATTTTTTTTTTTTTTTATATTGTAAAAAAATATTTTTCATCAAGTTTTCCAAATTATAAAGTAAAAATCTAATCGATGGCAGATTTTCCGTTTACGAACCTCTTTAGTATCCAATTTGTTGCCCTCTCCAAAATAGTTTATACAAACATGTCAGCACTTTAACTTAATTTAGAGACCTTAAACTAGAAGATTGGGCCATTAGTAGAGAACTTTTAATATCTTGGGTCTTGGGGGTATTGTCTCTACTATTGGCGGAACCGAGCATGATAATGTAATAAGCCAAGTCGGGAAAACAAAGGCTGCGTTCGGAATGCTGTATAAAATATGGAGAAACAACTCTATTACCTTAACGACCAAGCTACGACTGTTCCGCTCCAATATTTAATCAGTGCTTCTTAAAGGGTGCAGCACTTGGAATGTCAAACCCACTGTCACAAAAAAGTTGAAAACGTTCGCGAACAGATAAACATGAAATTTGGCCCAAATGAAAAATGGCACAAAAAAAAATAAAAATTAAAAATGGCCCTTTTTTATAATGAAAAATGGACCCATTTTCAAAATGGAAAGATGGCCTCAAACTTATGTAAAATGAACCCAAGTAAAGAAGGGATAAAATGGTTATAAAAATCAATAAAAACTGAAAAATGAGAATCGTACAAGAAACTCCTGCTATTTTTGTGTACAAAAACTTTAATAGCAGACCGACTGACAACATAGGCGCCTGCCAAGTAACTGAGCATACCCTAAGTGGAGCGACGGAGTGGCGTGAGCGGGACACAGGCCCCAAAAAGGGAGTTAAAATCCTTGAACTTGGAAAGCGGGCCGGGCAAAGCACTTTTAAGGCTCTTCCAAACTGACCCACGCGAAACATTTTAGGAACGATTATTTAAATCAGATTTCCCAAATAATAAATATTAAAAAGATAGTTCTGGGACAGAATAAACAATAGTACAAAACATGTTTTGCGTTAGCTTGGGAGAGCCTTAAAAGTACCTTGCCTGGGCCGCTTCGCGGTTTCAAGGATTTTAACTCCCTTTTGGTGGCCTCTGCCCCGCTCAGGCTTAGTGTATGATCAGTCGCCTGGCAGGCGCCTATGTTTGTTTGTTTAAAAATAAAAGATTGGGTCTTTTTCACAATGAAATTTCACCCCACAATTAAAAATGAAAAATGGTCCCAAAACCATGACAAAATGGCCCCAATTTACAATTTTTACTTGCGAAATACGGTGTATAGGGCAAGTTTAGGATTCGTGCAAAAAAAAAATTCGAGATAATAATTTTCCCTAACATTACGATGATAGAAAATGCGAAAAAAATTGGGTCTCGCAATTCTGTCTGTCCTCTGTACCTCGACCTACAGCCTAAGCGGCTGAAGCGATTTTCTTCAAACTTTGGAGTTAAGGTTCTTATAAGATTCCCTAGAGGGGAAATTGAATTTTTTTTTTAGCTCGAAAAATAACGGTACCTGTCATACAACCAATATATAAAAATTGATTTATTTCGAAAACGGCTCTAACGATTTTCAAAAAAAAAGAGGTACTAAAATTCCTAAAATAAATATTTTGGTAGAAAAAAAAAATTTCTAACGGTTATTAACGGTACTTGTGGTACAACCGATTTTTTGGTTTTTAAATTTCTCGTTAACTACTACACCGATTTCAACCAAGTTTTTTTTACACAAAAGGTTGCTCACAATTTTAACAATTTTGCATCTAAAAATTTTCGACAAAAATCATTTTTGGATTTTTAAAAAAATATTGAAATTTGTTTTTGAAAATTCAATATATTGAAAACGAGCTAATGATTTTTTTTTTAATTCTGTGAAAAATTGTATTTTATTAAATTCTAAAAGTTGGCATACCAAATTTTATTTTAAAAAATGTTCAAGAATTTTCATATATAAAAAATTAATTTAAAAAAGCTGCTCTAACGATTTTTGACTTTTTTTTTCATAAATTCATATTTATTAAACAAATCAGATGGCATACTTTTTTTTGAACTCTATCTGTTTTAGCTATTAAAATAACTAATTTATAATAATTCATAGTAATCATTTATATTTTAAATTGTTTTGAATACTTTTTTTTTAATGATATGTTATGGAACCAATAAATGTGTACATTATCTATTTCAAGCTACATTAAAGTTGTAAGCTACGAGAGCAAGTTTTGTGCGATCCAGTCATGCCCATTTTTTTTTTTTTTTGTTGTTTTCCATATAAATTTTTGGGGTCATTTTTCATTTCATGTTTGGGCCATTTTTCATTGGAGCCAAATTTCATGTAGCCAATAGATATTTGCAAAATATCTTATTTTCTAGCCCAACCGTATCTTCAATGATGCACCTCATTTGACAATAGGTCATGCAGAGTGGAAGACGAGCGGACTGACCTAGAATTAGTTGGCGAATACCGGTCGAAGAGGAATTAGCACAATTGGGGAGGAGTTCGAGTGAGCTGAGATACATCTGTAGAAACCACACACGATGCCGGGTAGGAGTAGCGGAGGCCATGTGCCCTGCAATGGAACCTCACGGACGTAACAGGTCCAAAACCTAGTACGTTCAAGTAACAAAAAAAAAAAATAATTTACAGAACCGGGTGAATGTTTGAAAGGAATTTGTATCCCGATTCACATCAATTTTGTTCTGATTCAATGTGTTTCATGCGAGTAATTTTTCTATTTGAGCGTCACAGAACGTACGACCCAAACGCAAAATAGTTGGCCTACTCATCAATTAACACATTAATCCTCTTTATATACCTTCATTTTCTGTCCCAAGCAGTTGTTGATTAAAATTTTTGTTTGTCAATGTAATAAATTACATTTTATGAGTAAATAAGACCAAACTGAACTTAATTTAAGAAAACACACATGGCTTCAGGTTGCATTCTTTGAAACAAAGATAAGGTCATAATAATTGGACTACTCTCTATGGGATGCAAATAAGTTGGCCTATGACGATTTAAATAGATGTTCAGTTAACCGTTATTAAAAAAATGACATGCACTTGTTTTGTTGTTTATTGATCTCTTGTTTTAAGTAAGCCAGCAACAGTTTAGTGTCAATCATGGTGCATGGTGTTGCCTTATCACGAGACCTAAGGGAATCCATAGTTAAAGCCTTCGAAACGGGATTGTCGAGCTACAAAATAGCAAACCAATTTAATTTGCCTCGCTCATCAATTCGAAGCATTATCACAAAGTTCAAAAATAGTGGAAATGTGGAGGTTGGTAAAAAAACGGGACGCCCACCAATTGCGAAACCTTGAGATTTCCGAGTCTTAAAAAAAATAATAAAGGAAAATTGACGTCAAACTGCCGCTGCAATAACTGTTCAATGGAGAGAGAGAATCCAAAATAGTGTTTCAGTCGACACTTGTAAGCGGACAATGGCAAAAATTGGATATAAATTTTATAAGGTTTGTTTTAGATTTATTTAAATTAGAGCTATTTTAATTCGTTAAAACAAAGGCCAAAGAAAAACCACTTTTAACACCTAAACAAAAGCAAAAGCGCCTAGAGTGGGCTAAGCAACGTATGGACTGGACTTTAAGTCAATGGCGGTCCGTTATTTGGAGTGATGAGTCGAGGTTTGAAGTTTGCGTGGGCGACGAACGAAAACGTGTCATAAGAAACTACAAAGAGGCCTTTCACAAAGATTGCCTTAAAAAAACAGTCAAGTTTCCAGCATCTCTAATGATACGGGGATACATGTCTGGGTGAGGTTTGGGCAATTAACATTTTGTAAATGGAACTGTCAATGCTACCAAGTACCGGGATATTCTGGAAAATGAGCTACTCCCATCAATGCCACAACTTCAAACTAGTGATGGAGATTTCATTTTCCAACAGGATGGTGCTTCCTGCCATACAGCAAGGTTACAATGGCGTGGTTATCTGCTGAAGCAATTCCTTTACTGGAATGGCCTTCCAGCAGCGCTGACCTTTCGCCAATTGAAACTGTCTGGCATAAAATGAAGCAAAACCTCCGAAAAGAACCATGTCGGACTCTTCAAGGCCTAAAAGCAAAAATCATAAATATTTGGGAATCTTTTGGTACCGAAGAATGTCAAAAATTAGTTGACACAATGCCACGACGCATAGAAGCAGTTATCAAGGCCAGAGGCGACGTAAAAAAAAAAAATATTAAATCGGGTGGCACAACGGCTCATGAAGAACCAGGGCCTAGTGACTAACAACTCGCAACCATTCCTGTGTGCGCCTTTCGACAGGAATGGAAGGGACCTACAATTTTATGCCGAATCCGAACGGCTAGTCGAGAAGCACTTATTCGTGACAAGTGATACTCTTGGAGGATTTGTCAATTTCGCGCAAGAGGCAGTAGCCCTGAAAAAAAAATTTTTTTTTTTTAGTTTTTAGGTGGACGAGGCTGGGAAGCGATCCCAGACCTCCAGCGTGACAGTCGAACGCACTAACCATTACGTTACGGGCTACTAACAGGCGACGTAACACCATGGTAAAATAAAAATTAAGACTCGTAGGCCAACTATTTTGCGTTTAAAAAAATGTATCAATCGTCATTTTATTTTTTAAGACTGCTCTATATGGTTATTTAATTAAAGTCATTTTGTTTTTGTTACTTATTTATATCTAAAATATATATATCTAAAGAAAAATACCAAAATAATGAGTTTATTGTCGATGGAATTTAAGAACCAGCAGATTTTTTGTTTATTATCATAGGTAGTCCAAATATTTTGCGTTTTACTTAAACCGTTTAACAGATTACGTGTGCGCAGTTTAATCAAAGTCTTTAGAGTCTTTTCGAGAATACTAGATGAAACCGAAGTCGTTGTATGGAAGCTACCCGTTTTAGATGGAACTAGAACAAAAGCTTGAATTTCGTCTCTAAGGAATCGCACCAAAATATGAATCAAATCTGTCAATTCGTTAATGCTGAAGCTCGATGTTTATCAGGACTCACAGACAAACAAACCGATGGAAGTCATGCCGAAAATCACTTCATTGGAAATAGGTTTGGTTATTTTGTCATAATTTTGCATTTTAGTATTTCTTCGTTAATCAAAAAATATTGGACTAGTTCTCATTTTGTTTTATCAACATTTTTGACTTAATTTTTTTTGTTTATCAAATTGTATTTTTAATAATAAAAAAAAAAATATTTTCATTTCAGTTCAATTTATAGAGTTATCATCACCGCCCAAACATAAATACCAACAAATTCAATTAGGATTCTTAGAAAAAATACTTTCTTGATTGCATCTACCTATATGCGTACATGTAAATAATAATAACATTGGCATTGACATTTTTTCTTTATCTACCTAGAAAGTGTACGTGTTTTCAAAACTGATAACAAGGTAATTGCTATCAACTCGTGAAAACTATAGAAGTACAAGGTATATCTACAATTACACGATTACAATTAAAATTGAATAAAAGTTGATAAGAATGCAAAATAAGTTGATTGAACATAAATGTATAATATTTACCAGATCGAAAGACATGATAATTATGTTTTTATAATGCAGCCATCTAGACAAATTTGTGTAAAGATAAACTTTTTCAGTAATATTAAGCTTTTAACTGAAAATGCAGTAAATCTTACGTTAATGGAGGATACTCGCGCAGAAAAACAATCTAGTTTTGGACAAGGCACTTGAGAAACATGTCCAACAAGTTTTTACTAGGGAGGGCCTCACTAGTGTTTGAAAAGTTTACCTCGTCTAAATACTTAGTACTGAAATCCAGCAAGGGCTTGCCAAGTATCTGACAAGTCTTTCTCATCTAGATTTTGGGCGAATTCGTAATCGTCTGACTAACTTAGATCTGCAAAGTTTGTGTTCGTAAACAAAAATTGAAATCTGACTTCAGTAGGCCTGCAAAACAAATTATGTTCGTAAACATCAAAAGTACGCAGAAATCAAGTCAGCGTCGGGCAGTTTGTGCAGAAAAAAAAAACATTCTGCAGAAAAAAAAATTGAAATTAAAACAGGAAAACATTTACATAGGTAGAGGGTGGGTCATCATTGGACCATTTTTCTTCGAAAATGAGGCTGGGTACAACGTTTCGGCCAACAATGGTCGTTGCAGAGCTATGTTAACCAACTTTTTTTTTTACTAAAACTAAAGACATGGATTTGGACAACATCTGGTTCATGCAGGATGGTGTGCCATGCCACACAGCCCATAACACAATCAATCGTACCAAATTTTAAAATCGTGTTATCAGCCGTCTTTGCGATGTCAATTGGCCGCCTCGGAGCTGCGATTTGACCCCTTTGAACTTTTTTTTTTTGTTGGGAACCGTAAAGGACCGATGTTATGCCAACAACAATTGTATTGCATATTTAAAAAGAAACTTGTATTTGACCCACTCTGTATATGAAATGGCTTTGAAGTATATACATACATACATATATCATCAAGATATTTGTCTATCATAGCATATTTTTTTCAAATTTCACCCAAAAGCCCTAAAATCACCTATTACTGCCCGAAAATTTAATCTCAAAAAAAATTTTTTTTGTTTAATAATCGCCATTTTTTACAAATAATTTTCTGCGCTGCGATGTTTACGAATACAATTTTTTTCAAAAACTGCCGCCTGCTTACTTTCTGCGGGCAGAAGAAAAATAAATTCGATACGGAGAAGCTTAGCAGACATGCGGCAGATCTGTCGCAGATTTCTGCGATTACAAACTCGCCCTTTCCCTACTGAAAACGCAGATGATTTAAATTTTTGTTTAATGCTGGATCTAATAAAATCGAAATACGGCTAGGGCCTTGCCCAAACTAGACAGACACTTGGCATTTTCCAGCCGGGTGTATTTTCTATGGAAGTCGCACTTATTTCGGGTTCATTAGTTTCAGCATTAAAAAATACTTTTAAATCATCTGGGACCTATATAGATTATCTCAAAAATTTGATATTTACAATTTAAAAGACCGGCACTACTGCCTTTTTCTTCTCTTTGAGGGAGACTGAATATATTCTAAAAGGTTAAATTTTGAGACGGTATAAATCTTCTGGGTTTGGTAGTTATTTTGATTGAGACCTTATTATTTTTACTTTTATTCTGCGGCTGTTCAGTAAATTTTTACTTGCCCTCCAAGGCGAAAAACAAATCGAAATTTTAATCAAGGTTAACATTAAACGATGATGAAGATGTCAAAAGAGTGATTTGCGGCGTAATGTCCGTCAATCTGTTATTGGGTGCCCTGTGCGTCCTGATTTACATCCAGCTAGAGCCTATGTGAAAAGACAGATTTGATGGGTTTTCTCATTTTCATATAACCCCTTATAACCTTATTAATTAGATTACACTAATAAATTGGTCCAGCCGAAGAGTAGTTAAACCGAGTTGAAGCACTTACGCTGGACTTACTCCAGATCAAAAAAAAAAAATAAAAATATAAAATATTTTCTTATCCGTTTTAGCTACGCCTTTCTTATGTCAAATTTTATTAAGAAAAAACTCACCAATCTAAAATTCTGGTTATTAAAAACATAAACAAACCCCAGGTGATTTCCATTATTATTAATTTTAGTTTATTATTATTGGTGGAGTTTACGCATATTTTCGTAAAGTAATTAACAAGTGGATAACAAAAATAAAAGCCATCTTGCTAATAAATTGGAATATGCCCTCCTCTATTATCATCGCTTAGGAAAGGCCGAGCTATAGCTATTAATTTCTTCATATTTTATTTCGAAAATAGAAGCTTCACTAATAGGACGGGACCGTAGGTTTACCTATCTCATCGCTGCTTCAGAAAATAATGATGCCAATTCATAGCTTTAGTCTTAACATTAACAAAACAACCAGGACAAGGTTTTTCAGGTGCCAATGGGTAGAAAACGCACTTTTTCGGTTGCATTTTTGGCTTAGGGTACCTAAACCATGATGGATTTTTATGAATGGGGTATCAAATGAAAGCTTGACTGCCCTCTTTACAAAACCAGTAGTCGGACAAACTTTTGTTGGTTTTTGCGGCAAGTCCGACCACTTTTGTAAAAAGAGCTATTATTTTAACCTTTGTATTTAAAATGCATTAAAAGTGGTAAAAGCGTTTTTCTAGGCTATATGAAATAGTTTTGCATAGTTGTCCACCTGTTAAACGCAATGGATACAAAAATAGCTGTTTTTACAAAAGTGGTCGGACTCGCCACAACAACCAACACGATTTTGATTAAACTTCATATATGGACATTTTAGAACAATCTTAATGGTAAAACATTTTAACAAACGCAAATAAAGTGATGGGTATTTTTGAACAAATTGTCTTTTTTTTTGGCAAATTTTTGAATACACATCTCATCAATGGTTTAGTTGATTATGTCAGAATATTGTATTCCAGGACTTCTAAGCTTGTCAAACATTTTTTTTTTTTACTGAAATTTGATTAAAGGATGACAACTTGCCCGCAAAGCAGGTTTTTGATCGCATCTTTGACGCGCGACATGCGGAACCAGGTGAAATGGTCGTTCGGCGGAATGCCGTTCTTCGGGTGACATTTGGAACGAAATATTCTTTTTACTTCAAAGCATATTTTTCAGCCCATCAGTTAACCCAAAAACTATACAATTTTATTGCAGTTTTACTACGATGAATATTTATAACATTAACATCAAACAAATCACAATTTTTTTGAGATTAAATTTTAAACGTACTAACGCGTCTCGCCGCTGCAGTTTAAGCTTGAGTTCATGCACTAGTGCGGTATTTTAACAACAAAATTGTAGTCACTCATTGCTGTGAAGTGGGGGGCAGTTCTGGGTGGTGTTTTGGTGTCGTTCAGTTTGTTATAGTGCCAGGTATTATCTCACCTTAAATTCTATCGGCATCGCTCCCGCCATTGCTATCGCGTAGGCTTGCACACACCTTTCTTATAATATTTTCAATATCAAAAGCTACACCGTGTCATCCGACTATTCGAAAAAACGCTATTGGCGAATTTTTAAATGATGGAACTGCTAGAAGTTAGCTCCTAGCTGTCCACATACATATGTATGTATGTATGGAAAGAGTTTTTCAACAGGGACGCTACAAAAGTAGAGCAACAGGGACAGCAAACGACGCCATATTTCTTGCCGCTATTTTGAGATTTCTCTTCAGTAAGGTTTCATGATGGAAAGATATACGAGCCAACAACGAGTCGAAATTGTTAAAATTTACTACCGAAATTCGGAGTCAGTGGCCTCAACGTTAAGAGCGCTACGTCCAATTTATGGTCGTCATAATCGTCCTAGCAGATCAACAATTAAGCGCTAGTGGAAAAATTTGAATCCACAGGCACAGTACAAAATGTTCCCGTGCCAGTGAGACAAAGAAGTGCCCGTAAAATGATACGGATTTTCATCGAAAAATCATCTTCAGCGATGAGGCTCATGGCTTCGTCAATAAACAAAATATGCGGTATTGGTCAGGCAGCAATCCACACGTACTCCATGAGTCATCATTGCATCCCGAAAAAATTACGGTTTGGTGTGGTTTATGGGCCGGCGGCGTCATTGGGCCGTACTTCTTCCGTGATGATCAAGACCGGCACGTTACTGTGAATGGGGATCGCTACCGTTCAATGATAACCGAATATTTTTGGCCCCAATTGGATGATATGGATTTGGAGGATATGTGGTTCCAACAGGATGGCACCACAAGCCACACAGCGAATGTCACAATCAATTTATTGGAAACCAAGTTTGGAGAACGTGTTATCTCGCTTGGCCGCTTCGGTCGTGCGATTTGACCCCGTTTGACTATTTCCTGTGGGGCTACGTCAAGTCTATGGTCTATGCCAATAAGCCAGCGACGATTGATGAACTTCGTACGAATATCGAATGTGAAATGAATGCTTGAAAACCGTTGAAAATTGGGTTCAGCGTCTGGGCTTCTGCAAGCGTGCCCGTGGTGGCCATGCAAAAGAAATCAAAATCGAGAAATCGATACATAATGGCATCAAACGTACTTTCACAGGAATAAAGAATTTCATTGATATTCAAAAACGGTTTTTGTTTTATTTAAAAAAGCTGAAAAAACCCGATATAAGAGGTTTAAAACCCTAAAGAAGATTCTCACAAAGTTATAGCTAAATCTTAAATAGCCGTACAACAATTTTTTTATTTTAGACGATTTCATATCACCAGCGGGGACATGAGAATAATGAACTGTAAGTCTTGTCAAAAATGTTTCATACCAAAATTTTAAAAATGTGTTTCCTTTAGAAAAATCAATATTACGAGAACAATAAAAGCAAGTGCGTGCAACCGACTCGTGCATTTTATTATTTTATGCATACTCACAACAGTTGACACATATATTAGTTGTTTTCCTTTGGAAGTGGCGAAGTGCTTGTGGGTAAATGAAAACTAAAATCTAGTTCTTTCATTTACTCATACTCTTAGACAAGAAAACTGAGTTGCCAGCAACTGGGTGTTTGTTTGCACGAAGGGCGTAAGGGACACAACAAAAATGTCCTCTCACACCCTTCTCGCCTACAAACTAGCTAGTTTCTAGCAACTCAGTTTCCTTGTGTGAAAGCGGTCTTATCTGCAAGTAGATGAGCAGAATAGTTACGCACTATATTTCCACCAGAGGGCATCCAATAACATAAGAAAAATTCCCTTTGGAAATAACATTTGTTTATAATTAACATTTGGAACCATTTCAATTTTATTCACACGTCAACCCTCATATTTATTTATACTTCTTGTACATTTTTGTGTGCGTTCCATTAGCAATGGCTAGCAAATTACCTGCAAGTACTTCGCCACTTCCAAAAGGAAAAGGCTATTCTAAAAGTAATTTTAAAAATTATATTCGATTTGCATTTAACTGCAAGGTCAGATATTGCAAGACATGTGATTTTCTCAGGTTTTATAGTTTGCCCTTATCTAAGATTAATTGCAAGTTTTAAAAACATTTACAATTTTATAGAACCTAGACAATTTTTTCCCATAGAATAATTACATTAATTTCTATGATTAATTCATTGAATAAGTAACAACAAACCTGCGTCAATCTTAAACTCTGTTAAATTGTTACTATCCAGATCTAAAGCTCAGTCGAACAACAAAAACAACACCAACAACAAACAAAACTATAACTCGGAGATAGCCAGAGATATCTCTGATACTACCACACCAATCATCAAGAATAGAAATGCGAATCCATGTATTGTTGTCAATCGACTATTGCACCTATGAGATCGACATAAATTTGATCCACAAGGCATTATACGTTTACGTTATACAATCCCGTGTGAATAAGAAAATAAACATCATCTTGTTTCATTTTGGCACATAATCAGCAGCCAGTGTCTAGACGAGACGTCTACCAGCTAGCTTATCATTAGGGTATTCAGGTTGCTCTATAATAACTTTTTGTGTTTGTTTTTGTTGTTGTTTACGTAATGTTTTTTCAAGATAAAAGGTTGTCTCAATTAAAAAAAAAATAACTAGAACTCGATAGTTCTAATTCTTAAGATTTAATACAATTTACATAGGTATACAATACATTCGTATATTGTGTTCTATAATAACTTGTTCTTTTTTATAAGTCAAATGTTGCAAAGTTCTATAATTAAGCATTTGAAAGTCTTCTCAATTAAATGTTTTTTTTTTTTTAATTTAATTTAACATTGAAATAAATCGTGAGGTTGGCGTAATGGCAATAATAATTATTATTTCATATACCTACACCTTATAGAAACTGTGAGCAGGTTTATTTTAATTAGATTTAAAAATAGAATTTTGCAATTTATATGTTAAGAAAGATATTTTTTTAGAATAATAATCTTAAGCCGCGACTAACCTCTAAATGCCAAGGAGATTATTCTTTTTAAACGAATATAACTTAGTTTTAATTTAATCGTGACTTCACTTTAAATTTAGAATTCCTTTTGTTTTGTTTTGGCGTGTTCTCGAGGCCTTTTGGAGTAGTAGCCCGTAGCGTAATGGTTAGTGCGTTCGACTGTCACGCTGGAGGTTCTGGGCTCGCTTCCCAGCCTCGTCCACCTAAAAACTAAAAAGTTTTTTTTCAGGGCTACTACCTCTTGCGAGGAATTGACAAATCTTCCAAGAGTATCACTTGTCACGAATAAGTGCTTCTTGTCTAGCCGTTCGGATTCGGCATAAAATTGTTGGTCCCTTCCATTTTTGTCGATAGGCGTACACAGGAATGGTTGCGAGTTGTTAGTCACTAGGCCCTGGTTCTTCATGAGCCGTTGTGACACCCGATTTATTTTTAGTTTGATTTTGTTAGAATGAGAAAACAAAAGGATGTGAGAAAAATTTTATAAAATTTGAAACACTTGTACTCTTACATATGTTTATTATTTAAAACCAGTTATAGTTTAGGTTCCGTTTTTGAATAAACATACTAAACAATTTCTCCAAAATGTTCTCTTCTAATACTCAACCAAGCTAACCTCTTCATCAAAAAACGATAGGTACCAATATTTAAGAAAGTTGATCCAGCTGTTGAAGATGTAGGCCAACGAACAGATAGACAGAATTGCGAGAACCACTTTTTTCGACTTGCTTATTTAAGTGCTGTGCTTAAAATAAAATCTTCGGCTACAGGATTTGATCAAGTACACCCAAAATTTATTAAAATGATACTACCTCACATACCTGCTTTAACACATATTTTTAATACAATCATAATGACATCTAAATTTCCGTCTCCTTGGAAAATTGGTAAGGTTATACCAGTTCTTAAGAAACCTGCTACTCGTTTATCGAAACAAGAGTTTGAACCAATCTCTATACTGTCGTTTTTGTCTAAAGTATTGGAAAAACTTCTTCACAGACAAATTTCAGGATTCTTAAAAACCAATAAACTCTTGATTGATAGACAGTCTGGTTTTAGACAAGGATATAGTTGTATCACAGCTACTTTAAAGGTTTCAGAAGATATTAGAAATGCAATGGATAGTGATCTGGTATCATTTTTAGTGCTTCTCGATTTTTCTAAAGCATTTGACACTGTCAATCACAAGTGACTCATATTTAAACTAAAGGAGCAGTTCAGATTCTCAGACAATGCTGCAAATCTGATTCTCTCATACCTTAGTGGTCGAAGCCAAGCTGTTGTTATTCGTGAAAAAACATCTCGCCCTCTAAATCTTCTTTCGGGAGTTCCGCAGGGATCGATTCTTGGCCCACTGTTGTTCGCAACTTTTATTAATGACCTTCCACTTCAATCCAGGTACTCATCAATAGACTTGTATGCAGACGATGCTCAAGTTCAGTTTAGCTGTAAGCTAGGGATGATTAAAGGTGGGACTCATAAATTAAACTCTGATCTAAAGAGTATTATAAATTGGTCTGACACAAATAGCCTGCGTCTCAATCCAGCAAAGTCAAAATGCTTAATAATTTATAAAAACAAACTTGATCATAGCTATTTTCCTGCATTGTATCTCGGAAACGAACACCTTGAGTATGTCGATAAAGCTAAAAATCTTGGTATTCTTTTTAACTCCACCTTAACCTGCGAAGACCAATTTCAAATGATTATTGGGAAAATATATGGCTCATTACGAAGTCTCTTCGTATCTAAGTATTTTACTCCTCAAAACATCAGGCTTTGTTTAGCAAAATAGTTTTTCACAAAAATTTAAATATTATGAATTCGGGGTGGGAATATTTGACGATTCTTGTAGAGGGACCAAAAACAAGTTTTTTTTCACCATGAGAGAGGGGGTCTATCTCTTTCAGTATAGGCAGGAGGGGCAATTTTATAAACAAAATGATTGAATACAAAAAGTATTTTTCGTGATTTTAGATTTTCCAAAAAAATAGAAGATAAAGTCATCTGGGTGTCAGTGCTTGATGAAGATTTAATAGAAGCACTTATCTAAGGACTCATCACAAAGGAATTAAAGCCAATTTCTTACCTTATTCCAAATTTTTAAAACAACTATTCGCGTCACTAATTCTTAATAGGTAGGTATATGATTTTCTTGTGAAAAAAGACCAATTTTCGATGGCTTCCCGATTTTGTTTTTCCCAAAGGCGACTCAAAATAAATGATGGGGATACGTTAAAAAAAACCATTAAGCATATACTATGAGTTGCACATAGTGATTTGGCAAACAATGTTGAAAACGATCCACCCTACTGTCCATTTAACCATTTTTCGAAACAAAATATAAAACATGACGCAGAAGCTTATAAGTCTTCAATCAGATGAGAAAATGAAGTCTAAGCCTAAGAACATAGCGATTTATCATTTAGCACAGGAAAGATGGATTTTTCTGTGGATCGATATATAGGACGGCTGAAAAAAAGCTATTAGTAAAGCGTATGTCCAGTTTTTCGGGACGCCATACCCCTGGCGAAATCCGCCATTTTGGAAAACGCGAATTGATCCATATCTCCGAAACTATTGATCTTAGAGGGAAAATTGTAAGGTTAAGCTTGTAGGTAATTAAATTATCTTTCGTCTTTTCATACATTTTTTTTCGGTGTGGGTGATATTTCAAGGTTATGTCGTTTTATTATTTGTTTTTTCACATTAACACATTTTTGTCATTCTCGAATAAGCAAAAATGTATTACATACTAAAAAAATTTTTAAAAAAACAAATTTGCAACATTTTGATACATTTTTGGAGATGATGCGGTACCGCAGTCAAAAGTTACATCCATTTTGGTTGCGCTAAAATGAAAACTCCGGAGTAAATAAAATACTAAATGTTATTAAAATTAATACAATACTAAAATGGCTGTAACTTTAAACTGCAGTATCGCATCATCTTCAAAAATATTTTAAAATGTTGGAAATTTTGTGTTCCAAAATTCTTTTTTGGAAAGTAATTCACGTAACTTTCCTCGGGAATGTTAAAAATGTGTAATTGCAAAAAAAAAATATAAAACGACATAACCTTGAAAATATTGCCCGCACAAAAAAAATAAGGTACATATAAACGAAAGATGGTTTAATTGCCTACAACCTTGGCCTTACAGTTTTTCCTCTAAGATCAATAGTTCCGGAGATATAAGTCCATTCGCATTTTCCAAAATGGTGTAAATAACTCTCTTTTTCATTTATAAAGAAATCAGCTTACCAAAACTTCATTCCACGAAAAAATCTACCTAAATTATACTTTATCGGCTCAATTGAATTAGCAGATTATTTTCCAAAAGCTTTAACTTTGGACTGGGATGTCGCATCATCTTCAAAAATATATGAAAATGTATTAAACTTTTGGTCTACAATTTGTACGAAATGAGAAAAATGTGAAAAGGTAATACATGTAAAAATAAAATAAAACGACATAAGCTCAAAAATATTGTCGACGCAGAAAAAAGTTTTGATGACAAATAGAAGATAAAATTTAACTTCCAACAAATTTGATTATGACAACTCGATAGTTTCGGAGATATAGATCAATTCGCGTTTTCCAAAATGGCTGACTTCCCCAGGGGTATGGCGTCCCAAAAAACTGGGCATACGTTTTTCACTACTACTCTTTCAGGTATAAAAATTCAGCTGTTCTATAATTCATTCCATAAAACGATTGTTTTTCTGCAAATTTTCCTGTACTAATTATTATTTTGTTTATTTTTATATTTTATATTTGGTAAATTATATAAAAACAAAAAAATCAACTATCCCTACTAAATTTTGAAATCAGAAAAATTAAAAAAAAAAGAACGTAATTCTGGGCAAGAAAAAAATCTGAATTTTGGGCTCAAGAATTTAATAATTTAATCTTATTTAAATATTTCTATCCAGAATTTCGAAATTGAAAGGTCGATTCTCCCACAAATCACAAGAAGAGGTAAATAAAGGTTGTGACTTGATATTTTATAATTTAATTACAAAAAAAAAAAAAAAAAAAAAAAAAAAAAAAAAAAAAAACAAGTGACCTCAACTCCAGAAATTATTGTGTTTCACAATAATTTCTGGAGTTGAGGTCACTTGTACTTTTTTTTTTTTTTAATTATATTCATTTAATTCACTTAAAACCACAGTAATCTTAATATTTAAATTTCTTTTTCTTTATGCCAAGTTTCTGTCTAGTTAAGGCAAGGCCCTAATAAGTTTTCGGTAGGGAAAATCTAGGTGAGAAAAACTTGTCAGATACTTGGCAAGCGCTTGCTGGATTTCAGTAATTCAAATTTAGACGAGGAAAACTGTTCAAACCTTCGTAAGGCTTTCCCTAGTAAAAACTTGTTGGTCATGTTTCGGTACCCCATCAGGAATGTCTCTTGTACACCATAAACAAAAATTCTATAAGCTCCATGCATTTTCAGTATCATAAGACACTTTTTTCTCTCTTTCCTTGGTCTTCTTTTTCATATCACACTTTTGTCTATGGGTATGATGATTCATCGGTATATGATATGTATGTGCTTTGCAATATGGTATAATGTATTAAACATTGGAGTAAAAAAGCTATTCACTTTCGACATTGAAATTTTGTATAGCAAGTAAGCCCAGTGGCTAACATTGGACTGACAAGTAGAAGATTGCGGGATCAAGTCCCACCTAAGCCAACTGTTTTTTTGTTGTTGCCTGACGAGGCAAAATTGGTCATAATAGCCAAGGCCCTTGGTCTAGCCTTAGATAAAACTTGCTAGCTCCTTGTCAGAATCTAGTGCCTTGTCGAAAACTATATTGTTTTTCTGTGCGGGTACCATTACTAGTAGTTATTTTTTTAGTTACCAACAAAAAATTCATTTTTTGACTTCAAAATTTCTTAACGTTAAATTTAAAACACTATTCTCTAACATAATTTACCAAATTAAGATTTCAGCATTATCTAGTTGCAATTAATATGAATTTTAAGATTTTGTTCTCATTTCAAAAATAATAGAAATTCACTGACTTACCTTCTTCGAATGTTATCCGTTTGATCCTTACTAAGGCTAAGATTACTTCCATGATGATCATCAATTTTAAGAGCTGCAGCCAAATCCTCACGGCTTTTGCTCATAGTATCAGATAATGGATGCATGATTGAAAATTTGATGTGGTGTTATAAATATGATGGGCTTAGCTTGTAAATCCTTCAAATGTTAACTCAATAGAATGTGACATTTTTTTATTGTTTGCGAATTATTTTTATTTTGTTAGAATGATGATTTGGTTGTATTTCATATTGCTGATGGGGTTGGTATTTATGAGTTTTGAGATTCCTGAAAAAAATAAAATAAAAAAAATATATTAAAATTAAATTCAAAAAATTTCAATGAAAACAAAAGATTTGACGCAAAAACTTTATATTATAAATAAAGTCGTTTTCTGCAACACAAACAGTTTTTTCTTTTTTTTTAAAGTTCGTAAAATATTTGTAGGTATATTACAAATACATAAAGTCATTGTTTTACAGTTATCTATTTTTAGCAAAATAAAGACAATTCCTTGATAAAGTTGGGAAGTACCATCAACGCAACGTTGAAAGAAACGAAATAGTTTTATTTGCATTTGGAATAATTGGATCTGTTAGCCTCTGTCCTATACAAAAAAATATATATTCAATATTTTAGTTATTTTTTTAAATTCATATTATCTACGCAATTTTGTGATTTGAAGCTACTCAAGATTTTTTTTTTTTTTAATTTTGAAGTCACACTCACAAATTTTTTGATTTTAGTTTCATCAATTTGGTTTTAATGCAGATTTTAAGATCGTCCTTCTTTATTCATTAATCATTTTACTTCAATATAATTCTACCCTACTAATAACCCGCGGTGGCAAAGATAATGGCGAAAATAATCTTGGAACGAATCAAAGAACATCTCGATTCTACTCTCGACAAAGAGCAAGCGGGATTTCGTCGGGAAATCAAAAATCCTCAACATTTCTGAATCTTTTTCTCAAGTTGTCGTTGCAGGACAGCAGGTTGAAGCGGTGGACAACTTCCTGTACCTCGGTATTGTTGTCTCAAAAGACGGCGGTGGTACAGATGAAAATGTTAACTGCCGAATCGGCAAAGCTAAATCTGCTTCTGGCATGCTGTCTAAAGTTTGGAGGAGCAACGTCTACAGTACGAAGATCAAGCTGCGACTGTTCCGGTCGAACGTAGAGTCAGTACTACTATATGGGTGTAGTACATGGAAAGTAGTACAAGGAAGCTACAAACTTTCGAAAATAGATGTCTCCGAAACATCCTAAGAATTTTTTGGCCGAACACCATCTCCAACCAAGAACTCCTTCGGAGAACGGGCCAAAGTCCTATTGACATCGTTATTAGAAAAAGAAAGTGGCAGTGGATTGGTCACACCCTACGTCGTGGTGCAGACTCTATTGCAAGACATGCAATGGAGTGGGATCCACTCATCCAAGATGGCAGAAGACCTGGAGGCCAGAGAAAATCTTGGCGCAGAACAGTCGACAAGGAATCACAAAAGCTCGGTAAAAGTTGGGGAGAGCTAAAATACATTTCCAGAAACCGAACGAGATGGCGTGTAGCGGTAGTTGACGCCCTGTGCCCCTTAGAGGGGTCAAGGATCTAAGTAAGTAAGTAAGTAATATAATTCTACAGTCAATATTATGTAGGCAATGTATATTTCCTGCAGTATTTGGTCTGAAGTCTGTCAATTCAAAAAAAAAATAATACTCATGATGGAATATTTGTTAACCTGAAAAATTGTTCTTAAAATACTTAGTTTTCTAAATCTCGTTTCAAAGAAAGCAACAAAATAATCACCTGATATTAAATGCAGACATAGACAGTTTTGCAACCTGTCGCAATATGCAATAAACAAAAGAATATTATACCCAAGGTCTTTCTTATACATATGTATATACTTAACTTATACAGATGTATTTATAGCTATGGCTACTCAAAACAAAAGGGATGTTGTAACTAAGCTATTCATTGTATATTTATAAAGTTGAAGAAAAACAAAAAAAAAAAAACAAAAAAAATATGATTTTGTTTTGTCCGTAGAGCCGCAATTATTGTATAGAAAGGAAATCTCTTCTCCCTCTCCTTATATATCTACATATACCTAGCTTATTTCTTTTTTGCATTTAAAATAACAATTGTCCATACAAAAAGTAAGAAGCAGAATGTGCAAAATAAATAGGAAAATAAAAGTGGAATTTAAAAGAAAAAACAACCCCTATTCATATACCTAAGTCCACCTGTATTGTATGGCATAGTGGTTGAACAAAAATTTTTCTTTGTTCTCTCTCACTGTCACTCTGATGTTTACCTCTGCCCTAAGGGTTCAAGTTGACAGTGATGAAGGGATGGAATATACAAAAGGACTTAATTACTAAAAACGAATCTTCATTCGAAAAAATACAAAAAAAAGATAATGTCAGGTTTAATAGAATATAGAAATTGAGTCAAAGATACTTTCACGATACACCACTAAAAAAATGAAATGCACGAAGGGTTGCACAAACTTGCTCTTGTAGTTCAGGACTATTATAACAAACCTAAGCACTGTAGTCATAAATACGCATATTGAAAAAAAAACGTTGCATTGTTATGGGAATATGTAAAAAAGATAAAAGACAAATAAAAACTACTAAAAATTGATTTTTTTTAAGGCCTCGTAATCTGTTGATTACAAAAATGGCACAGCAAACCATAAACGAATAAATTTTCGTTCTTAAAAAATAAAACTACTCCCGATTATTTGGGGCCAGTTTCACAATCGCAGTAGTGGATGTAGGGTGCAAAATGTTAATTTTCGCGGTGCATACTTACCTGAATAAGTTCTACTTAAATCCCCCATGTTGGACACTTAAGTGTCACTAACTCAGGCTGCGGAAATAACCAAAAAGTACCATTATGCAAATCTTAAGTGCAACTTATTCCGGAAAGTGTTCACTGTGAAACTGACCCTTAGTGTCTAGACTTATTATTACCTACGGAAAATGACATTTCAGTTTATACGTTTTCGTTGTTTTTTTTTTTTATTACAGCATGACTTTCTGTGATTTTTGACGTGTTTTTCTTTTTTTGTCATGCAATTGAAACTCTCTGTTTTTGTAAGAATTTATTTGCCTAATGGAGACAACCGAGTAGAAGCTCGTAGCGTAATGGTAACTGCGTTGGACTGTCACGCTGGAGGTCTAGGTTCACTTCCCAGCCTCTTCCACCAAAAAACTAAAAAAAAAAATCAGGGCTGCTGCCTCTTGCGAGGAATTGACAAATCCTCCGAGAGTATCACTTGTCAGAATAAGATCTTTGGGTCATTCTGATAAAGGATTTTCCATTAGGGACGGGTTGATTTTGACAGCTCGTGGCGGCCATATTTTTTCTTCTACTTTCTGTCAAAATATCATCTTTTAATCATCAGTTACTGACAAATCATTATGGTAAGTAACAGCATCGAGAAACCCGTGCAAATGATGTTTTGGAGCAGTTGGAAATTGGTCACAATTTTGGTCGAAAAATTATCTTTAGCGATGAGACCCATTTTTGGATAAATGGGTACGTGAATAAGCAAAATTGCCGGATTCGGGACGATACCAATCCACGCGCGATTCACGAGCTGCCAATGCGTCCAAATAAAGTTACTGTTTGGTGTGGATTTTGGGCTGGAGGCGTCATCGGTCCGTACTTCTTCGAAAATGATGCTGGCCAGGGCATCACCGTCAACTGCGATTACTATAGGTCGATAATCACCAACTTCTTGGGTCATGAATTGGATGATATGGACACCGAAGATATATGGTTTCAACAAGATAGCTCAAGACACAATCGATATTCTGCACTAGCGGTTTCATGGAATGGTTATCTCGCGCCGAGGCGACGTGAGTTGGCCACCAAGATCGTGTGATTTGACCCCTTTGGACTTTTTGTTGTGTGGCTTTCTTAAGTCCACCACCAATTTTGATAGAAAATCTAATTTCCTGCAAAAAGTTTCTTAAGTTTATGTAATTCACAAATTCGGCTCAGTTTTCGAGTTATACCGACAATATTGAAAAATGACCAGTGTGACCATTCTCTCCGTAACGCATGGATGAATTTAAGCGCATTTTGTGTTTTAAGTAAGGTTAAGTTCCAGACAAACATAAAAATCACAAAACGATCAATTTAGATTTGTATTCATTTTTTTTTTTTTTTAATAAGTTTTGATTTTAATAAGTTTTTTTCTCAATTTTATTGTGTTGCTGCTTTTTTCATTAAGTTTCCAAACTTTAATGAACAGCGAGGATTGTTTCGCCACGGCAGCACCCTCTCGCCACAACAGAGCTTAGCCAATGTTTGTTACTAAACCGTGAATTTTAATTATGTTTTTATTTTGAAGTTTTTGATTTGAGTACCTAAATCTAATTACAGTTTATGCAAAACTTTCTGACACCATTTTCTTAGGGCTAAAATAGAAGTTTTGGTTCATCTTGAAATCTCAAACTCTATTTCCATTGATCATAGGTTCTAACTTCTAAGTTAAAAAAAAAAAAAAACAAACAAATCGAAGCGAAGCGAAGCGAACGGGCACATCGGGTCAAATGTCACCATTTTTTTCATTTATCATTCATGTGTCTGGTTTATTTTTTAATGAACCCACAACTTGCCATTAAGAAATCCCTTCAAAAACTAGGCATAAAAATGCAGCGGACATAATAGAAAAACACAAATTAAAAAAAAAGAAAAAAAACTATTCCCTGATGGTTTATACTGAAGTGTTTATACAGGTGTGGCGTGTAAGAATATTGAAACTACCTACTAGAGCTATACCTACCTATTCGTAACTACCTGCTAGAACTTATTGTTAGGTTTAGGTATGTATATGTTTTTATTATGTTTCTATTTTCATCAGATACCTCAGTAAGTAGTGATACCTGTATGAGCAGAACTTCTGATGTCCATTTATAGATTTTGTGTGGGTGACCCATCAACAATCTACATAAAGCGTAAAAATGTACGCAAGTAGAACGAACCTATTTCTACCTATACCTATATAGAGAAGCCATACTTTATTATAAGAACGCAATGTTGTATTCATCAGATATTAACCACTTTTGTGACTGACTGCATTCGATTTTATGTCACTGTGGCTTTTTTTATTTTAAGATTTATGTTTTCTTTGTTTTATTTTTGTTTTGTTAAAAATGAAAAAAAAAATTGATTTGTATTTTTTTTTTTCTGTTGTTTTTGTTTGCTGACCCTTTTTTCTTGTGTGTGTAGATTGTGCTTCTTCTACGTACTTTAATAACTCAGCTTCTGACGCAGGTTGGTTCTATTAATAGTCTCGAGGGTAAGGTTTCATTTTAAGAAAGGTTTATACGTTATAAATATATTGTAGACCATTTTTAATTCAACACGATTTTTGATGTTGGGTTAAAAAATGTTGTGATACGACTTTAAGTTTATACGCGACAAAATTATGCCTAATTCATCATCAGTAAGAAATTCAAAAAGTTGCTTTTTGATTGCAGTTTCATTGAAGAGTTTGTGATGTGGGCATAGTGCGCATCCAATTTTAATTTGACAAGGGTGTCTTTCAGAGGCAGTTGTTTTGAAACAAAAGTCATAGTTAGTTTCTCGGGGTTTTCGCCAATAGGTTTTCGAAATTTAAAAAGCGTTCACACCGAAAATTTACAAGTTTTCATTTGACACTTAATTTTTTAGCTTGAACACAATGGTTTCGAAGAAGGGCCGCGCGCCACTTTGAAAATTTGCAATGCCACAGTAAAGGCCAAAAATCAAGTGTATTATGCAAAATTAAAAGACAATTTATAAATATTGGAGGTAAAAAAAGGAAATACAATTAATCCAGATTCGTAATATTCAATTTATTTCTTATCCGAACAAGCTCACGTAGTAGTAAGGATGCGCGACACTGCATCAAGGTCTCTTGTGATCCAGCTGAAAAAATATTTTTTCCTGGCAGTCGCCCCTCAGCTATTTACATGACGTTTTAATTGATCGCTGAATGTTTCACAAGGTGTGTTTGTTTAGTTCATCCTGCAAATCCAACATGTTTTGGACAGGGTTTATTTAAAACTTGTGGTTAATAAAAACTTGTGGTTTAGCAAAAATGTATGGGAAAACTTGTGTTTTCGATCTAGGTTCTTAGCCAAAACCGATACTTTCGCGAAAACCGAGTTTTGGGTTTGGTGTGAAAAGGCTTAATTTTATACATGGTGCTTCGTATAAGGTTTGACAAAAAGCTTTAGACCGAGTTGTTTTTAGAAAATTTCCCTCTTGCCTAAAAGAGGCATAATAGACCCCCCTCCTATACGATTCCTGTATTATATCGACTTCTTTCACACCATATTTGAATCACCCTGTATAAAATGTGAGATTAAGATTATGTATAAATACAAAGATTTAATGTAGTTTAAACATAAGATTAGAATATTATTGTTTATTTGTCTTTTATAGAATTCAACAGAATTTCTCAGACTATTAAGGTAACCAATAATAAACGTGTTTTGGTACATCTCCATCTTATAAATATTTGAAGCTATTATAAGGATTGCATGTCCTTTCTGGCTTTGAATGTAAAAGGTAGGAGGTAGGTAGTGTTTGTTTAGTTCAGCTTATATTTTATATTCAACATTTTTGACAGGAACAGAGTAAGAAACAAAAAATGAACTGTATAAGACTTTAATGTTTATAATAATTATTGTGGAAAACAAACCGTCACATGTTTCTGAAAATCTAAAGGCTGATCGCTTTATAATAAAAGTAAATATGTAGTAGGTATATACAAGGTGTCCTTTAATTCGTCAATAGCATTTAAAGGCATGTTTCTTGGGTATATTCTAAGGAAAAAATCGCTTTTTACAGTAAAAGCATATCCCCAATTTTGATATTATTTATCGGGTATTTAGGAAAAGTCTTACTTTTATGTACCCTGGCCCATGTTAACGGCAATTGCGCTGTTAGTAGGTACTAATGATAGAAACTTTGTTTAGACCTTTTTTTAGAAGAAATACTAGCCTTTATAAGTGCGTTTTAATAAATTTGATATCTTTTCTCCAGTCATTCAGTTCTTAGGCTGTTCCATTTCTCCTGCCCATGCTAATTTTTTGACTTTATGGTCAATTTTCTCCAGAAAATTCGTATTCAACATGATTGTTACTTGCAATATACGTAGTATAGGGCAAGTTTAGGATTCGTGAAAAAAAAATTCGAGATAATAATTTTCCCTAACATTACGATGATAGAGAACGCGATAAAAGTGGGTCTCGCAATTCTGTCTGTCCGACTGTTTGTCCATATGTCTGTCTGTACCTCGACCTGCAGCCTAAACGACTGAAGCGATTTTCTTCAAACTTTGGACTTAAGGTCCTTTGGTGATTCCCTAGAGGGGTGTTGTACATACATACCTAACCCACCAGAGGAAATCGTCGTGCATTGAACTTAACGCATTTCAGTAGTTGCAGTTTGACTGCCCAAACGGTATCATCTTACAGATATCTGGGTCAATGAAAATGCAATAAGTTAATAACTGAATTGTGCTGCGTACTCAAACGTGCCGACGATTATCGATGGCTGAACTCAGGGCTTTCGATCGGTCGAATGACTCGACAAGCCATGAGTCTTAAAACAGAACTTGTGAGTGTCGTTTCTTACTTTAACAGGGAAATTGAAATTTTTTTTTTAGCTCAAAAAATAACGGTACCTCCCAACAATCAATATACAAAAATTTGATTTATTTCAAAAACGGCTCTTAAGATTTTGCAGAAAAAAAATTACGAGCTACTATAATTACTAAAATAAATATTTTGGTAGAAAAACAAAATGTTTGTAACGGTTTTTAACGGTACCTGTCATAGAACCAATATTTTGGTTTTTAAATTTCTCCTTAACGGCTTCACCGATTTCAACCAAATTTTTTATGTAAGAGGTCCTTTACACTTTCAACAATTTAACATATAAAATTTTTCGAAAAAATAATTTTTGGATTTTAAAAAAAATATTGATTTTTTTTTTTTTTTTTTTTGAAAATTCAATATCTTGAAAACGGGTCAATGAATATTTTTTAAATTTTGTTTCAAATTGTATTTTATTTAATTCTTAAAGTTGGCATACCAAATTTTATTTTTAAAAATTTTCAAGAATTTTTATATATAAAAATTAATTTTTAAGAAAACCACTCGTAACGATTTTTGAAATTCTTTTTTCATAAATTCATATTTGTCAAACAAGTCAGATAGGATACTTTTTTTTGAGCTCTATCTGTTCTATATGTTTTAGATATTAAAAAAAATTATATTAAATTATAGTAATAATTTTTTTAATGATATCATAATGTTATAGAACCACTATATTTATGTACATTGTCAATTTTAAACTACGTTCAAGTTGTTAGCTACGTACGAGAGCAAGTGTGTGCGATCCAGTGGTGCCCATTTTTTTATATTTTTTTTTAATGTATATAACAATATTTGATATAAATATCAGTGACAAGTTTGGCGAAAAACCCAGTTGGGAAAAACAACGGCAGGTAAAATTTTTTTTTTAGTTTAAGCTCGAAAAGCTATGAATAAAAGTTATTTGTGTGTTTTTAGATAATTTTTTTAATAATTTGTTTTACTAGAACAGTTATAACAGGTGCACTTTGACATTCCTTCGTTTGAATACATGCTACTAGAACTACCACTTAAGTTGAATTCTACAAACTATCTGCATCTGGAGTTGTTGCAAAATGATTTATCAGAATTATTGGAGGACATTCCATTGGTTGAATTAGCTTCATCTTATTTCTAACTTGATGGTGCTTCAGCCCACTATGGTCGAGAGGTTAAAATTTAACTAGATGAAGAGTATGCGGTAATCGTTGGATAGGAAAAAATTAGAACAGTTCAATGGCCTGTAAGATCGCCTGACCCTACAATATTGAATGATTTTAAAGGGGAAGAATGAAGTAAGTCTTTTATTCAACCAAAATAGCAACGTTGTGAATAAGAATAGCGCCAGCTCGAAGCGGCCTCAGAAGTGAGGTAGTAGCTAGGATCATTAATATCAAAATCAGTGAATTAGGAAAACGGGCTCTAGCTGTTTTAGATCACAAATAAAATAAAAATTATCGATAACCACACATATCATTTTGTATTCATAGCATTTCGAGCTTTAAGCAAAATAAAACCTTTTTATTAAATTTAACTTGCCGTTGGTTTTCCAAATTATCATAAAATCTATGGGTTTTTGGCCAAACTTCTCACTAATTTTTATTTTAAGTATTGTTACATACATTCAAAAAAAATATTAAAACATAATGTTGATTAAAACTGGCCTAAATTTAGGAAGATACTTTTTTTTTGTTGGCGTCTAACTTTTCGAATATTAACAATAAGGAAAAAATGTTAAGCATTCAAAATAGCAAATTTTATTCTACGCATTTTATGTCTCACATTTTTTTTTGTAAGACTAACATGAATCGAGCAAATCCAAGATGTCGACAATTGGGGTGGTACAAACTGCTGGGTCAGATCATAAATGCACTGGATAATCTATAGTCTAGGCAAATTAGGATAAAATTGAACCATATGTATGTAGATGAAACATATAGCATCTTTGATAATATAAACAACGAGAATAGGAGGTCACTCCCGCTCACAAAGGTGTGCTATTTGCAGGAAAAATCAAAACGTGCAAGAAAGTGCATTTTTCACTCCCTGTTTTGTTGTTATTTTCCTATTTAACTTTCAAAATATGTCTCTTAGGAAAAAAACAGCAAGACAAATTTTGTTTTTTATAAAGTTCTACACATGATTACATTCATATAAAAATTTCGACGAGTAGTATATTTTTGTCGCTATACAGCGTTGAAGTCAGAAAAAAGCTGTACAAAACAGAGTAGTTTTGAAACGCTTAACTGATGACAGTTAAAAATGGTCCAATTCTACTATAAATGTGGACTCAAGTACTCTAGGGAATTACAAAATGAAATATTGAAACCCGATTCATATCGGTCTAATACTTACTTACTTAGATCCTTGACCCCTCTAAGGGGCACAGGGCGTCAACTACCGCTACACGCCATCTCGTTCGGTTTCTGGAAATGTATTTTAGCTCTCCCCAACTTTTACCGAGTTTTTGTGATTCCTTGTCGACTGTTCTGCGCCAAGATTTTCTCTGGCCTCCAGGTCTTCTGCCATCTTGGATGAGTGGATCCCACTCCATTGCATGTCTTGCAATAGCGTCTGCACCACGACGTAGGGTGTGACCAATCCACTGCCACTTTCTTTTCCTAATAACGATGTCAATAGGACTTTGGCCCGTTCTCCCAAGGAGTTCTTGGTTGGAGATGGTGTTCGGCCAAAAAATCCTTAGGATCTTTCGGAGACATCTATTTTCGAAAGTTTGTAGCTTCCTTGTAACAGAGGCGGTCACTTTCCATGTACTACACCCATATAGTAGTACTGACTCTACGTTCGACCGGAACAGTCGCAGCTTGGTCTTCGTACTGTAGACGTTGCTCCTCCAAACTTTAGACAGCATGCCGAAAGCAGCTTTAGGTTTGCCGATTCGGCAGTTAACATCTTCATCCGTACCACCCACCGCCGTCTTTTGAGACAACACTACCGAGGTACAGGAAGTTGTCCACCGCTTCAACCTGCTGTCCCGCAACGACAACTTGAGAAGAAGATTCAGAAATGTTGAGGATTTTTGTTTTCCCGGCGTTGATCCTCAAACCGACTTTGTTTGCCTCGCATTCCAGATTAGTCACCATATGATGAAGATGCATAATGTTGTACGAGAGCAAACAAATATCGTCAGCGTAATCAAGATGTTGCAGGAACGAAAACATCGTCCATCGAATTCCACGCGCTTGCTCGGCTAGAGCTGCATGAAGGACATCCCCTATAACCACCAGGCAAAGTAGTGGAGATAGCAAACATCCTTGACGAACTCCGCTATGGATATCGAAGTCCTCTGATACCTTTCCGTTGTGTAAGACTTGACACGATGCACCCTCGTAGGTAGCCTTTATAATGGCGATAATCTTCTCGGGTACTCCTCTCCTACGTAAAGCTGACCAAATGAAATCTCGATTCAAACTATCGAAAGCCTTTTCGAAGTCGATGAAGAGCAAATGAAGAGGGGAGCGGAACTTCACGCATTGTTCTGTTATGATCCTCAAGGTGTTGATGTGATCAATGCAGGATGAGCCTGCACGAAATCCCGCTTGCTCTTTGTCGAGAGTAGAATCGAGATGTTCTTTGATTCGTTCCAAGATTATTTTCGCCATTATCTTTGCCACCGCGGGGAGGACACAGATCCCTCTCCAGTTTCCGCAATCCGTAAGATTTCCTTTTTTTGGTAGTTTGACGATCATCCCTTTTTTTCCATTCAATGGGGAAACTTTCGTTCTCCCATGCCTGTGCTGTTAAGGGGTGTAGCAACTTCGCTGATGTTTGTGGATCTGCTTGGTAGAGCTCAGCGGGAATGCCGTCCAAACCTACCGCTTTGTTGTTCTTGAGGGATTTGATTGCTGATGTTATCTCGGCTAAACTGGGAGGGCAGGTGTGAATACGGGAACTAGTTTCTACGAATAGCTCATTTGGGTTAGGGGCTGGAACACCTCCGCTATCGCCTATGTGGTTGAGCACGCTTGCAAAATGTTCCTTCCATCTTCTGAGGTGATCCTCATCCGTAACTGGCAGGGTGCTGTCTACATCCTTGACGAGGTGTTGTTTACGGGAGTTGTTGTTTCCAACCAATTCCTTGGTTATCTTGTAGACGGTACCACTGTCGCACCTAGATGCTGCTTCCTCTGCCTGTTCTGCGAGGACATTTCCTTTTGTCACGTCTGACACTACGCTGCACTTCTTTCCTTTTTCTACGGTACTGAGACTCGATGTTAAATCTCTCACCTACTGGGGCAGCCGCAAGTTGGGATCTAATATCGGTCTGATAGGTTCGGCATGAGAGATAATGTTAATTAAGTGCACCGTGAAATGTTTGCGTCAATGCAGTGGTCAAAGTTAGACATTTAAGCTGGCGCTAATTTTTGTACACACACTCGGGACCCTTAACTATCGTAAAGTATCGTTATAAAATTTATTTAATTTTTTTAGTGACTTTGGTAGCGATTTTAAAAGAAAAAAATTCGTATGAAAAAATGCTTTTTTAAATAAATTAAAATAATTGTTTTATTAAAAAAAGCCTTTTTGATTTTTCCTGCAAATAGCACACTTTTTTGAGCGGGAGCAACCTCATATTCTCTTTGTTTACTTTATTTCTGATCGAATACCACAAAAATCTAAGATGCTATTCCAAAATCTAATTTGCCTGGACCTGGACTACTTGGGAATCCTCGAAAATACTTAAGTTCAAAGTTTGAAGAAAATTGATTCAGCCGTTTAGTCTGCAGGTCGAGGTACAGACAGACAGACGGAGAGATAGACTGACACCCATAATTGTGAGAACCACTTTGTATGGCAATTGGCAAGTACCGTTATATATCGTCCTAAAATTAATAAAATGAAACTTATTAGAAAAATCACGTTTTCTGTATCTGTATTAAATATAAGAACATCTCAAAAAGTTGAGGGCTCTTATAGCCGTTTCGGCAGATGGCAAATTTTGTCATGTCCGTATTCCTAATCGAAAATTGTTAAACTTTTTATAAAATAAAGAAAATCTATCTATCTCTATCTACATTATAGACTTTAGGGTTAGAATTTGGGGTCATTTGGTTTTACTGTGAGAATCAACTGTTTATCTTTGCGTATTTGCTCAAAACCAATACTTGCCCTGCACAGAAGTGTTAATGACTTCAAATCTCAGGTAAAACTCCTTTCATCGAAAAGGGCAAATAATTAACACAAAGAATAATAATAAAAAAAAAACCAATACAAAACAAAACCCGAAAGTAATTTGAGTTGTCTCCGGGGGAAAGACGATTCTCTATTGTTTTTTGCTCTTAAAGATTGTTTGACGACACGATAAGAATCATGTTTAATCATGTTTTTTTTTTTATTTCTCCTATCGAGACAAAAAAAAATTGAAAAGAAAATTTAAAACAACAATAAATATTCTCACATAGATACAACAACAGAAAAATACTTGTTATAAGTATGAAAGTAGTAGCCGCAGAGCAGGGCGGGATCGAAGCGGTTCGGTTAAGCTCGTTGTTTGACGCAGCATTATATTTGACATCAGAGAAGCCCCCGCATCTTGCGGTATCTATTGTGGGGTCAGTTTCAGTTAACGTAGTCGAGGTTGGTTAACAAACTTTGGCTTATTTGGAGAACAACAATATTTTGTATGTGTGTATTCAGCTCCTTGATTGTATTGGTAGGTATTTTAAAAATGTCAATATGAGTTTAAATTTGAGCTTGTATCAAAAAACCTTAACTTACCTCAACAATTTGATAGAATGAATATTAATACTATCATAAATTGTTGAGTGGTGTGGAGGTAATGAGTGCAGCCAACCAGGAAATAAATCAAACAAATTATATGTAAAGCCAACATCAATCAAAAACAAAAACTCTATATATTTGGGAATTCTCAAGCTCGATATATACCTAGCAGGTAGTTAAAAATATGTATATATAAAATCACTTACAGAACCTACATTCATACATGCAAACAAACAGTAAATTCTTTGCTCACCATTGAATAATTAACAAAGAATTATTAATATTACAGGTATTGAATTAAGAACAGAGTTGCCATATGTTTCCTTGTCCAAAATCAAAAGAGGCGAGCTTACCAAAAAGAAAAGAAAAAGTTTACTGATTTATTAAAAAATTCAAAGAACAAAAAGCTAAAGGCATTCAAAAAAAATCATTAGAAGCTCTTAAACATCTATTCTTTATAAATAAAAATGAAACGCCGAAATGTATGTAAGCGCATAACTTCCGAACGGCTGTACTTAATTGAATAATTATTTTTTGTTTGTGTTTGTTATTGTCTGGGCAAGGTTTGTATATAAGGAAATTAATACAAAATCGAACGTATTTTTTGTTTAAATCTCCAAATATGAAAAGTGAATGAGACAGAAGACTGTGATAGGTCTTCAATATATATTAACAAAACATTGACAGATTGACGTCCAGCTGTTCAGCCAGCAGTTTATAACTTCAAACAGACCATACGTCATAATTATATTAATTTATATTATAATTACCGTTTTTTTTTTTTTCAACAGAAAAACGGTGTTCGGGTGCTTTGATGTGTGTTTAGAGGTTTATCGTATTGGCGTTACAAAATGAGATATCGGCGGAAGTGTTTTCCAATCCATTATAAAACATTTCCAATGGGAAAATTCCTGTTGTTCTACTAACCTCATTTTTATTTCACCAAATTGTTGCCAATTCACAACGTCAAAGGAAGAATTAATATCGAAAGTGTTCCAAAACATTGGTATGAATTATAAAAACTATGCTTGGTTGAGCGAACGAGCCATTTTAACAGCGAAAAATAAGGATAAAGTACATATATATGGTTTAAATATACAAATTCAGGGTCAAATTGATGGACAAATGCATTAATTTTAGTGGATCGATTCCATTATCAATCCAAATGAAGACGTTAACTATCCAATTGAATTCTAACATTCATTATCGCTAAACAATTTACAGCTCAGGGTTGACTCTGTGATAGTTATGTTACGTAATCTGAATCAGCCAAAATTGTTTAACGAAATAAAACTCACTGATATTAAAGAAAATTATGAAAAATTTGATGAAAGCTACTTGCTATAATCATAGAAAAGTTCAAAGGTGAGGATGTGCTTATTCTAAGAATACCATTATTACCAACTGACTTTCATTTTGATTTAAAACGTGTCCAGTTTCCAGTGCACCTTTGAATTAGCAATGACAATTATTAATAAATCTCAAGGCCAATCGCAAGAAATGTGTTGAATAAACCTTGAATTGCCGTGTTTTTCGCATGGGTGCAGTTGAACGTTGCGTGCTCGAGGGTCGCCAAACCATCGGAGCTATTTGTTTTCTCACCAGGAGGAAAATCGAAAAAATATTGATAATCCAAATAATTTGAATTTACCGGAAGTGTTACATTTCCTTAGTCCGTACACCACCCGTGTGATGCCGAGGTGGGTTTGAATAGTAAAACAAGTCTCAGGAATTTCTTAGATATTCACGAAAAAAGATTATGAAATTCGCCAGGTCAGCTAGAATGAACGACACGATAGCACGAACGTAATCTTGTAGTTAAAATTTTGTTAAGAGAAAAATATAATTTTACTTCATTTAATACACGACAGGGCACACGACTATGATTTTATTTTTAAGTCGCTTACATAAAATTTTAAAAATTGTATGCTCTTTTTTAGTCCTTTTTAAGAATGATTTTTTTTTTAATTATTATCTTTAACCACATCTCACTTACTTGCAGTTAAAGAGATGTGAATTGAAATACTTCAAAACACTGTAGTATATTTTTATCCAATTTAGTAACAATTATTGATTTACTTTAATTCCGATAGAACCAACCTCAATGTTAAGTAACATTTTTGGTAACTCACTGCATTTACTTACGTTCACCCTTTACTTTTCTTTTATTTAACTAAGACTGAAATGTGTGTATTCATGAACTTCTTCAGATCAAAATCCCTTCAAACGACACAAAACAGCTCCAGTACCAGTATAAAATTCAAAACAAGGATGATGGTACACTTGGGGGTATACGTACTTTTTTTTAATGAGTTTTTAATACTTTTTGTAAACATGTTAGTTCAGTAAAATAAGGATCGAAATGAGGAAGTTTTGAATCTAACGTTTAGAAGCTTAGAATTGTATGGGATTTGGCTAGTAATAAAACATATGTACCTACTGTAAAAATATAGTTGTTGCGGCTCAGAAAGGTGTGTTTTTTTTGTAGAAAAAAATCGAAACATGAAAAAAGGGCACCAACCACCGTAAGAAATCAAAATGCGTGTGGGCATATTACTTAAAAAAAATACTAGGTATCAATTTAAAGAAAATCCATTGGAAACTTTGAATGAAACAACAATACAACTCAAGTGTTTTACCAACAAGTTATTTTTTGCCTGAAGTTTTAGCTATTTCACGAGTGCCAACCTGATTATCAGGAGCCCAACTATGTAACTCGATTCTACAATAAAAATTTTCGAATTCGAAAATTCTCAAATGGCTAATTCTATACCTTGTACTTTAAAAATAAAATAAAACAGCGCTTATTGGAGATTCCGTGGCAAAGAGTCAGAAGTACTTCCGTTCCATGCGTAGAACCAACTTACTTAAAGTATTGGAAACAACTTACAAATGGATTTGAAAGTAGAATACGTAGTAGGGCCTCAGACTTCTTTGTGTGGTGCTGGTCTTAATATGTTCATTTTTATTTAAAAAGCGACGGCGTCATAGGTATTGAACTTAAGACTTCAATTGTGACTAGACTTTAGAAGCCTACCATCGCGCTACCGAAGCTACTTGCTTAGCTCCATCCCTGTGCAGATTTTGTTGCTAATCAAATGCTTATCATACGCCAATAATTCGGTAGCGCGGGGGGTAGGCTGTCTGCTTCTCACTTTCAGTCACAGTTGATGTCTCAAGTTAAATTCTTATCACGGGCAAAGCTTTTCAAATAAAAATATTAATTCTCAGCACCACACAAGGAAGTCTGATGATGGGGTTACTTACTTTACTTACTTAGGTCCTCGGACCTATTACGTCCGTGTTGTTTCCCTTACGGGACATAGGGCCTCCACTACACCTACGCGCCATCATATACGATTTCTTGAAATATATTTCAGCTCTCTCCAACTTTTCCCCAGTCGTGCCGATTCCTGTTCGACCGTTCTTCGCCATGTACTTCTAGGCCGGCCCACTTGTCTTCCCTCCTGTGTGAGCGGGTTCCACTGCATTGCTTGAGATGCAATGCAACGATAGCCTTTTCGAAGCGTATGGCCAATCCACTGCCACTTTCTTCTTCGTAAAATGGAGTCTATGGGTTCCAGACCCGTTCTCGCATGAAGTTCGGCATTGGAGATACGGTTGGGCCAAAAAATCCTCAAGATGTTTCGTAGACATCTATTAACGAAGGTTTGCAGCTTTCTAGTGACAGTGTCAGTGACTTTCCAAGTGCTGCAGCCGTAAAGCAGAACGGATTCAACATTGGAGCGGAACAGTCGTAGCTTGGTCTTTAAGCTAAAAGAGTTGTTTCTCCATATTTTGGACAGCATTCCGATCGCAGCCTTTGATTTTCTGATTCGGCTGTTTACGTCCAGTTCAGTTCCGCCACCCGTAGAGACAATACTCCCAAGATATTGGAAATCCTCTACCATCTCTACCGGTTGTCCAGAAATATTTACTTGGATTGATGAGGAAGTTCCAAGGCTGATCCTTTTAGTTTTTGCCGAGTTGATCTTAAGCCCTACGATTTCTGCTTCTCTCTCCACCCTTCTTGTCATTTGATGGAGATCCATGATCCTATGAGAGAGTAAGCATACGTCGTCCGCGTAGTCCAGATATTTGAGGTGAGATTGCAGACTCACTGAATTCCTCCATTTCCATTTGACAAAGCTGCGTGCAGTACGTCACTTATCACCAACAGGAACAGTATTGGTGACAGTATACAGCCTTGCCTAACTCCACTTTGGATTTCAAACTCCTCTGACAGCCTACCTTTATGCAAAACGTGACACCTGGATCCATCATATGTAGCCTTGATAATAGCAATCAATTTATCTGGGATGCCCCTCCTGTGCAAAGCAAGCCAAATAAATTCTCTATTGACACTGTCGAACGCCTTTTCAAAATCGATGAACAGCAGGTGAAGTGGTGATCGATATTCAACGCACTGTTCGATGATGATCCGCAAGGTGTTGATGTGATCCACACAGGAAGATCCAGTGCGGAAACCTGCTTGTTCGGTGTCGAGTGTGTCTTCGAGGTGGTCTTTAATTCGGTCCATGTGATGATGGGGTTGGCACTCGTTAAATAGCTACTACTTCAGACAAAAAAATAACTTGATGGTAGAAAACTAAAATTGTTGATCTTTCATTTAAAATTTTCAATGTAACTTGTTGCCTTCATAGCGTGACTGCGTTGTATGAACTTCCACACTAACATTTCAGCTTCGGTTCGGCTTAATAGAAGATTAGAGCTGCTATTACATAAGCCGAACCGAAGCTGAAATGTTAGTTGGGTTTAGTTCATACAAAAAAAAAAATATATGGGCCCGCGTACAAACAATTCCTCATTTTAACATTGAGAGAAATAAATAGGAACAAATTTGCACTTCATTCTAATAATAATAAGGTGGGTGCAGGTATATAGTAATCGGATGTTCAACAGACTTTTGATAAATTGGGTCTGATTCAAGTGTGGTATACATAACTACTGCGTATTTGAAAAGTGAACTACATAAAACTAATTTTGCATGTTCATAGCCAATCTAAAAACCAGAGTCTAACCAGAGTCTAAACTGGAGTCTAAACACCCAGGTTAGAAACAGCTGCAAAGTAACGCTTTTGTTTTCTTCCACTGGGTGCGCTGTGGTAATACCCACCAAGATATCAAAATCTTCGGTAATTCTATCATCAATTAGTGACATTTTTCTTTCTTTTTTTAAATTAAAATCACCAAAATCAAATAACACTCGCAGAAAAGTTCAGAACATTGGGGCATATTCATAGTCGCAGATAGACCCAGGTTTAACTAAACTACAATTTAAGACAATTTTGGCTCAATGAATACAGACCGATTTTAATTACAAATCGTTGGTTTTATATTTGTATAAGATAGTTAACTTGGTAAACTACACAAAAAGCTTCAATTATTTTGTAATGATAATCTTAAAAAAATAGAATCAACGTCTGAAAATTCAACCAAAGCTGTGTTTAACTTAGACCTAGGTCTAAAACGACTATGAATACGCTCCATTGTGTTCTTGTAATTTTTAAAGTTTCTTGTTTCCTGACAGATAAAAAAAACAACTTAATGAAAGGCTCTACCGTGTTCAAGCGTTAAGCTCCAGTTTTTCATTTAGACTATACTTAGCTTAGTAGAGACAAAATAAGAACTTATCAGACGACTATGATATGCCCCAATGCTTCAGTATGTAAACTCTTCTTAGTTTTTACTTTAAACCCGGTTTGGATGCAGTTGCTAATGAATATTCAAGACTAGAGTACGATTACTACGGCACCACAAAATAATAACGGATTTTTGTAGACGGGTTTAATAATACAAGCATTTTTTACTATGGGAATATGTTCTATCTCCCTCCGTTTTAGGTGGTAGGGGCAATTTTCTAAAAACTGACTTAAAATTCAAAAAAAAAAACAAGATTCAAAAGCAACGGCAAGACTTACAATAAAATATTATACCGGGTTTGAAAGCCTGAAATCTGTTCTGTAAGTTAAATTGCATTATGTTAGTTTGATAAAAAATGAAAAAAAAAGTTTAGACCATTTTTATTTAAATTGTGAAATAAAATGCCAAATTGGCTTCTAGTGGTCAATGCTTATATTATTTCTTAATCGAAAACAAAAACCTGAATGGTTTTATGTTTTCAAGTTTTTGAGAAAATTGAAAATTACTTAAAGTACTTTTTTATGAGATTTTTATTTTTTTGCTTGCTTACATAAATAGAGTATGCTAGCACCTAGCAATCTGGCGCGGCGTATACTCCCCATATTTAATTTAAGAATAAAACCAGCATTCTCAAATTTTAACTTCCTTTTTTGAGTCCTCTCCAGTGTTCCGCACAGAGGCACAGGCCAAGGGTGGCTATTTTGCTTAATGTCCTAGCTTAATTTTATTTTAAATTGAGCCGAAGCAGAAAAACAACCTAGTTTTAGAAAAGGCACTACAGAGTTTAACATTGATTCTGGCAAGAGGCTAGCAAGGGTTAGCAAAGGCTAGAACAAGGGCCTTGGCGATTATGAACCTTTTTGCTTCGTCATCGTCAGGTGCGGGACTTGATCCCGCGATCTTCTGCTTGTCAGTCTAATGCACTACCCACTGGGTTTACTCGCTATACAAAACTTCAATGTCGAAAGTAAATAAGTTTCATACTCTAATGTTGCATAACAAATACATACAAAATAGAACATGATTTTATGTACTTGCTTTCTAAATAGAACAACTAAGAACAGGGGTGGAATAGGCTAAAGTGATAGTTGATTATCAATTGTGGTGATCGTCGTTTAGAAAATAGCTATCTCTATCAAATCTTAAGGCAAAAATAGAGACAGTAGTCGTCAAAACGACGATCACCACAGTTGATAATCAACTATCACCTTAGCCGATTCCACCCCAGGTTTTCTGTTCTATTTTGTCTTACTTTTCTCATAAGTCTGTGCTGTTCTGTTCTGATCTGACTTTTTCCTCACCGAACTGTCCTATAATATACAGATGTCTCACACCCATAGTAAATAGTCTGATATGAAAAGAAGACAATAGAAGGAAAGAAAAAAGGGTCGTATGATACTGAAATTGAATATGGTTCTTATAAAATTTTTGATTTTGGTGTACAAGTGACATTCCTGATGGGGTGGGTGCCGAAACATGTCGAACAAGTTTTTACTTGGGAGGGTTTCACGACTGTTTGAAAAGTTCCCTCGTCTTATCGTTTGGTATTGAAATCCAGGAATGGCTTTGCCAAGTATCTGACAAGTTTTCCTCGTCTAGATTTTCCCTTAGAAAATTTCTCAAACTACGCTACTGAAGTACTACGACACCTGGCCACCCTGGGTATCCTATATTTTCGCACATATGTTTCGGGTTATAATCAAAAAGTCTTATAAACTTTCTCAACTATGCATATCCTTGATATATTTACGATCTAAAGATCAAGAATTCTAAAATTTAGAATCACGACACCACTTTATCGATGTTTTTAATTGATAAACAGAAAAGTAATTTCTTGCATTGCAAACTTCCTATAATTTCTTGATTTGTATAATGAAATGATAAAAATTAAAAACAAGGACGTTCTATTTTATGTTTTCTACATGAAGTCAGAAGTGGAAAAGCTTTATTTGGCACTTTTTCAAAACGCAGAGCTCCAACTTAACACAAAAAAAACACACGTATCCGTTTAGATATCCTTCAGTTTCTAGGTACAAAAAAGCAGGAAATAAGCTTTGAAATTGTTTGAGACCTTGGAAAAAATTCTATTATATATTTGTTTGTAGTTCTATAGATAAGTATGCTTTTAAGCGCTTTCATCAAATAAATGAAAGTGAACCCTTAAAAGTCGTTGTTTCCTTAAAAGAGATGTATGTATTCCTACACCTAACTGAAAAGCCGGCCTTAACCTTGGATACAATCTTAAATATCTAGGTAGGTGCTTATGCTTATCGATATTAATTTTATTTTTATTGTTTTTGTTTTTTTTTTTGTATCCACCATGCTTTACTATAATCCATAGATGGAAATGGAAAAGCACACACGCCGCGCCGCATTGTCGTGTCGTCACACTCTGTAGAATCGTAAATTTTTGTTTCTTATAATTTATGAGTAGGTAGATATCTGAAGTTATACATAAAAGTAAGAGAGTTAAAGCCAAGCAACCAAAGTATCTTACTATACCTAACCTACGTTTCCGGAATAACTATTTAAAAAATAAAAAAAAAAAAATACTCTCAGTGTTCTTGGGCTAAAAACGAGTGTTGTTAGAGTAGGTGGGGTACCTCAACATCCCTCCCTACTTTTGCAGACTTGGTTTTGGTATAAATTTTGCACATGTTAATACATAAACAACAACAAAAACATCGAAAAAAGTATCTACCTCTATCACAGACGGTAGAGGACGGTCGGTGCGCGGTGTAAATCTTTAACTGCGGATTGCGTATAGGTAGATAAGTAGGTGCATGAATGCAGGGACAGGCAAGCGCAGGGGATAAGGTGTATATTCCAATGTTGCAACTAGCAACACAATTCTTACTTCACGCAGTTTTCTTTAATTTTATTTTATATAGAAAAGTTTTTTTATTATTTCTCATCTCATTACCTCTAATAAAATGTATCTATGCTGGCGCTCTGGGCTGGCTGTACTGGTACTTTGGTGCCGATGGTATCCTTGTGACGTACAAAATTATAATTTAAGCCAAGTTATAATCCATGAGTGCTTAAAACAGACAGAGATAGAGAAGCGAGAGAGTGTGTTGAAGGTAGGTTGGTATAGCTTATCGATTTTTCCTTTTGTTTCCTTGGACAGAAATACAAAAAAAACGCCTGATATTTCTCGAATCGACAAAAACTTAAGCTATTCTCAAATCCACCGTATCTACATTATACTGCTCTCTTGTTTAATTTTTATTTTTTGTCTTTAAATCCTTATGAGTTTTTTTTATTATTTTCTTTTTTTTGATGGGGGAATTGAATTATAGGGTTGCCGTGTGGGGGGGTATTATGAAACACTACCACTGAACTTTTTCTTTTCCTTTATACACATAAAGTATTAACTACACAGGACGATATACACATAGATACATTTACAGAGAGCTCCACACATGGACTCATTACATACATAGATAATTTCATTGATTTACACACATTTTCACTGCTTTTTTTTATTAAACTTCTTTTAAAATTTAAAATTAAAACTTTGAAAATTGCTTGCTTATTTTTTTTTTTTTTTCAAGGAGATTATTCACTTAATTTATTTGATCGGTGAAGGGGGCGGGAGGGCACTTTTCTCGGACATTCTTTTTTTTTTCCTCGAGATTATAATGCAGATGTAGATATATCCGTCACCTAAAATACTGCGCTTAGGTAACAACAAAGACAATTTTTCAACCGTTAACGACCGTGATTTCTCTAACTTAAATAATAAAAACGGTTTTTTTTTTTGTTTCGTTAACGTAAAACGAAAGTCATTGTGTGATTATGTATTTAAGGACATGGATATTTAATTATTTTTGAGATACACTCGAATAAAATACCGTCACAAAATAATGTAATTTATTTTCTTAACCGAAGAGATAGACAACACAACAAAAAAAAAACAGCAGACCAAAGACCGTTGTCGTCACAGTCAGTGTGGTGTTTTGAGAGATACCACCAACTACAAGACCAACTATGATGTTCGAGAGTAAAGAACAAGATGGCGCACGGGCACGACCGACAGCGACACACGCAGAAGAAGAAAATTCGTTTCGTTCGGATTCGGAGATTCGTTTGTTGTGGTGGTTGATGGAAGGTAGGTAAATTCTTCCTTATGTTTTCTCTCCAAGCGCAGCGCAAGTAGCACCCAAGAGATACGGATATTTTTGACGAATAAAGACGGAGAGTCGAGTCAGGCTTGCTCTTGTGCAAAATCCACAAATATTCAACACTCTATTGTGTCACAATCTGAATTCACCACACTGAATTGAGAATATTGTTGTTGTTTTTATTTCTATACACTCGGTCTTGGTTTTCAGGTAGATAATCGAATCCAAAGCCTATAGCGATAACATCCGACAGGTTTATAGAGAACGAGCTCAGAGCTCGACTTGGACTGGTTTCGTTAGTTTTTTTCTGTTTTATTTTCGATGTTTACGTGAGACAGAAAAGGTGTTTATGTATTAATTTTTGTTTTGCTCAATGTTAGAGCAGGTAAGATTGAGATTTAAGGGGGTGGTGTAGATTTGTATAAAGAGAGGGGAAGAAAACAAGTTCATCATAATCCAATATCAATATCCAAATCCACATAGAGCAAAAGGTGTAGTGAATATTAGTGAGCGCAGTAGGTTTGTTTTTGTTGTTTTTGGGTTCGAAAAACGAGGCATATTAACAAAAAGAAAACAAAAAATACCTTCATGTTGTTCTTTGCTGGTGCTTGCGCAGGGGAAAATTTATTGCAAACAGGTAAAAATGCAAGGTGATGATGTAGGTAGGTAGGTACAAATGGAGAATATTGTTGATTGGGGTACAGAGACAAAGACTACCTACAGAATTGATGCGGTATAGGTGAGTAGATTTGAGAAGGTGTTTAATGGTGTTTTCTCACTTATGCAGCATTGCCAAAGGAAGAGATTTGTCTAGAGTTTTTGCATCATAGGGTGGTTGAATTTTGTTTAGTTTTTATTAATAAACGAGCATTTGGAATGAATTTTTAATACCTACTATAGTGTAGTGACCATACGTACCGCTTTTAGCGCATGGTGTCCGCTAAACTGGAAAGTCAGGGAATTCGGGAAGCGGTCAGGGAAAATTTTGTCCATATCAATTTTTAAAAATTCACTGAACTCCTTTTTCACTTTCTCTCATAAGAAACTTTTTTCTGATCGAACATTTCGTTTTGATTACACCTCTGTTTAAAATAATTCATTTCGTATCTTTTGCCATACCTGTCATATATGTCAATCAAAAATGAGTGAAACGCAACAAAATGCACTTTGTGTTATTTCGTACAGTAATGGCAGCGATCGGGAACCTATGTAGAGCTATCCAAATAGGTTCGTGTTGTTGGAGTGTGAAATACAGCTGATGACAAAACAGTGGTGGAATCGGCTAAGGTGATAAGTGATAAGTGATAGTCATTATCGACACATTCCGTCTGCGTAAGGTGACTGTCACCAGTATAATCACATTTGTGTGACTATTTTTGGTGACAGTATTTAGCTATCACTTTCATGTTAAACTATAAATGTATGCTATATTTTCTGAATTTTCAAGTGAAAGTACCTTATATTTTAAATACATTTATATTCAATGAATATCAACTAGTTTTTTTTATTTCTAACAGGGCATTAAAATACAATTTGTCATGAAAAAACATTATGTGCATATTACTAACATACATACGAGTATGTACGTACGAATAGTTTTATTAAATTATTATGTCCAATGAGGATCATATCTCATAAAAAATCTATTTAATAGTGCATTAAATGGTCACGTCTTTCTATTAAGTATTAAAATGAATTGATTTCAGTGAAAAGTTGCCAAAATTAATACAAACAATTGTGATTTTATTCCAGAAAAAACTAATTTTCAATAATGGATACAGGGAACTCGAAGCGCGGGTTTCTTTAAATCTGCAGAGAAAAAAATCCACGACGGTTTCTTTTAATCACTTGAACTCGAAACACATTTATATTTTTGTATTTGAATATTTACAATCTAACCACCTCACAATTTTGTTTAATTAACTTGCAACTATTCACTAAAATTGTTCAATTTCAACACTTTTCAATAAATTTGGTGACCACAATAAAGAAAATCTTCAAACCGACTTGTGAGAAATGTCAAATCTTGCTACATTTGTGAAAATCAATATTTTCTCCTAAAGTGATACCAAATTTCTACTATTTTTTGGTGATCACTTTACGCAGATAGAAAATCAAATCCTATCACCTGTGACTGTCACAAATGTGATGATCACAAATCACCTTACGCGATTCCACCCCAGCTTTTAATGTTGGATAGCTATCCATGCTTTCTGAAATATTTTGGTAGATATATGTACGCTTCTATCCCAAGCGAAATGTCAAAAAGAACCAATCCCTTCGAAAACCTATATGGATACAAAACTATCTTAAGATCAATTTACAATGCGACGAAAAAAAAATAGTTATTTCAGCTCCCGTGTTTAGGAAAACTACACCATGGAATAAGTATTGTGTGGACTCAAATTAAAGGCAATTGCTTACTGCTTCATTTGAGTCCGGAACATTCTAGTTCCATGGTGTAGTTTTCCTAAAAACGGAAGCTTAAATATCTATTTTTTCTTTATAAATAAGCGGGACAGTTTATAATATTTAAATTATAATAACATAATATTTAAATAATAAAAGTAATTTCAGTTTGATTTTTTCAAGAAGAAAAAGAATAAATAATTTAATGCTACCAAAAAACTCGTCGTCAAGAATCTCGTCGCATTGTGAATTGGGAAACGATTTTATAACTTGAAAAAAAGGCGGCGAATCAAGTCACGCTCTCGTCGCGTTTACTCGTTCCATTGTGAATCGACCTTTAGATAGCGGCCAATAAGAGGCAAAAAATAAAAAAACTTAGATGTTAAAGGACAATGCGCAAAGATGTATGGAGCGTTGGCCCAGCACCAATAAAAACGGCCTTCATATCGTATATAGGTACATGTTTATGCATTCATTATCCGTTAACCGTTTGTCCAAATTCGCTGTGTGTTATTTAATTTTGAATAAAATGAGTTTTAGGGTCACGGTTATTTTTTTCCATAGTTTTTTTTTTTTAATATTTTGTGTATGTTGCGCTCGATTTAAGCCATTTTTTTATTTAAATTCTTTATGTTGACGCCAACCATCAATTTTATGCAAAAAGCATTTTTTGGAGTATTTAATTTGTAAAAAATTCAAAAATATTGGCTTTTAAATAATAGTTTTTATGTCAAAATCATCTCTGGAAAACAACAAACAAACATCAATTTGTATCTCATTTAACGTAATAAAAATGGGTATTATTTTCAAGGTTTTAAATTGTAATTCGTAAAAATTGGACAAAACATTCCACAATACCACCCACAAACCACCCTTATGTATACTATTAGGGGTTAAATTTTTTTGTAACTTATTCCTTATTTAGTAACGAAGAAAATGTTTGTACATTTTTTACGAAATGATTCCTAAATAGATCAAACAAACAAATATTAACAAAAAGAATAGAATATTTTTTTTCCTTTTTATGGTATTAAAATATTTTTGTCGCAGTCAGTTTTTTATCGATTTTAAGTGTCTTTGTGGTTTTTCATAGAAGAATAACATTTCAGAAAAAAAACATTTTTTGCTCAAGCTACAAAATCAAGTACAAGTTTAACAGTTTATCTAAAATAACGATAATGAAAACGAAGATTTAGTGCAAACATGGTTTTTTGTCTACTCGTTCAAAAACGACGACCTGGCTTTGATTTTGGACCATTAAGTAATTTGTGTGTAAAACAAGGATGTGGATTTGTGATTTATGTATATGATAAAAAAGAGACTAACTTAAAAGTAACTTAAAATAGGTAAGAAACTGACTGAGTTAAAAATCTTTTAGTAGGTACCAAACGAACAAAATATTAAAATTTTTGTTTATATTTTTTTTTTTTAATATTTTGTGCCCGTCAGCCCGTTATAAATGTAATACCAATTTTTTCGTTACTAAATAAGGAATAAGCTTAAAATATTTCAACCCCTTATAATAATATATAATGGTGGTTTTGAGGGTCGTTTTGTAAGTTATTTTGTCTTACTTTTACTAATTGCAAAAGATTAAAAACAATACCTATTTTTATTCTGATAAATGAGGTAAAAATTGATATGTTTTGATTTTTTCTAGAGATGGTTTTGACACCAAAAATATTATTCAAAAACTAATATTTGTTTTTTGTTTACAAATTAAATGCTCCAACAGCAGCTTTTTGCATAAAATTGATGCTTGCGACCCCTTTAAAAATTCAGGTATTCTATCATGTGTTCAAAGAACTTAATTCCAAAAATGGCTTAAATCGAGCGAAAAATACACAAAATATTAAAGAAAAACTAAGGAAAAAAGGATTTGTTACCCTAAAACTCGTTTTAATCAAAATTAAATAACTTTTGCCACACAGCGAATTTGGACCAACGGTTTACGGATAAGGAATGCATTAACAAATACCTTTATATGTTATGAAGGCCGTTCTTATTGGTGCTGGGCCCAATTTGTCCATTTTAAATTCATGCAGTTATTATTTTTCACTTTAATTGCAATCCATTATGTATACCTTCATATAGATCTTTTAAAAATACAAGGTGAATTCTTTTTGCCTAAGGTTTAATAAACTTCATTCAAACACGTACCATTTCTACCACTTTGTGCAATATTTGTGCAATATTAATACGTACCTACTCATGAAAAAAATTGTTTTGATTTTTTGGTCAGGGAAAATTTTGAAATCGGTCAGGGAATGTCAGGGAAAGTCAGGGAAATTTATTTTGAAAAATAGTGGACACCATGTAGCGGGACAGTCCCGATTTTGAGGTCTCTGTCCCGCGGCCAAAACTGTCCCGCTAAATGTTCCGCTTTTTCTACGACGTAATATGTAAAAATGTGTGTAGTGTAGGCATTGTACAATTATCAAAACACAGTAATTATATAAATTCTATTTTACATCCCTGTGCATACAAATTGCGCATAGTAGTAGTAGTAAAAATAATAAATAAATCGGGTGGCACAACGGCTCATGAAGAACCAGGGCCTAGTGACTAACAACTCGCAACCATTCCTGTGTGCGCCTTTCGACAGGAATGGAAGGGACCTACAATTTTATGCCGAATCCGAACGGCTAGACGAGAAGCACTTATTCGTGACAAGTGATACTCTTGGAGGATTTGTCAATTCCTCGCAAGAGGCAGTAGCCCTGAAAAAAACTTTTTTGTTTTTAGTTGGACGAGGCTGGGAAGCGATCCCAGACCTCCAGCGTAACAGTCGAACGCACTAACCATTACGCTACGGGCTACTACTATAGTATAAGTAGTATGTTTATTTAATATTTAATTTTGTATACAAATAAACATTATTGTTTTATAATTTTTAAAATTATCTACGGTAAATATAATTGACCAACAAACAAAAAGTGTAACTTATTTGAGTTATTTTCTTTTTTAAGCAAAAATACAACAGTGACTTCCGTCGTCTGTCGCGATCTATTACTTTTTTTGTATTACAAAACCATTTTTTTTTTGTTTCATTTTTTTGAAAAAAAAAAAAAAAATAAATATTATTGAAAGTTAAATTCATCAATCAGTTCTTGCCGATATTTGAGAGCAGTTTGAAGATAGCTCACAAGATCTCGCTCTCCATTTAGAATGCTGATCATCATGTTATCATCTAGTGTGGCGGATCCGAAGGATTCTCTGCGTTGCGTTTTCCTCTCAAAATTGGACAAATTCCCAGGAAGTGCGTAAAAGATTCAACTTCATTCAAATTGCAGAGCGAGTAGTTCATATTTTATACACCAATTTGTGCCGTCCCAGTAAGTCTTATAAGGCCTGTTCTTGCTTTAAGGATCCATGTAATAGCTGAGGTTTTCCAACTGTGACATACATAGTTCCTGCTAACGTCATAACTGAGGATATGGTAAAGGCCATGCGATATTGTTAGATGTGCTCTTTGAATTGCCTCTTGCTGCTCTTCAGCAATAATTTTGTTTGCTGCATTTTCAACCAGAATATTTAAATGATTTCTGTTTGAGAACAATTCTTCTAGGTTAGGCGAGTCAAACTGATTTAAACCTTTGGTAGTCTGGTGTCCTCATACGAATTCAGAACTTTACCAATATATGTAGTTCATATGGCACCGCATCGTGAATTCATATATTGGCTTCATTTGGTATTCCAGCGTGCGTCGGCGCGTAATTTGGGGCAGCTCTGGGCAATCCGAGAATTCTTTTTAAGATGTACCTCTGCAACTTTTTCACTTTTTCATGTTTTGTGTGCCCCCAAATTTTTGCTCCATATGCTACGATAGCTCTGGTAACAGCGTTGAAAAGTTCAATTTTTTCACATCCTTACTCGCAATGAAATTATTCCACGTTAAGTTTAGATTTTGTTTCGCCAGTTTTGCTCTGTCTTTAAAATGCTCCGTCACACATAGACTCGGGGTTAACCAGACCTCAAGGTATTTATACTTCGTGACGATCTCTATGTTTTCGTTGTTAATCTTCCATTGTTCTAGAGCGCTTAAACGGTCACCTCTTTTCTAAAAACAACTATTTAACTATTTTAGATTTTTCAAGATTTACTAGAAGAGTCCACCGTCAACAGTAGGTACTCTTCAATTTTTATAATCATTCCCTGAAGGACAACAGCGTTATCAGCAAACAGAACAATATCGTCTGCGTACATGAGTAAACAAATTAGCCTACCATTCACAGCTATTCCACCACCAATAAAATCATGTAAGTCGTTTATGTATAAGGCAAATAAGAGTGGGCTAAGAAGACATTCTTGTTCTACGCCCATTGAAGTTTCAAACCACTCCAAAAGCATTTCACCATCCCATACAGCTGACTTGGTATCTTCATAAAGATCTTGCAAAATCTTAATCAGTTTATCGGATATTCCTGTTTTCTTTAGTTTGTATAAGAGGGCTTTACGGTCAATGTAATCTAAGGCAGCTTTGAAGTCGATGAAAAAACAGTAGACTTTCTTCTTTTCATGCATTTTAAGTTTTATGATATTAAATTCTAAACGTTAGTTTTAATTAAAAAGTAAATTAAATTTCCTATTTCAATATTTCAATCAATTTCGTCCAGCTTCAACTGTTAGGAAGTTTTGAAGGAGCGGTTTTCTTAAAAATAATTTTTTCATACATTCATATATAAAAGTTTTTGCACATTATTAAAAATAATATCTGGTATGCCAACTTTTAGTATTAAATAAATTATAATTTTTTACTAAATTAAAAAAAAATATTCATTAATCCGTCTACAAGATATTGAATTTTCAAAAAAAAAATTCAATATTTTTTTTTTAAATCCAAAAAATTTTTTTTTTTAATTTTATAAGGCAAATCGTTAAAAGAGAAAAAGATCTTCTGCATAACAATTTTGGCTGCCGGAAACGAGACATTTGAAAACCAAAAAATTGGTTCTATATGACAGATACCGTTAATAACCGTTATTGGTAAATTTTGTTCTATCAAAATATTGACCATCAGATCTTTTGTATGGCAGGTACCGTTACTTTTTGAGCTAAACAAAAATTCAATTTCCCCTCTACGGAATCACCTAACAACTTTAAGTCCAAAGTTTGAAGAAAATCGTTTAAGTGGTTTAGGCCTTAGGCTGCAGGTCGAGGAACAGACAGACAGACAGAATTGTGAGATCCATTTTTTCGCGTTCTCAATCATCGTAACGTAAGGTGAAAATTATTATCTCGAGTTCGATTTTTTGCACGAATCCTAAACTTACCATTTATTACCTACATAATATCGCAAGTCAAAACAAAAAGCCCTAAACAGCCTAAACTCCAACGTTTCTCCAAACACCAAAGAAAACAAAGCACCTTTAATTTTTAGAGCTCTGTTTGAATTAAAGCAACCTTTAATAAAATCAGAACTTTTAATGCACTATGTGTTATCCAATATTTTCTACATGAAATCCTTTTTTAACGTCTAACTACATAATCATTTATACAAACTTATTAAAAATCTGGCTCCAAAGATACCAACACCATCTTACAATCTAATAACAGTTAAATGGGGGCGACCATATACCTACCTATCGTTAGAGAACAAAAAAAATAAAAACCATATCAAAGATTGACTTTGCCTAACCATTTAGTAACAAAATGATCATGATGACTCATCGAATAGCCTCTTGAATACACAATTAACTTAGAATCAAACCGGGAATCCAAAATGTATTATAATAGGTCCGTTCCAACAGGTAGAAAACATATATGTTTGTATGTACTCTTCCTATCCCCATCACTATATTATACATAGGTAAACATATTATTAAAGATTCCCGAAAGCGACTATTGATCAACAAAATCATTATATAACAGCAACAGCAATTTCTGTGAAGTTAAAATATAAAAAAGAACTTAGAGGAGACCCTCTGTTGGTTTCGGATTCGAATATGGTCTGCGTCATCGGACATAATCATAATGCATGGTGTGGATGCATAAATCTCGATGAAGGGCTCTACTGACATCCATGGGACCTGTTTTTAGTTCTTTGGATATAAAAATTATACCTACGTAGAAGTAGGAGCTGTTATAGTCAGGTAAGGAGTGTTGTAAGATTAAGGATGGCCACGAGACGAGAATCTGCGAGACTTTTGTGAGACTCGTCTCGGTCTCGTGTCGGCCTCGTCTCCGAAAAAACGATTTCCGGCCATTCGATTACAGTTTGACTACGTGTAGAAGAAAATAAATATTTAACTGAAATTGGATTTTTTAATTTATTAGACTCTCTGTAAATTTCGGTCCAAATATACAGTCTCGTCTCGGTCTCGTCGCAGATGCTTAAAAGTCAGTCTCGTCTCGGTCTCTTCATCCGAGACCGAGACTTTTCTCGTCTCGTGGCCAGCCCTATGTTAAATACCAAATCCATTTGCAAACACTTCCGCACAGCCATTATTGTAAAGGCTAGCGTCGAGTTTGATTTCAGACATCATGTGGGAGGGGGGTCAATTTCCCCCGTTTAGCCGGGAGTATGAACTTTATCTTAATAAACGACTTGACTTTAAATAAAACAAAATTATTAAAAAACAACCCAACTAACAATTTTTCCTCTATAAGGTCCATTTTTTGAATTTCTATAAGTTATTATTTCGACAAGGCTTGTATTTAGTTTGGATATCGAAGTTGCAAATTTTCGGAGCTTTATGTTTTAAAACAGCTTCTAACAAACCTATTACAGGCAGAATCTATAATTTTCTGCAAGCCTGAATATTTACAATTTGGTTACAGTTTTAGTAAGGCTTCCCAGAAATTAGTTTTGATAGGCATGTGAAATAAAAGCAAAGAAAAAGCTTTCACAAGGAAGCACTGCCAAGAGCTCTTGAAGGGCCTGCTTAGAAACGCCTGAAACAAGCTATTATGTGTACGAAAGTCTAATGGAAGCATAATTGTCAGTGGAATTCTGTCAGTTTATTTTGTTTGTGTAAGCCCTCTGCGCAAAAGCCCGATACAAGCATTATTTTGTTTACTGGTCGGCGCATGTATGTTTCTCCTGCCGAGAGAGGGTCTACAGGTCAAATTATTTATGAAAATAAAAATAGGAAAGATTTTATCATATTGAAAATTTAAATTAAACCGATTCATTGAGTAGTTATGGTCTAATTTTAAATCGTTTATATTTTGCAAAACAAAAACGGAACAAACATTTATTTCCTGCAGTGAGATAAATATGGTAAAAGAAAACAATTTAAATTCACTTGATTAAAAAAACGAAAAAAAAATATATTTATTTTTTACTTGAAACTATAATTATGTATATTCATAATAGCACTACAAATACAAATTATTTATTTATATTTTATTAAAAATAATTTAACAAAAACAGATAAACTTTCTTCATATTCGTGGTTTGTCTTATTTTTTTTTTTTATTTCTATAAAAAAATAAATAATACCCCGTATCCCACCAATAAAATTGATTCCCTCAGAATTAAATTTGATCGCAGTGGTAACTCTGATTAAGCATGACGTCCAATTTTGGTTCTATAACCAAAACCCAGGAAACACAAGCATAATAATTGTGGGAACTCTGTCAGACGCATGCGCGAGAAGCATTTATTTCGATGAATTTGCCTCAGCGAAGTGATGTCAGCCTTAGTTGTTTCTATATGACCTGTGAAGAGGTGGTTATGGAAACTTAATTTTAAGCATCCTCTTAGGCGCATGCGCGGGAAGCAATAATTCCGATTACTTGATCTTAGCGAAGGGTTGCACACTCAACATGAAAGCATTAAAAGCTGGTACTTCGCATGGAAAGCAGTATTCATGTGAAAATAAGGTACTGCTGGCTGAATTGTTCACAAACGAGGTGACCATAGTATAGTTCCTGTTTCATCGTTAAAAAATATTGTCACGTTAAGAAATTCGAATGTTTTCAAAAATTATCTTAGTATGAAGCTTTCATTTCTCAGTAGTTTTTTTTAATACATTTAAAACGTTTTTTATTATCTATTATACTACATACATAGCTACTTTCAGTTGAAAAAACTTAATGATGGTCTTTATTGTTTATGTTTTTTATTTTGGCAAATTAGTGTTTTTAAAAACAGATACAAATTAAAATTGTCAGTAAACGGTTTGTGTACAAAATGAAAAGTACTTATTTTATGGGGCATAAGAGTTTTTACATTTGTTCTCAAATCAAAGCATTTCGTTTTTAAAAAACAATTGATTTCAACGAAAAACGAACTTATATTTTATTTGTTGTCTCACAAAAAGTATGTTTGTGTTGTGACCACTTACATGTTTTCTATAATGAGTAATCATGGAAACATTAATAATTTAAAAAAAATAACATTATGTAAAAAAACTCCCTTGCCAGCAACAGACAACAGATGGTCACCTGTATTTTCAAATTAGTTTAATTCATCAGGAAGCCCCAAGGAAGTTTTTACGAAGCTAATTTCGGTTTCAAGTGGTTCCAATTTGGCACTCATGTTTCATATGCCAGGCTAGCTCGATACCTAAGGTGCCCGACTCTCAACCCAACCATCCTCGGTTCAATTCCCGCAAAATCCATCAAGTAATGTGTTTTTTCGGATATAAATAACAATTGTGAATTAAGTTCCAGAAGAAAATCATTACTAGCGTGAAAATAAAGGAGAAATATAGAAATAAAAATAAAGAATTCATTTTATTTTGTTTTGCATTGTGCTTCGAAAAGGGTTCTCCTAGGCCTCGACAAGCCTTTTATAAGGGTGTTTAGATGTGTCTATCGAAACACTTGAACAAAACTACACTACTACATTTGCAATGTTTGAGTGTAGTTTTGTTCTATAAGGCTTAGCGAAATAAATTTAGTACTTCCCATTAACCTGTAAGTGATTGCTTGAAAACCTTTCGAGCTTCTCAATGTGGGCCAATTGTGTTTTTCTAAGGCCTTATAGAGTCAAATTTGCTGATTAGGAAATAACTTCGATAGACCTTACAGAAGTTAAATTGTTAGTTGGGAATGGTAACACTAACAATGTCATGCCATGTCTTTTTGTTAAGGTTATACAACTTTCCTTTAATTTTCTTTTTAAATAAAGTTGTTTTATTGAACAATTTTAAAAAATTCATTTTCCAAAATTTTGCGTTAACTTATATTTTTTGTTTACTACTATGCATTCGTAGTCAAAAGGTTCAACATTAGTGACGCCCCATCAGTGTAGGAACAAGGTACATACTCACACTCATTTATTGCCAAAAAATTTGATTTTGACAGGCGAAAGTGTTATTTTTATTCCGAATTCAACACTACCCCCTGTACTATAAACAAACACAAGCGATTTATGGTCAAACATTGAATAAAAATAATCCACACATAATATTGACGAGGGTCCACAAATCCACATCTAATGTTGTTTGTTTCATTCTATTAGGATTCTCGATCCTTTCATTATTTTGTTCTTATTGTTCCTCTTACCCTTCATTATTTATATGATGAAGTTCTAAATTCACGGTGAATGGAAAAAAAAATAAGATTTTATTGGTTGAAGTCAATATTGTGTGTTGTTCAAACCTGTGTTTTTCTTCAATATTTCCCACGTTTTTCTCTTTAATTTTAGTTCTCCGTAAATGACTGATTTTTGGGGAAAAAATCCAAGTTTATGTGTACAGTGTCGGCTAAAACTAAAGCAACTCATTGAATAAACAAGAAACTGTACGTGCAAATGATTAAATTTGAACAAATTTTATTATATTTGTATTTATTGATATTTTTTAGACTGTCCACATAATAGGAAAAACAATATTTCATAACCAAAAAATAAAAACAAAATTAACAATGATAAATGATATCTTTTACTTACTTCTTACTTAGGTCCTCGGACCTATAACGTCCGTGATGTTTCCCTTACGGGACATAGGGCCTCCACTACACCTACGCGCCATCGTGTACGATTTCTTGAAATGTATTTCAGCTCTCTCCAACTTTTCCCCACTCGTGCCGATTCCTGTTCGACCGTTCTTCGCCATGTACTTCTAGGCCGGCCCACTTGTCTTCCCTCCTGTGTGAGCGGGTTCCACTGCATTGCTTGAGATGCAATGCACCGATCGCCTTTTCGAAGCGTATGGCCAATCCACTGCCACTTTCTTCTTCGTATAATGGAGTCTATGGGCTACTGACCCATTCTCGCATAAAGTTCGGCATTGGAGATACGGTTGGGCCAGAAAATCCTCAAGATGTTTCGTAGACATCTATTAACGAAGGTTTGCAGCTTTCTAGTGACAGTTTCAGTGACTTTCCAAGTGCTGCAGCCGTAAAGCAGAACGGATTCAACATTGGAGCGGAACAGTCGTAGCTTGGTCTTTAAGTTTAAAGAGTTGTTTCTCCATATTTTGGACAGCATTCCGAACGAAGCCTTTGCTTTTCTGATTCGGCTGTTTACGTCCAGTTCAGTTCCGCCACCAGTAGAGACAATACTCCCAAGATATTGGAAATCCTGTACCATCTCTACGGGTTGTCCAGAAATATTTACTTGGATTGATGAGGAAGTTCCAAGGCTGATCCTTTTAGTTTTTGCCGAGTTGATCTTAAGCCCTACGATTTCTGCTTCTCTCTCCACCCTTGTTGTCATTTGTAGGAGATCCATGATCCTATGAGAGAGTAAGCATACGTCGTCGTCCGCGTAGTCCAGATGTTTGAGGTGAGATTGCAGAGTCCACTGAATTCCTTCATTTCCATTTGACATAGCTGCGTGCGGTACGTCACTTACCACCAACAGGAACAGTATTGGTGACAGTATACAGCCTTGCCTAACTCCACTTTGGATTTCAAACTCCTCTGACAGCCTACCTTTGTGCAAAACGTGACACCTGGATCCATCATATGTAGCCTTGATAATAGCAATCAATTTATCTGGGATGCCCCTCCTGTGCAAAGCAAGCCAAATAAATTCTCTATTGACACTGTCGAACGCCTTTTCAAAATCGATGAACAGCAGGTGAAGTGGTGATCGATATTCAACGCACTGTTCGATGATGATCCGCAAGGTGTTGATGTGATCCACACAGGAAGATCCAGTGCGGAAACCTGCTTGTTCGGCGTCGAGTGTGTCTTCGAGGTGGTCTTTAATTCGGTCCAATATTATCCTTGCTATTATCTTGGCTACTGCAGGCAGAACGCATATTCCTCTCCAGTTTTCGCACTGTGTGAGATCTCCTTTCTTTGGAAGCTTGACAATCATTCCTTTTTTCCACTCTTCAGGAAAGCTCTCTGTTTCCCAAGCTCTCTTAATAAGTGGGTGCAGTAGCTCGCTCGATGTCGTTGGGGCTGCTCCTAAGAGCTCTGCAGGAATACCATCAAGTCCAACCGCTTTGTTGTTCTTCAGTGCTTTGATGGCGGTGATAATTTCTTCTTTACTGGGGGGTACGGTGCGTATTCGGGAAATTGTTACTTCGGGTAGCTCAGTGGGAATAGGGTTCACTTCACTTGCGAAAACGCGGTTTAAAACCGCAGAAAAGTGTTCCCTCCACCTTATGAGCTGGTCCTCATCCGAAATTAGCAGGCATCCGTTTGTGTCTTTAACCAGGTGTTGTTTAGAGCTCTGGACACCAGTGAGCTCTTTGGTAATTCTGTAGACGGTCCTACTGTCACACCTACTAGCGGCTTCTTCTGCTTCTGTAGCCAGTGCGTTGATGTAGTTACGTTTATCACGTCGCACACTACGGTGAACTTCCCTCATCTTCATGCGGTACGTAGACTCAAGCTCGTTTCTCCCTGCTGCTGGGGTAGCTGCGATGCGAGCTTTAAGGTGTTTCCTTTCTTCGATCCTTGCCCAAGTTTCGTCGGAAAGCCAAGCACTATTTCTCCCTTGCGCCCGGCCGACTATACTTTCAGCACCGGATATGAACACATTTTTCACAGCACACCAATGATTTTCGATGGATGTGGTTTCCGTGCTGCTGATTGCGTTCAATCCTTGTGAAAGGTGGTCCCCCAGTTGTTGGCGCACTGCGGGATCCTTTAGTCTATCTGTATTAAACTTGGGCATTCGAGTGTTTCCTTGGGATCTACGAACTGCAGCTGTACGCAATCTTACGGTAGCAACCATCAGATGGTGGTCCCGGGCCATTCCCATGTCAGAACCTCTTCTGTTACGGACGTCCTGGAGACTGCTTCTAAAACGCCGGCTGATCGCGAAGTGGTCAATTTGGTTGGAAGTTGCTTGTCTGTCAGTCGACACCCAATTGACTTTGTGGCACGTCTTATGCTCGAACATGGTCCCTCCAATAACAAGGCCGTTGGCGTTGCAGAAATCGACAAATCGTTCGCCATTGTCGTTTCGGTTACCAACACCATGTTTTCCCATGACATGCCTTAGCCCAGAGTTGTCATTGCCAACCTTGGCATTTAAGTCTCCCATCACCATAACTATATCACCTCGTGGAACGCTATCATAAGCAGCACTCAGCCGGTTATAAAAGGCCTCCTTCTCCTCGTCAGAAGAGAGCAAAGTTGGGGCGTAACACTGTATGATGGTGACGCGACGTACTCTAGTCCGGAACCTGGCTTTCAGGATCCTGTCACCTAAAGGCTCCCAGGAAATTAGGCTTTTGAGAGCTGTTTTGGAAAGCAGCAATCCAACGCCAGATTCCCGAGCGCTTCCAGGTGTTTTTCCGGAATAGAATAGTACAGTGTTACGGGTTAGTGACTTGAACTTCCCCGAACCCAGCCATCTAACTTCACTTATCCCTAAGATGTCCATCCTATACCGCATGAATTCCTTCTCTAGTTGCAGGAATCTGGCATTCTGAGGACCTTCTTTTCCGTTGTCAAGAAGCGTCTTCACATTCCAGAAACCAATCTTTGTCCGGGTACAATAGCCAAAAGTCGTCAACGAGTTATCATTAATTATCCGAGGCGTAGTGTTGGTTTCGGTAGCGGGTTGATTTCAGCTACGGAGAATGCTAACCTCCGTAACCTATCCTAGAAAGCTAGGCCTTTTCGCACTTGTAATTTTGGCCTATTTATGTATATTGGGATACATAAATAGTTGCCCGGGGACCACCACGAGGAGGTAAAACAAGCACTTCATCGTGACTGATTGTTGCGCTACTGGCCCAGACCAAGTTCTGAGCAATCAATAGTTTCCCGATCAGGCACGATGCAGGTCGCCCCTTTGTTTTTTTATAAAAACTCTGCATCTCCTTGGCATACTCTCTATTAAATTTAAAATAATTGAACTTATGGCGCTGTTGCAAGCCTCTTTGTCCTGGATAAAGAGGTCGTTCATTTTTCTAGAATTTTCTCTGAAAATTCTCAGATCTACGATCTCCCATTGATTTTTTATGGGGTTGAGATCTGGAGACTGTGCCGGCCATTTTATAACATCAATTTTTTTAACTTCGAACCTTTCCTTGACTATTTTAAAAGTATGTTTCGGGTCGTTGTCGTTTTGGAATGTCCATTCGAGCGGAACATCCTCCTCAATATGTGGAAGCATAGCGTTCTTAAAGATGTCTCGGTACATGAATCGATCCATGATGCCATCAATTTTATGAATGGGCCCCACTCCGTGTCTAGAGAAACATCCCCAGACCATTATATTCCCTCCTTCATGTTTTATAGTGCCTTTTGTATACCGAGGATTTAAGGTTTGGTTGATTGGGCGGCGAACACGTTAGTGCCCGTCCGATCGTTTCAAATTAAATTTAGACTCATCGGAAAATAACACCGTCTTCCATTTTGACACTACTTTCCAATTGATATGATCTCTGGAAAATTTCAACCGTGCCCTTTTCTTCTTTATAGAAATAAAAAAGGCTTTTTTACAGCCCTATAAGATGATAAGAACACGCCATCGACAACTCTCTTACATATTGTTCTTTCACTCGCTTCTAGCTTTAGTTAATTCCTTAATTCTCTTGAGGATATGAAGGGATTTTTCTTATTGTTCTAATCAACATTTTATCCTCCCGCAATGATGTGGCCCTTGGCTTACCATTACCTCTCTATGAACCATTTTCACGGAATCGTTGAAAGTATAAAATTTAATTAAACGGGATATCACTGATTTGGGAATTAGCCCAGGCAAAATGTACAAAAAAATGGCCAATCTGCCAAAAAAAATCAAGTGAAGGTTTTTAAGCGCAATTGTCTTTATTTGGGCATCAAAAATACTGTCGCGAAAGTCTATTGCCAAATCTTGTATAGTTATCCAAGGTTAAATGTCGAAAATTTCAGTTTTTCGCATAAAATTCAGAAACGGTAAATGCCATCGGAAAGTGTTTCGTGCAAAACTTGTAGATTATGTCATTTTCCAAAAAAAAAGTTATTTTAACTATTTTTTTCTTACGACCCACTGTTAAGAAGATATCAACATTTCAAAAAACGTAAATTTTCGAAAATGGTCGTTTTTCACGTATACAATATAGTATGAAACATTAGAGCAGTATTTCTTAAACTTTTTGAGCACATTTGAACCCTTTGTTAGTTAAAATATTCTGGTCACCTCCAAATTCATAATAATACTTTGTCAGTTATTTAAAAGGAGACATACACTGAGCAACTTGCATACCCAGACTCATTATACGAGATTTCACTTATTCGCGATGAAAAAAATATAAAAACTCGGAAGAAAATGGAAAATGTTTTTACTGTTAAGTATTAATGTCTCAAAGTTACTACCAATACCTTAACATTTAGGTATTTAGGTATTGCAAACTCTTGTTGCTAGTCCTTAGCCAGAATTTATGTAAAACTATCTAGTGCCTTATTGAAAACTAGATTGTTTTTCTGCGCGGGTTAACAACTAAAGGAACCAACTTCGTGTTAACAGTTAACAACTAGAAAAAAATTAAGCTGATGATAATCCACCGGTTGCTCAAAATTTGTTTGAGAAAGTTTATTACTTTATGTTGTTTTAATATTTCGAAAATTAAAAGTCCTAGAACAATCCGGTTCAGTGTTTGATTTAAAATGTATAAGACCATTGAACTTAATAACGTAAGATTATCAAAAAAAAAAAAAAAACAGAATTTTGAAAAGTATTTTTAAATGCAGAATTTTAAAAATGCAGACTGTGAATAATTTGGCCTTTAAGCCCCGATTTTTCAATCATTATAGTTAATCTATCAGAGAAATAAATACTGCAGCAACACCAAAAAATTTTAACAATTTGTTGTCCCTTTTCAATGATTTGTACATATACACGAATGTGGCCGTTTATTTTGCATTTCAAGAATTTATAGTTCCAAATTTTGGAGTACTTTCATACTGCCCTGCTTACTTCACAGTGATGTAGCAGGGCAAGTCTCTAGCATGCTTGGTTCTCGAGATACACTCTGACCTGCTAACTTCACTGTGAAGTTAGCAGAGCAGTTCCAAATGTTTATCAAATAAAGGACTTCAAAATTTGGACCTAAGATTTCTCGAAATGCAAAATAAACTGCAAATTTGGAGCCTTACTTTAAGTCTCTAGACTGGATGCCATGAGAACCCAGTTCAAAAGGCACTATCGCAGAAGAAAGGCAGGCGCAAAAACTCCTGGATGAAACAAATGGAACGACACCTGCATTAGTTGGCCTCAGACATGGAACAATCCAAAACCGGGAGGCCTGTCGACGTTTTCTGAGGTCAACCCGGCGAACCCCACAAGTGGAACCTTAGGCGAAGCAGTTAAGTGGGAGAGTTGTGGACCCCTCGAGATCATGACATTCGCCGGTAAAATGAAGAAGAAGAAGAAGAAAAAATCAGCGAGGGGGGTCATTCCGTAACTCGATTATCGGCAGACGATATCGTTTGAGCGATAGCGTTGCCTTTATTTGCTTCAATTAAGTCGATAATCGTCAAAACGCTATCGTCAAACCGATAGCGTTTTGACGATAGCTAAAAAGATATCGTCTTGCATTAATTTTCAAGACTGTAGGTGACTGTAGTTGAATGATTAAGTACCCACTATAGTTTGACATCTTTTTTTCTGTTATCTGTTGACAGATTGAAGTTAAAATGTTTCGGCACAGCAAATTTTTTTTAATTTAAGATATTGAAAATGAAAACGAAAATTGGAACAAAATACAATTAATACGAATACGACGACAGTGGAGAGACAAGTCAAATACCTTTTCTTCTTCTTCCGGGATGTTGTCCCATAAATCAGTTAAAATCGTAATTTTATATTCTGTGTATATGTTGAGGTATTTGTATTTATATTAATCTGTAAAAATATTACGATCAAATAACTTATATTTTTTTGCAATTATTTCACTTTTATAAAAACAACACAAACAAATATTTTATTGACATTATGACAGTCAGTTTGATAATTAAAATGCAGTTCTCAAAGTGTAAACGATGGACGACAACGATAGTGGAAGAGTTACGTGAAGCAAATTATGGCTCGTTTTGACGATTATCGTTTTGAAATTACGGAATGACCCCCCAAGCACTGAGCACATACCTTAATATCAGGTCGTGAGTGCAATAGTGGCATAACTGCAATTTTAGCGAAATTGAGTTTATTACGAAAATTGAATCTAACCCACATTTCTGCATTAAAATTTGTTAAATTTTTGGCTTCATGCCATAGTTACAGGCCTTTTGTACTAAAGCCAAACACAAAAAAATTAAAAGCTTGAGTGCAAGAGTGGCCTCTCTACCTACCATTTAGGCCACTTTTGCGCTCGCTTATTTGATTTTATTGTTTGAAACTTTAAGTTAGTCAATTATTTTACTATTTGATCAATGTGCTAAACATAAGTGGGTACCCTTATAATCTCCCTCGATAAGTCATGAAGTTAAAGATTTGTATACTAAAGTTAATGCTGCAGCTGTTGCTACCATAACAATGTAAGTGAGTGCATTACGGGGATATAAAATCTAATCCGGACTATAGAGTTGATAAGACTAACCATAAGTTTCTTGTCAGCGGACATTCATATTTACAAAGCGACTAAGAAAAAATATTTTCCAAATATTAACATCCCCGATAATTGGATGGAAGTCATAATAGTTATGGCGTTAAGTCCATATTTTAGGTCAAACCTTGCACTTCATTCTGACGGGTTGAGTTTTGGTACACTTATAGTCCACATCCTAAGTTTACTTTAAAAAAGAGTTTCACGGTGGCAACACTGGCAGACCGGAAATATAAGGGTTGCCTTCTGACCATGTTTTAACACGAAACTTCACATTAATTAGCCTGTAAATCGTGATTTACTCAAAGGCAAAGCTATTGTAACTTCAATAGCAGTTGTAAATCGAAAACATATTTTTATTTCAGGTATACCTACTTATTATTTACATTCAGTATTCAGAAAGTAAGCTTACTATTTTATTTTTTTTGTATACATACATGCAAATTAGAGAAAGCTTAAAAATTTTGAATCAAATATTAAGGGTATTCAATTATTCATGCATCGTCGTAAGTTTACAAATTGTGTAAAATGATAAGTTTACACAAAAGTTTGCATAAACGACTTTTTTATTCATTTGGTTAAATACTGTGTAGTAATTGAATCAGGCTTATCGTTTATTTGTCAGATTTGCTGTCTGACGGATAAGACGTGTTAAGATTTCGAAGTTATTTTTAAATGAAGAGCCCCTCCCGAGTCAACGCGAAATCGGAGCCAAATGTCTCAGAACAACACGATGGAAATACAATAGTCGTAGACTCACTGTAGTGGTCGGCCGAAAATGAGCGAATAAAAAATAATTATATGGTGATTTGCGTAAACTATTGCTTTCCGTAGTGAAGAGCGCCCCCGAGTGCACTGCACGGAAGTGAAACTCAATTCTGATTTTGATAGTTCAGAAAGCAACTTTTCATTTTTTTTATGATATCTGCTTCTATTACGACTATTAATGATCACCCAAACCAATGCGAATCATTCGTTGACGAAAAAGAACACAACAATCACAACACGTTGTTGATGTAGTTTCGTCGCGTCAACGAATGGTTCGTATTAGTTGGGGACCTTTAGAACTCTACCTTAAATCCTCAATAGTTTACGAAAAGTAGCTTTCCTAATCATTGATTGAAAGTAGACGTCTTAATTATTTTGTCTTGTACAAACTACGTTTTAAGTCACAACTTTGTTCGCCAACTAATCGCGATTCGATAGTTACAGAACACGGTCAGAGTTTTCTTTAGTTTTCAGAGTGAGATATCATATTATGTATATCATATTTCCGAACACTCCTAATTCTAAAAGTCACAATGACGTTTGGATAAGTTTAACCAAATAAATTTGGTTAATTTTCCCCTTCAAAACCGTATGATTTAAACAAATCGTGTAAACCATTTCCCATACAAAATTTGACAGTTCATTAAACAAATGATAAATTTAACCAAATCGTTAACTTATCTAGTGTTTTACGACGTTGCATGAATACTCTTATTGTCTTAAGTTTGTGATAACAATTTTCAACTTAAATAATAACGGAATATACTTTTTTTAAATGAGGCAGCCTGAAATTATTATTTGCCCAGGGGCCCCGCAAATTATAAAATTTAATAATTTTGGTCTTGCGCCGCCTCTGTTAGGCGGAATCTGTAATGCGCGGCGGATCGCTTTCATTGGCGGATTTTTATTTTCTTATGCTCAAAAACTCTTTTGCTTTTCAATTTTTGTGTGAAATCGATCATAAACTTTTTGATCACCTAGAAACCTATCAAAACGAAAACTGGAAAGCGGACCCCCTTTTTAAGACTAAGAAAATTCAAATCCGCCAATATAAGCGATCCGCCGCACTTTTCAGAATCGGCGTACTGAAGTTACCATATTGAACATTCATATTAATGAAACACTCACGTGTAACATTCCAAAGAACTTGGGAACAGCACAGGTATTACAAAAATGTAAGATTATTGTGTGGGATGAATGCACGATGGTTCATAAGAAGTCATTGGAAGCTTTAAATAGAACATTTAAAGATCTTCAAAACAATCAAAATTTATTTGGTGGTGTCCTTATATTATTGGCCGGATGATTTTCGACAAACCTTGCCCGTGGTACCACAATCAACTCAAGCGGATGAAATTAATGCGTGCTTGAAATCACCTAATTTGTGGAAATATGTCAAAACAATCAGATTGACAATAAATATGCGTGTCCAATTGCAAAACGATTAATCGGCCGTTGAGTTGTCAAAGCAGTTGTTGAATAATGGAGATGGCAAAATGCCCATTGTTGATGGACTAATAACATTGTCGGAAAATTTTTGTGAGATTACCCAAACTAAAGAAGAATTGATTAAAAAAGTTTTCTCAAATATTGAACACCGATACAAAGATCCTGCTTGGTTGAGCGAATGAGCAATATTGGCAGGAAAAAATAAAGATGCTAACGATGTTAATTGGTATATTCAAAACAGAATAATTGGTGAATTAGTATCAATCTAGTAGTCAATCGATACTATTATAGACGAAGATGACGTAGTGAACTAACTATCAAACAGAATTTTTTAATTCACTGTATTTACCAGGAATGCCAACCCATCATTTACGATTAAAAGTCAATGAGCCAATCATCATGCTTCAGAATATAAATCAATAAAAACTTTGCAACGGAATTGGACTTGCTGTAAAGCGCATAATGAATATAGTAATAATCATCATAAGGGAGAAGACGGTCTTATTCCCCGAATTCCGCAAATTCCATCTGATTTACCATTCAATTTCAAACGGCTTCAATTTCCAATTCGCCTTGCCTTTACAATGTCAGACTTTAGAAGTGTGTGGCATGGAATTATAAATACCCAGTATTTTCAGATGGGCAGTTATACGTTGCATGCTCCAGAGTAAGCAAACGATCAGCGTTATTCATATATTCCACAAATAGAAAGACAAAGAATATTCTATACCAAAGAGCGTAACAATAGATAAACATTTTGAAGAGAACTTTGACTTTTTATTAACGACCAGCGAAGCGGTCGCGGACACCCTAGTACATGGATAAAAATGGACTTCGGATATGCTGTAGAGCATGAAATTCTACGTCGACACTCATCTCAACTTTTTGTACTATTAATTGTATTGCCATTATATTTTCTGACAAATAAAAACCCTTATCTGCCGAGGGTATTTTGTTCCCCCAGCGCACGACATCAATCGATGTCTGGTTCCCAAATTATATGCTAATTTATGTGAAATTTCGTGTTAAAACATGGTCAGAAAGCAACCCTCATATCTCCAGTGCGGTAAATTTATGATATGCACTATTAGTGTACCAAAGCTCATCCCGTCAGAATAAAGTGCGAGGTTGGCTCTCCTAACGCCCTTACTATAAGCTCAGTGGGAAAAAACAAAACATGTAATGCCATTAAAATGACCAAAGACCATTTTTTCTCCACTGGACCTTCTGCAGTTTTTACAATTTTTACACTGATCTTAGAAAGAATAATTGTATTGCAAATACCGCAAAAGCTTTTATGAATATCAACACTTCTGAAAGTGAAAACAAATGTTAAATTTCAACTTAATTAACAAAAAACTTAATTAAAATAAAAAATACAAAATTCATAAAAAAAACTGGTTTTATTTACAAATATTTGACCTATCTTTTCAATTTTTTATTTTTTTTTTACATTTTTACTCTGTGCAAAAGTAGCCTATCAGTTATAACGGTTGTTTGAAGGATTTTGAATCCAAAATCGAAACCCTGTTATTTTTTGAGCATATTGCAAAAATAAAATCAAAGTTATGTTTCTTTGTTTGAAAACTACAAGTGTTTAAAAATAACCTGTTTCTTATTTTTGCTCTACTGAAAATAATGAAAAATGCAGTTAGGCCACTATTGCACTCATTGCCCCTATGTACCTAGATTTTTTAATCAAAGTTAGCTTAATATAACAATGAATTTTCCGTCGATTGAAGTTATGGCATAGAAAAAACACCCATCTACTTTCGTAAAGGTCCTACAGAGTTTCGGTTATACCCTTTCTATAATAACACATACGTAAGAAGTACCCAAATCAACCCCCATAGTATATATCTCCTACGTTCGAATTCTCAGAAATTTCATCTGCAAAATGTCTTCACACAAAAAAGAAGCAATCAAATATATATTTTTGTTTTATATCTATATCTATACTAAGAATCTCATTATACAAATAAGGGAAAAAGGAACAGAAATACAATAAAATAGCAAGGAAAACTATCAAAATACATATATACATGTAGGTATGTAACACAATTTTAGGGTTGGTTTAGTATAGCTGTAGGTAAAAGTATCTGTATGCATACATCGAGTTTCGAAAATGTATCTGAAATCTGAATGAAATAATAGTTTTGGTGTAAAATTCAAAAATGTCACTCAACGTGAAGTTAAGAATGCGCTTGTGCAAGGAGAGGATTCGCATCTTTGGTCTCCTTAATAACCATTGTGGTGATTTTGTTTTAGTCACTACCCCTGCGTCCTTTGAAATTGTGTTTTGTTCGAATCGAAGGCGAATCTTTTGTTCATTGTGATTTCTTTCGGAGAGCCCTCTTTAATCAATCGAAATTATGTTTTAATGGAATATTATCTGAGAACAGTGGCATCACTGTTCTAGTTTTCGTAATTAATACCTACTCTGTTAAGTATACATAGGTACCTACATACTTTCAATAGTATATCTAACTGCAGAAATGCGACTTAAATCTGGAAACAAGTTCGGGAAATAAACAAAAAGGACCACCAAAACACAACAATTCCAGTTGATCTCAATGATCTTAGCAGCTACTTTCACAAAATGTCAAGGGCTAATCATCCCAGGTCTTTTCAGTTTGCCATTCCTTTTCAACAAAACGAACTACTGGATGCTCGCTTTACACCTTCTGAAATCAAGGTTGCATTAAACGAAAATAAAAAATAACAAGGCTACTGGATCAGATGGTATTCCAAAGGAATTTTACAAGTACAGTACCGATGAGCTTATTGAGCAAGTAGCAAAAGCTTTCAATTCCATTTTAGACTCTGGATCCGTTCCAGAATTTTACAACAAGGCAATATTAAAACCGATACACAAAAAAGGAGATAACAGCGATCCTGCAAACTATAGAGGAATTTCTCTACTAAATTCATCAATGAAGGTCCTCACTAAAGGATTATAAAATCGTCTATATAGCTGGGTACAAGAAAACAACCTCTTAAGTGAATATCTGGCAGGCTTCCGAAGAGAAATCTTTTAATAAACAATACAACAGTTTATATTTTGATTTTCTTAAAAACAGCTCTTAGCTCAAACTTTCTATCTGTTCATCATAAAGCCTAGTACCTACGCTGCTGATGCGAAACGAGATTTTCCAGCGCAGCGGTCTCCAAAAAGACAACCAAATGGCTAAAACAGATGAGTAGCAAGTCTGCATGCAGAGCTGCACACGAAACACATGTGCATAGTTTCTGACATTCATGATGCATAGTTATGTCAAAGAAATACATTAAAACACAGCGTTGCCGATGTGACACAATTGTGTTGGAACGAGATTTTCTTCGTTGGACGATGGCAGGATGGCAACGCGCCGGCTTCATGGATTCTTAACAAAAAATCACCAACACAAACAATTTTTTTGAAAGAATGGCCAAATGCCAAATCACAATTATTTAAGATTTTTTTCTTTGCTGATTTGGCTGCAATGATGCTGTGCAGCAAATTTAGAAATAGAGATATCGTGCAGCGATGCGCTTCATGCAGACTTTGAGTGAATCTGCTCCCATAAGAACCTGTGTAAATTATGTTCGCTGCATGAAAAGCGCTGCACATCTGTTTAGCACAAAATGCTTACGAAATAAAACAAAATGTAGCGAAAAAATCAAACAATGTAATGAAATGAAACATGGTGTAATGAAATTTATTATTATTACTATTAAAAGCTTTATTTACCATTTGAAATTACAATCAATAAAAAATGAAATTAAATTTAAAATTATATATATTTTTACATTTAATAGTTTTTTTTTTTTTTTTTTTCTTCAAAATTTAAATTAAGTTCCGGCATAAGCCTCCCCCATTGCTGCCCATATGTCTCTGCACTTGGCGTCGTTATACCAATTGTGATTGAACTGTCTTAGGTCATCAGCCAATCTTTTTTTTGGTCGTCCATTAGGTCTTTTTTCGTCGAGAGGTAACCAATTAGTCACTTGTTTTGTCCATCTTTGGTCTTCTATTCTCGATACATGTCCAGCCCAGCTCCATTTTAGAATATTTGTTCTTTGTATCACGTCCACTATTCTTGTCCTTTTTCTTATTTCTTCATTTCTTATTCTTTGTACTTGTCTTATGTTTAGCAATTTTCGTTTGATTTTTGTTTGGCAAATGCGCAGCTTTTCCTGTAAGGTTGATGTTAGTCCTAATGTTTCGAGCCCATATGTCATTACAGGTAGAATTGTAGAGTCCAAAATATATTTTCTCATATCGTCACTTATCTTTGAATCTAAAATTTCTTTGACACACCAGTACTGTTTCCAAGTATTGGCTTCTCGTCGATTTATTTCTTTTTCGTCCTGGCTTATAAACGATTTCAGTTGACCCAGATATATACATATAGTCTTCAACATAGTGCAATTTTTTGTCATTTAGAATTATGTCCACTTTTGCATTGTTTGTCATAATCTTTGTTTTCGTCAAGTTTAAACAAAGTCCGTATTGTTTACTGGTCGAAGCAAGTTCAATTATCATTGATTGTATATCTTTCGGTGAATCGGATAGAAGAACCACGTCATCTGCAAATCTTAGATTATAAAACTTTTGTCCCCAGATGTTTAGTCCATATTTGTTGTTCCAGTTGAGTTGTCCGAAAATATCTTCTGCTAAAAATAGTGGTGGAGATAGGGGATCTCCTTGGCGAACTCCTCTTTTGATCTGAAATTCCCTTCCAATTTTATCTGTTTTTACTTTAGCTGTATTGTTGTTGTAAATATTTTCCATCGTCGTTATAAGAGTCTCATGAATGTTTTGATTTCTTAGAGCTGTCCAGATGTTATTGTGTTCCACTGTGTCAAAGGCTTTAGTAAAGTCAATAAAAAGAAGGTAAAGTGGTTTCCTATATTCATTGCAGGGGCGTATACAGCTTTAGTTCTTGGGGGGGGGGGTCATGCCAAAAAAATAACACAAACTAATATTTGTTAAAAGTCAAGTGCCTTATATTTTTTTTCATATTTTTCTGTGCATAGCTATATAAAATAAAAGCGAAAAAATCTTATTTAACTATACTAAAGGGTTTTCCAATAGGGACGGGTTGATTTTGGCAGCTCGTGGCGGCCATATTGTTTCTTTTCCTTTCGGTCAAAATATCGTCTTTTAATCATTCACTACAGACAAATCATCATGGTGAGTTACAGCGTCGAGCAACACGTGCAAATGATGTTTTAGAGCAGTTAGAAGTCTATCCCAATTTTGGTCGAAAAATCATCTTTAGCGATGAGGCCCATCTTTGGATGAATGGGTACGTGAGTAAGCAAAACTGCCGGACTTTGGACGACACTAATCCACGCGAGATTTACGAGGTGCCAATGCATCCAAATAAAGTTACTGTTTTGTGTGGATTTTGGGCTGGATGCCTGGAGGCGTCATCGGTCCGTACTTCTTCGAAAATGATGCTGGCCAGGCCATCACCGTCAACGGCGATCGCTATAGGTCGATGATCACCAACTTCTTGTGGCCTAAATTGGATGATAAGGACACTTAAGATATATGGTTTCAACAGGATGGCACTACGTGCCACACAGCTTAATACACAATCGATATTCTGCACGAGCGGTTTCATGGCATGGTTATCTCGCGCCGAGGCAACGTGAATTGGCCACCAAGATCGTGTGATTTGACCCCTTTGGACTTTTTCTTGTGGGGCTTTTTTAAATCACAGGTCTATGCGAATAAGTTGCAAACCACCTCGACCCTCAAAGACAACATAATCGATGCCATCGGTCCAATTCAGCCTGATTTATGCGCCAAAGTCATCGAAAACTGGACCTTTCGAATCCGCGCCACCCAGCGAAGCCGGGGCGGCCATTTGAACGATGTTATATTACTATAATAGGGCTCTAAAATAAAGATAAAACCTTATTGATATCTTGTTTTATTCAATTTTAAAATCGACCCGCTCTTAATGGGAAACCCTATAATACATTACCTTTGTTAAAAAATAAGTTAAAATAATTTAAAATCGTTCATATCCTAGAAAAATATATCGTTCCTTAACTCATTTAATTTCAAGACAGTTAAGAATCAAAAGTTGGCGTGAAATAGCAGACTACGACTACTACATTTTCACTACGCCAAGTTAGGCAATTTCGTTGAAAATATATATTTCGAACTGCCAAAGCATATTCAAAATGAAATGAGCTACCTACTTATACAAAAAAAATAACAAATCTAAGACGAAAACACTTTTTTGGTATTTGCAAAATTACTTCATTTTCGGTTTCAAAGAAAATTAAAATAAACAACTGAGTCGAAAGAACCTTTATTAGCTGTACCAGTGAACACGCTATTCGTTTTTATTCCTGACTGTTACATTTTTTATTTCGGAGGGCCTCAGCAACAGCATACAGCAATCTCTAGTTGCCTGACCAAAAACAATCAGTTTAGCTAGCTGTCAAAATACTGAGGAAAAAAATTTTTGGATTCGCTTGATCATTTGTTTTGAATTTTATTCAGAATTTATTTTAATCCTATCAAAGTTTTTATTTCAGCGAATTGAAGTTGCAGGAAAAATTAGTAAAATATCAAAGGTACTGTGCACTGTTTTCTGTTTCTTAATTTAAGTAAATAGATATAAATATTCACTACTGAAAATGAAAGCAATAGCTCTGATTTTCAAAAATGACCACTTGTGCAAATTGCTCTTTTTATAATAGTGGAAAGACTAAAATACATTACTTACTTTACTTTTGATGGCGCTCACAGCCCAGGATGGGCTTCGGCCTCAACTAACAAGCCCCTCCAGCCAGCTCTGTCCCTAGCTAGCCGCTCCCAGATGCGCACACCGAGTGCTTTGATGTCGTCATTCACTTGATTGCGCCACCTGTTACGGGTTCTTCCTCTGCTGCGTACCCCATTGGGGTTAGATTCGAAGACTCGTCGGGCAGGTGAGTTGCTGTCCATGCGCTCCACGTGCCCCAGCCATCTCAGCCGCTGTATTTTCAGCTTTTTGACCAGGTCAACGTCGCTGTATAGCCCGTATAGCTCGTCGTTTAATCTTCTCCTCCAAACTCCTTCGATACACACCGGACCGAAAATCACACGAAGAATCTTCCTCTCAAAGCACCCTAGCAGATTTTTATCCGAATCTTTCAGTGTCCATGCTTCTGACCCATAAAGCAGGACCGGGATGAATAGGGTTTTGTATAAAGTCTCCTTGGTTCTCTGAGAGAGGGCCTTACTACTTAAATGCCTTCTTAGACCGAAGAAACAGCGGTTGGCAAGAGTAATTCTTCGCTTGATCTCTGCACTGATGTCATTCTGCGATGTAATAGTGGAGCCCAGGTAGACAAAGTCCTTGACAACTTCGAAGTTATATCTGTCCATCGTGATATTTTGCCCGAGTCGACGATGTTGAGATTCCTCTCTCGATGACAGCATATACTTCGTCTTGTCCTCATTAACCGCCAATCCCGTTCTAGCCGCCTCCGATTCAATGCTCGCAAATGCCCCTGCCACAGCTCGCTTCGTTCTGCCGACAATGTCTATGTCATCCGCATATGCAAGCAATTGAACGGACTTTTGATAGATTGTACCGCTGGTGTTGACATGTGCGTTGCGTACAATGGCTTCAAGAACGATTTTGAATAGGTTGCATGATAACGCGTCGCCTTGCCTAAATCCTTTCTCAACATCAAAGGAATCGGTGGTGTGCTTACCAATTTTGACGGAGCAGCGAGATTTCTCCATCGTCATCCTGCACAGGCGGACGAGTTTGGCAGGGAAGCCGAGACTCGACATGGCTCTGTATAATTCGTCCCTTTTCACGCTATCATACGCGACTTTAAAATCGATAAAAAGGTGGTGTGTATCGATCTGGAATTCCCGGGATTTTTCTAAAATCTGTCGGAGTGTGAACATTTGATCGACGATTGACTTGCCTGGCCTAAAACCGCACTGATAAGGGCCGATCAGATCGTTGACAAAAGGTTTTAAGCGGTCACACAGGATGGCCGACAAGATTTTATAAGCGACGTTTAGGAGACTAATTCCTCTGTAGTTGGTACATTTCAGAACATCTCCCTTTTTATGGATGGGGCACACTATACCGAGGTTCCATTCATCGGGCATACTTTCCTCCGACCAAATTTTGCAGATGAGCTGTTGTATGCTCCTAGCCAATTCATCTCCCGCTGATTTAAATAGTCCGGCTTGTAAGCCATCCGCACCAGCAGCCTTGTACGACTTAAGTTTGGATATCACCAGCCGCACTTCGGTTAGGTCGGGTGGACGGAACTCTTGGCCATCATCGTCCAAGTTGAATGGAGCGTTCTGCCTATTAGCGGCATCTTGGCTGTCTTCGCCATTAAGCAGTCTAGAGAAGTGTTCTTTCCAGATCATCAGCACTGACTGTGTGTCTACTACCATATGCCCACTCTCATCTCGGCAGGCTTCCGTTCTAGCCTTGAATCCTTGGGTGGATCGCTTCACCCTCTGATAAAATTTTCGAACATCTCCCCTACCGCTACAACCCTCAATAGCCTCTACCGCTCGCTTCTCGTGCTCTCTCTTTTTCCTCCTGAGAAGTCGGCGTTCCTCTTTGCGTTTCAGCCCGTAGAGCTCCCGGGCCACTCTCTCAGCAGCTCTTGTTCGAGTCTGCAGCATTGCCTGGTAGGCCTCGTCCTTAGCTGCATGCGCTAGCCGGCACTCTTCATCAAACCAGGGGTTTCGTTGTATTCGCCAAGTGAAACCCAGCACATCAGAGGCGGCACTTCTGATGGCTTGTTGACAGTGTTCCCACTGGTCCTCTGCACTTGATGCTGGTGGCGGACCTCCTGAGAGATTAAGAGTTACGTGGTCTGCAAAAGTTCTGGCAGTCTCTTGCGATTTAAGCTTCTCGACATCGAATCTTTTCACAGCATCTGCTCTGCGTTGTCGCGTCATGGATATCCGCATACGTAGTCTAGCTACCACCAGGTAGTGATCCGAGTCAATGTTGGCCCCTCGGAACGTTCGGACGTCCAAGATACTGGAAGCATATCTCGCATCTATCGCAACGTGGTCGATTTGGTTGACGGTTACTTGATCATGCGACCGCCAAGTCCCCTTGTGTATATTGAGGTGTGGGAAGTAGGTGCTTGAGATGATGACATTTCGCCCCGCCGCAAAGTCTGCCAGCCTGTGTCCGTTGCCGGAAGTTTCGTCGTGTAGGCTGTGTCCTCCGACTATCGAACCAAAGATGCCCTCCTTTCCGAATGTTGCGTTGAAGTCACCATGAATGATCTTCACGTCGTACTTCGGGCACATATCATACGTTGTCTCCAGGAGATCGTAGAATGCTTCTTTGGTTGAGTTCTTAGATTTGCCCTTGATGGGGATTGTGACCAGCCGCTCGCTTTCACTTCAGAAGCCCAAGACTTCTTGCCTAAGTCTTCCCCTTATCACAAAACCACAACCAAAGAGCCGCTGACCCTGTTCCTTCAAGCACCCGCCGTAGTAGATGTCACACGTTTTCAGTCTCCGTATGCCCTCTCCATCCCATCGCACTTCCTGGATGGCTGTTACGTCAGCCTTTAGCCTGTCCAGGTTCTCCACTAATTGTTCGGCTGCACGTGTTCTGTATAAGGACAGGACGTTCCACGTGCAGATCCGAAATTCATTGTCCTTGTTTCGTTTGCTGGGGTCGTCAACTTTAAAATCATCCATATCCGAGGCTTGTTGTTGTTTCGGAACAACTTTTTTTTATGTGGGAGGGAAGTTACCCCGACGCAAAACCCCCGACCCGGAGGACCAGACCCTTCGTATAACTCCAAGGGTAGGGAGCTGGATAATCCGCTCCTTATAGGCCTGAGCTACAAATATGTCGTAGTAGCCCATATAAGGTGTTCACTAAGTAGTTCAACCTAACTGGAACTGTAGACGCCACCGTTGATTCCATCTAGAGAATTCGTCCGCTGCCGCCTCGATGAAAGGAGAAGTGCCTTAGTGGGAACACTCCTCCCCCCTCTCTCGTTGGCTGTCCCCAACAGCTTTCCACGGGGATTTAAACCCCGTCTCCAGCTGAGGTACTAGACACCCGATGTTCACCACTAGGAGGTGAGAGTAGGAGTTGGTAGACAGAGGTCGGTTTTGAGAAAAACCTGTGGACGCTTGTGTCCTCTTGAATGCACATAACTACCCTTTTAAACATCTTTGGTAAACACTTGTTGTTTGGTATTTTTTGTGAGTTACCTGGTCCTTATTTTGTTTGTTTCTTAGTTCCAGAGAAGGATGGTTTTTCGTTGTTTATTTGAGCGTCATTTTCAAGAGTTCTTTTTTTAATATTCATTTTAAATCCTACTCCTGAGTGTTTGTTGCTGAGAGTTTCTTTATTCAAAATTTTTGATAACATTGTTAAGTCTTTTTCTTTGATTGTGTTGTTTATGTCTTCTTTCATCATATCGTCTTTTGTATATATTATTGCGTCTTTGAAGTGCTTTAGCTTAAACTTATTTCTCATGACAGCGTCTTTTTTTATTTGGGTTGTAAAGCCAACTAAAAGTGGCCGTGTCCTTTCTCCTTTTTTTCAATTCATCTAACGAAATCAAGTTCAGAAATGTTTGTTTTGATGTTAAGAATGTTGTTAAAAAAGTTCAAAATGTGGTTTTGTAAAGGTGTATTGTCGGTTTCTACTTCTTTTATGTTATAGATTACAATATTTTTTCTTTTTAACGTTTTCTCTATGTATTTAATTAAGGATTCTAAATAATTTTGTTTTTCTTCCAGGTCACGATTTTTGTCTACTATTTTGTTTAATTTTGAGTTCAAATTATCAGTTTCTTGACTTATTTGTTTAGTAAAGTCATTACGTAGATTTCCCAAAGCGATTATAATACTATCTAGCTTTTGGTCGGTAGCGCTGTCTATTTTGTGTTCTTGCGTTGCGTAACGTTACTCTTCTTACGACTTGTTAAGTTCAAGGTTAAGGAAACTAAATACCTTTGACAGAAGCTAAGCTGACAGAAAATGAAATTGTTTTGTTTTAAATGTTTTAATGAAAGTAACAACAAATAAAAACACGAACAAACCCAAATGGCATTTTTCCGCACACATTTAACTTTCCGGACAATTAATTCAGTGTGAAAAGAGAGGGGAGACTTGTCAAAACAATCTGGTATAATCATCAATTTCGCTGGTTGGACAGCGTACCACAGAACGAAAAGCACAACGAAATTTTTCGTTTATGATTTCGTCATGTACTTTTTGAATGGGATTTTTCGTTTCGCATCAGCAGCGTACTAGGCTTAAGGGATATATACGTGATTTTAACGAAAAAAGGTATTTTAAAGGACACTTTTGATCAGAACAATTATTTTTTTGGTTCATCTTGATTTGAAAATTTTTTTTCTTCGATAATTCTATGTCAGCTACATCCTATTTCAATTTTATCGAAATCGGTCAAGGAACAACGGAGCTTACATTTTTGTGAACCACCATGATAAGACAAATTTTTGTCTTCCATAATTCTAACAACTACAAACTGTCCTAATTTTGTTGAAATCATTCAAAAAAAAGAACATTTTGTTTAAACCACCCTGATGTGAAAACATTTGTTTCTTGCATAAGGGCTAGCGCCCACATGCAACTTTCAGTCACACACATGCATGTGTGCGCACTTTCATATAAATGCATATGATTCATTTTAGTAACCAAACAGTTTCGTGACTGAAAGTTGCATGTGGGCGCCAGCCCTAATTTTATTATAAGTATAAACTATGTTTTTGAAAAAAAAAATCATTTTATTTTATTTTTTTCAAAGATTTGAGTTTACAAAATTAAAGAAATTAACCATTTTTGATTTATGAAAACGGTTTAAGGAAAACCATTTCCCTTTATTAAAAAAATCTCAGAACAAACCCAAAACGAAATTTGGCGAATTTGATATCAATCAGTAAGAACCCAGTTGAAAATAAAGGTTAACTGTAATTTCCGATCCCTGGGGATAGGTGTTATGCGGAACGCACGCGTAACGCACGCGTAACGCACACGTAACGCATGCGTTACGCTTAAGTGCGCGCTTAACTAAAAAAAAAAACAAATTCCCCATTTTTATCAACAACTTGCTATTCAAACAATATAATGCTAAAGCGTTTGCGTATTTTATTGTGAAGATCAGGACGATATAACAATAACTATACCCAATAGCGTACGCAGGGGGTGGCTTAGGAGCCTGAGGCCCCCCTTAAGTAATATGGCATACTGTGATTGCCTTCACGCATACGTTCCATATCTAAAATAAACGAACTTTTATAACAATAATAGCGAATAATATAATTGTTCGCGAATGATTCGCCAAACAGTATGAAAATTCTACTTTTTATTTGCGACAATATGTATATAGGTTCTATATGGCAAGTTATGGATTCGTTAAAAAAATCGAACTCGAGATGATGATAGAGATCTCGAAAAAAGTGGGTTCCGCAATAATGTCTCTCTGTCTCTATTTCTGTCTGTCCTCGCCCCTATAGCCTAAACGGATGGAGGGAATTTCTTCAAACTTGGTACATAGTGTTTTTTGACTAATATGCCCACGCGTTTTTTTAAATCTTTTTTAGGACCAAAAATAACGGTACCTGCCATACATATTTGTTCGCCATAAACGAAAATGCTATTTTCTCAAAAACGGGTCCAAGGATTTTGTTAAAAAAAATTCAAAAAAATTAAATATGGAAATACTACTTTTTAAAAAAGTTTGATTTTCAGAAATTGGTACTTCCCGTACAACTTTTTTCATATTTTTTTTATGGTAAATCATCTAAAAAGTATAAAAATTATTGTGAACCAAACCAGAAGGGACTATAACTTTTTTTTTTGTATTATCGTATCGCATTAATCTTGATTGAGTATCAAAATTGAAAAAAACCCTTAAGTCATGGGTCATATGTTTAAATTATATCAATATGAATTTTAAACGTTGGTTAGGGCTAACCACGAGACGAGAAAAGTATTTAAAAGTCTTTAGACCGAAATTTACAGAGAGTCTAACAAATTAAAAAACCAAATTACAGTTAAATATTTATTTTCTTCTGCACATATTCAAACTATAATCGAAAATATTTCGTTCCAATAATAATTAACCGACGAGACTTAATTATACGAGACCGACACGAGATCGAGACGAGACTGAAAATGTTACATGCTAACGAGACCGATGCGAGAATTACAAAAGTCTCGACGAGTCTCGCGGCCAGCCCTTATTCTACTCAGCTCATACCCCCCCCCCCCTCTCGCTGACCAAAAAACACCCATGGAACGCATATATTTGTATGGACTGTCTTATTTTTCATTGCTATGGTAAATTCAAATTCAAAGTTCCCACCATGTTTCATTAATGTAGGTAAGAATTTTTTTCCATTTCGGACGATTTTGTGTATTATTTTACCCGTACTGATAGAACGATAAAACGTACTGATAAAGCTAGTCATATTCAATTTAAAAATCAATAACTTTTGCGCGAAGATTACATCGTCTTGATTTTTATCTTATTCGATTCCTCATTTAAAAATACCCTAAAATCATGTACCATATGTTTAATGCACTATATTACTCTTAAGGAAAATTCATCAAACTGGATTCGGATCCGAATTTGGATCCGGGTATCCGGCACTATCCGCATAGTCACGGATCCCAACTGTCTCATTAAACTATTCGACACTTTTTGGATAGTTTGGTTATTCGATCATGGATCCGGATCCGTTTCGGATATCCGGATATCCGAAATGTCCGGATACTTTGAAGCACTATTTTAAACTTTTCATTTTCAACTCTAGAGTTAATCAACTTTCGATTTTCTCAACTCGCCGAAATATTAGAAGTTAGCGACTAAACTTGTAGTCCAGGCAAAATAGATTTTGGCATGGATGTAACATATAGTATCTTAGATTTTTGTGGTATTCGATCAAAATAGAAGTAGCCCGTAGCGTAATGGTTAGTGCGATGAACTGTCACGCTGGAGGTCTGGGTTAACTACCAGCCTCGTCCACTTAAAAACTAAAAAGTTGTTTTTCAGGGCTACTGCCTCTTGCGAGGAATTGACAAATCCTCCAACAGTATTACTTGTCACGAATAAATGCTTCTCGTCTAGCCGTCCGGATTGGTTGAGAGTTGTTAGTCACTAGGCCCTGGTTCTTCATGAGCCGTTTGTGCCACCCAATTAATTTTTATTTTATGGATGAAAAATAATATAAACAGCGGGAATATGAGGTTGCTCCCGCTTAAAAAGGTGTGCTATTTGCAGGAATATTCAAAACGCCCAAAAGAGTGCATTATTCACTCCCTGTTTTTTGATATCTTCCTATATAACTTTGGAGTTATGCATCTTAGAAAAAAAAAAAACATTTAGACAAAACTTGATTGTTATTAAATTCTCCACAAGATGATATTTATATAAAACTTTTTGGTGTTATATTTTTGTTGCTATTCAGCGTTGAAAACAGAAAAAAGCTGTACAAAATGAAGTAGTTTTGAAGTGCTAAACTGACAGACAAAAAAAGGTCCAATTAAACTATAAATGTGAACTCAAGTACTTTAGGGAGTTACAAAATGAAATATCGAAACCCGATTAAAATCGGTCTGATAGGTTCGGCATGAGAGATAATGTTAATTAAGTGCACCCCGAAATGTTTGCGTCAATGCAGTGGTCAAAGTTAGACATTTAAGGTGGCGCTAATTTTTGTACACATACTTGGAACCCTAAACTATCGTAAAGTGTCGTTATAATATTTATTTTATTTTGTAAGTGACTTTAGTAGTTTTTAAAAGAAGAAGAAGAAAAAGGAATAAACAATCAACAATCAACAATAATGGTTTACCCTGAATATTTTATTGAATAAGGAAACACAAAATTCTTGTTCCAAATATCTTGAATATCCAAATTAAAATAAGAAACTTATTCACACTCAAAATCAAAATTATTGAAATGCAACCGAAAGTTTAAACTGACGTTCTGTATGTCATGTGTCACAAATATCCCAAGGATATTTGGGAAACTGCAGGTTGGTCAACTTTTGAGTTTCAACTGTGGAGTTCAGATTCAAAGTAGTGAATAAAAGCATTTTTCAACTTTCAGTTCAAGTACGGATTTGAAGTCAACTTGTAAGTTGGCCAACTTTGCAGTTTTCAGTAAGTTGAGCAAGATTGAATAAATTCGGCCTTAAATATCTTTTTTTTTTGCAATATAAAACATACACAGTCGTTCACAGAGGCATTTTTTCCGTTTTTTTTTGTATCAATACATATATGATGTCCGTCTTTTTTCTCCGAATTTCGGTTCATTAGTCAAGTATTTCAAAGTTCATTTACAAAAAATTAAATTTTCATTACTTTTAAATAAAATGCAAAGTAAATCATAGAAATTCAGATTAAAGGAATAAACATAAACATTCTACATTTTTTCCCTTCAACGGACAACCCTGTTAAACGGACAACAATGTAATCTCCTTCGCTGTCATCCTAGGGGAGGTTTAACTCAGTTACTCTCGGATCTATAGTTATGTGCATATTGTAAGGAAAGGAAGGACCCTTCTACATCAGGTGTCTTTTAAGAGTAGCATTGCAAGGGCATCTTGTTCTCAATACAAACATTTCTATGCAATTCGTCCAGGTAGACAAATGAGCGTCAGTTGAAATTAGGACAAGTATTCACATACCTACATACATACATACATACGTGTTTAGATTTATTTGCCTTCGTTAGGGTTTGTTTGTTTTTTGATTATTTTATTTGTTGATTACTTCTTAAGGGGTAGGTTTTAATCAATTCAACCCTGAAACGATACTATTCGGTTATTATCGGTTCTCTGAGTTGTATAAAACTGCATGATACATGCCCAAAAACCTTTGCATTCAAATGTCCCCGCTAAACCTTGGAAGATGTAGGTTAGGGAGAGGTACCTAATCCAAATCAAATAATGGCAACGACAAATGAAAATAAATGACAGTCTACTGCAGAAAAATAAATGATTAAAAAAAACATACATTCAACTTACCTTTGTCATGTTTGTTTGTATGTATGTATGTATTTTTAATCATATAATACTAGCTGACCCGGCGAACTTCGTTCCGCCTAAATTCATTTATGTAAAGAAAATAATAATTCCGAGCATGCACAATTCTGTTTCATGTAATTCGGTCAATTAAAATTATTTATTCTTAAGTTTTATTAAATACAATAAAAATACCTAATTAACAATATCGATGTGTTTCAATGAAACTGAAGAGCTTTATGGTACACAACATTGTTCGTTTTATTTTCAGACGCGTACACGTACAAAATGGTAGGTTTGCCGATACGTGAGCACGCCACATACAACTGACCATGTGAGAAACATGGGAATTCAAGAAATCACAAATTAAACTAAAAAATAAATGGCCAAATAAAAATGTTCTCCAATCACATACCAAAACACATTAAAATTAAAACATTCTTTGCAAATATCTTTGGTTTCGTTAAACTCACAAAAATCATTTAAATTTCCACTGATTCACAAATGACCCAAACCTGATTGCACCAGAACGAAATCAAAAGCGGTTTGTTTATTTCACTTTTCACAATTTAATTTTTTAATAATGAAATGACATAAATAAAATTGATAGAAATCGCAATGAATCGCTCTTGATAAGGGGGGTTCACACTCGTCGACAAGTCGGTCGTGTTGCTAGCGTTCACATTCAACGACCGCCTCATTAACTTCATTTGTAAATAAATTTTCAAAAAGCAAACACGGCGTAGATTTAACTTTCTGCACCAGTTTCAGCGAAGGAATCTCACATAAAAAATTAAAAATAAACACTAAAATTCAAATTTTCAGGCATATCAGTTGTTCAACTAGTGTTCACATTAGCTACAGCGGTCGTTCGACCGAGCAAAATATTAAAAATTATGTGAAGTTTCGACCCGAGTTTATGAACTTGTCGATGAGTGTGAACCCCCTATAAACATACAAATACTTTGAGCACAATGGAAATTAAAAAAAAAAATTAATTAAATTTAATTTTATTTGACCGCACGCAATAGCAAATACAATTCAATTTGAATGACGAAACGAAAAGGACACTTAATATTCCTTCCTTAGACCATCAATCCAACGATGTTCTGGGATTACCAATTTTCCTGAAAATTTTCGAGGATTTTCCTCCAGTGTCCTAAATGCCCTTCCTGGAGTCAATACGTGAAAATCAAAGTAACCGTTCTCGAGCTATGCACTAAAAACCGAATGTTTCTGGATATCCAATTTTTCGGAATTTTCTTCCAGTTTCCTATATCCTTCCTTGAGCTAAATACGAATTTATCAAGCCCTTAATCGTACAAATCTAAGTAACCGTTCTCGAGTTATGTATTAAAAACTGGATGGTCCCTGTTTTCCAATTTTCAAGGAAATTTTCCGGAATTTTTCTCCATGTCCTCCCTTGAGCCAATACGAATCCATCAAGCACTAAATCGTGAAAATCGATGAAACCGTTCTCGAAATAAGCACTTAAAAGATTATGATGCCTTATTTCAAATTTTCCTGAACATTTTCCTTCCTTGAGCCAATACGAATTCATCAAGCCCAAAATCGTGAAAATCGAACGGTCCATTCTCGAGTTATACGTGCACACACGGACGACATTTTGTCTTTTATATATGTATGTATAAAGATTATAACGACATTTTAAACAATAACCTTTTTTATTTTTTCAAAAGTGTTCGAAATTTTAGCATTTTTGAAGTCGGAACATCTTGAAACTGATGGGTTATACGTAAAGAAGTCTGATAATATTTTCTCTAGTAGCCCAGTCAAATTCGACAGTAAATTCGCAAAGCGCGATGTAGTTCTGCGTTTTTGATGTGTTGTTGGGGCATGTAAGAGTAGTCTGTAGCTAAGTTTGCAACTTCGAAAAACCTGTGCTCACTGCAAGAAAAATGCAACAGTGAAAAAAACGCAAAAATCACCCCATTTTATTCGACCTTTTCCTTTATAACTTTGGAAATATCCACCTTAGGAAAAAACCATCCACTATATTCTTTTTTGTTATAAAATTTTCTACAAGACCACATAAGTCTAAAATTCATGTACGTTATATTTGAGTTACTATCTAACCATGAGTAAAAACAAATATTTTGAAAAACTAACTCGAGAGCTAGTAGCTGGATTCAGTTGGAAAACGTTGGACTTTTACCATGGCCACCCTATTCACCGGATACAAACATCATCGAAAACGTTTGGGCCTGGCTATCTCGAAAAGTTTCTGATGCTGGTAGACAGTTTGGACATAAGGACGTTTTGGTCGAAGCTTACTGCGATGCGATGCATGGAGCCAGATTTCACTGGATTATTCCTAAAAACTGTATGATTTAATTCCAAACCGTCTAATAGAGCTAATTTCAAAAAACGGCCTGCATACTCATTATTAATTGACAAAAACATAATACATTAATGTTTAAAAACAAAAAAAAGTAAACATTTTTATAGTTTTGTTCATTTTTTATAAGATTTTTCAAGTGGTCTCAGTCAAGTGACGGGGAGAGTATAAAGGATCACCATGTATACATTTCGTTAATATAAACACCAAAATGATTACTGACTTAAATTAAGTTGGTTTACTAGTCAAGTTTTCATTTTAAAATTGAGTATTTAGGTACCTAATAAAAGAAAACTTGCCAAGTAAACTACTTCAATTTAAGTCAGTAATCATTAAATAACAGATTTCTCTGATAATTTTGAGGTTCTTCAATATAACTCTACTTAAAATATTTGATATTTACCATTAATAAACTTAGAACTTGGCGTACTTTTAGATCTCATTACTTTTTATGGTTGACTTGCTTCGCAAAGGTTTTTTTATATAGAAGAGCTTGGCTCCATTTTTAACATTTATGTTTTTGGTGTGATTTCACTACATTTTGCAAAGATTCTTTTTATCAGGAAAAAGTGGGTGGATGAAACGCCCCTGCATGAAAAAGTTCATGATTTCAACTTTTTCTTTGTAAACACCTGAAAACTAACCACTTTAGCAAAGTTCATAATCCTGCACAAATCGGAAGTGCTCTCAATATATTTAATATTAATTCTGTGAAAATGGGTGGTTGCCATGACCACTGAATGTAAAATCTTAAAGTTTTAATTTTCCCTTTGCTTCCATGTCAAGTCCTATCGCTCTACAAAATTTCATCACTCTACGACTATCAGCAGCTCTCTACATAGTTGATATCAATTCTGAGAATATGGCCGGGTGCCACGCCCCTGAATGGATAATTTTAACTTTTCCAATATTTCCTTTGTATTGACCACATGATGCACCAGTCTACCAAATTTTTTTAGTCTGCAACAATCTGAAGTGATTCATATATTTAATAACAATTCTGAGAAAATTGGTGGATGCCACGCCCCTGAATGGTAAATATCAAATTTTTAAGTTTAGCCTTTGTTTGCAATTTAAGTTCTACCGTTCTACCAAATTTCATCATTCCACGACAAGCAGAAGTGCTCCATATAATTAATATCAATTCTGAGAAAATGGGCAAATGCCACGCCCTCTGCATGTAAAATCTCAAATTTTAAAATGTTGCATTTACTTGCACTTCTATCCCGACCGTTCTACCAAATTTGATCATTCCACGACAATCAGAAGTGCTCCTCATTATTGATATCAATTCTTATTCAAATGGGCGGATGACACGCCCCCTGAATCTCAAATTTTAAAATTTTCCCTTCGCCTGCACTTTAAGTCCTACCGCTGTACCAAATTTCATCATTCCACGGCAGCCAGAAGTGCTCCAAATAATTTATATCAATTTTATAAAAATGGGCGGCTACCACGTCCCCTGAATGAAAAATTTCAAATTTTAAAATGTTTCCTTTGCTTGCACTTTAAGCCCTACCACTGTACTAAATTGTATCAATCTACGACAATCAGAAGTGCTCCAAGTAATTTATATCAATTCTATGAAAATGGGTGGGTACCACGCCCCCTGAATGGAAAATCTTTAATTCCTTTGTATACACCACAAGGCCTACTGTTGTGCCAAATTACAAGATTCTACGATGTCGGGAAGTGCTCCATAATTTTGATGATCTGTCAGTGAGTGAGTGTGTCAGTTAGTCAGTGAGTCAGATACGGTTTTTGCAATTTTGGCAGTCTTATATCTCGGGAACCACTGATGCTAAGGAATTGAGTTTGAAGTTTCTGACTTTATTGGTACTGAAGTTAGAGGGGGGGGTCAAAAATCGCCTGAGTTTGATCCTGTAAAAAGGGTGTAGTGCCAGAACTTGGCTGGGCGCTACCGTGCCCTTGGTTTTTCGATTAAGCTTCCAGTTTAAAAGATAAATGCAAAAAACGATTTTTTTTGGCATTTGAAACTATCGAAGTCACAATATCTTGCAACTTATGATCTTTAAACTGAGCTTAAGATTTGTTTCGAAAAAATGGTGCTTCTAAGTATAAAAAAAAAACAAAAAACCAAAAATTTGAACTTTTTGTCAAATTTTAAAAAAATTATATCTTTATCGTTTTTTAGAAAAAAAAATAATATTTTCTTGTATGGTGTTACCAAATGTATAAACTTTGCATTCAGATATTTTCAAAAATTTGACCTATATGCACTACAAAAAGGCCAAATTCCTAAACGCAACATTTGCAAAGCAAAATACATGGAAAGCTACGTAAAAACCAAGTTGAAATGTTAAAAGCATGTTTGCATAGCATGTTTATGACGTTTCGGAACGGACATTTGCGTCGTTTGTTGATTTTTGCTGGAATAAATTATGGACCCCCAAACAAAAATAATTTTAATAAAATTTTACTGACTTGTTTTGACTTTTAACCGTTATAAAAAAGCTAGCACCCAACATATCAAGGCTGAACTTTCTGGGATTATTAAGAAAGGTTCACAGAACGTGTCAAATTCGATGATATGAAGTTGTTATCCACCGCAAAACATTTGGAAAAATGCGAGCAACTAAATTTGAAAAAAAAATAATTTATTGGTTGGCAATTGTCATAAAATTTCTTTTACTTTTCAGTTTCAATAATCAAATTTTGCCCCAAATGGAAAGAAATAGCATGTTGTTCATAGTATGTCTCTTTTCACGGTTTTCATTTTGTGGTTTTTGAGACATTTAAAACAAAAATTAAAAAACCAAAACACTCTTTTGCTATATTTGAGGTGTCTATCAATTCATGTTTTCCAAATAAATCTTCATATCAGAAAGTAAACTAATTTAGTTTTCAAAACTCAAAGGTGTGCTATTTGCAGGAAAAATCAAAACGCACAAGAAAGTGCATTATTCACTCCATGATTTTTTTTGTTATTTTCCTATATAACTTTGGAAATATGCATCTTAGGAAAAAAAACCAAGACAAAACTTGTTTGTTATAAATTTCTTCACAAGATGACATTTATATAAAACTTTCAGGTGCTATATTTTTGTTGCTATACAGCTTTGAAGGCAGAAAAAAGCTGTAAAAAACAGAGTAGTTTTGAAGTGCTAAACTGACAGATAAAAAATGGTCCAATTCTACTACAAATGTGAACTCAAGTACTCTAGGAATTACAAAATGAAATATTGAAACCCGATTCAAATCGATCTGATAGGTACGAGATGGGATAAAATGTTAATTAAGTGCACCACCGCGAAATCGTTGGGTCAATGTAGGGTTAAAGTTGGACATTTAATCTGGCGCTAATTTATGTACACATACTTGGAACCCTTAACTATCGTATAGCCTTTGGTAGCGGTTTTAAAACAACAAAAATCGTATGAAAAAAGCTTTTTTAAATAAAATAATTATTTTAATTTATTTAAAAAGCATTTTTCATACGAATTGTATTCTTTGAAAATCACTTGCAATGTCACTTAAAAAATAAAATAAATATTATAAATATAATTTACGATAGTTAAGGGTTCCAAGTATGTGTACAAAAATTAGCACCAGCTTAAATGTCTAACTTTGACTACAAATCAAATATAATTCCACTTAAAACCAAAGTAATTTTAATATTTAATTTAACTTTGACTACTACATTGACGCAAAAATTTCGCGGTGCACTTAATTAACATTTTATCTCATGCCGTACCTATAAGACCGATTTGAATCGGGTTTCAATATTTCATTTTGTAATTCTCTAGAGTACTTGAGTTCACATTTGTAGTAGAATCGGACCATTTTTCATCTGTCAGTTAAGCACTTCAAAACTACTCTGTTTTTTACAGCTTTTTTCTGACTTCAACGCTGTATAGCAACAAAAATATAACAACTGAAAGTTGTCTTCAGCTCCGATTCTGCTGTTCTTTTAAGTCAAACAACACTTGTGGAAGAAGATCGCCACCATCCTGCATTATCTATCTCTCTCAACTTAAATATCTTATGTTCACCTAATATTTGTAAGGATCAGCATGAATTCAATTTCAAAAAATTTAATTTTACTCAATTGTTTGATTTACTTAATGACATTAACTGGGATTCTGTATTTTATAATGTTAATTTTGACGAAATGATTTTACGTTTTTATGAAATATTATTTGTATGCTTTTTAGAAACTATTCCCTTACGCAAAACTCGCGTATTTAATAACTGCCCGCCATGGTTTGATCTACATATAAAAACGCTCAAAAATAAAAGAAACAAAGCTTGGGTAAGATTCAGTCTATCTCGAACGGATGAAGCTCTTAACTGTTATCTTATTTTGAGGGATGAGTTTGTAAGCTATTCTAATATTTTATATACACGCTTTATTTCTAAAACAGAAAATGAACTTAAATCTAATCCACGCAACTTTTGGAATTATGTTAATTGCAAAAGAAAATCGGACGGTTACCCAGCACATATGAGCTCCAATAATTCAACTAGCCATTCGCCAGTGGTAATAGCCAACATGTTTGCGGCATACTTTCAAAGTGCCTTCAAAACCACATCTACAAATGACCCAAACATAAACTTTACTATTGACAAGTTTCCACATCTTAACACAATTAACTTTGCAATTTCTGAGGCAACCATTCTCGAATATATCGATAATTTAGATGAGTGTTTTAGTCCTGGCCCCGATGGCTTGCCTTCTTTTATATTGAAAAAATGTGCAATATATATGTCATACCCGTTGTTCGTGCTTTTTAACATGTCAATAAGTTGTTCTACATTTCCCGCTGTTTGGAAAAATGCATTTCTTACCCCCGTTCACAAAAAAGGACACAAAAATTTAGTAACAAACTACAGGCCTATTGCTAAGCTTTCTGTCATTCCTAAATTGTTCGAATCCATTATCTGTGATGTCTTGTCCTTTAATTGTACCTCTGTTATATGTGAAAACCAACATGGTTTTGTGAAAAAGAAATCGACGGTCACAAATTTGTTACAATTTACGACTTTCTGCTTAGATGCATTTGAAAAACACAAGCAGGTAGATTGTGTTTTTACAGACTTTAGCAAAGCTTTCGACAAATTAAACCATCAAATACTACTTAACAAACTAAACACCATTGGGCTAAACGATCGCTTTATTTTATGCATTTCTTCATATCTAGTGTTGCTTTCAAAAATGAACGTTCTAAATGGTTTAGAGTAAACTCAGGTGTGCCACAAGGAAGTCACCTTGGTCCATTGTTATTTGTCTTATTTATTAATGATCTTCCTTCTGTTTTATGTAACTCACTGTCTTTAAATTATGCCGACGACGTGAAAATATTTCGTAAAATCGACTCAGAAATTGATTGTGAACTTCTACAAGAAGATCTCCATAAATTTAGGGAATGGTGCAATACTAATTGTCTGTCTTTAAATATTGACAAGTGTAAGATCATGTATTTTACACGCAAACACAACGTCCTTACACATAATTATCTGCTGAATACGTCACATTTGTGTAGTCCATCAAGTTTTACTGACCTCGGAATTGTACTAGATTCCAAACTCTCATTCACAGATCATTACAATTATATTATAAAAAAAGCCAATAAGATGCTTGGTTTCATTAAAAGGTTTGCTCGTGATTTTCGTGATCCTTATGTCCTTAAAATTCTGTATGTGTCATTTGTGAGATCAATTTTAGACTACGGTTGCATCGTATGGGCCCCATACATATCATATATCATATCATATCAACAGAATTGAGTGTGTTCAAAGGAGATTTATGAGATTTTGTTTACGTCTTCTTCCCTGGTCTGATAGGGTTGTCTTGTCACCTTACACTAACAGACTCTTACTAATAAATATTCCATCCCTCTTAATTCATCGAGAGTACTTACAATTCTGTTTTATTATAGGGATTATTAATGGAACAGTTGCAGCTTCATCGGTTCTTTGTCGACTGAATTTTAGTGTTAGTCTTACTAGCTTAAGAAGGCAAATGCCCTTTTTCTAACATTTTTAGTAGATCTAACTACGGCGCTAATAGTCCTCTTAATCTCTTGATAAATGTGTTCAATAAAAACTATATTCTAATTAATTCAATTAATGATAATGTAAAATCTCACAGATTTAAGAACTCATTTTTTTCATAAAATATCACTAGGTCTAATTTATTCAATCCCCATTAAATTTAAACTCATCATTAAAAAAAGATTTTTTTTTTTTTTGACATTTTCATACAAATTTTATTGATTTCAAATTATTAACAGAAAATATAAATTTCATGGAGAGTGAATAATTAGGGCTTAATTTTTAAAGTAGATTTAAGTTTTTTGTGTACATACATATTATGTTATAATTTAAGATTGTTCCGTTAGCATTTAACGTTTAAATAAATAAAATAAAAAATTTGTATATACATGTCATCTTGTGAAGAATTTTATAAAAAAACAAATTTTGCTTCCATGTTTTTTTTCCTAAGATGCATATTTCCAAAGTTATATAGGAAAATAACAAAAAAGATGGAGTGAATAATGCACTTTCTTGTGCGTTTTGATTTTTCCTGCAAATAGCACACCTTTTTGAGCGGGAGCAACCTCATATTCTCGTTGCTTATAATATAATATTTCTGATCGAATCCCACAAAAATTTAAGATGCTTTATGTAACATCCACATATCGCTGGCTCACTACTTTAATGTTCTATGTCATATAAAATTCAAAAATATGCTTTTGTATATCGAAATGTTCGTTTTTTTGTCGACTTTAAAAAAATGTATGTTTAATTTTTTTCCTTCAACAAATGGCTGTTTTATAGCCCTAACGAACATAAACATTCGAAAGATTCTCAGTTATGTTCAGTAATTAAATGTTCATATGACCATGAAATAAATTAAATCAATAAATTAAGTAACAAAAAATATTGGTAAATGCAAAAACTATATTGATAAACTTTAATTTAGAATTTTGCACTTCGTATGTAATTTGTTTAGCATAAATAATAGTTTTTTACGGTCTTACAATTGCAGTAACCATTTTTTGTAATTCCATTGCATATTTTATTTAATTTTTTTTTCCCAATTAGCCATTGATTTCTATATATCTCCCTCAGCAGTAGCGGATCTAGGATTTGGCTGTGGAGGGGGGGGGGCTTGGAGTTTGGAGATCCAGTTTGTACATTTGAAGTTATATAACAGAAAACGAATTTGGACGTTATCACTTTCCTTCTTTAATAATAGCCCTGTTTTGTTGCCTTTATATCCGCTACTATCGCACCTTAAAATGTTTTCAATATAAAGTACAATAACAAGAATTTGGAATTGATATGTGTTAAACATGGGAATTATTTTTAAGCAGAGCTAGAAGCCAATATAAAGGCTAAGCGAAACATGGCAGTATAACTAATTTTATAACTTTAATTTTTAGCCACGTAACAAATTCGTTTATTTATATTGCTTAGTAATAATTGATTAGGTAGTAGGTACCTTCCTTCATTATGAAAATGTTTGTTTAAATAAGCTGAGGGTATGCTTTGAACTTCACATTTTTGATAAAATTTAAAAACTGTTTGTAATTGGATAGTTCAGAAAAATTATATTTAAGTGGTCTTACTGGCAAAAGCTCATAATGTGCTTTGACAGTGTCAGTCTTCTGAGATCTCATTTTCCTGAACTAGCCAAACAACGAGTAGAGTACCTACTTGTTTTGTTCAAACTGTCACTGGAAAGCACAGAAAATCAAATTTTGCGGATCGAAAAATTAAATATTAAAACTTCAAGTCTTTAGTCGGGCATACGAAACAGCTGCTTTAAAAAATAACCTTCACGGCCCAATTCTGCAAGTGTGAATGAATTTTCGTGTACGCTGCATACCTATACTTTTTATTCCTGCTTAATAAATGTGTCGATAAATTTGCACGTAACTCTAGAGTATATAGGGATGGTAAATATTCATGTCCACATTCAAGATTTTTCTGAGTTTCTCACGCATTTTGAATTTGGCTCCTTGGCTACAGAATTTGTATTTAATTGCATAGTCCAAAATTATTTTGTATGCATAATTGCCTTAGACCTTTGAAATTTTGAAAACTAAGCCCCAAAATTCTCTAACCCCAGTCAAGGCCTTAAGAAACAATTCCTGTCGTATTAAACATTCACACTAAGCTTTACACCCCGTTGTTCTCCAATTGATTTAGCCCCAATTGCGTTTCTTTCGTCAAATAAGCTAAGTTTTTAGTGTAAAAAGTTGTTGAATTTGACATGTTAATGTTAAGCCCCAACCACGTTTTTTGTAATTATATTTTCTAGCTTTAGTCCCAACTTCGGACTGACAGTCCCTAGACAGTCTTCTGGAATAAGGTTATTTCTTAGGGAGTTATTTGTTTAACCATGAAAACGTTTTTTGTCTAATATTCTCGAACCATATTAACCCCAAGCTGTTTTTTCATTCCAGTTTTCTGGGTTTTGTTTTTAGGGAAAATTGTAGTTGCATTAAGCATGTCCATTATTCATAACCCCCACTTGTTTTTTGTCGAATTTGCTTCAGGCTTTAACTTAGGGCTTAGGGCTTAGAAACAATATTTTAGATGAAAATAAAACTCTACACGTTGTAAAGTTTTAGTTTCTATATTTCAAATTATTTTAGTACTTAGCTGTGGGGGGGGGCTTGAGCCCATATACCCACCCCCCTGGATCCGCCACTGTCCCTCAGTGCTATGATGTTCTATGTCCGACATAAAACAAAAAACTTACACAAAATTCAAAAAAGTTAGAAAAATGTTTTATGTTAAAATTGAAAAGTGTTAATTATATCGATATCGAACGCAGAAAAAAGAAAGTAGGTCCTTAATTCAATTAAGTATCTTAGGGGCCAGTTATAGCTATCATTGAAAACCATCATTGAAAATATTATTTGTCAATTTTGAGAGATTTTGAAGAAAAAATATATGATTATTTTGAGGACAAAGTAAAGCTAATTGACTTAAAATTTTTTTTTATAGGTAAAACAAAAAATTCAATTTGGCACAATTTTTCTCATAAAATGACTTTTAATTTTTCAATGATGAACTACCTTGCCAATGATCATTGAAAGAATTAAAAGTTGCGTTATGGGGAAGATATGGGTCGAAATGAATTTTTTTTGAGAAGAAATAATTTTGAAGTCGTAAGCTATATTTCTGCATTAAAATATTCAATGATTAAACTTTCGAAGGGTCTCAAAATCAACAGCTAACTTTTTCAATGATGGTTTCCAATGATAGCTATAACTGGCACCTTAGTCAGTTAAATATTTTACCATTTTTTTTTTTAATAAATCATGATATTTTGATACAAAATCAGCTTCTTAAAACGAAGCGAATATCTCAGAATAATGAAAAGCTAACATAGAACATTAAAGTATTGTGCCAGCGATATGCTTCAATATAATCCTAATTTGCTTGGACTAAATAGGATTTTTGTATCTTGAAGTTAAACCATCAGCAATTATCTTTAAAGTTGGTTTGACCATTCATTGAAATATTGTTCAATGTAAAACACCGTCACAAAATTAAAATGAGATCTTTTAATTCCATCTTGAAGTATGAGAAACGTCAAATCTTGATGGTGTCTGTGCGCTTTGATGTGCAATCTTGCTAAAAACGCAAGATTTGTTTCTGAATAGCATAAAATCGATTTTATTTAGAAACAAACCAATTTGTTTAGAAATAATCGAATTTTTTTATTGCAAAGAATTCGACATACATAAGTATTTCAATTTTCAAATACGATATTTTCTTTTTTTTAGCTCGATGACATTTCTCAATTTGTATTTCTAAATCCCACCTAATCAAAAACAGTTTGCTTCCTCCCTGCATAAAAAAAGATCTGTGTTTTGAATTGATGAAGAATTTAGAAGCGGCACACGAAGATTTTCACATACCGTTACGTGTTTTGTTGGTTAACCTCAAATACAACACAAAACGGAATTTTCCATTTTTTTAGACCGGAATATCTGAAATCAGCGCACATCAAAAACCTTCTGAAAGATAACACACAAAAATAGGCGTGTTTTTTGTTCCCTCTATGTTAGTTTAAAAAATAATGGCACAAAAACGCTCAACGTCGCTTCAGAAAAGACTTTAGTAGCTTTGGTATGACAATGACATTTTCTGACATTTTGACTGTCTGTTGTTTGTCAACAAAAAAAAAATAAGCTAAATATCGTTTAAATTTTGTTAAATTGGAAGTAACGTCTCCTCCTTGGACCAGGTCATTCCTTTATTTATTGGAGACAAGGCCGTAGCGTCCATTGGGGCAGCCGTGGCAATGCCGCAGGGCCCCCGGCCAGGGGGAGCCCCAACGGATATCTCCTTTTCTATCGCTCGAATTGATATTAACTTTGTTAAGTTAGCTTCGTTAATCTCAATACCATTTTTTGAGTCTTTGAAACTAATATCCAATTGACGAATAAAATCTAACCCTAATCAACTCTTACTGTAGATCCTACGTATAATCTCACTATGTAGTAAATTCAATTAACCGATGCATTACATCAATTCTAAGTTTATCCACTAATATTCAAGTTTTTGTTGCTTCATTTTGTGATTATGTGACCCTTGAAATATTCATTTGTAAAATTAAAATAAAAGAATTAGGAGTAAACTCTAAAAATATCAGTATCAGTAGGTATACCAACCAGTGTTGCGGCTGTGCGACTTTAGTCGCATTTGGACCCTTTATTTTGCCCCGTGCGACTAGGATACGACTTTTTCAAAAAGTCTCTATTTTGACCCCTTTTCTGAAATCAGGCGACTTTTGACCCCATCTCTAGAAAACTTCTCTTTCCGATTGCAAAAAAAACTTTCCAACCTTCCTTTAACGTAGTAGCCCGTAGCGTAATGGTTAGTGCGTTCGACTGTCACGCTGGAGGTCTGGGATCGCTTCCCAGCCTCGTCCACCTAAAAACTAAAAAAGTTTTTTTTTTCAGGGCTACTGCCTCTTGCGAGGAATTGACAAATCCTCCAAGAGTATCACTTGTCACGAATAAGTGCTTCTCGTCTAGCCGTTTGGATTCGGCATACAATTGTAGGTCCTTTCCATTCCTGTCGAAAGGCGCACACAGGAATGGTTGCGAGTTGTTAGTCACTAGGCCCTGGTTCTTCATGAGCCGTTGTGCCACCCGATTTATTTTTTAACCTTCCTTCAACAGTCACAGAGTTTCAATCTGTAAAACGGAATCAAGTTGAATTGTATTTGTTTCGACTCGATTTTCCCTTTCCCGATTGACCCTTCCACACAGCACTGCGTGTGCCGAAAGGGTATTCTCGAAATTAACAATTTAAAAAAAAAACAGACTGGCCAACCGCCTGTGAGTGACAACATGCAATGCTACTATTTTATTAAAAAAAAACTTATAGAGATCGAGAAAAAAGATCCCCATTTGAATGTGGATTTGATCCTATTCAGAGCAGCTTCTACAAAGTTACCATAAGTAAATAAAAAAAAAATGATGTCTTTTCCTACGAAAAATAATCAAAAGCAATGAGTACAAATTCAAATATAAATAAAAGCCTATGAGTTTGCATTATAAATAATGTGCAATAATTCCTAAAATTTACTTAATATTCTTATTTAAAGAAAATTCAGCAAAAAGAAATTAAATTTATTTATTTTTTGTTTTTAACCAGTTAAATTAACCTTAATATTTGTCTGTAAATTGACTGAACACTGATCTCTTTGTTTAAACTTATACTTAAGTTAATTTTAATTAATTTTACTTATTTTTTAATTAAAATAAATGTGATACTGAAATATAGATATATGTATACAGAGTATCCCGTAAAGGATGGTCCAAACTGAATATGGTGATAGGCCAGGTCATGACCTTTCAGAATTTGGTAACTTGTTCATACCGAATCATAACGGTTTTCGAGTAACGGCTATTTTTCGAAATTTCAAAAAAACTTTACTTTGAACCAGTTTGTTGCTCTCCTTGTCCACAATTGACTTTTGTTTTTACAATTTGTACACTTAAACCTTGGCTAATAGATTGGCTTATTTTACTGAATAAAAAAATGTTCATTTCCAAAATGTTTCATCACCATTTGCCTACAAACTAAATGATAAACTCGAACTTTGACCAAACTTAATTTTTGACCTCCATGAATAAAATTCGAATGACACAATACATGTTTTATCTTCCCGTTATATCCCGTTTTTCTGTAGTTTTAAAAAAGATATAAAACTTGCTAAAGCGGTGCTCAGATTGAAAGTTATAACCGTTTGAATCCAATAAAACAGGTTAAAAATAAAACAAAAATAAAACATTTTTTGTTCAAGAATATCGATAAAATTAAAATATCTTTTCAAATATAACTCCGACAAGGAGAGTTTCATTTTGATGTCTTACGCATTTTTTAAATAAAAAACCTTAAATTTGGACAAGGACTTTCGATTTTGTAGGGTGAAAGGGGAAAAGTCCAGTATTTTCAAAGATTTTTCGAAAACCATCAGGTCTTATCAGTGGCGGATCCAGGGGGGTGGCTATAGGGGCTAAAGCCCCTCCCCCACAGGCAGTTCTTAAATTGATTGAAATATAGAAATCAGAATCAGGAGTCAGACAAAAATAACGAGGCTGGGCCTACGTATTTTTTTTTTCTCAGCCCCAAATTAATTAGGTTGGGGCTGAAACCTGAAGGGAATTGTACAAAAAAAACTACGAATAATTGACAGAAAATTGGGACGAAAAAAAAACAGCTCGCGAGTAGGGCTTAACAAGAATTGCACAAAAAAAACGTGGTGGGGGCTTAGCAAATAACTCCTTTAAAACTTATCTTATTCCAGAAAATGTTTGGGCTTGACTCAAGGGACTGTCAAGTCCAAGTTGGGGCTAAAGCTTGAAGAGATAATTGAAAAAACGACGTCGGGGCTTAACAATTACCATGCCAAATGAAACAAAAATTCACCCTAAGAACTTAGGGTAACTTTGCAAAAAAAACTCAATTGGGGCTAAAACCAGAGGCGAATTTGGGAACAACAAATCAAAATCAGAGTTTTCTCTGGGTACCCAGAAAATAATGCGTGTGAATATTTGCGATCCCTCTAGACTGACGTTTAAATTTATTGACAGATTTTTTCTTCTGGTGGTTCAAAGCTTGACGTGGCTAAAAATTGAAGGTATATACAATTTTTTATATCTCCACTTAAAAATATTTTAAATGTTAAATACTACAGATGTTATTGTACTTTATATTGAAAACATTTTAAACCGGGGATAGATTCTGATATAAATGCACAAATAACACGGCTATTCTAAAAGGAAAAGTAGGAATGCCAAAATTCAATTATTTATATAACTTTGTATATTTTAACAAAAAACCTTTAACCTAAACTAAAACTCTTTTATATTAGTTATAAATTATAAGATTAAGTTGTGGACAAACAAATCATATTAATTATGGCCAGTTTCACAGTGAAAGTTTAAACTTCAGTCTAGTACTCACCTCTGAGTGAAATGAAAAATAAAAGCGGTTTGATATTCACGTGAATAAGCATTGTGAAACCATAATTAATCGTCCACGTGAATTTTCAGTCCTCAGTTTGAAAATTTTTAATACTCACTTTGAATGAAAGAAATAATTTGATTTATCTGACAGTTTTACAGAATCTTGAAATGCTTGAGAAGATTATTTTAATTCTATAGTCTGGTTTTTGGCTTGTCAGTTACACTTAATACTCAAAAATAAACGGTTCTACAATCCAAAATAATTCTTTTGGCTTTTTTATTCAATTATTACAACTTTTATTTTAATTTATTGACAAATGTCACACTTTTCCACACTTCTAGTGGTCGTACGTTAGGAAATGAAGATTATGAAATGAAATTAATTTTGAACCGGTACATATTTCGCTCTCACATTTGGGTACTCAGCTCTCGTTATGAAATAAGTGTCACTTTTATATAGAAATTTCATTTTCACTTGAACTGAGTACTAGGCTTTAAGTTAAACTGATCCTGAACTTCAGTTCAAATTTAAAGGTCAAATCGTTGGTTTTCACAGTTTAAAATGAACCTCAGTTCAATAGAGAAAAGATTAATATGAATGCATGATGGCAATGGCAACTTTCAAACAAATAAACATCGTAACAATAATTAAAATAATTTGTTCTCCAAGGGAAGCGTTTTTCTTTTTTTACTCTCACAACGAATTTTACATTTCCTCGTCACTTGAAAACATAAAAAAAAATGATTTCAAATAGAAAGGAATATAATAATTTATTATTATTATTAAATGGCAGTTGTCAATTTAGATTTCAGAATGATTATAACGATCAAGTGTTCTGAACGTTGAACTGAAGTTTAAATGGCAAAATACTTTTGTTTAACTAGAACTACAGAATGATCTAAGTTCAAGGTGTACTTTGAAACCGAATCAAGTGCTGAACTTAAGTTTAAACTTAAATTGTAGTTTAACTTGTGAAACTGGCCATTAATGTCTCAACCTTGATCTAGCAACCCCCCCTCCCCCCACAGCCAAATCATAGATCCGCTACTGGGTCTTATTAAGAAATATCTTTGGAAAAATTGTAGCTTATAATATTCTACAAAAAATAGATTACTATAATTTTTTTGTTAGACTAATGGATTTTGAGACAAATGAGCGCAAATGCAACGGTGTGGAAATATTTTGTCCCTGTTTTTTTCAAAATCTCTTGCTCCGGCGAAAAAAGTGGTTGATCTTTTTTGTGCTGAATTTTAATAGCTACCGTTTTTCCAAAGACAGTTCTTAAAAAACCCAATGCTTTTCGAGAAATTTTCAAAAATACTTGGACTTTTCCGCTTTCTAGCTAAGCACCGCCTTAGCACAGTTTTAAAGGGGATATTTTTGGAAGATAAGACCTGTATTGTGTCATACGAATTTTATTCATGGAGCTCTTAAGAAGATTGAGGTCAAAAATTAAGTTTGGTCAAAGTTAAAGTTTATCTTTTAGTTTGTAGGCAAATAGTGATGTAAATGAACATTTTTTTATTCAGTAAAATAAGTCAAACTATTAGCCAAAGTTTTAGTGTAAAAATTGTAAAAAAAAGTCAATTATGGACAGGGTGAGCAAAAAACTGGTTCAAAGTAAAGTTTTTTTTGTTAAAATTTCGAAAAATAGCCGTTACTCGAAAACCGTTATGATTCGGTACGACCTGGCCTTTCATCAGTTACAGTTTGGACCATCCTTTACGGGACACCCTGTATGTATGTACCTATCTAAAAAATAAATTTACTTTTATCAAAATTAATTTATTTTTGTTAAAATTAATTTCAAAGAGTATTTCTTCTGCACCTGATAATTATTTAAATAAAACAAAAACTTAAAACAACGCAAATATGTTTTTTTTTTTTGTTTGCAATTTATAAGGATTTCGTTGGATAATTTTTTAAATGCGACTTTTTTTTGGGGCCCCTATTTTTGCGACTTTTTCAAACATCTCAGCGGCAACACTGATACCAGTAAAAAACTATACATTTTTTGTCGTTGTGCTGCCATTTGGTTTTTAACGGTTAATTCTTTTTCACACGTAACTCACGTAGTTTTAATCGAAGTTATATGGCATACGCATATTTGTAGGAAATTAAATTTTCTACAAATTGTGTTTTGTAACTTTTTTGGCTTATTGCTATGGTTAGTGCATTTTGTTAAAAAAAAGTTAGGTTTTATGTTTTGTATGCGTCATATTCTCATATATCTTCTATTTGTGTCATCTGATTCTTTTCTCAGTTATTTTCCATCAGGTCAACATTTTCGAACGACATAAGTTCTAAGATAAAATGTTAAAGAATTGGCAACTTTCTTGATCATTAAAAATTTGTCACTGTCTTTGAGCTATCTCTTTCTGTTACCACAGCAAAAGTGAAAGGATATTTTTCAAAGCTGAAATTAATAAAAATTTCTTGCAACCCAAGTAACATTGTTGGAGCTAGTTGAAGCAAAACTGCTTTTCAACAGCTCTAGTATAGTGTAATCTAAGGCTATAGCTCTGTAAGAGTTTATAATACAGCTCTCTTTATTTCTTTTAAAAATTGTGCTCTATAACAGAGGTTCTGGAATGGTTTCAGCTCTAGCAACTAATAGCGTCTCAAGATTATGCTCCTTACTGGAGTTTATAACATTCAAAATAGAGCATTGTCTAAATATCCCAGCTCAACGAGTTAGTTAAGAGCTTTCAACAACACATGGACAAAATATTAACGCATGCGCCTACCAAAACGACGAAACATAGCTCTAATAGAACCACACAAAAAGTGCGTATAGAGCTGAATACTAATACTTTCACACAAATGGTACATAATAAAAAAATTACTCATTTGTATTGTAAAGTGTCAAAAAAAAACATTTACAAAGCTAATGTAAAACCACCACTGATTTTGTAGGGTGTTACAAACGTATATAAGTTCAACAAAATTAATTCAACAAAAAACAAAAAAAAAAAATAACCATGAGTCGAAATATGTTTTAATTACCATTTCTTTGTACATTCATCGGTCGGTGGTTGCTCTCATGTGAATGGTCCTTTACTGAGTTGCTATTCACTCTCTCAAAAAACACGACTTAAATTAATTTCCCTATAAAAGGGTTTTAGAGAAGGAAGTTGTATTAATTATCATTATTTATTATTTTTTTCTATACCCTAAGAAAGCTTTAAAACTTATCGAAATTTAACTACAGCTGAATCACAAAAAAAGCTTGCTCGTTAAGTTCAAAGTGCATCACAGGGACACCTTCTCTTTAAATAAAAATATACTGGGTATTTGCTGTGCAGAATATTCACTCTTTCTTTTATTTTCTAAAACACCCTATTTAATATAAAGCACTGAAAACTAATCTGTCACCTTGTGGCTACTAGCTCTGAAATAACGCTATTACAGCTCTGAAGCGCTATTACAGCTCTATGGAAAACAAACTTTTACCCTATTAAAAATATGGCGATGAATAGAAAAATGATTCGAATAACCAATTTTTTTTTTTAATTTTGAAAAAAGAAAAGGTCTCCTTTTTCGATTAAAAAACACAACACATTTTAATTTTTAAACAAAATATTTTATTAATGATTGGCAATAGTTCTCAAGATTATTTTGTTTTGTTCAGATTAAAATTTTTCAAAATCTCAGCGTAATATTTATAATTCCGGAGGCGCGTTGTAATTTTGCGAAGTAAAAATGCTCAATTAAAATTCACAATTATTTTACCGAAAAATATAATAATTCGCTTATTGTGTTCGAATATATAAAATAACTTATCTTGTTGACATTACGCACTTAATGAAGTTTTACAATACTCATAAATACTTCAAATAAAATAATCCATCAGACAAACATAAAATATGTTGTGCAACTATTATATATACTATTCTTTGATTGAATTTAGCACACTTATACCAACAAAAAGCTGTCAAAGTTGCTTGAAATTAATTAAACCATTATATAGGCAGTCATTGAGAAATAGGGCCCCATATTTGGTTTCGCCCCGAGGCCCCACAAGCTGTAGCTACGACCCTGATTGGAGAGTAACATTTACTTTAAATTAATAATTATATTTTAACAAATAAACTCTTGGTTTTTACCTTTTTTTCAGTCATCTTTTTCTCGATCAGTCGACTCATGCTTTAAGATCCATCTGCCAAGTGAATGCATTTTTGGATACATTTGTGACATTTATTGAGAACTTATCGGATAAACGTAAAAAATAGTGTATGGAAGCACTGTTTTTATTGTAGCTTAATTCTTAAGCAGAGATGTTTATCGTTGCGAACTAATCATATTTGTTGTTGTATTTAACATGGACATTTTTTTAAGCTAACATAGAGGGCACTTAAAAACACACCCTATGTTGATTTTGTAATTTTTAAAGTCATTTTAAACAATTGTAACATGCTGATAGCAAGTTAAATTCAAGAATCAAGATTTTTTTAAATCATATCCCTCATAGAAATATTTGTCTTTCGACGGCCTTGCTTTGACTAGGATACAATTGGCATGGTGCTTTGAAAAAACTTTTAGATCCTATTTTTTGTGTAATCACCTTTAAACTGCTTATTCAATGTCAAAATTAAAATTGTATTTAAGTCTTATCCTCGATTTCATAAAGCCCTTTTAAAAATTTAACAGGTTTATAAGTTTAAAAACAACGCACATTTATACCATACAAAATACGTCTTTTAAAAATTTAAAAGCCAGTTAAATGTTTATGAAATTGACATTAAAGTATTATTTTTTGGTAGAACTTTACTTGGAAGCCTAAAAAATCTTATCACTTTGCGTAAATGTAAAACAAATTTAACTTTCCATGCAGCGTTTCTCTCTTTCTTTCAAGTTCAAAGACAATAAGCAAATAGCACAATCATTATTAAAACTTGTTCACAACATCTTTCCAATAATCCAATCGATATCTTCGATCTCCATAAACAGAGGCATACATATCAAACCCTATCAATTCCAATTTGATCGTTAAAAAAAAAACGTTTTCTCACATTTGTGGCATTTTTTGTTGATGACACATCAAAACATTCTACCCATGAGCGTTAGTTATTATGCCTTGTAGGTATAGGTGCGTACCTGATGTACCTTACCTCCTGCCTATCGTTTTGTCTTACCTCTTTATTTTGGCTCCAGAATCTGGTAAAACAAGGTGCAGAAAGTTGAAGAAAAAGAAACAAAATTATACATTTGGTAAACAAACACGATAGCGTGCAAGCCTCATGAGTCATAGCTAACTTACATTCTTCAAGTGTTTTGGCTTTTGGTTCTACCTGTCGTGGTTGTCTTTAGTCTTTAGCTGATAATCTTACAAGAATCTAAAAAATGTACCAACTATAATACACACATGCTCAGTAGCGGATCCAGGGGGGTGGCTATAGGGGCTTAAGCCCCCCCCCCCCCACAGCCGAATCATAAAATAATTTGAAATATAGAAAGCAATACATTACAACGTGTAGAATTTTATATTCTGTCTAAAATATTGTTAAGATATGAAATTTGATGGAAAAAATAACGTGGTTGCGGCTGAACTATTTGCATACATGTTATGTAATTTCTAATCCCTAAGATTGGGGCTAAAGCTTGAAGCGAATTGGATAAAAACTAAGTTGGGGGCTATGAATATGGATATTTTCAATGCAACGACAATCTTTCCCTAAAAATTAAACCCAGAAAATTGGAACAAAAAAAAACAGCTTTGGCGCAATAAGGTCTGAGAATATTGGACAAGAAACCTAGCCAGGGTTAAGCAACTTACTTCTTAAAAACCAACCTTATTCCAGAGAGTTTTGGGGGCTCAAGTCTAGGGACTGTCAAAGTCCGAAGTAGGAGCTAAGGCTTGAAGAGATAAGTAAAAAGAGATAAAAATGGTCGGGGATTTACATTAACGTGTCAAATGCCCCAACTGTATATACTAAAAACAAAGCTTATTTACCAAAAGAAACGCATTTGAGGCTTAAACCATTGGAGAACAACGGGATGTCAAGTTTAGTGTATGTTTAATACAACAGGAATTGTTTCTTTCGGCCTTGGCTGGGCTTATAAATGTTCGGGGCTACGTTTTCAAAATTTGAAAGGTCCAAGGCAATTGTACATACAAAACATAGAAATTCTCTAGTCAAGGAGCCAAATTTCAAAAGCGTGAGTTTTCTCTGTGCGCGCTCAGAAAATCATGCAAAAGCAAATGAATATTTGCAATCCCTCTAGGTTCTCGAGTGACGTGCGAATTTGTCGACATATTTTTTTGGCATGAATATAAAGTGTATGCAGCATATACACGAAAATTCATTCACGCTGGCAAAATTGGGCCGCGGCTTATTTCTTAGAGCAGCTTTGCCTTATGTCGTAAAGTGTCAGCTTGAACAAAATAGTTTCTCTTTGATTTGGATAATTCAGGAAAAATGAGATCTTAGAGGACTAATACCGTGTCAAAGCACATATATTAGCTTTTGCCAGTACGAACACTTAAATATAATTTTTTCTGAACTAGCCAATTAAAAACAGTTTTCAAATCTTGTATAACTACATAATGTAGGTACCTAATCAATTTTAAAAAAATATAAATAAACGAATTTGTACGCGTGGTTCAAGCATATATGGCTAAAAATTATTGTGCGTCTTTGAATTTGCTTCTATCTCCGCTACAGCAATTATGAATAATTGTTTTTGTACTTTGTATTGAAAACATTTTGAAGCGCAACAGGAGCGGATATAAATAAATAAATAAAAAATAAATCGGGTGGCACAACGGCTCATGAAGAACCAGGGCCTAGTGACTAACAACTCGCAACCATTCCTGTGTGCGCCTTTCGACAGGAATGGAAGGGACCTACAATTTTATGCCGAATCCGAACGGCTAGACGAGAAGCACTTATTCGTGACAAGTGATACTCTTGGAGGATTTGTCAATTCCTCGCAAGAGGCAGTAGCCCTGAAAAAAACTTTTTAGTTTTTTTTTTAGTTTTTAGGTGGACGAGGCTGGGAAGCGATCCCAGACCTCCAGCGTGACAGTCGAACGCACTAACCATTACGCTACGGGCTACTACGGAGCGGATATAAAGGCACACAAAAAAAAAAACGGATATCATTAAAGGAAAATACTTGAGCCTTAAAGGTTAGACCGCACTCGCCGGGACTGCACTGCATCGGAACTACACTTCACACGAATTCGTATGAATTTGTATGAAGTTCAGTTGACGCTAAGTGCGATATAGCTCCTTAAATTTCATAAAATAAAATGTTTTGCCGCGTTGTCGTGAAGTTTAGTTCGACTACAGTTGAGTACAGTCTTGCATTAAACCTAAACTGACCTCTATTATTTGTTATAAATTATAAAAATTTATCTTGGTTCAAGCTAATTTTATTACTTAAGGTCTCAAAATGGATATCCAAACTGCAAGCCCCCCCCCCACAGCCAAATCCTAGATCCGCTACTGCACATGCATACTCGTAAAATTACTTTTTTTCTTTAACCCTTTGACGCTTGTGTTTTGAATTGGTTAAGCACGTGGTTAAGTTACTATGATGGAAAAGTTAAAGGAAGCAAAACCAACTGGTAATAAATTGATATGAGATACATCTTTTCGCCCGTAACTTTTTCGACCGAAACTAATAACAAGGGAAGAGTGAAATGTAATTTTTCGGCGCAGATTTTCTCTCACGCGGAACTAACAATAGGGCTGATTGTAATACTAGGTTTCCAACTGACACTAAACCGAGATTTAGCAATATTATCACAAATCTCCATGAAATCTCGAAGATTTACGATACATGTAAACAAAAACTATCTATCTCACTTCCACTTTATATTAAAATAAAATGAAACACCATTTGAATGTTTTACCATAATACTCTTTCTGATCTTTTTGTGCAGTGGAAACACCAAACAAATCTCATTCAGCCCTATCGTGAGTTTCACCCGGAAAACATTTCGCTCGAAAATGTTTTGTTCGCCCGGATTTTTAAAAGCTATTATGAGTTTTACCCTCGATTTTACAACAAGTCTGGCCTCGTTTACCACCAAAAATTAAATGGAAATCTTTTCGCCCGAAACTTTTTCGCTCGATACTCACAATAAGGGAAGAGTGAAATGTAATTTTTCCGGGCGGATTTTCTTTCACGTGGAACTTACAATAGGGCTGATTACCTAAATCTCGGTTTAGTGGTTGGTGGAAACGTAGTATAAGCGACACGATTGGTTTAACAGGTTTAAGTTTTCTTCTGGCTGATGTTAGGCGTTACGGGGTTAGGCCCGCTGTATATTTCTGACAAATATCAAATAATATTACTGAACCAACACCATCCTCTAAAACGTATCAAAAATTCAGTTTTCATAAAATAACGCAATGCCGCAACATTTGTTTTTGTATGCAGCTTTAACAATCGCTACCGCCTAATTGTTCCCAAATTTAAAAAAATACTTTGTATATATTTGTTCTTAACTACCACAGTGGGGTAAGTTGGGGTAGGTGGTCTAAAAGCCCCCCCCCCTAAGGAAAATATCCCATATACCGGGAAAAAAGTGACATTCAAACTAAAATGTTATATTCTTTGCAAAGTTTAGGTAATCAATAACGCTTATACATTTTTTTGCTTTACGAGTAGGTGTAAAAAGTTCCAAAAAGTTTTTAATTTTCAAAATACCTCCAAATTCCAACCATCATGATTGCCCAGGTAAAATGGCATATTGGAATGCCATTTTACCCACCTAAACCAACCAGGCAAGTAAACCAATTTTCCATTTAATTTAAACTTTACTTAAAACAAATCAAAGATCAAATTAAAATCAACATAATCAATAATCAAACAAAAAATAAAAATCAACAATTCATTTAAAACAACGTTAACTTTTAAGTAAAATAAAACAAACGAAACTAAAACACCGGACATTGAAGGCTTTTGATAATCTCAGTCAGTGAACTCCTCAGTCCAGAACTCTTTGTAGATCGGTCATATTTTCCAACTATTTTCACTTTGAAGAAAATGAAAATGTAAGGCCATTTTAATCGAGTGCTAAGTAGGCCATTTTGCCCCTTAGGATTTTTTTATTTAACTTTTAATTCCCAACAAACTAGAATAGTTCTACGCCAACTTATTCCAGTATACGAAATACTTCATACTTTCAACTTGCATGCATTAAACAGCTTTCTCCAAATTTCAATGTTTTTTATAGTTTTTTGTCAAACAAATTATTCATAAAATTGTATTGGATCTAGTTTTGGAGATGGCTAATATTACGTTTTTACCTACCACTTAATCCGGATTTAAGTGGATTTTACCATAATCTTCTTTGAAATCTTGAAGATTTCCCATACAAATTATAATCTCCTCAAACAAAGATTAGAAATTAATCTCATCGAAATCTTCTTGGAAGCAGGCGATTGTCAAAACAAACAAACCATATTTCGTGGAACGCGCCTATCCAAATGTCATTTTCTCCATTGACAATAAACAAAACAAAAAATGTCAGACTTTATTTTGAGGATGCCGCATTGGACCAGTCTCCCGCAGCGTTGAGATGCTCGAGAAATTGATGGCCACCGGCATGAACGTTCCCTGCATGAACTTCTCACATGGATCCCACGAATACCATGCCGAAACGATCGTCAATGTTCGTCAGCCTGGCAAGAACTACTCAGCCTGATTGAAGGCAGTGGCTCCGGTGAAGTTGAACTGAAGAAAAACGAAACCATCAAATTGTCGACCAACAAAGACTTCTTGGAAAACGGCAACAAGGACTGCATCTTTGTGGACTATCCTAATATTGTGAATGTTCAGTGTTGAAGTTGTAATTTTGCATTTATTTATATTCAATGAGATTTCATAAAAATGTTCAGTTGAACAAATAAAATTATATCAAAAAATATTAATACAGAACTGAGAATCACTAGGATTTACTTTATTTTCAATGAAATCTTGAATCTTTTTGACGTCTTCAATCAATGACGGTAAATCATTTTCGCTAGGCTCGTACATATTGGCGCAATGGGCAGTTCCTTTGAATAAATATAGATTTTTTTTAACGAAAACAGAAACTCTATTTATAATCATTACCTTCGATGATATGGTTGTAGTTTTTCGGGAAATTCTAAAATTTTCCTTAAAAAAATCGTCATTAATCACAACATCCTTTTCCCAAAAAGTGCTTGTACGTCTCTGTGGAATTGTCAAACTAATCTTTTTTTTTCTCTGGTGAAAACACCCCTAGATTAATTTTTAATCTACTCTTTTTAATCCTGATTATCTTTAGGTGAAAACGTAGTATCACATTTGGAACTTGCTAACGTTTCGTATATGTCGGTGCTGCCAAGTAATCTAAAGAGTTGTGTTCACAAAACCTAAATCTGTTCGATTCTACGATTTCTAGCGAGGAGGCCATTTAACCTTGGTGGCTCATTTTATGTCACCTAACCCCATCTATATGTTCACAAAAAAAAAAAAAAAATCTTGGCCTGGGGCCCTTAGTCTATTGTTACATTTTAGTAAGAAATAACTGTATACCATTATTACACTAACTAAAAAATTAAAATCAAACATTTTCTATTGGTGTGATAGTAATTGTATTTCAAATATTTGCATGGGTTTATGGATAAAAATATAATTATTATTAATAACTAAGCTACTGGCAATTCCTTTCCCACAAAGCAGTCATAAAATCAAATTTCTCAACCAAATTATACAAAACTAATGTGGCGAAATTTTTTTTAGTACATCTTAAAAAAGATTTGAGGCTTAGCTTAGTGAATACACTCAACTTCTAAAATTATAAAAAACATTGCATACTCTAGCAATGTACATGAAAAGCAAATCTGTTAAGAATTTAAATTTTTTAACAACGACCTGTGTAGGAAAAAACTGCAGCATTTTTGATGATAATATGAGTTACGAAATTAGTTGTTCGTGGATTATGTCGAACTTAACGGCGCTTTCAAATTCAATTAAAATCAACATAGAAACTATCTCAATCATTTAGCGTACATTGCATGAATTTAAGCAAATTAACGACATTTGCCCTTGTTCTGCATTTGACTTATTGTGAATTCACATGGCGAAAGTTAATTTGGGTGTTCTACAAGTCGTTATAGTGAATTGGAATTTCCCTGTCATGGAAATTTTGTCAATTTGCGTCTTTTCAATGACAAGTGGAAACCAAGCATAATTGGCATTACTTATGGTGGATTTACATGTATCTTCATCTGCAAAATGCAGAAAAGTAGAGCAGGACAGATGTATACAAAAAATCCGAACGAGTGAAAGAGAACCATCAAGAAGATGAACATGTTCGTCTTCATTTCTGTATTATAGGACTTTCCTATAATGCAGAAACGAAGTTCTTCTACATTTTGATCTTTTCTCTCTATCTAACAAATATACATTTTGTATTTGGCATCCATTTTTTGTGCAAAAACCAAATACAGATACATGTAAATCCACCATTAAGGCGTTCAACGACAATTTTTCGTTTCTCTCTTGTGGAACGCTTTCATTAATTTTTTTGATATTCCGTTAGTCGTTTTCATAACAACAACGACTGTATTTACGCCAATTTCTGTCTTCGAGAGAAATTTTCCAACGAGAGTAACAAAAATACAACAAAATGTAAGAGTTTTCCACTTGTTTTTTTATATAATTTTAAGAATCTTTATTTAGCTCATTGAGCAAAATCAACACCTTGCAAAAAACTATAAAAGAGGTGTCTCTTCAACGTTCAACCGCAAGCAGGAATGTTGAATAGGAATCGTTGGCAGAGGATTTAAATTTGCTTGGACCACCGTTAAGAAATGGAAAACAATGGAAAAAAGAGAGGGTATTTGACATTTTATAACAAAAAATTTAAGCCCTATCGAGGTATCCGTTCGGAGAAATTTTTTTTTCCGATCTATTCGAAATCGGAGAATTTTCGTTCCAATTGACAGATAAGACAATCTTCCGATAAAATGTAACGACTATCATCGCAAAGCGATGAAGTGCGTTCAGTCCAGTATTGTTGACAGTTGTGCGTTAAATTTCTTCCGAAATTCTCCGACAGAAAATAGTTGCGGAATATTTTAAGAAAAGTAAGCAAAAAAATATAAATAAATATAATTTTGTTTCGTTAGTGCAATAAACAACGAAGACGACTCAGCAAGAGAGGTTGGTTGAAATAACAAATAGATGATAAAGCAATACTATCCATTTTTGTGGACCAATTTATAAACTTTTAAACATCACAAAGATTTTCACTAATTGAATTAATCCGGATGAATGTGTCAAATGAATGCGATTGTATGCTTTATCTTTTTTGTTCGGAAGTGGATACCTCGAACGAAGTCTAAGTTCCGATCGGAACGGACTATCGTTTCGGAACTTTTTCCCAACGAATACCTCGATAGGGCTGATTACTTTTAGTGTGTTAGGTCTGGTTTTTTAGAAAATTTAAAGTGAAACAAAAACTTGTACACAACAAAAAAGAAGTGCAAGCCACAGGAAGAGGAACATTCAAGCAAAAGTATTTGAATGACGTTGTCGAAGCAATAGTCAGGCTACTGTCATTGAATGAAGTCATCAGTCCATCAGGATACCTCGCAGGTGGTTATTCTACAGTGCTTCCGGCAAACCCATTGCAGTAACTTCATCCAAACTGGCGATGTCTAAGAATTACTCAGCAGCGGTTAAAATTGCTACTACAACTCCTTCTACAAATACATCATCAACCACAACCAGTGCCACGCCTGCTCATGCGATAATCTACGAGCTGTGTGTTGATTTTGTTGGACGAGCCAACAATAAAAGATGTATTTGAGCATGAAAAAATGTGATACAGAAAACAAAAAAAAGGAAAATGTTTTTCAAAAATGTTGGAAAAGCAAACACAAGTCCAAAAAAAATTATTCACCAGCATTGACGAATCTTTAAAGGATATAAGACTTCTTTCACACAAGGAACTGAGTTGCAAGCAACTGGGAGTTTGTAGGCAAAAAGTAAGGGGAGTGAAAAAACCTCCCCGGTCAACGATTGACGAGATTTTTGCACATTCCTTCTCACACTGTCCGTAATGGTCGTTCAGCCAATAGACTTGTATGGAAACAAACAAAAATCTCTGGCAATTCAGTTTCCTTGGGTGAAAGTTGCAAGGCAATTAAATGGAAACGTCAAAAAAGTCTCCAGCAACTGGTTTCCCTGTATGAAAGGGGACTAGGAAAAAACCTTGAAGAAGTCTGGTAAATCGAATGGATTTTCTTTCGATCGAATCAATTCCTCTGCAGTAATCATTTTTCTTCTTCCTTTTCGTCGTCACTGCTACTCCAAGAAAAATAACTTGCTGCACTTATACATTTCTGTGTTCTGTATTTTGAAATAATTTTACTCAAAGAAAAACAAAAATTGTAAGCTATTTTTTTTTCAATTTGAATAATTTTGATTTGTCAAAGGTCAGCTGTTTTTGTGGATTATATTGTGGGATGTAAGAGCGGGAGAAATGCTGGCGTTCTAGTTACGGAATACGACTAATCAAACGCCACTAAAACGGAACGACACCAAAAACAGCAGTTGGCGTTAAAGTAAAGTGCCTCTCGGAATAAGGGTGATTATCAGACGCAGCTTGTCAAATTCCAAGATGGCTGTCCTTGTGCACAGTACACAGTAAACAAAATCAAATTTGTGGTGATTGTTTGAAATTACATTTTTGTTTTACTATTGGTTTTGACAAAATGCGCAGAACTGGAACAAAAATGAAAACGCTAGTGATACAACCTGTAATATATGAATCTTGCTATACGCTCACGTGTTAGCTGACACACGGACAGCCAACTTATCCGTTGAGTAACTTACCTTATTCTTAAAAATATTTGTGCTGTATATCCTTTGTGTTTTTATCATAAAATCCTGGAAGTATTCTAATACATGTGTCACACACAAGCGCTGATTCATGACAAGTAAACTTTGTTTGAACGTTTCTTATGAAAAGCGCATGTGTATGTGTTAAGAAGTTATCCGTTCCGTAAACGCGAAATATGGCTAGTTAAAAGTTATCCGATCGCTGACATGTCACACAATTATTGAATATAAACTATGAGTTAAAACACGTGTTAGTTACCCCGTTTACAAACAGAATCGAGAGCTCGAGTTGGATAAGGGTCCCAGGTGTTTCGTCACGTGAGTTGAGAGCCCCATTTTAGGTTGAGTTACACAAAAACAGTTCAAATTTCAATTTTAGTACATACTTCACATAGTTATCAAAACAAATAAATAATTTTACTCGCACATGTGCAAAATCACTGTGGTGAACACATCCTCAAGACCGACTCTTCGACCCAGGTTTTTTATCAACAATTTCGACTCGACTCCGCTCCTGAAGTGGAATCGAGTCGGTTGAAGATCATTTCAAGTCAACGCAGGTATACAAAGGGGCCAAGCAAGCTTGAAGCTCGCTCGAATACCTCATGTAAACGGGGTAAGTGTTGTCTAGCCGCTATCATGGAATAGGGCTGGAACTTTTTATTTTGTAAAAAATAACGCATTCAGCCCTATCACAAATTCCATTGTAATCGGAAACTTGTTAAGCTACTATTAGACTGTCAACGCCAATGGTGTTGATTCTGATGTCACCAAAAAAACGGTCAAAGCACTGACATGGCAACGTCAACGCTCACCAACATCTGAAATATTGACGATCACACAAATGACACAAGTCCGTCAATGTTGTCCCAAAATGCGTTGACAGGTAATATGTGTCAACGAGATTTATCCAAAACGGTGTCAATGCGCTGACAAGTAATCGTAGACGATCACACGACTTGACTATGTCCACGCGCTTTGACCGTTGACACAAAAGTACAAATCTGTAATTTACGAGTTGACGTTCACACATAGTGATGGCGCGCTGAGACACACGTCAAATAAATTTATGTATTTCGGTTTAATGTTTTTTTTAAAGCAAGGAAAAATGTTAAAAGCAAACGAAATGGAAATGGCAATCATAGCCACGTATTTAATTGGTACAACCGAACGTCACTGTATCTTCCATCCCAAAGCGCTGGTCGTTTCTCTACTGCCGTAATCAAAGCGGAGACCTCGTATTGTTTGGTCCAGGAGTAAAGTTATTTTCTTTTACGTTTCTCCGACAACTTTTCCTTCGATTCATCAGCAGGACGCGCATTTACTTGACGATTATCCGACTCACTCTTGCTTTGGCTCATTTTTTTTTTCAACTCAAACTAATTTAACTTTAAATAATTTTGTTTGGAAATGTTTTGATTTCTTTTATGTTGCTGTTATTGTTTTGTTGCTGTTTCTTTGAATGAAAACAATGTCAACGCCAGCTACTTTGACACAGCAGAAAATTATAGCGTATCAACGTTGGTACCTGGACAGCGCGTTTATGGGTAGTCGGGAAATATCTCTCAATATGTCCGAAAAATTCCGATGGGGAAAAACTCATGTCATCACAAGTGTCAACGCTGATATAAGTGCGTTGACAATGTTTTGCAATGACAATCACACGACTTGAAAGCCGTGGGACAGAATTTGACGTCATTCTGAAGTCATAGAGTCAATCCCTAAAAACGGATCAAAGAATCCAGCGTAGTGGCAAATTCCATACAAATTGCCCCTACGAACGGATTTGCTTATAGTTTTTTTCGGGATAGATTCCGATAACGATGGAATTTGTGATAGGGCTGATTAGTTCTTTTTTGTGTACTTTCCTGCATTTTATATATTTTAAATTACAAAAACCATCAGAGATCGCAGCACCATATCCATTATGCTTCTTCGAAGTGAAATTCAGCTTGAAATGTATTCCGGGTGAAAATCATAATAAAAATATTTATTTATTTATTGTTACTTACTTTGAATCTCCAAAACTACATAACAACTAAGCGAAAGAAAAAAAACGAAATTTTAACTCAATAATTTAAATTCACAGTTTATTGAAATCAAATCTTAATTTAAATAATCTAAATTAAATTTATTTTTTTTTATTATATTTATTTTTAGCTTGAACAGAGATACATAATTCATTTTAATATTTTTTGTATTATTTTAAAATACTGACCAAGTAAATGATAAAAAAAACAAGATATTTAAGTACACATTTAAATATAAGATTGTAATAGTTTGTGGCATTATTGTCTATAATAAGTGTTTACTATCGGGATACAAAATTAACATAAAGTTGGGAATAATGTATTTTATTAAAAGGTTACATTTTAATTAGGTACATAAATTATAAATAAGAAAAATTTAAAATTACATTTACATTATATAGTTGACCTTAATTAAATTTAAATTTAATTTTGTAGTAGATTATACATACACGCACTTTTGTTTGCATGTTTCTATATGAGTACATAATGTACTATAAAATATTGATATTAATCATTCAAGCTGTTTTGTATTTTTTTATTTATAGGAAACAGTACAATTATTGAACTTTACATTTACGTATATATAATTTATTTATAATATATTTTTATATTTATTTAAACATATTTATTATCATTCGAAGGAATAACTTAATTTTCATAATACATATACGTATATATTTCTATTTTGCATTGTATTTTCATTTTTGTATTGTTTATATTTTTCTTATAGATATTTAAATATTATATATTCATCATTAAATGTCAATTTCTTCACACAGCCATAATCATTTTCCAAACAAACCCATTGCTATAAATTTTTTTTATGGGATGAAGAAAATATATATAAATGTTTTTATTTATTGTAAAAAAAAAATAGAAAGCGACAGTTTGAGTAGAAATACATAAAAAACCACTGTGGGAGAGAAATAACTTATGTGTAAAAATAAATAATAGAAGAATATGTGTTTTGCGTTATTGGATTTTATATAAATTAAAATTCAAATGTATCTAATGGAAACTTCAGAGTATTTTTTTGTCAATCTGAAGATGGAGCTGGTCGGTGAGAAAATGTTAAAAAGCTGTTTTTTTTTGTATACAAAGAAGAACCCATGATTACCATTACAGTTTTGGGGTAAAGCTAAATGTAAGAAAACTGTTCAGGTGTTGTTGTGATGAGCAAAAACCATTATGTGACAAAATGTATGTTATACGTGCAACCATGTGAAACTTTTCTCATCATATCAGATTTTAGATATTTAAATGGCAATGTGGAGGTTACCTTTATTGTAGCTTTTTTTTTTTGTTAAACATTTGTCTGGATATTCTTGTATGCGCATCTTCAACATTATTCACCATAGACGGAAGTATTTTGTTTGTGGTAGAAAATTTCGACATACTGGTGATAGGATTTCGTCGTTTAGATATTCAAATAGAAGAACGAATCGCCTGTAAATTTCTAAAATTTCACATTTCAATGAATTCCGGTGGATAGGTAGCAGTTTGAAATTAAAAACATAAAAAAAAAATCAAAATTAATATCGAATTTAAACTAAATTATATTTTTTTCAAAGCTAATAATAATACAAAATAAAAGAAAACGATAAAAATACTTCTCATGTTTAGCGATTTTAACAACTAATTTTTCTAATTTTAAGAGTTCAAGTCAGCTAGTATAGTTAATCATAATGTCTAATTTTGTTATAATTAATTTTTTTATAATTTTAATTTGTTCACGTTATTTGGTGCCTGTTTATGCAAATTCGAACGATTTGTATGATTCCACCGATATATAAATATAGAAACAAATGGGAAGAAGGGCAGAGTTGAGATTTGAGTTAAAAGCAGTAAAGGTCGCAGCCTATATTGCATTGAGATAGCGGGCCTTTTACTGTTAAAAATTAAATTAAATAAATTTTTTTTATTTTATTATTCTTTCTTACTCTCCGTCGTCTGCTCTTCCCTTAATATTAAAAAAAAAGGAAGCACGGCAGAAGCGTTACATTGGTGTCAGCGGTGGGATACCTTAGTAAAAATCCCTACCAAATACAAGAAACATTCTTGAGGCGTTCTGGGGCTAGACACCAGAAAGTTAAGCTTTTTTTTGTGTGTGAAGAGTCATATAAAAGTATGACCGAAACAACAACAACGATAACATATAATATAACTATAAATGGTCGTCTGCTCTTCCTTTTATAAAAAAAAGGAAGCACGGCAGCGGTGGGATACCTGAATAAAAATCCCTACAGCATACAAGAAACATTCTTGATATAATTATAAATGGTCGTCTGCTCTTCCCGTTATAAAAAAAGGGACAGCAGAAGCGTTACAATATTTTAAAATAAAGAGGGTTCGTCCGTTGATGAGGTCAGTCTGGTTCTTAAATTCAATCGTCGTCGAAAAGCCTAGTTATTGAAAACTGGAAGGAACATGTTGATTGTACCTCATAATTTCAACGTATAACAACGACAACACAATAAAATAGTCAAAGCAAAATACCGACTAAAGTCGTTCAATGTAAATCCGCAAAAAAGCGTTCGCACAAAACTGAATGCACCCATTTGCATCGTTCAGCTAAAGAAAAAAAAAAAAAAACGAATAAGGTAAACATCAGAGGTGTCAAAAACGTAAAAATCCACATTTTTTTTTTACAGAAGTCAACATTTTTATTCTATGTTAATTCTGAGCAATGCAGGTCCATTTTTTCATATTTGCTCTTGAGTCGTGACAGTGTTAAATATAGTAGTCGATATAAAAGGTGTTTAAAATTATTAAAAAATAAAATTATAATTATTGTCGATGACGTTAAAAAAAGGATTAAAGCGTTTTCCAAGAAGAAGTAAGAAGATCTATTACAATAAAAAAAATACTGCCTTGAAGCACCTACGTTTTCATTATAAAGTGCGTTTAAGTCAATTACACATCAAACCAATCGAATAATTCGAAGGACCACCAGTTAAAACACAAGCAAGCCTCGCATATCAAATAGTAACCATTTTCCTAATTGAACAAAAAGCAACCTACTTTGTCCCAGGATTAAACAGCGCTCCCCCAAATTATTCGACAGATACAGAGGACAAAGTAGGGCAATGAAGAAAATAAACGTAGAAGAGTGCGCTTCCACTTCCAAAAAGCCGAAACTTAATGCAGATTAAGTCGGGCAAGAAGGTAAAACAAAGATTCTTTAAGCGAGACTGAATTACTAATAGCATTGGCAACCAGCTAAAACACACCCGGAACTGGGAAGAGGTTCTAAGACAATGGCCTCAAACACTAGGATTGCGTCGAAAAACGATCGACAAAAATGATGACCCTAGTCAGCAGCCAGGAAATTTCAAGGAAAAATGAAAAAGTTCACAATTGACGAGCCAATTACAGCGTTCACTTAAGAAGTGCAGCAGGCAGCTGACATTGATGTTCTCGTGGTCCAAAAACGAGAAGAGTGCATTAAACAAAAAGTAAGATTTCAACCGTTAATAATTGTAGTGGGCAAAAAGTTTAATTTTAAATATTTTTACGTATTAATAGACAACGTAAAGTACAAAATGACAAGTTATCGAGAATGCATTGATTTTTATATTAAAATGTCATACGTTTTAAACATTGATACGATTTTTCTTAATTTTTATAAAATAAAATACAAAGTTCAAATTCAATTAAAAAAAAAATTAATTGTTTCTTTTAGTTGTCAGTTAAGCCGATTCTTACAGACAAACTAACAATTTCATATAATAGCAGAGATGTAGATTAATTGGCCGAAATATGGACAGCCTAACAGTAGCGTACTTCTTATTAAGGAGAAACACGTAATAACGCACAATAATCGTCTGAAACTTACTTAAGATTCGGAAGACGACAGAATATAACAAAAGAATGAAGAACAGCAATTGATTGAGACATGATGATTTTCCAAATTGAGTTATAAAAAATAACTGCGTGCAGTAGATATTTTAAACATTAATTTTATGTGAATTCCCGATTTGTTGGTATTTTTCTCATGGCTTAGTAGGTTCTTCTTGAAATCATATTTTAAATTACTTTGTTGTAGTTAATGATACAAAATATATTAACGTTTTAGTCAGTATCAGTAAGATTTAGTAAATCAGTTCAGTATCCCTGATTTTAAAGCCAAATTAAGCAACACAAATTAAAAACAAACCAAGTAAAAATTAACAATGAAAGTGCAAAACAATTCACCCGAAGGCCCTAAGTGAATGGAATAAATTTTGTACTTAACTTAGCAAGAAATATGAGGACTTAGGATTGACACTGCGCAGCCACTCATTTTTTAGCAGCGAACGCACCGGATAAAGGTGCATTAGATTATTTTTACACTTATTATGACGTTATTTTATATAAATTTAATTTCTTTCTTAAATGTTTGCATATTACAGTTACATCTGAGACTCCACCTACACCCATAATCCCCTTTCCCCATATACTTCCCTTCGCCTAACGGCTTTCCTAAATAACGGGTTCCCACCATTTTTGCTTACACAGCAAAACCTGTCACCTATGGACACACCCCCTTTTTCCCTCTCACCAACAAGCGCATAAGCTAAATAGTCATATTTCAGTTATTCAAATGAAATATGACTATTTCAATAACAAAGTGCATTCTTTTCCCACGGGAGCACTTCGCGACCGTGGCTACCCGTTGAATAATTTAACTAGAACATTTCAGTCGTTAATCCACCTTTCTTTAGAGAAGTGCAGCCATGCTTAGGACAGCGGCTTCTCTCTAGAAAATAATAAAAAATATTCATATGTTAAAATAATAATATTAATCAGATAAAAATAAAAAAAATGAAATAAAGTAAAATAAACAAAAGAAAAAAACAAATAAATGTTTTTTTTTAAATACGCTCGGCAACACACGACGTAAATTTACATTAAAGCTCTTACATGTGATGCAAGAGTACGGACGTACCATTGTATTTATAATATCAAAACCATTAAAATAATGGGATGGACCCCATTGACTAATTTCAAAGGTAGAAAACCATTGATTTAATGGGAATTCTCATTGTTTTTACGGTATTTTCCTCTGGCCTAAGTACGTTCATCTTGAAATCATATTTCAAGTTACTTTGTTGTAGAAAATGATACAAAATATATATTAGGTTCTGTTTTTCAAGCAGTAGATACTTGCTTTAAGATTATATTCATGGTAAATGCGATATATCCCGATGAAAGTCGAAAGATGGATCTTGAAGCACGAGTCAGCAGATAGAGAAAAAGATGACTAAAAAAAGGTAAAAACCAAACATATTTTTATATGTTAAAATATAATTATTAATTTGAAAAATGCTTCTTTAAAATAAATAAAAAAAGGACCTGTTCCTTTTAATTTGACAAAATCTTAACGATATTTAGTTTACATTTTTTTTTGTTGACAAATATTTGACAGCCATTTTGGCATCTGAACGACGATGAGCATTTTTGTGTGCCATTATTTCTTAAGCTAACGTAGAGGGCGCAAAAAAACACGCCCTATATAAGTCTTCCCATTATTAATCGATGTTAAATTGATACAAAATCAACTTAAATATGTCGTACGACGACCGTTTAATAGAACTTATTGAAAGCTCATTCTAGACCTATAGAGTCATTAGTGTTGTGGTAAAACCCAAAACAATAATAACTTAAAGTAAGCAATAAACATTCATGAACTCAATGCATATCAACCTACATATGTTTATGTTGAGAATGGTCAGCCGTCACCAAGCGATACCATCGGGTGTTGACCTGATCGTGTTACACATTATCATAATCGGTCGCTATGCACCAAGTGCATTACAATATTTGTTTATATTGATTTTTGTTTATGACTGCACTTACATATATGCTTCACATTGACTGAGCAATTGGAATGCCTTTAAAGAAATTCAACGAAGGTTTATTTTGTCATATAGACATTTAATTCTTACGTCATGTGAAGAGGTGTATTTGTAGGTCATAGGCAAAAGTCAATTCATATTCCAAGAGTGTGATAAATATATATTGAAAGATTTATGAAATTTGGTTAAATTATTTTAAGTATAAATAGGAAAGATTTTCGAGAATAAATTAAGTCTAGTTTTACAATTACATAGAACACGACTCATTTTTATTTGCGGCTGGAGAGCTCAGATAACACTATATAATATAAGGCCCCTCCTGAACTCCAAGATGCAAGGAATGAATGTGAAGACAAAAAAAGCTTCAGAAGAAAAAAAGAAGTTATTGTAAGAAGTGAAGCTTCAGAAGAAAAACAGAAGAATAGCAAAAGGCTTTTCAAGTTCGTCTCGTTAATCAGCTGTTCTTGTTGTCATTGTTGTGACCCGAGAGCCACAACCATTCTCAGACCCCAAATAAATCTTTCAACATCATCCATTACACGCTACCCAATTCCTAGCGATCAGTCACCTAATGAATCATGAAACAAAACACCGACTAGGCACAGTTTTCATTTCGTTCTTGTTATGTAACAATACACTTTGCCTATGCACGTCATTATGACTAAAGCCATATGTGCGCCTCTATTGCAACGAATGCAGAAATGTAAATAAACAGCTGCAATGCAATAGAGTATGTCAAGTGCAATGGGCAATATGAAACCTCAGAACTGAACATTTATTTAAATGTCACATTCAGCTGGATCAAGTGAATCAACAGTGTCCCCTCCATCCCAAATAGTAGTCACCAGATCACAGGATAATCAATCAGCAAATACTACTCGTGGTAATCGTCCGTCAAGAGCGAGATTATCTGGCAGAATTGCGAACACTCCTACTCGTGGTAATAGAGCAATTCAACCACGCTCTTTGTCTGATTCAAACCGAGGTGTTCGGTTATCATCATCTGCAGCTGATTTACTTCTTGGTGCTGGTCCATCGTCAAACAGAAGACCTGCAAGAACTGGTCCTCGTCCTTCACTTTCGCCACAGCCACCTCTACAACCGCAGGAACAGCAAGATCCTCAACCGTCACCACCTGTGTTAGTTGATCGGGATTTATCACCGTTACCGTCGCCGTCGCAACAAGCCGAGGTTATGGCTTACCAAAATTGGACTAACGCTAATGATCTTTTCGCTGAGTCGGAATGGGTCAAAATGTCTGATCTTCGTAACTGGGTGTTGGCTGGTAGAAGTATGCGCTTTTATCTGAAACATGATCGCGATAACTTCAGGACTAATTTCAACAGGATTCCGCGCGTTTATAATCTGTTTCGTCGAAATATCAGGTTTCCTGAGAGCGGATACTACGCTAATATTTGTGGTACGCAGATAGGTTTGGCGGTCGCTAATATGTTATCAGCTTGTGATATACCAGACAGGCAAATCAACAAGGACGGTCAACAAATAAACCTCGACGATTCTAAACGCGCTTTTGATACGAGCGTCACAGTTGCAGCTACTTATTTGGCTGAGCGAGTGCCTGAAGCCATGGTGACGAAGGGCATTTACGACCGGTTGCTCTTTGAACAGTTTGAAGCATTGACATGGTCACCGCAAAATGCTTAATTTTGTGTTTAGTTTTAACTGGTATTATAAGTTGTCGTTAATAGTGGTATGCGACTACGCGCAGCACACCTAAAGTGCTGTCCACGTAAAAAAAAAAAAAAAAATGCAACGAAGGTTTATTTTGTCATATAGACATTTAATTCTTACGTCATGTGAAGAGGTGTATTTGTAGGTCATAGGCAAAAGTCAATTCATATTCCAAGAGTGTGATAAATATATATTGAAAGATTTATGAAATTTGGTTAAATTATTTTAAGTATAAATAGGAAAGATAAAGATATAAAGATAAAGAATAAATTAAGTCTAGTTTTACAATTACATAGAACACGACTCATTTTTATTTGCGGCTGGAGAGCTCAGATAACACTCAATGTAAATCGTGCATTTTAAATGCTCGGAGATATAAGCGGCTCTTGAAGCTAAGAAAAACCATCGATATCTCGTAACCAAACAACCCTTACATGGCGATCTTGCAACTCGAACCTGAATCAAAATTGACTATACAAGCAAAACCATCTACGAAATCGTAAATTTTGTTCTCCAATGACAACCATAGAAGAGATTAACGCAATCTTTAAGAAGTGGGAAGAACTCACGGAATACCAGCCATTGACGTCTGCACCACAAGAAGCAGTGCCCGTATACTCAGATAACACTCAATCTCAATGAAGGAAAAACTAACTATGAGAACGGGCTACAATTTCAGCACTCTTGATACAGTTGAATTATGTTGGATTGCTGTAGATACTACAGTTTATATTACACTATTCTATATTAGAATTTCGGAAATACAATGAAGAAAAGAACATATCCGCCCCGTACTTTGAAGTAAATGGACCCTGCTCTTTATTGAATAGCACGCGAGATGTTGCCATCGCCGATAGTCAAAAGAGCAAGATACCCTATTATCATGCATCCACGCTTTGGAGATATGGAGGATTTATCGCAAATTTAAAAAGTGCGGATTTCACCCTTTGGAATGTTGGAACAGGTTACAACCTAGATGATCTTAATAACAATTTAGTGTTATCATCACTATTCAATCTACCTGGTTTTGGAAATCTCTGGGATAAACTAAGAGATCAAGATGAAGTGCGAGTGCTGCAGGGCCCTGTACTTGCAAAACAGTCTCTTTTCTGCTAAAGAAGAGGTAGAATTTTTTGTACTTATGGCAATTCTGAGCAATGCAAAATTTCTCACAACTGCTAATGCCACGTCACGAAAAAGTCGTTTCACTGTCTATTATGCACAATGTGGACTACAAGTGAATAAAGCGTTGGTACTTCCTATTTTCACTTACTTTACCACATAGAGTCTCGTAAAGTTCAACAATTTTATCCCTGAGGTTGTACGTGCCGGATTATTGGAGATACTAAGAACAAAAACCTATGGAAAAATCTGCTCATATGCCTACACACTCCTTTACGGTGCTGGGATGACCATAATATTGTATACAAAACGACTGTTAAGTACTCGTGGTGCTATGAAAAGTTTTTTTTATGAACCCGTGCGAGCATACATCATCAAATTCCTCGAATGGTATCCAAGAGTTAATAAGCAGTATGGTTCATCACTGCCGTATGTAATATAAGGCCCCTCCTGAACTCCAAGATGCAAGGAATGAATGTGAAGACAAAAAAAGCTTCAGAAGAAAAAAAGAAGTTATCGTAAGAAGTGAAGCTTCAGAAGAAAAACAGAAGAATAGCAAAAGGCTTTTCAAGTTCGTCTCGTTAATCAGCTGTTCTTGTTGTCATTGTTGTGACCCGAGAGCCACAACCATTCTCAGACCCCAAATAAATCTTTCAACATCATCCATTACACGCTACCCAATTCCTAGCGATCAGTCACCTAATGAATCATGAAACAAAACACCGACTAGGCACAGTTTTCATTTCGTTCTTGTTATGTAACAATACACTTTGCCTATGCACGTCATTATGACTAAAGCCATATGTGCGCCTCTATTGCAACGAATGCAGAAATGTAAATAAACAGCTGCAATGCAATAGAGTATGTCAAGTGCAATGGGCAATATGAAACCTCAGAACTGAACATTTATTTAAATTTCACATTCAGCTGGATCAAGTGAATCAACAGTGTCCCCTCCATCCCAAATAGTAGTCACCAGATCACAGGATAATCAATCAGCAAATACTACTCGTGGTAATCGTCCGTCAAGAGCGAGATTATCTGGCAGAATTGCGAACACTCCTACTCGTGGTAATAGAACAATTCAACCACGCTCTTTGTCTGATTCAAACCGAGGTGTTCGGTTATCATCATCTGCAGCTGATTTACTTCTTGGTGCTGGTCCATCGTCAAACAGAAGACCTGCAAGAACTGGTCCTCGTCCTTCACTTTCGCCACAGCCACCTCTACAACCGCAGGAACAGCAAGATCCTCAACCGTCACCACCTGTGTTAGTTGATCGGGATTTATCACCGTTACCGTCGCCGTCGCAACAAGCCGAGGTTATGGCTTACCAAAATTGGACTAACGCTAATGATCTTTTCGCTGAGTCGGAATGGGTCAAAATGTCTGATCTTCGTAACTGGGTGTTGGCTGGTAGAAGTATGCGCTTTTATCTGAAACATGATCGCGATAACTTCAGGACTAATTTCAACAGGATTCCGCGCGTTTATAATCTGTTTCGTCGAAATATCAGGTTTCTCGGTTGCTCTTTGAACAGTTTGAAGCATTGACATGGTCACCGCAAAATGCTTAATTTTGTGTTTAGTTTTAACTGGTATTATAAGTTGTCGTTAATAGTGGTATGCGACTACGCGCAGCACACCTAAAGTGCTGTCCACGTAAAAAAAAAAAAAAAAAAAAAAAAAAAAACTGCGATCGATGATGACACACCCAGAAGTACTTGAGTGGGCCACCATACGATCGACATGAGGGTTACAGTTCTACGTAGCGATGAGTGAATAATCGTGACCACGGTGTGTGGCCTGATTCTGGTGAACTCGATGGTAAGTGACCTGGTTTTGGTGGTGGTAATTGGTGATGGTAAGTACAGAGATGAAGAATAACAAACTTATAAATAGAGAACCAAATGTGAAGAAGGGCAGAGTTAATAATCATAAGTCCAAGAGTTAGGTCGCAGCCCAGCAAAAGACAGCGGGCCTTTCTCTTTAAATAATAATACTATACTTAAATTATATAATAAATAAATAACCAATCCTAAAACGACATACTTTGATTTAACTCTCCGTTTCTGCTCTTCCCGTTCAAACGGAAGCACGTCCAGAAACGTTACATCATCAATGATTTCGTTGCAATATCAGTCAGAGCAGCAATGTTCTCTACCAAAAGAGCTTTATCGTTGCGGTTCTGTTTAACGTAAACAAATCCTCTCATTGTAAATGCAGAAAACAGTTTACCATCTTTTTTTATCTTAATTGCGCTCTGCAAAATAAATATATTTTTAATTGTTAGACATTCGTACATAAACACAGGACAATCAGAAGAATGTCCAAGTTCGCGGAGACAGAGTGATTTTTTTGTTTTAGTGCTGTTGGCTATCCATCAAAGTACAGTGCCTTTGTCGCGTGGTGAAAGAAATTTAACTATCACCAGTGAATTCGGTGTTTCAGTTTTAATTTGTAGACGGAAAATATCCCGAATATTTAAAGGTTTTCAATTTATACTGTGACACAAGTGCTTAAAAGTCAATTTTAGATCCTCGAAGAATTTTTTACCTGTTTTTGGATCTGGAGACTGCTGATTGTTGTTGCAAGATATTCGGCTTGGGGAAGCTATCAAATATCCCACACAGCTTAGTAGGCGGGGTAGTTTTACTACATGGCGATCTTGCAAAAAATATAATAAAAAAAAAAATATAATAAAGAGGAATTGGACGAATTATTCGAAAATTTAAACAGTCCATATCACCCAGGTGAGCCGGAAGGGGAAGTACCAGAGTATATTCCCACAACGAGAACAGCAGATCCAAAGCCGTTGACGATAGAGGAATATAAGAGACGTCAGCATAATCATCACCAGAGTAGTCAGAACAACAAAGTAAAACCCAGACAGGAGATTGGTTCAACTTATACAGGTTAGGAGGGTTGGCCAACCGTGAACTGAAGAAAATGTTCATCGAAAAGGGCTAAAAACTTACAGCGTCAGTTAATGATACAAAATATATTAAGGTTTTAGTCAGTATCAGTGTTCAGTAAGATTCAGTAAGTCAGTTCAGTATACCTAAAACTTAAAAGACAAGTATTTAGATTCATCTGAAAAGAGATTTTAACGAAGTGGAAGCCCACACGCAGCTATAAGTGTATAAAAAGTAAGACCTCGGAGAGGCACCAAATTATAATCAACAATTTAAAAATTATTGTTGAAGGTATTCTTGATATTTGTGTCAATATCCAATAATTTATCTAGAGCATAATGTCTAGATTCAATAAAAATAGTAATAACAACAACGCCAACTGGTGTCAACCTGCCCGACAGCAGTATCAACAACAACAAGCTCGAATGTACGGTCCACCCGTATGTTGTAGGAACGCCCGCCTCCTTCGAGACGTATTCAAAGACCATTTGTAAGAAGAAGTGGTATCTCTAACAGAGTTAAAGATAATCTTAGGAATCCTGTCGTTGCAGTTGATTCTTTGCCTCCTGGCCAACATTTATCAAAGACGAACTCGGAATTGAAAAACGATCCCCTTTATCTTGAAGCGTTCTTTCCAACTCCATCTAAAGAGTTGAGACCCGTGGCTGAGGAACTTAACCATTTTACGAGGTTAGATGGTCTTCCTCCTTTAATAAAGGAAAGTTATGAGAATCTTTGCGCTCATAACATAAACTTCAAGCGATCAATCAGCTACATAACAGTTTTATCCTGGGCACGTGCACTATATTTAAAACGTATGATAGATATAGACTGACCACTGCCGAAATAGAGTTAGTTGATATGATTTATCAACAAGGCAATTATATACTACCAAAGAGTATATCATTGTACTTATCCGGTTTTGGTAACTTTGACATACCATCCGGTCCAGTCCTATGCCAACTACTGTAACTGGATCACAAGGCCAGTTCGTGATTGAGAATCCAACTGATTTGGTTTCTCAAATTAATGCATCAAGAGATATTGGTTCAATAAATTATGATTCGGAATCACCTTAAGTTTCTCCTGACTCATTAGCTTATTTAGGTTGTAGTTTTATATACCGTATAAATAAAGGCAAATTAAACAACAAAAATTAAAAGCAAAACAAGTAAAAATTAACAATGAAAGTATAAAACAATTCACCTGAAGGCCCTAAGTGAATGGAATAAGTTTTGGACTTTACTGTTCCGCATGAAATATGAAGACTTAGGATTGACACTGCAGCCACTCATTTTTTAGCAGCGAACGCACCGGATAAAGGTGCATTAGATTATTTTTACACTTATTATGACGTTATTTTATATAAATTTAATTTCTTTCTTAAATGTTTGCATATTACATTGAAGCTCTTACATGTGATGCAAGAGTACGGACGTACCATTGTATTTATAATATCAAAACCATTAAAATAATGGGATGGATCCCATTGACTAATTTCAAAGGTAGAAAACCATTGATTTAATGGGAATTCTCATTGTTTTTATGGTATTTTCCTCTGGCCTAAGTACGTTCATCTTGAAATCATATTTCAAGTTACTTTGTTGTAGAAAATGATACAAAATATATATTAGGTTCTGTTTTTCAAGCAGTAGATAATTGCTTTAAGATTATATTGATGGTAAATGCGGAATATCCCGATGAAAGTCAGTGTAAATGGATGTTTATTCAACAAAACAAGTTTAACAAAACCAAAGACATTTTTTTTGAGATTTGTTCGGTTTGTTTATACAATATTAATTCAAAACTGTCCGTTCAGTAGAATTTCCATCAAATATACGGAGACAGCACTGTATTCGAATTTTTGAATTATAAAGCGAATAACTATAGAACTTTGATTTTTAGATTCTTATCGCTTAATGGAATTAAAGTATTTACTAAATATTGTTTTCAACACACCGCAAAGTTTATAGATGGTGAAAGGAAAAAGAATTTTTCCTTATGAGTTTCTTGATTTAAATTAAATTCTTTAAGGGGGTCAGTTTTTTAACAAACCAACAAATAAAGAATACTTAAAAGACAAAAGACAGCCATTTATTATTGGCTAAGGTGATTTTTTTTTTTTTTAATAATAGAACTCTTACGTATATATCAATGTATATTTAGAAGAAAAAGAAGAAACGCGCCCGCGCTATAGACTCAGTACATTTCTCTCTGCTTAACTAAATAAAAGGAAAATGTGTGAAGTTTTCAACTGATTAACATTTTGCGGAGAATTTTATGTTGCAAATTAGCTCAGTGGATGAATGTAAATTATTTTCCACTGTCTGTTGCAGTTCACTTGAAGTTCCTGCATTTGTGTTGTGAAGTCCATTTTTTTTTGTTGGCGTTGCCCAACTAAATAAAAGAAAATGTGTGAAGTTTTCAACTGATTAACATTTTGCGGAGAATTTTATGTTGCAAATTAGCTCAGTGGATGAATGTAAATTATTTTCCACTGTCTGTTGCAGTTCACTTGAAGTTCCTGCATTTGTGTTGTGATGTCCTTTTTTTTTTTTTGTTGGCGTTGCGCAACTAAATAAAAGAAAATGTGTGAAGTTTTCAACTGATTAACATTTTGCGGAGAATTTTATGTTGCAAATTAGCTCAGTGGATGAATGCAAATTATTTTCCACTGTCTGTTGCAGTTTCACTTGAAGTTCCTGCATTTGTGTTGTGATGTCCTTTTTTTTGGCGTTGCCCAACTAAATAAAAGAAAATGTGTGAAGTTTTCAACTGATTAACATTTTGCGGAGAATTTTATGTTGCAAATTAGCTCAGTGGATGAATGTAAATTATTTTCCACTGTCTGTTGCAGTTTCACTTGAAGTTCCTGCATTTGTGTTGTGATGTCCTTTTTTTTTGGCGTTGCCCAACTAAATAAAAGAAAATGTGTGAAGTTTTCAACTGATTAACATTTTGCGGAGAATTTTATGTTGCAAATTAGCTCAGTGGATGAATGTAAATTATTTTCCACTGTCTGTTGCAGTTCACTTGAAGTTCCTGCATTTGTGTTGTGATGTCCTTTTTTTTTTTGTTGTCGTTGCGCAACTAAATAAAAGAAAATGTGTGAAGTTTTCAACTGATTAACATTTTGCCGGAGAATTTTGTGTTGCAAATTAGCTCAGTGGATGCATGGAAATTATTTCCACTGTCTATCGCAGTTTCACTTGAAGTTCCTGCATTTGTGTTGTGATGTCCTTTTTTTTTTGCAGGTGTTGACATTTCTCAACACACATAATTTTTCATTTAATCTTTTATCTTATATTCATCATATTGTAACTTATAATTTCGAGATGATACAATTATGTGGTCACTTAACGGGTACTATATTCCGGGCCAAAAATCTGTGGGAAAAGACAAATTGGGAAAGAAGAGCACCAGCAAATAAAGGAATCCCAAGGGTCCTTTCTTTACATTGGAAGGACAATTCAAGTGATTGAAGACCATATTGTATATTTTAACTAGAGGTCGGAAAGTGTTCAGCCCTTCATATTTGTCACTTTGAAGAAATATATGTGTTTTTTGACGCATTCCACAAAACGTATTGGACGTTTCTATTGTAAAGGGATCGCACCAGCGACCACTTAACTAATTGCCGCAAAACAATTAAGAATACATTCAACCTGCTTCGATACTTGATACTCGGTTTCCCGTCCATATCTATCGCACATACTTTGTCCCGTCGCGTCGATCGCCGCGTGGGCTATAGCTATAGCTATAGAGCCGAATCATGATAAAAAAATTATATTCATATTTCTATTGTCACACTTTGTGCATAAGATACACACAGAGAAATTTTCATAGTAAATCGTACTACTTGACGTAGTCAGATTTAATTTTTCCACTCGTAGTGAAAGTAACTACAAAAACAGAGAAAATGTAGTACTCGTAGTAAGTTTAACTACGTTTTCAAAAAAAGCTGTAGTCAAAACTACTACATAGAGCAATTTCTGTAGTCAAGCTAAAAACCGAAGAAATACAGTGCTCGTAGTAGAATTGACTACGATTTTTCGTAGTCAATTTGACTACACCGTGATTTATCAAATAATTTTAAGATAATATGTAAAGAATGCTTTTTTTTGTCCATGGCGTGTCCGAAGGCATTTGAAAACTTCTGGCAGTTCATAGATATGAACTTCTACCAAACGGACAAAACTGCAACGAACTCTAAGTAGGTACGCACCCTTTTGCGGCTCCTGACGTCAGCTGAAAGTCAAGATTAAAAAAAAAGGTGTCAGACGGAAGGCACATATCGATGTGGACAATATTTAAAAATTAAAAAATGTGCAACGACTTCACACCAGCTAATATTAAATCTCTTCTCCTAACAGATTACCAGTTAAAAACTGATCTCCTAATAGATCACCAACAGCATCGAGACAGCGGTCCTTTCTTGTTATAATAAATAAATAATACAAATACGAAACATTGACTTTTGTTATTTTATTTTTCTTAATTCTCCCCGAGTATACTCTTCCCTGAAAGTCAGGAAGCACGGTGTAATAACGGGCCCTAGCCTAACCCATCCAAACCTACCCCACGCCCCGAACCGAAGAAAAGCACTTGGAGAAGCCGGTCACCCACGAGCCTGGGGCGGATACCCCAGCCGGCAACATCGGAGTGGACACCGAGTTCGGGTCCGACAATAGCTCGGCGCAGGTTGCAGAATTAAGGGCTTACACTCAAAAGAACTAATTATGTATAAGACCACAAAGGTATTAAGGGTATATTGTACTTGTATTGTGACTAGAAAACAGATTCTTCAGAACAGGTTTTCAGAAACAGCTCTTTCCTCTACATACAACTGTTTAGACCAAAGGATTGTCAAACTTTAAGCAGCCGGGCTCCCACCACAAGACAAATTATCATGCTATATTATATGCCAGATGATTGATTACATGACAAACTTCAACTTAAAACATAAACTTGTTATTCACCAACATTTGGTCATTTTCTAAATAATGTCTACCGATCAGATCAGACCCAATCGTTTATTTCAGCAACAGTAAATCTACACCTGCGTCTGAAAAGAAAGTGCACAACTATCCCGCTGCTTGGTTTAAAGATAACACACACAGAGAAATTCTCGTAGTAAATCGTATTACTTGACGTAGTCAGATTCAATTTTTCCACTCGTAGTGAAATTAACTACAAAAACTGAGAAAATGTAGTACTCGTAGTAAGTTTAACTACGTTTTCAAAAAAAGCTGTAGTCAAAACTACTACATAGAGCAATTTCTGTAGTCAATTTGACTACGCTCGTCGCCAAGCTAAAAACCGAAGAAATACAGTGCTCGTAGTAAAATTGACTACGATTTTTCGTAGTCAATTTGACTACACCGTGTAGTAAATTTTATTGCGGAGAACTGTAGTAAAATTTACTACGAAACACGAAGAAATGTAGCACTCGTAGTAAGATTGACTACAAATCTGTAGTCAAATTGATTACAATTGTAATCAAATTTATTACACTGATTGTACTAAAGGCGTAGTTAAATCGACTACACAAGGAAGTTAAATTCACTACGAGAGTAGTCAAATTGACTGTAAGTGTAATCAAATTGACTACGCTGTGTAGTAAAATGCAAAACGCAGTAATTTATTATTTAGGCGCCTTTTTTTTAGCACAGACGCTTGTTCTAATTAGTAAGACGAAGTAAGAATTACTATACGAGTAGTCAAATTTACTACTCATTGTAATGAAAATGACTACGTTTTGTAGTAGAGGATGTAGTATATCATTTAGCCACACTCTTGAAGTCTGAACAAGATTGCGTTTTTATAATCTCTTATGAAAAAATATCTGATGAACAAATTATTTGCGTTATCAAAAACGACTTCTTAGCTATTCTAAAATTTTAAGTACATAGGTACAAATATCTACTAAATTATTCGATGGAAAAACGCATCCTATTCACTTGTTTTCGCCGATCACAATTAGCAAATTACCTCATTTCAGTTCTAATGAAAACGTAGTAAAGACCTATTTATTTGGCTTATCCAACTTTAATGCAGATTTGGTTGAAATTATCTAATTTTGAAACGTGAATTTATGTGAAAAATGAGGTAGTTTCGGATTTCATTTGGAGATTTTCAACGAAATTTTCTCATTTGCTTTACTGAAAACGTAAAGCTGTAAAGATAGCCTATCCGATAGTCACTCGAACGCGGCCAAACTCAAATGCAATACAACTCACCCCAGATACAATAAAATTGTCTATATACCAGTGTGTTAAAATTTACAACGCCATGCTCGTTATATGTGTGCATGTGCATCTAATAAGCATAGTGCATACATTTTTTTTGTGTATGGTGTAGAAAAAGAACAAAAACAGAAAACAGAAAAAAGCGCGAAATGAGACCAGTGCTGTCGTTTTTATTAGTTTCAAAGGTATTATTAGAACTAGTGTTGATGATATTGAATAAACAATATCATATAATTTCTAATTTAATTAAAATCACTAATTTTTCTTGATGAGTGTGACTTGCGAACTTGTGAACATGCGAAAGTTTTATTTAGAGTGTAACCCGACAAACTGGCCCTACTACACCTCAGCGGAACTACACTTCACGACGCGCCAATAAATTATTTCTTTAAATTGTATGAGCTCAGTCTAAAATGTCGCAAAAATATTTTCAGCGATACATAACACACATTTGTGTCGTCTCAAAAGTTCATCAACACTATTTCAAAAAATATTGGAACATACCTACTAGAATAAAGTGGAATAAAATTTCTTGCGACTGCCAAATTTGTCTGTCCAAGATTCTTCTACTTTAAATTTTGTTTCAACACTATTTATACCCAATTTTTTTTCCTACGTTTTCTACATTTTTGCTTTGAAAAGGTTTGGATGTTTTGTATGCATAAAGGTACCTAGTATTGCGTATGTTGTCAACAATTAGATTTAAGGTGGAATTTGATTTTTGACAACAAAAGAAAATAATTTCATAAATCTTAACTACACTTCTTCACTACTTTCTTCCTACGTTTTTAACATTTTTGTTTTGAAAAAGATTGGATATTTTGTAAATTTTGTGTGCATATACAGGTTGAATTGCGTACGTGATTTTCGACAACAAAAGAAAATAATTTCTTAAAGCTTAACTACACTTCTACACTACTTTCTGTAAAAAGGACAAAAGTGCAAAATAAAAACATATTCTGGACACAACTCTCTGCGAAAACAAACGAAAATTGTTTTTTTTTTTTTTTTTTTTTTTTTTTTTAAGAAAAAACAAATAATTTCAACTAGTGTAAGGTACACTAGTTTCGTTTGTTTTTTGCAAGCCGGTATACTAAACATGTGTGTATTTCTGACTTTTGTCCGTTTGGCAAAAAGTAGTTGAAAGTAGTAAATCTTTTTAAGCCTTCAAATTATTATTCATTTGCACACGAAATAGTCCAAAAAAAGTTTATTGGACTTTAACGAAAATTAAACCCGACGGAAAGACGACTGCGCATAATGTGCTAAGTAAATATAAATATCATCCCTTTCACCTAACACGGGTGCAAGCTCTCCAGCCGCAAGATTTTGAATTGAGAATGAGTTTTTGTCGACAAATGATAATGAAATTGAAGAAATATTTAAAATTGTGTGAAGTGCCTAAAATGATCAACTAGAAGAATTTTCGTTTGTTTTTTTTTTTTGCAGGTAGATAGTAAGCAAGTAAATATTTACATATTTAACATGTTTAGTGTATGGGTACATGTTTAGTAGATACTTGCTTGCAAAAAAACCTATGAAAATATCTTTTATTTATTAAATTAAAAAACATTTTCAAGATCTCCACTATCAGTTTTACCAATGTTATGAAAAAAAGAATTATTAATTCATTCCGCTCACCACGAAAAAATCTATTTTTGAACAAATTATGAGCTTAATAATAAAAAACCCCAGGAGAATATACTACGTTTATCTTTGTGTATTCTGTATAATAAGTGGACCGATTAATGCAGCGACAGCACTGACATTGCTATTTTGTTATAATTCAAAATGGTGGTTCATTCTACAACCAGAGTTACATCAGATTTCACAGAAAGCGCGTCATCTTTCCTTTAGTCCGGTAAAAAACTTTAAAAAGAAACAAAAACACACTAAAATAATTTAAAAAAATATAAAAGAACAATTAAATATTGTTAAGAAGCATTTTGTCAAGTAAGTTTTTATAAAATTTAACTATTTTCAATAAACAGAAAAACATATATAAATGAAAGTTACCTACCTACAACATGAGTTACAAAAAAAAAAAAATTCAGGGAGCGCGTGCATTAGGTATATTGGGGTATTATAGGTAGGTACAAAGGATACGATACGTTTAGTTTTTTTTTCTTTTTTGTGAAGCATTTTAAGATCTTATAAGAATGAAAACAAAACTCAGATTTAAGGGAGTGCGTGCATTATATGGTATAGATACATTTGATACGGAAAACCAGAAGCATATAAGATTTTGGTGTGCACGTGCATTGTCTAGTTTTGTCGGGCGACTAATTCTCATAAAAAAAACAGCAAATATAAAACAAAAATGAAAAAAATAACTTAAAGAACAGTATAATATTGTTCAAAAGCATTTTGTTATGTTAGTTCCTACAAAATTAAACTATTTTCAATGAAAACAGGCATTTTAAACAGTCGGCTTTTTTAGTACGGTCAATCATTAAAGAAACATAAAAAACCCTAAAACATATTAAAAAAAAACAATGAAATATTGTTAAGAAGCATTTTGTCATGTAAGTTTTTATAAAATTAAACTATTTTCAATAAAAAGAAAAACATTTAAACGTACGTTAAGTACATGCAACATGAGTTATAAAAGATTTCAGGGAGCGCGAGTATTGTCTAATTTAATTATGTTAGTTCATAAAAAATTAAACAATTTTCAATAAAAACAATAATTTTTACAATCATACAACACGAGTTCTATCAATTTCAGGGGACGCAAGTATTGTCTAACCTTGTTATGATAGTTCTGACAAAATTAAACCATTTTCAATAAATTTTATTAAATATTTTTAACAGACAGAGTACGCGTATGCTTCTTGAGTCCGGTCAATAATTTTAAAAAGAAATATAAAAACACTTAGGTAAACAAAAGAACAATCAAATATTGTTAAGAAGCATTTTGTCATGTAAGTTTTTATGGAATTAAACTATTTTAACATCAAATTTCACAGAGTGCGCATCATCTTCTCTTTAGTCTGGTAAAAAACTTTAAAAAGAAACATAAAAAAACACTAAAATAGCTAACAAAATATAAAAGAACAATTAAATATTGTTAAGGAGCATTTTGTCACGTAAGTTTTTATGAAATTAAACTATTTTCAATAAAGAGAGACACATATTTAAACGTACGTTAACTACATGCAACATGAGTTACATGAGATTTAAGGGAGTGCGAGTTTTGTCTAATTTTGTTATGTTAGTTCATAAAAAATTATACAATTTTCAATAAAAACAAACATTTTTACAATCATACAACACGAGTTCTATCAGATTTCAGGGGACGCAAGTATTGTCTAACTTTGTTATGATAGTTTTGACAAAATTCAACAACTGCAATAGATTTGACTACGCTGGTGTAGTTTTTACTACCGCTGTAGTAGATTTTACTACCCCTGTAGTGGTTTTTACTACCCCTGTAGTGGATTTTACTACCCCTGTAGTTGGTTTAACTACCTCTGTAGTGGATTTTACTACCTCTGTAGTGGTCTAGCCTTGTAGTGGATTTTACTACCTCTGTAGTGTTTTTTACTACGCCTGTAGTAGATTTTACTACCCCTGTAGTTGGTTTTACTACCCGTGTTGTGGATTTAACTACCTATGTAGTGTTTTTTACTACGCCTGTAGTGGCTTTTACTACCTCTGTAGTAGTTTTTACTGCCCTTGTAGTGGATTTTACTACCTCTGTAGTGTTTTTTACTACGCCTGTAGTGGATTTTACTACCTCTGTAGTGGTTTTTACTACCTCTGTAGTAATTTTTATTACCCCTGTAGTTGTTTTTACTACCCCTGTAGTGGGTTTTACTACCTCTGTAGTGGTTTTTACTACCCCTGTAGTTGTTTTTACTACCCCTGTAGTGGATTTAACTACCTCTGTAGTGGTTCTTACTACACCTGTAGTGGATTTTACTACCTCTGTAGAAGTTTTTACTACCCCTGTAGTGGATTTTACTACCTCAGTAGTTTATTCGACTACTTTGTGCAATAAATATTACTACACCCGTAGTCGAATTGACTACAACTGCAGTAGAATTTTAGAACAAATACTGACTTCGTGTAGTAAAATATACCACCGCTGTAGTTGATGTTACTACTTGTTGTACGAAACTTTTAGAACAAACCGTAGTAGTTTTGACTGTCTATGTAGTCAATTTTACTACGGTCTCATCGAAAAAGATTTGACTACGGGATGTAGTTAATTTGATTACGGCCGCGTTGGGTTGAGATCAGACTACTTCGGTAATCAATTTAACTACGATTTCTAGTAAATTTTACTACGGATTTCTCTCTGTGTACTCATATAGTTCAACCGGCACCTTCAGTGCACGAACTATAGGAGAAATAAAAGATAAACAAAAATGTTCATATGACACTTTTAGTGCACGAGTATTTTTGTATTTCCAATTTCAAGTGTCGTTGATTTTTGAAGCAAATGCATGGTATGGTCAAATGCTGATTGTGCATATTGTGGGTATATCGATAGAACGTTATCGATTATCGAAGTATGGTTGGAGGTATTCGAAGACAAATAATTTTGTGTATAAATAGGAATAATAAAAATATATTAAAGCACTTCAAACTCTGAAGTCAACTAAGTCGATTCTTTTACTGAGCAACTCGCTGGAGGTTCGATTAAGTCAAATTCAGTAGTTCAGACACCATACAGAGCTATCCGCTTTTGGGTTAAGGTATACTTGGCTACTCAGTCTAATTTTCATCTTCAAACGTGTCTGGTCGTGCGTCTTCGTCTTCGTTGCTTGGGAATTTTATTCGTCTCCGCCATTTTTTTGTCTGCTGCTTGGTGAAAAATTATTAAATTGGAAAGGTTTTGTGTTGCTGCTGGCTGGTGGTGGTTATTTTTTTTTTTTCGTTGCCGCTGCCGCAGCTTGTGCTGTCCAGCACGTGGGCTCCGGTTTCCATTGCTGTGTGTGTTCCTGGGAATTTGTATTGCTGCTACTGGGGTTTTTTTGCTGCGAATTTGCTACTAAAGGTTGCTGCTGTGGTTGGGACTTGTTTTGTTGCTGCTGATCGCGGTCGCGGATTAATTTTGTTCCTGCTGCTGGTTGCTGCTACGTGTTGTCTGGGGTGTTTGCTGCTGCTGCTGCTGCTGGTGTTTTTTGTTTTGGTTTAAGAAAGGGGATTTTTTATTGGGCTGCTGCTGATAAAGACATTATAGATTAGGCAGACAAAATTCGAAACTACAAAAGTTACTACAAAAATAAAAAGCGTGATATGGGATTGGAGGGAGTTAACAAGAAGTGATCCTGCTGGGATTTATTTCGTTGCTGCTGGCTCGCGGTCGAGCGGTTTATTTTGTTCCCGCTGCTGGTTGCTGCTACATGTTGTCTGGGGTGTTTGCTGCTGTTGCTGGTGTTTCTCTTTTGGTCTAAGGATACAACGTACATCAACAATGAATAGTTTATACGACCTCCTTAACAGCTTAGACCTTCAGGATTTTATTACACATTTCCAAACATATAACATCATTGATGTGGATACATTAAAACTTTTGTCGGAGAACGACCTTCTCACTTTGTTTCCAACAGATGTTGGCAATCGTGTGAAGGTTCGATCGAAAATTTTTCAATGGCGACAGAGCATAAATTCTGAAAATGTTTATTCTTTAAACGAACAAACCTCGCGTTCTCAAAGCCCATCCTCGGTCCCTTCAACACCATCATCGAGAAGTAATTCCTATGCCAATCATTCTTTTGACTTGGCTACTTTTTTAAGCCATACTACTAAATTTAATATAGCCTATAATGCAGGAAACTATCTGCCAGAATACTTGAGAGATGAGCTCATACAAGGAGCCGTTAGATTTTACACCGAAAAGAACAATTTAATGAGACATGAGGATTTTTCGTGCATATCAAATCAGATATCTGAAATGTTTCCAAATGAACCCAGTCGTGTTTACTACAACCCCATAACTAGAAAGGGGCGACTTCAATCCGTTTACAAGACAACTTTAGCCCGATTTCGTCGAAATGGTCTTCCAATTGTGACCAAAAGGAGAAAAATAGTTAACTGTACAGAAAGTGCTCACACCTCAGATTGAAATCGACTTCGAATTTCTTCATCCGGGCAAGGATTTAATATTAATGGAAAAATGACCCGAGCTCATAGCTGAAATGATCCCGATCCTGCAAAAGAAAATAAAAGACAAATATAGCCTCAGCAAACTTCAAGCATTTCCAACATATACCGATGAGCAACGAGATATTATATTCTCATTACGTTTGCATGCTGTCCTACCTCCTGGAGGACATGTTAAAAATAAAATAACTAAAAAGAACTGGAAATTTAGTATTGCTTACAGCCAAAATTCATTTATATGTAGGCTGAATAATTCTAATTCATATAAAGAAGAAATTGAAAAACGAAGAACTATATATAAAAATCATGAAATGCATATGCAACCTTTTATATTAATTGTAGGAAATGAAGACTTTTCACAAATAACCAGCTTTCACGTTGTATATGACACTATAATGTACAAATTTGATTCCTTTGTTAAAGCCCTTTCGTGTGCATTTAAAAAAATTCACTATGTTTTTGACTTAAGCTACCAAAAGGTATGTTTTGCAATTTGGGAACTTTTACAATGTCGTATTTTTAACATTATTAACTCAAACATTTGCACAAATGTTACCAGTATACTTTCTATGTTAGACTCTTAATTATATTATTTAAATATTATTTTTTTTTTTTTTTTTTTACTCGCCGGACCAAGTCTACTCTACGGAACCAACACATACACTGAACCTCCACGACTCACAATCAGAGGGGTACAAACATTACACTATAGAGCTTGCAAAGTATAAAATTGGTAGGAAAAGCTTACTTAAGTTTACAATCAAAGATTCTCAAGAAGTCTTCATTTTAATCGCAACGTCCATCCAGAATATCCCTTGCAGCATCTCCATATGGTTGGCACATAAGCAATACGAAATGAAGAGTTATGGCCATGGTGTGTGGCCAGCTTCGGGGGAAGAGTGACATGGGTTTGGTGATGGTGGGAGAGAGTAGAAAACTTATAAATAGAGAAACAAATGGGAAGAGTGGCAGAGTTAACCATCCGAACACAAAAAGAAAAGGTCGCAGCCTAGCATAGAGACAGCGGGCCTTCTCAAAAAAAATATAAAACGTAGAAAAATAAACTAAAAATAACAAATTACAAATTGTTTTCATTTAAGTCCCGTAAATTCGGTGAGCTCTCCAATTCGACGGAGTTATATTCAGAGTTTTATATTCCGGGCCAAAAATCTGTCGGATAAGACAAATTGAGAAAGAAAAGCACCAGTAAATCAAGGAATCCCAAGAGTACTTTCTTTACATTGGGAGGACAATTCAAGTGATTGAAGACCATATTGTATATTTAAACTAGAGGTTGGAAAGTGTTCAGCCCTTCATATTTGTCATTTTCAAGAAATATATATACGTGTTTTTTGACACATTCCAGAAAACGTATTAGACGTTTCTATAGAGCTTGCAAAGTATAAAATTGGTAGGAAAAGCTTCCTTAAGTTTACAATCAAAGATTCTCAGAAGTCTTCATTTTAATCGCAACGTTCATCCAGAATATCCCTTGCAGCATCTCCATATGGTTGGCACATAAGCAATACGAAATGAAGAGTTATGGCCATGGTGTGTGGCCAGCTTCGGTGGAAGAGTGACATGGGTTTGGTGATGGTGGGAGAGAGTAGAAAACTTATAAATAGAGAAACAAATGGGAAGAGTGGCAGAGTTAACCATCCGAACAAAAAAGAAAAGGCCGCAGCCTAGCATAGAGACAGCGGGCCTTCTCAAAAAAAAATATACGTAGAAAAATAAACTAAAAATAACAAATTACAAATTGTTTTCATTTAAGTCCGGTAAATTCGGTGAGCTCTCCAATTCGACGGAGTTATATTCAGAGTTTTATATTCCGGGCCAAAAATCTGTCGGATAAGACAAATTGAGAAAGAAAAGCACCAGTAAATCAAGGAATCCCAAGAGTCCTTTCTTTACATTGGGAGGACAATTCAAGTGATTGAAGACCATAATGTATATTTAAACTAGAGGTCGGAAAGTGTTCAGCCCTTCATATTTGTCATTTTCAAGAAATATACGTATGTTTTTTTTTGACGCATTCCAGAAAACGTATTAGACGTTTCTATAGAGCTTGCAAAGTATAAAATTGGTAGGAAAAGCTTCCTTAAGTTTACAATCAAAGATTCTCAGAAGTTTTCATTTTAATCGCAACGTCCATCCAGAATATCCCTTGCAGCATCTCCATATGGTTGGCACATAAGCAATACGAAATGAAGAGTTATGGCCATGGTGTGTGGCCAGCTTCGGGGGAAGAGTGACATGGGTTTGGTGATGGTGGGAGAGAGTAGAAAACTTATAAATAGAGAAACAAATGGGAAGAGTGGCAGAGTTAACCATCCGAACACAAAAAGAAAAGGTCGCAGCCTAGCATAGAGACAGCCGTTTCTATAGAGCTTGCAAAGTATAAAATTGGTAGGAAAAGCTTCCTAAAGTTTACAATCAAAGATTCTCAGAAGTCTTCATTTTAATCGCAACGTCCATCCAGAATATCCTTTGCAGCATTTCCATATGCTCGGCACATGAGCAATACGAAATGAAGAGTTATGGCCATGGTGTGTGGCCAGCTTCGGGGGAAGAGTGACATGGGTTTGGTAATGGTGGCAGAGAGTAGAAAACTTATAAATAGAGAAACAAATGGGAAGAAGGGCAGACAGAGTAAACCATCCGAACACAACAAGAAAGGTCGCAGCCTAGCATAGAGACAGCGGGCCTCCTTCTCAAAAAATATAAAACGTATAAAAATAAACTGAAAATACCAAATTACAAATTGTTTTCATTTAAGTTCGGTAAATTCGGTGAGCTCTCCAATTCGACTCTTCCCGTTCTCTGACGGAAGCACGGGCGAATTGTAACAAAGCCACCAAATCGCTGAGATGCTATTCGCTGAGTGGTCGCTGGGGTCACTTATTCGCACCAACATACCCACACTGAATATTGGACAGAATCGATTTTCATTTTCAATGTAAGGAATACTACAGAACAGCGACCAGAGGGAGAATTTACAACAAATTTTCAAATAACAAAAGATGTTTCCGCCTATCTCACAGTTCAGTTCTATTAGAAGCTGAAAAAGTCAAATCAAAACTTGAATCAGAAGCAAAAGCAAACGAAATTTTTCAAGCACTCAAGTTCGACACTATGACACCGGAAGATTTTGGGCAGACTTGCTCAAACCACCGTTTCAATAAAATCAAATCTTGTGGTTCGACGGCTGAGGCCTAGAAAAATGGCCGGAGTATAAAAAGCCTCTTGGTTTTCGTCTAATTGATATGGACTTTAAAGTTTTGCAATCAAATGCCACTTCACTTTTGGACAACTCGGAAGAACAAAGAGCAAAGATTGCTATGTTCTTACCAAAGGACCGAAATTTAAAGGAAAGTAGATTTTGTGAAGGGAGCACATTAGTGACCACTTAATTAATTGTTTCATACCAAACCATACTTCGATACTTGACACTTACTTCCCAGCAAATGCATTGCCTTAAGCACTATAGATTCATTACAATCAAAGCATTGTTTTGCCTTCGACTTCAGGGTAATAAAAAGATACACATATATCCGACTCGTAGTCATGAACAACAAAAAAACCATAAGTATCATATTGTTCTGATGGCACGAACGGCCGGCCGGCGTATAAGTAAACAAAGTGCATTTAATGTTATTGAGTTGATCAGCGGTCATCTACTTAGGCCACCAAAATATGTCAACTCAGCACTATGCCAAACGAGCTATGCCACTTAGGATAGCTGGCCGTTCGCCCCTAGCCCGCGTTATTAGAATTATGCTGACTTGTGGTTATCGACTGCATGTGAGGCCAAGAATCGAAGTATGGACTTAATTTCGATAACACACAATTTCTGTATATATAGCAATAGTTTTTGAAAATAAAAGGCTCTTCCTCACTGAACTTCAACCAGTAAAGGTCTTTTTTTTTCTTTATTTATTCTTTTGTGAAGCTTGCGAGCTAAAAAGAATATTTAAAATAATTATACCTACTTGGTTAAAGTCTTAGAGCAAAACCTCGAGTGCATTAGCCAGAGGTTCGAGCTGAGGCATTCATTGAATGCCAAGCGATTTGTCTCGAAGACCTTTCTCTAGACAAGAAGAGGAAAAGTAAAAAAAAAGTCTCCCAACCAACATTACATCAGGCTATACAGAAAAGGAAGAGTCATTAAGACAAAAATAAGGGCCTAACTCTTCCAGCTTTTAATAATTGCAATTGGTAGAAATCGACTATGACATTTTAAGTGCAACCAATAAATCTTACTTTGGTCAGCATTCGTAAGAAGACTTATTCCAATTTTGCGACAAAAAATAAGAGGCAAGTCCTGATTGGTGTTATTAATGGAACTCGAAAATACTGACACAAATTCACGTGATTTCTTAATTCGTTCTCATCTCGATACTGTGCTGAAGCCACCGGTCAACATCAGATTGAATTATGCAGACAGGACAAAAAATTCTCTTAAGATTCGTTAACTCGAAGCTCTCGATTAAATTTTCGTCGGATATTTAAGAAAATTATCAATAGCTGAGATATAACTGAAAGACTCAAGTTGAGCCATTATGAACAATATTGTGAGTAATGAATTATCAGGGGTGAATCCCTCCACCTCTGGAGCGAAGCGCTTCGGTCAAAGACGACATTGATGCTTAAACATCGAACTTTAATTTTCTATAGATTGAAATCGGCTTGACATTTAAAGCCCAACCAACAAATCTCAACTTTGGTCAGCATTCGTCAGAAAACATAATCCAATTTGGCGAAAGAAAATAAGAGACAAGACCTCATTGGTGTTATTAAAGGAACTCAAAGAGTTCGTTTACTGTACACATGTACATTTTATATTTGCACTTTGTTGGGTTCTGATTCATTGTTTCTGGTCCAGTGTTCAGTCCTTCTTCAATGTTCTGTTCGGGACGTTAACATTAGCAACATTTAAAATTAATAAATTATTGTTACAGTTTTGTAACAAAAAAAGCTAATTGCTTTTTCACTCAAAAGTAAAATAAATAGTGGACATTTACTGCTAAAAAAAATCCAAGGTATTTGCTCAAATAACAAAAAAAAAATATATTTTATTTAATTTTTACCTACTTCAGGCACGTTTTTACATATTTTACATATTTCAAATTTAAACAGTTTTGATTTGCGCGCACAAAACTGATATTAAAAAAGTGTCTTAGTTAGGCTCATGTCGAATACGTATACGACGCATATGCATTTTGAATATATATTTCAAAACTATATATACTTTTACGTGCATATCAATTTATATTTAGAAGAAAGAGAAGAAATTGGTATTGTGTAACGATAGAGGCAATATAAAGAGCATATAACTCTGCTTTTACTTTTGACTCACCGATTGTAAATTCAAAATAAAAATAAGGAGGAGGGGGTTTTAAAACACTATGAAGTTGATTCAAATTAATCTTCAACATACCTTATGAAGAATAGAACAAAAAGACATTGCCCTAGTCCCTGGATTGCAGGTGGCAGAATTAAGGGCTTACACTCAAAAGAACTAATTATGTATAAGACCACAAAGGTATTAAGGGTATATTGTACTTGTATTGTGACTAGAAAACAGATTCTTCAGAACAGGTTTTCAGAAACAGCTCTTTCCTCTACATACAACTGTTTAGACCAAAGGATTGTCAAACTTAAAGCAGCCGGGCTCCCACCACAAGACAAAACATTATGCTATATTATATGCCATATGATTGATTACATGACAAACTTCAACTTAAAACATAAACTTGTTATTCACCAACATTTGGTAATTTTCTTAATAATGTCTACCGATCAGATCAGACCCAATCCGTTTATTTCAGCAACAGTAAATCTACAGCTGCGTCTGAAAAGAAAGTGCACAACTATCCCGCTGCTTGGTTTAAAGATAACGCCGACAAGTTACCAGATTTATAATAAAAAGGATGAGCTAACTTTGACGACCATACGCGAAGCAGTATTACCATTACTGAAACATTGACAACAGCTTGGAAAAGGGTGATAGGTAAAAAAGATGAATCTGTAGTGATCCACTACATGCGACCACTCTATTAGCCTTATTTACAATATATGTACATCAATTTCCATTCCCAAGCCACCACACACGATCTTGTATAGTATCATTTTTCGTTGTCATTCACGCAACCGATCCAAAACATTGTCACCCATAAATGTGTCATCTTCCGTAGCCCACTTAGTGAAACCTAACACCACAGCAATTAATTAATTGTCGCCAGTTCTGCTATATACTATAGCTACGGCTATAGTTATCAGTCAGCCGGTACGGTACAAAGGTTCTAAGTGCAGCAAAGTAAGAATGACCACAATGAGCAAGCATTGTTTTGAATTCAATGTATATAATCATATCACACTTCGGTAAATAGGCCGTTGCGCTGCAATGAACTGGAACTCTTCATGCAATGGTTATTGGTATCAATGCGAGTTGACAAAGGAATTGTGAAAATTATGATGATAAGGCATTTTTTATATGAGGTTGCGTAAAAATGCATTTTCATATGGAAAATGCTATATTATTAAGTGGTCAAATGGTAATGGAAATTGCTTTAAGAAATTAGTATAAATAGGCAAAGGATGATGAGGAATAGTCAGAATTTAGATATCATTCAAACTTGAAGGTCGCAGCCACGCATTGAGACAGCGGGCCTTTCAAGTAATAAATAAATAAAACTAAAAATACTTCTTTTATTTATAAATTCTCCCCAAACAAACTCTTCCCTGAATCGTCAGGAAGTACTGTTTGACTGGGTCATTACATGGTGGCAGCGGTGGGATTCTTTTTTCAAATCCTCTACCTAAAATAAAAAAAAAGAAAAATTATTATTTTTTTAGCCTTGCCATAACAAGAGACCACTCTTGATGCGTTCTGGGGCTATACACCAGTGAAAAAGTGAATTTTTGTGTTAGAAGACCTGCAACCGTAAGACCTTGCTAGCTTTAGAGCGAAAGCATTTGGCTGACGGCAGGCAGTGAAAAAAGACCCAGGGTAACATACATCTTTAGGGCGTGAAGTCTACTGGGCAACAACAGCAGTAACAACAAAAAGAACATTATTACTCCCCTTTCTCTTACAAAAGTTTCTAATAAAGAGGATGATTTTTCCTCACTAAAGACAAGGCAAAAGGCATTACCAGAAGATGATACCTATTTATTAATATAAATATTCTATCTGTTTACAGATATCTACGCGCTCCTACCCATGAATATAAAACTATAATATCAACAAATGCCAAAACTTTATTAAAAGTATGCAAAGCCCAGAATCAATTAATAGCTTCCTCTCTGCCTGGTACATCAGCTTCCTGTGCGAACTGGTTAAATGACCCAAACTGTTGTAAGTTGGTTGCTGTTATGGTTATTTACCGATCTGTTGGCGAGAGAGGCTGAACAGATGTTTGTTCCTGGTGAAGAGTATTCTGTTGAAAACTCATATTTCCCTTATCAAGTAGATCTTGGTTTAGTGACCAAATCCGCTTACTCGTCTGTGACCTGTCCTGCCATTTATTTCATTAGTATTGTGATATTAGCCTTATGTGGTGTAAACCGTGGTCAGAATGCTAGATTTACACTTGATGTTGACATCCATAATACTTTATTTTATCGTCAAATCGTAAAGACATAAAAATAATAAAGTTTCAATAAATAATTTTTAAAAAACACTTTTTGAATTTTATTAACAAAATTGGCAAAAATGATTGCATATGTTTTTTCGGAAAAGTCAGTACGCCTAGTAATGTACGAGACACTGAAAAGGAATCAGAGGAACCAAACACAGTAAGTTTTGATTCTGCTCCTGTAGGTAGAGATCCTTGTGCATGGTTGTCTTATTAACTGCGACAGGCAGAGGCGATCGAAGCTTTCTGTAACTCACGAATTACAGGAATTACCAATCCAAGAACCAATTCCATTGGGGAATATTTAGTCAGAAACTAATTATAAGTAGCTGTAACTACTTTTTTAAGACGAAGTAAATTTCTTTTAAATTTTGTTGGCTGATTTTGTGTACATCCTTTAAGAGCTAGACGATCCACCATATCCATCTTGAATATCTGACAAAAAAATTTTAAGGGACACCCCTAATTTTTGTATTTAAATATTATTTTTATCACTCATGTTCTTTACTATCCAGATGTAAATAGATTTTAAATAAAACTAAATTCTCATATATTCCAAAATATTTCAGGCTTCGACAAGAAAAGGAATGACTGATTTCTCAACTATCAGCAGCGACAGAAACAAAATTCAGTGGGAAGTATTAGCGGAGGAGTTTTTAACGTGAGTTATTTTTTAAAACGCAGCGTGAATTGTTAATGGAGGAGCTCTCAAAGTGAGTTATTTTTGATAGCTTGAAACTAAATTCTCATATATTCCTAAATTTTCCAGGGTTCACGAGGAATTCGAAAGACTGTTTGCTCAAGACTTAACCGTTTCAGCTTCATTACAGGAGGAGAATATGAGGTGAGTTATTTTTGATAGCTTGAATTTAAAATTTTGTGATATTCTCGAGTATTTTGGAAAGAAATATTTGAGTTCAGTAATTAAAGCCTTGGAACAACTACCGGAAATCTAGATTTCAGTGGCAGAGTATACGAAAATTTGTGGTGAGGATATGGGATTGAATTAATATTGCCGAATCAATGTCTACCGAAATAAAGGCTGAATTTCTGAAATTAGAAATGAAATAATGGAAGCAATTGAGGGATTTCAAGAGAAAGATAGTGGACGTACATGAATAGAGACGTGCGTCGTTAGTGGGATTAATTATTTTCCACTTCATGTTGCAGTTTCACTTGGAGTTCCTGCATTTGTGTTGTGATGTACTTTTTTTATGTTTTGGCGTTGAAGTTTCTCAATACACATGATTTTAACTAATAATGTCGAGATGCTCCAATTATTTGGTCACTTTATGGGTACTATTATATTCCGTGCCAAAAATCTGACCAAAAAGTCAAATTGGGAAAGAAAGAGAGGGTAGAAAACTTAATAAATAGAGAAACAAATGGAAAGAAGCTCAGAGCTTATTATCACAAACCAATGAGATAAGGTTACAGCCACGCATATAGACAGCGGGCCTTACTCTCTTATAAAGAATAATGGATAAAATAAATAGTTTTAAAATAAAATTCAAAATTGTTTTTTATTCTTCTATTCAAACTCTCCAATTCTACTTTTCCCGTCTATTAACGGAAGCACGGTAGAACCGTTACATTCCTCTTTTATTATCAATCAATTATATTACACCTACTTGTGTTTTTTTCGGACAATTGCGGTGAAAGTCTTTAAAGGAAATAATAAATTGCAGTACAGTATGCAGTAAGAGAGGAAGGAGTTTGTAGTAGAAACATCTCCCACTGTAAAAAGTGTTACTGGAAGCTCAAAATAATCATTTTAATTCATACAATAACAAGTTTTATCCAACAAGTAATAAACGATGGAAGAACAAACAGAGACAATCTCCCATCCCAGCTCCAGCTCATCGACGTCACATGCTCAAGTGACGAAGAGAGCATTTTTATCTACCCCTTCAGCGACGAACAGCGCGGCATGGAACATCGCCCCTCTCACAATAGTCGCCGCCAACAATGGTCCACTGTCCGCTTACAGCGGTGGTTGGGACAGGGCAAAAGCCCATGGATCCAAGCTGCAGCACTCTTCCATAGAGGCAGAAGGGATAACCAGATCCCCACCAAGACATTACCAACATAGGAGGAAGAGATAAGAGATCCGACAGACAACGAGCTGAACACAAATCAGCAGCATAGAGGAACGCATACCTAGCGGGGAGCTCAGGTTTTCTCGAACGTACGGATTCCTCCCCCTTGCCGCCATACAAAGGAAGATTCAGAGAGCCAGAAGGGGAGAAGCTATAGTCATGACAAACACTGTGTCAATAATACCGCAAGCAACTCCATCCCCACAAAGCCCCCCGGGGTCAGTCAGCACATCTGGGAGTTTTGGCAGCGAAGAAACAGACGCACTCCCTACAGTAGTGGACACACCAGCTTAAAATAAAAATGCATATCTAAAGAATAAATTAAGAGTAAAAAGAAAACCACAATTTGAACTCTAAAAAAAAGGATTATTTTTGTAAAAAAAAAATTGCGAAATTTGAAACAAATCCCATGCACAAACATACATATGTAAAAATCTTGATTTGTCTTTTTATTTCTTTTTTATATTTTTGAGAAATTTGACAAATTGGAAACAACCGCCCATGTACAAAAGTTGGTAGGTACACCTTTTGCATCTCGCTTATTTAAATTTATATTTTGAGCTACTTTCTGATGCATACAATTATTTTTCTGAAAATAACAAAAACAAAACAAAAGTTGACTTATGGATTTCATTAAAATTGCCTTGATATTTGCCTCAAATAGCAAAAGTTTGGAATTAAAAAAGTGGCGGTGGATTCTTTGTGAAGAAAACAACCGAAATAAAGGAAGATTTATCAAATAATTTTAAGATAATATGTAAAGAATGCTTTTTTTTGTCCATGGCGTGTCCGAAGGCATTTGAAAACTTCTGGCAGTTCATAGATATGAACTTCTACCAAACGGACAAAACTGCAACGAACTCTAAGTAGGTACGCACCCTTTTGCGGCTCCTGACGTCAGCTGAAAGTCAAGATTAAAAAAAAAAAAGGTGTCAGACGGAAGGCACATATTGATGTGGACAATATTTAAAAATTAAAAAATGTGCAGCTACTTCACACCAGCTAATATTAAATCTCTTCTCCCAACAGATTACCAGTTAACAACTGATCTCCTAATAGATCACCAACAGCATCGAGACAGCGGTCCTTTCTTGTTATAATAAATAAATAATACAAATACGAAACATTGACTTTTGTTATTTTATTTTTCTTAATTCTCCCCGAGTATACTCTTCCCTGAAAGTCAGGAAGCACGGTGTAATTACGGGCCCTAGCCTAACCCATCCAAGTCTACCCCACGCCCCGAACCGAAGAAAAGCACTGGGAGAAGCCGGTCACCCACGAGCCTGGGGCGGATACCCCAGCCGGCAACATCGGAGTGGACACAGTGTTCGGGTCCGACAATAGCTCGGAAACCTCTACCGTCTAGCTGGGCTCAGTACAGGAGCTGTCAAGCGATCTTATCTCCAAGAGGCTCGGAACATTAGGAGGGCCGAATACGAAGAACGTACCCGCAAAAATGCAGAACGCGCAGAAAAATGGCCGAAAACCAGTAAAAGCAAAGCAAACCATTAAAAACAAAGCAAATAACCCAGAAAAAAAAAAACAATAATAAAATGAAGAAAGAAAAAAAGTGTGTTTAAATCAAAATTTCCCCTATAGGTCAGGTCAACCACTGTTTAAACCAAACCCTTCTCCACTTCAGTCCTCCAAGGTCTCATTCGATTATTTGCTACTACCACCAAGATCTGTACCAATAGCGGCTCCATGCAGGCTTACGCCAAACACTTCTAAGCACACCATTGTACCCTTCTACTCACTTAAGTTTCAAAATTTATTTCCAACCGAAATCGAATATAAATCATCTACTTTAGCGCCATCCATTTTAAATGCTAGTTGCTTCGGCAGGTGAGTTGTTACACACTCCTTAGCGGGTTCCGACTTCCATGCCCACCGTCCAGCAGTTTTAAGCAACCAACGCCTTTCATGGTATCCGCATTGGCACCGTAACTTTCTTTTTTTCGTTAAATCATGTAGCCGGCAACCGACAAACGCCAGCCATTCAAAGTTTGTGTGAAACGAAACGAAGAAGGTTAAGAAGATAAAATACCTACAATTGTGGAAATAACCAGAAATAAAAAATGTATTCGTTTGCCTCTACCCTCTACGCCGCCGCCGCCGTGCCGCCGCCAAAGCCGTTGACTGCCATCAGGTTTCTGCAACAATCGTTTTGCCACCATCAACCACTTCCTGTTGCAGTTTCACTTGGAGTTCCTGCATTTGTGTTGTGATGTACTTTTTTTTGTTTTGGCGTTGAAGTTTCTCAATACACATGATTTTAACTAATAATGTCGAGATGCTACAATTATTTGGTCACTTTATGGGTACTATAATATTCCGTGCCAAAAATCTGACCAAAAAGTCAAATTGGGAAAGAAAGAGAGGGTAGAAAACTTAATAAATAGAGAAACAAATGGAAAGAAGCTCAGAGCTTATTATCACAAACCAATGAGATAAGGTTACAGCCACGCATATAGACAGCGGGCCTTACTCTCTTATAAAGAATAATGGATAAAATAAATAGTTTTAAAATAAAATTCAAAATTGTTTTTTATTCTTCTATTCAAACTCTCCAATTCTACTTTTCCCGTCTATTAACGGAAGCACGGTAGAACCGTTACATTCCTCTTTTATTATCAATCAATTATATTACACCTACTTATGTTTTTTTCGGACAATTGCGGTGAAAGTCTTTTAAGGAAATAATAAATTGCAGTACAGTATTCAGTAAGAGAGGAAGGAGTTTGTAGTAGAAACATCTCCCACTGTAAAAAGTGTTACTGGAAGCTCAAAATAATCATTTTAATTCATACAATAACAAGTTTTATCCAACAAGTAATAAACGATGGAAGAACAAACAGAGACAATCTCCCATCCCAGCTCCAGCTCATCGACGTCACATGCTCAAGTGACGAAGAGAGCATTTTTATCTACCCCTTCAGCGACGAACAGCGCGGCATGGAACATCGCCCCTCTCACAATAGTCGCCGCCAACAATGGTCCACTGTCCGCTTACAGCGGTGGTTGGGACACGGCAAAAGCCCATGGATCCAAGCTGCAGCACTCTTCCATAGAGGCAGAAGGGATAACCAGATCCCCACCAAGACATTACCAACATAGGAGGAAGAGATAAGAGATCCGACAGACAACGAGCTGAACACAAATCAGCAGCATAGAGGAACGCATACCTAGCGGGGAGCTCAGGTTTTCTCGAACGTACGAATTCCTCCCCCTTGCCGCCATACAAAGGAAGATTCAGAGAGCCAGAAGGGGAGAAGCTATAGTCATGACAAACACTGTGTCAATAACACCGCAAGCAACTCCATCCCCACAAAGCCCCCCGGGGTCAGTCAGCACATCTGGGAGTTTTGGCAGCGAAGAAACAGACGCACTTCCTACAGTAGTGGACACACCAGCTTAAAATAAAAATGCATATCTAAAGAATAAATTAAAAGTAAAATGAAAACCACAATTTGAACTCTAAAAAAAAGGATTATTTTTGTAAAAAAAAATTGCGAAATTTGAAACAAACCCCATGCACAAACATACATATGTAAAAATCTTGATTTGTCTTTTTATTTCGTTTTTATATTTTTGAGAAATTTGACAAAATGGAAACAGCCGCCCATGTACAAAAGTTGGTTCGTACACCTTTTGCATCTTGCTTATTTAAATTTATATTTTGAGCTACTTTCTGATGCATACAATTATTTTTCTGAAAATAACAAAAACAAAACAAAAGTTGACTTATGGATTTCATTTAAATTGCCTTGATATTTGCCTCAAATAGCAAAAGTTTGGAATTAAAAAAGTGGCGGTGGATTCTTTGTGAAGAAAACAACCGAAATAAAGGAAGATCTATCAAATAATTTTAAGATAATATGTAAAGAATGCTTTTTTTTTGTCCGTGGCGTGTCCGAAGGCATTTGAAAACTTCTGGGAGTTCATAGATATGAACTTCTACCAAACGGACAAAACTGCAACGAACTCTAAGTAGGTACGCACCCTTTTGCGGCTCCTGACTTCAGCTGAAAGTCAAGATTAAAAAAAAAAAAAAAAAAAAAAAAAAAAAAAAAAAAAAAGGTGTCAGACGGAAGGCACATATTGATGTGGACAATATTTAAAAATTAAAAAATGTGCAGCTACTTCACACCAGCTAATATTAAATCTCTTCTCCCAACAGATTACCAGTTAACAACTGATCTCCTATCCTAATAGATCACCAACAGCATCGAGACAGCGGTCCTTTCTTGTTATAATAAATAAATAATACAAATACGAAACGTTGACTTTTGTTATTTTATTTTTCTTAATTCTCCCCGAGTATACTCTTCCCTGAAAGTCAGGAAGCACGGTGTAATTACGGGCATTATTTTTTTCGTTAAATCATGTAGCCGGCAACCGACGAACGCCAGCCATTCAAAGTTAGTGTGAAACGAATCGAAGAAGGTTAAGAAGATAAAATACCTACAATTGTGGAAATAATTAGAAATAAAAAATTTATTCGTTTGCCTCTACCCTCTACGCCGCCGCCGCCGTGCCGCCGCCAAAGCCGTTGACTGCCATCAGGTTTCTGCAACAATCGTTTTGCTACCATCAACCAAATCAAAGAAAAGAGTTTAAAAGATATTTTAAACGAAATAGCATCAACAGAACCTCCTGAAAATTGTAAGGATGCGGCATTACTTTGAGCTCTGCATGGATATTTTGTACCTTTCCAAAAGGTTTTCAAGAAGGACAAAGAGGGACGGAAGGCTGTTACGAGATATACCATCAAGGACTCGCAGAACGCTTTTGTTTGGATAGGAAGTACAATTCAAGTCGTAGAGGACCATATCGATTTCATCAAAAAAATGGGTGAGAACATCCAGCTATTCATTATAGTTCACGGTGATTCAATCCTGAACTTTAATGAAATTTTCCTATATTTTGATGGAGTTAAATTTAAGTTTAATTGCTTCATCCGAGCAGTGGATATCTGCTTTAAAATTTTTTATTTATTTAATCTCGAGTATCCCACCGCATGTTCCTTATTTTGGGGTTTCATAGAATCCCAATTTTTTCAAAGTAATAAAAAGAAAATTTGTACAAGGACTCATGTTTTGCTGAATGAGATCCTATAATTTACCTTCTTTTTTTAAAAAAAGCACTAAATTTATAACTATGATAATTTTTCCTGCCATTTGGCTTATCTACACAATACGTTTGGTTCATCCTGGTGAAAATGTCTGAAATAATAAGTGAGTGTATTATAAAAATTTAGATATATTCGGGAAATTTATGTCAATCGGAAATATTTCCAAAAGATGACCAGGAATTTAGATCCCTTCTTCCACAATTTAAATTGGATAACATTTTTAAGGATAAGTATTTTTTTTTTTTTAATTCATGTATTTTTTTTATTTTCAGATTGCGTAGACTCATTATAACTATTTTTTTGAAGACTGTGTTCCGCAAACGAGAGATTCGTTGTGCACGTTTACACATAGCACAAATAAATGACTACAAAATAAAACTCACAGAACTAGTGTACAAGTAATACGACATATTTTATTTTCTTTTTTTAGGTCCGTAAATTGAGGTTGATTTGCTTCCTCCCAAACGGATTGAGACGTATTGCTGCAACGGAACAAATGCGAAGAACAGCTTCAACTAATACAAGCGCATTTTCCCAACAGTATTAAGAGTCGTAAGGGAGAGGTATCCCTCCCTAAGCGATATAGAGGGCTCAACATTTTTTAAGAGTTCCTGAAACATTTAGCCTTCTTGAAATATTTAGCAGTATGTCAAGCGCAACATTATGGTCCTTCGAGCCGGAAACATTGGAAGAAGCCTTATATTGAACACCAAAAGAATGATCAAGCTGTACAGAAGGAGGAAGAAATATTGCATACATCATGCCTCGCTTTCTAACCGTTTCCTTTCTGGATTTATAAAACTTTTCGTTGCCAGTGTGTGGTAAAATCGACAGTACAAATTTCGCATCAAGTTCCTTCTTTTTTTGAGAATTCCATTCAAGAAATAGATGACCCTATCGATTCTTGACGACAAAAAGCGATAAACATCCAGCCATTAATTCTTGGCTTAGGTGATATTTAAAAAAAAATAAATATTAGTGAAATAGATGAAAATGAAATGAAGTTATTAAAGAAATAAGAAAATTGAGTGTTAATTGAATGAATGAAGTGAGTCAGTGACCGACTCCTCTTATTTCTTGTTTTTCTTTAAATGGATGAAGAAGTTTGTACCTTGCTCAATTAATTTTTTAACTGCAAACTTTACTTTAAGACGTTATACGTACAACATTGCATGCCATTTTTTAATTATCATTAGAGTACAGACTCTAGTTCTCCCTGAATTAATTTCTTTGGATTTAATAAAATTAAATATACTAAGATTATTCAAATAAATTCAGCCTGATGTCAGATATTGTGTTGCTTAAGTAAATACAAATGATTGTTAATTCGTCTTCAAGCGGTTGTGATACATTTTTAAATTTTCGAATTGTGCTAGCCTTTTCTGTAGAGCACGTTACCATAAAGAGAAATGTATATATACATGTCTCTATCGTTTATTCAGAAATGTCAAAATCATCACTTAATGACAACTGACAAAGATATATCGATTTTCGAAAGCAATTAATTAAATTAACATCGATTAAATACGATCAGTTTTTCTTTCTGGAAAAGGTCTACAGAAAAATAAAAATCAATTTGTAACCTCTTTTTTTTTGCAGCTCGCAGGCGTGAAGCAGCTCGCAGGCATGAAGCAGCTCGCAGCCGTGAAGCAGCCGTGAAGCAGCTCACAGGCGTGGAGCAGCTCGCAGGCGTCAAACAGCTCAAAGGAGTAAAGCAGATCACAGGCGTAAACCAGCTCGCAGGCGTGAAGCAACTCGAAGGCGTGAAGCAGCTCGCAGGCGTGAAGTTGAACTGTCAAAACCCAATTGGGATTGGAATGTAAGTTAAGTTTTAAATTTTAGGTTCTGAGAAAAAATTCTGATAAGACCGTTCATGCTTCAACTTCATATAACTGTATTTGGACTTCAAATGTTAATAGAGTACAAGTAAGAATAACTGATGTTGAACTGAATAATCTAACAAGATTGGAAATCAGCGCACTCCAAGAGATTGCTTATGAGTAGATTTAAACGTTAAATGTTAAAAAAAAAAAAAAACTAGCAGGTAATCTGGATCAGTTTATTCCTATTTACCTATATCGGTTTTATAGTTCTATTAATATCCGAGTGCAATATTTATTCTGAAACTAACCAATCATCATTAATTCGCACCACGTTTGCTTCTTTATTACTACTGTCAGAAGGGTTACGACTTAGAAAGTCAACGTGTGGTATAGATCCTTAGGGCAAAAAAAAAAAACAAAAAGACCACTTTCAATAGATATACTTCAGCATTTAAGTTGAATGATGGAACATTATATACAGTTATATTTTATGCAGAAACCATAGGGTTGAAACGTTTGGAAGCAGAAAAGGTAAGAACGTCGACTATTAATGCCGCTATTACTGACAGAAGTGGTGACCCAATGACGGCTGTTAATATGGATGATAAGTCATTCGACAATTATATTGCATCTAACGCGACGAAAGAGTGTCCTATTCCTTATGTCTTCAAGGTAGTCGAAACCGCAGAAAAGAACTATAGTAATATATTTTAACATTTAGATAATGAAAAAGTATTAAATTATGACCACAGAAGTGTTAAGGAAGTGCATAGCTTTTTGGGCCTCTGTTCCTTTTTCAGAAGGTTCATTAGAGGATTCTCCGTATAAGCTGAGCCTTTATATTGATTAATACGAAAGGATGCTAAGTTTAAGTTTGAAGCGAGTGAGTTACAAGTACTTGAGGCATTAAAACAAAAATTGATGGAATCGCCTACATGTTGTATAAGCAACCTATGACCCTAGAGACAATGAAGGGGCGCCTTTGCAACAACAAAACGATTTCATAAAAAAAGCCTTGATATTTTGATATTTGCCTCAAATAGCAAAAGTTTGGAATTACAAAAGTGGCGGCGGCTTCTTTGTGAAGAAAAAACAACCGAAATAAAGGTAAGATTTATCAAATACTTTTGAGTATATTAAGTAAAGAATGCTTTTTTCAGGATTATACTGACACACAATCAGCTTACTCCGGCATCGATCAGCTAGACGGATTACTACACTGGTTCTCCAGGTCTGCTAACGAAGGTAGGCTATAGAATGCCCGCCCCCCACCGTAATCTCCTTTGCACCCTGTTTTTGAAGATCGCATTATCAGCCGCAGAGCTGAGGTTGCAAACAAGCTTAAGACAGCGGGCCTTTGTTTTTTTCTTTTTTTTTTTTTTTGAAGAAAATAAAAAGTAAATAAAGAAATAAAATAAGTATTTTTAATTGTTAAAAATATAATCTTTTCTTAATTTTTCTTTCTGTCCGTTACTCACTCTTCTCGCTATTATAAGCGAAAGCACGGTGAGGGCGCATAACAACTTGGCCACCTCGGAGCTGCGATTTGACACCGTTGGACTATTATTTGTGGGGTGCCGGGAAAGATAAGTGTCTCGCCGACAAGCCAGAAAAAATTGACGCTTTAAAGGACAATATTCGTGAAGCCATTGGTGAAATACAGCTGCACACAATCGATAATGTGCTTAAAAATTGGACCGATCGTGTAGGCTACTGCATGGCCAGCCGAGGCAGCCATTTGAATGCCACGTCCCTACTCAACCATCCACGAACAATCCTAAAACTATAACATAAAATCTATTGTCAAAGATTTAGAACAAAGACTTTCTTCTTTGGATTGTGGATCCACTGGTACATCAGAATTTGACGTACTTCCCAGTTAACCAAGTGTTAACCAGTAGTATTTTACTACTCCTTAGCTATTGTTGATCTAACCGCAACAGACATTTGTCATTGTTGATCTAACGATAACCCAAACAATTAAGGAATATTTTGGTAAACAAAATTGCGAAATTTGAAACAAACCCCATGCACAAACGTAAATAGGTAACAATCTTGTTTATTACTATTATTACGTGATTATTACTAGTATTACTTTTTCTTTAAAACTTACATATGTATAAAATACTCAATACCCTCCTCAGTGGTTGTTTCTCGCCACGGGTTTTTATTCAAAAAAAAAAACTTTCTTCAATATTCAAAAGGGTACAAAATCCCTTTTGTCCAAACTTTTTTAAATTCCTTAATTACTTAAAATGATTTACATTTGCAGTAACTCTTTTTGAAAATATGTTGCGAAAGCAATTTGATTGCATGAATTGTTGCCTTCATCATCAAAACACTTAAATGGAAGATTCAAAAAATTCAAAACTGGCTACTCAAAAAGATTTTTCACTTTTGTAGTTGAAAGTACCAGCCAAATAGAACCCATCCTGCAAAGGAAAAGAATTTTTTTTTTTCAATCGAATATGAAACTTCAGGTAGTAATATTATCATAATGAATGAAAAATCGATTATTTACTTTTAGGTATCTGTACTAGAAATTTTGAAGAAAACTAAGCAGGGCAGAGCATTTTTAGAATCCTATCGCCTCAAAAACTGTTTGACTCCAGAGGATCAAAGAAATTTGCTCCACAAGATTGTCCGATATTTTAAAGAAAATATAAAGAAAATGACGGTCAAGAGATGTGAAATCTTGGCAGAGGAAATCGTTAAAATCTTTCCCAAAGAAAACTTGGTTGGTTTTTGGGATTAAAACATAATGCGCTTTAAATTACAATATTGAAATTGCAGAGTTCGTACTTTGTTCGAGGGGTTAACAAAATCCCCCCCCCCTCCCCAAAGGTAAACTATACGACCGATATAGAGGACAACGAAGATCTCTGAATTCGCTCTATAAAAATGAACCCACGTCATTTAAGAAAGTAAAACATGTAGAAGTGGATGCAAACTATGGCATTAAGGAGGGATATGATATGCCAAAGCAGTGACCCTGTCATCCAGACAGTCCTTCAGGAATGGCCGCTCTACAAATATTCACGAGCACCAGAACTGGTAAGAACTTTCGTTTTTAAACTAATTTCTTTAACTTCTTTAAAACAAATATTACATTCAAGTACATAATGTATCTACATCATTATTAATGTGTTTTGTTCTATTTATTTACAGATTGCCACGGATTATACCTTCATCAAACCAAATAATGGCTTCGACTTCGGAAAATGGCAACAATTTTCAAAAATTGCCTTACAATTGTTCACCGAGAGGATTAAGTGCAACGCCCTTAAATCATATCTGAACGAATTCAGGGCGAATACTGGCACCCTTGACATAGGTAAAACCTTGTTTTTTAACTCTTTTTTTATTCAACTTTTTTTTAACTGTTTTTTTTTTAACTTTTTTTTATTATTTTTTACTTATGAAATTTTAATTTATTTCCAGATAAAGTAAATATTGCCTATGAAACTCTTTCATGGACTGTTGCCTCCATCATCGAAGCAATACAAGGGAAAATTGAAAAAATTCACCATTGAAGACTCCAGATATTCGTTCACACTAGAAGTGGAAAATGCCAGCCAAATTGAACCAGTACTTCTAAGAAAACGAGATGAATGCGCAAAGTCCAGTATGAAACTTCAGCCCGTAATTATTGTAGTTGGTGAGAAATTTAATTTTAATAGTTTTTACGTGTCCTTGGACAATATTAAATTTAAATTAGATACTTATTTATGCTGTTTTACTTATTATTTAAAGCTTGTATATAAATTAAATATTCAATACCCACCTCATCGTTTCTCGGTGAGGGTTTTTTTTTTTTGTTTTCAAATGTTTTTCTTTAATATTCAAGACCGTACAAAAATTCCTTCTGTTTCAACTTTATTAAATGATATCAATGCATTAATTACTTAAATCAGGGGTTCCCAAAATGTGTGCCGTGGCGCCCTGGGTCCAGATTTTTCCTTTTTTCATTTTCATTTACAGTAATTGGCTTCTCGACTACTGTTAAGAAATTAGAGTTAAGCATTTTAATTGTTTTCTACGGCTTTTCTCGCGGTACTAAGAACTTTCTTTATGACTTCCTGTGCTATTCTCCACAGTATTCTGCGCTTTTTTCCAAAGTCTTTAGTAATTTTATTCTGCGGCAGCCCGTGATATTTTTCCTTTTCCGCGACTTTCCATGCTTTTTTCCGTGGCATGTCGTGTCCGAAGGCATTTGGAAACTTCTGGCAGTTTATAGATATGTACTTCTACCAAACCGACAAAACGGCAACGAACTCTAAGTACGCACCCTTTCGCGGTTTTTTTATCGCTTATTAAAATTAATTTTTTCAGCTTCTTTCTGATACATGCAATTATTTTTCTGAAAATAACACAAACCAAAACAAAAGTTACCTTGATTTCCTTAAAAAAAAAAATGGTTTGTTTTCCATGGCGTGTCCGAAGGCATTTGAAAACTTCTGGCAGTTTATAGATATGTACTTCTACCAAACCGACAAAACGGCAACGAAATCTAAGTACGCACCCTTTCGCGGTTTTTTTATCGCTTATTAAAATTAATTTTTTCAGCTTCTTTCTGATACATGCAATTATTTTTCTGAAAATAACAAAAACCAAAACAAAAGTTGACTTGATTTCCTTAAAAAAAAGCCTTGATATTTTGATATTTGCCTCAAATAGCAAAAGTTTGGAATTACAAAAGTGGCGGCGGCTTCTTTCGAAGAAAACCACCGAAATAAAGGTAAGATTTATCAAATACTTTTGAGAATAATATGTAAAAAATTGTTTTCCATGGCGTGTCCGAAGGCATTTGAAAACTTCTGGCAGTCCATAGATATGTACTTCTACCAAACCGACAAATCGGACATCAAGGACTCCCAGGAATCTTTCATCTTCCTATCAGCATCAATACAGAATGTAGAGGACCACATCCAGCAACAAAAAGGGGACAATGTCCAGCCTTTTATAATTCTGGTGGGTAAGGATGTAATTAATTTTAAGGAAATATTTTTATATTTCGATGGGATAAAGTTTCCTTTCATTAGTTTCATCCGGGCGGTGGATATTTGTTTTAAGACTTTTTTCCTATTTAACTTTGAATTTCCCAATCCAAGTTCCAACTTTTGGAACTTTATGCAATCACTGTATTTTGATAATAAGAATTTCTGTGCTACGCACGTCTATACTGTGCAATACAGGACAGCTGTTTTGGCACTAAGTGAAACACAAATAGGTGAAAATTCTGATCATACAGAATTTAACCTTTATGGTTATAGCTTAGTGCCATTATTCTTTTTTCACCACAGTCTCGCTGTTTATATAAGAAATGATGTTGCGTACCAACTTCAACCACAATATGGTTTGTGCTCAAACATAAACTTTAACTTCTTGGGGTTTAAATTCTCGGTAAATTAGCATATAGTTCATACATGTTTCATTTATCGGAGCCCAAAATCTGGACAGAAATTCAACTTTAAACGAATGTCAATGGCATATTATTTAATTAGAATGGGTAATGATGGGTAATGCTGCGGCAGAAACTAACACAACAGGCATTATAGAGATATAATTACATGGAAAACATCACGAATCGACACAAATACTGATTTCCTTCATAGGCTTTTGTTTACATCCGATCCACTCATAACAGGCCTACGAGCTATGTTATGCAGGTTTCGTGCCTTCCTTTCGTCCCAGTTTCGATGATATATGACCATATGTATGTAATTGCTGGATGTGTTATAATGATATGAACTTTAGCTGGTCGATGATTGGGCTACCCATGAACAAGGCTAATTTTAACATATTGCAGGCGCATTAATTTTGCCCACCTAGAACACTCAAATTGCACACTGTGCAAGGCTGTGAATTACTTGAGTCGATGTATATAGAAGATCTTTAATCGACTCCGCACGCTCCTGGGTCAATGACGGTAGATTGAACAGTGTATTCAACTGAATGTTGACAAGAACGCGAGGCAGACAGAAGTAGCTTTTCAGAGTCACCTGCCAAACTGGTCTTCAGATAATGCAACTTTTGGATGTCCGATAGCTATGATTTAGTGCCTACTATCATGCCAAATTATCTGCCATTGTGGAGGCAGTCAAGCACCGGGATACAAATTTTACCGATGTGGAGGGGCCGCATTTTTTAAGAACTACTTGAAACCTGTACCCTTCCGAATGGGAAAGCACCTACTGTAAGTATAATCATAGTGGGCTATCGCATTGCGATTCATTTCTGTGTCATCCTATAGATACTTACTGCTTGCTATGGGACTTAACAAGTATACATACTTATCGCTATAGGGCGATACGACCAGTGAACCACTATGGGTACCGACGCGACTTGCTAATTGGTGTCATATGGCCGGCGCTGCTTTCGTATATATCAATTGGATAGATAGAAAGGTTGCAGTCATATAAGCATAGAGACAGCGGGCCCTAGAGTAAAAGATTTAAAAAACTCAAACACTGTTTTTATTTAAAGGAACTAAATTCTCCCCGTACAACTCTTCTCCCCGCAACAGAGGAAAGCACAGTTGTCTGTCGGGTCATTTCATGGATGGGTCGGGACTTGGCCGCAGCTAAACAAATAAATACCACATAGAGTCTCAGACATGGGTATCATTTTGGCATCTACATAAAATAAACATATATTGGACTTCTAATGTCGCTCCCACGAATCGTTGCTATAGCTGCTGGTGTCGGCACAGTCTTCCTTGTGTGGTATCAAATATTGGATTCGCTGAACTTGTGGGTGTTATGGTGACGCAGCACTTTTGGACAAAGAACTGGCTGGTGACTTGAAGACAGAATTGGTCTGTTGTTACTATTACTTGGTACTCACTCATAGCGAACGGTCACGGTCGACATCGATATTAGAACATATAATTTGTGAAATAAAGGTTTGATATTAAACTACCTTGTATGTTCGGCAAAGTGACCTCTTGTAACATTGAAAACTTTCAGATTTGTAGATTCGCTACCCCTTCAGTCAGGACACTAGGATTAATTGATATTTTAAAACATGTTTAAATGTAATTTAAGTAAAAATGTGCGATCCAAACAACCATTAAACAAAATGTTTAAAGATTGGCCCTTTTTAAAACAAGCTGAATCAGTGAGTCAGTGACCCATTCCTCCATTTGTTTATGTTTTTTTTTTTTTTTTTTTTTTTCTTAAAATGGATGTAGCTATTTGTGCCTTGATGAAAGAGCGGAGTCTGGAAGCATCATTATCTGAATGAAAGAGCAAAGTAACATATTATACGAACATTTTCCAAATGTAAAAACGCAGCTCCACACAGTTGCATGGATACAAATAACCTCTGATGCCGGTTATAGCGATTGAGCAGCCATAAAACTACGACGCCATCAATTCCTGCAGTTATATAAAACATTAAAATGTGTCATACATTTAGAGTAGTTTCCTGGTTCAGGATTATAATCGACAATATTTATTTATTAAATTAAGAGTAAAATCAAAAAGAATTATTATAAAGTCAAAAACAATTGAAAAACACAAGTTGAAATGGAAAAATAAACGATTATTTTTGTAAGAAAAAAACTGCGAAATTTGAAACAATTCCCATGCACAAACATACACAGATAACAATCTCGATTTCTGTTTTTATTTTTGAGAAATTTGGAAACAACAGCCCATATACAAATGCAGGTACACCTTTGCAGCTCGCTTATTTAAATTTTTTTGTCAGTTACTTTCTGATGCATACAATTATTTTTCTGAAAATAACAAAAACAAAAGTTAACTTATGGATTTCATCAAAAAATGCCTTGATATTTTGATATTTGCCTCAAATAGCAAAAGTTTGGAATGACAAAAGTGGCGGCGGCTTCTTTGTGAAGAAAAAACAACCGAAATAAAGGTAAGATTTATCAAATACTTTTGAGTATATTAAGTAAAGAATGCTTTTTTCAGGATTATACTGACACACAATCAGCTTACTCCGGCATCGATCAGCTAGACGGATTACTACACTGGTTCTCCAGGTCTGCTAACGAAGGTAGGCTATAGAATGCCCGCCCCCCACCGTAATCTCCTTTGCACCCTGTTTTTGAAGATCGCATTATCAGCCGCAGAGCTGAGGTTGCAACCAAGCTTAAGACAGCGGGCCTTTGTTTTTTTCTTTTTTTTTTTTTTTGAAGAAAATAAAAAGTAAAAATAAAAAGTAAATAAAGAAATAAAATAAGTATTTTTAATTGTTAAAAATATAATCTTTTCTTAATTTTTCTTTCTGTCCGTTACTCACTCTTCTCGCTATTATAAGCGAAAGCACGGTGAGGGCGCATAACAACTTGGCCACCTCGGAGCTGCGATTTGACACCGTTGGACTATTATTTGTGGGGTGCCGGGAAAGATAAGTGTCTCGCCGACAAGCCAGAAAAAATTGACGCTTTAAAGGACAATATTCGTGAAGCCATTGGTGAAATACAGCTGCACACAATCGATAATGTGCTTAAAAATTGGACCGATCGTGTAGGCTACTGCATGGCCAGCCGAGGCAGCCATTTGAATGCCACGTCCCTACTCAACCATCCACGAACAATCCTAAAACTATAACATAAAATCTATTGTCAAAGATTTAGAACAAAGACTTTCTTCTTTGGATTGTGGATCCACTGGTACATCAGAATTTGACGTACTTCCCAGTTAACCAAGTGTTAACCAGTAGTATTTTACTACTCCTTAGCTATTGTTGATCTAACCGCAACAGACATTTGTCATTGTTGATCTAACGATAACCCAAACAATTAAGGAATATTTTGGTAAACAAAATTGCGAAATTTGAAACAAACCCCATGCACAAACGTAAATAGGTAACAATCTTGTTTATTACTATTATTACGTGATTATTACTAGTATTACTTTTTCTTTAAAACTTACATATGTATAAAATACTCAATACCCTCCTCAGTGGTTGTTTCTCGCCACGAGTTTTTATTCAAAAAAAAAAATTTCTTCAATATTCAAAAGGGTACAAAATCCCTTTAGTCCAAATTTTTTTAAATTCATTTATTACTTAAAATGATTTACATTTGCAGTAACTCTTTTTGAAAATATGTTGCGAAAGCAATTTGATTGCATGAATTGTTGCCTTCATCATCAAAACACTAAAATGGAAGATTCAAAAAATTCAAAACTGGCTACTCAAAAAGAACCCATCCTACAAAGAAAAAGAATTTTTTTTTAATCGAATATGAAACTTCAGGTAGTAATATTATCATAATGAATGAAAAATCGATTATTTACTTTTAGGTATCTGTACTAGAAATTTTGAAGAAAACAGAGCAGGGCAGAGCAATTTTAGAATCCTATCGCCTCAAAAACTGTTTGACTCCAGAGGATCGAACAAATTTGATCCACAAGATTGTCCAATATTTTAAAGAAAATGACGGTCAAGAGATGTGAAATCTTGGCAGAGGAAATCGTATAAATTTTTCCCAAAGAAAACTTGGTTGGTTTTTGGGATTAAAACATAATGCGCTTTAAATTACAATATTGAAATTGCAGAGTTCGTACTTTGTTCGAGAGGTTAACAAAATTCAATTGTTCACCTTAAATCATATCTGAACGAATTCAGGGCGAATACTGGCACCCTTGACATAGGTAAAACCTTGTTTTTTAACTCTTTTTTTTATTCAACTTTTTTTTAACTGTTTTTTTTTTTAACTTTTTTTTATTATTTTTTACTTATGAAATTTTAATTTATTTCCAGATAAAGTAAATATTGCCTATGCAACTCTCTTGCATGGACTGTTGCCTCCATCATCGAAACAATACAAGGGAAAATTGAAAAAATTCACCATTGAAGACTCCAGATATTCGTTCACACTAGAAGTGGAAAATGCCAGCCAAATTGAACCAGTACTTCTAAGAAAACGAGATGAATGCGCAAAGTCCAGTATGAAACTTCAGCCCGTAATTATTGTAGTTGGTGAGAAATTTAATTTTAATAGTTTTTACGTGTCCTTGGACAATATTAAATTTAAATTAGATACTTTTTTAGACTGTATTACTTATTATTTAAAGCTTGCATATATATTGAATATTCAACACCCACCTCATCGTTTCTCGATGAGGGTTTTTTTTTTTCAAATGATTTTCTTTAATATTCAAGACGGTACAAAAATTCCTTCTGTTTCAACTTTATTAAATGATATCAATGCATTAATTATTTAAGGGGTTCCCAAAGTGTGCGCCGTGGCGCCCTGGGTCCAGATTTTTCCTTTTTTCATTTTCATTTACAGTAATTGGCTTCTCGACTGTTAAGAAATTAGAGTTTAGCATTTTAATTGTTTTCTACGGCTTTTCTCGCGGTACTAAGAACTTTCTTTATGACTTCCTGTGCTATTCTCCACAGTATTCTGCGCTTTTTTCCAAAGTCTTACGTAATTTTATTCTGCGGCAGCCCGTAATATTTTTCCTTTTCCGCGACTTTCCATGCTTTTTTCCGCGGCATGTCGTGTCCGAAAGCATTTGAAAACTTCTGGCAGTTTATAGATATGTACTTCTACCAAACCGACAAAACGGCAACGAACTCTAAGTACGCACCCTTTCGCGGTTTTTTTATCGCTTATTAAAATTAATTTTTTCAGCTTCTTTCTGATACATGCAATTATTTTTCTGAAAATAACACAAACCAAAACAAAAGTTACCTTGATTTCCTTAAAAAAAAAAAATGGTTTGTTTTCCATGGCGTGTCCGAAGGCATTTGAAAACTTCTGGCAGTCTATAGATATGTACTTCTACCAAACCGACAAAACGGCAACGAACTCTAAGTACGCACCCTTTCGCGGTTTTTTTATCGCTTATTAAAATTAATTTTTTCAGCTTCTTTCTGATACATGCAATTATTTTTCTGAAAATAACACAAACCAAAACAAAAGTTACCTTGATTTCCTTAAAAAAAAAAAATGGTTTGTTTTCCATGGCGTGTCCGAAGGCATTTGAAAACTTCTGGCAGTCTATAGATATGTACTTCTACCAAACCGACAAAACGGCAACGAAATCTAAGTACGCACCCTTTCGCGGTTTTTTTATCGCTTATTAAAATTAATTTTTTCAGCTTCTTTCTGATACATGCAATTATTTTTCTGAAAATAACAAAAACCAAAACAAAAGTTGACTTGATTTCCTTAAAAAAAAGCCTTGATATTTTGATATTTGCCTCAAATAGCAAAAGTTTGGAATTACAAAAGTGGCGGCGGCTTCTTTCGAAGAAAACCCCGGAATAAAGGTAAGATTTATCAAATACTTTTGAGAATAATATGTAAAAAATGGTTTTCTATGGCGTGTCCGAAGGCATTTGAAAACTTCTACCAAACCGACAAAACGGACATCAAGGACTCCCAGGAATCTTTCATCTTCGTAGCAGCATCAATACAGAATGTAGAGGACCACATCCAGCAACAAAAAGGGGACAATGTCCAGCCTTTTATAATTGTGGTGGGTAAGGATGTAATTAATTTTAAGGAAATATTTTTATATTTCGATGGGATAAAGTTTCCTTTCATTAGTTTCATCCGGGCGGTGGATATTTGTTTTAAGACTTTTTTCCTATTTAACTTTGAATTTCCCAATCCAAGTTCCAACTTTTGGAACTTTATGCAATCACTGTATTTTGATAATAAGAATTTCTGTGCTACGCACGTCTATACTGTGCAATACAGGACAGCTGTTTTGGCACTAAGTGAAACACAAATAGGTGAAAATTCTGATCATACAGAATTTAACCTTTATGGTTATAGCTTAGTGCCATTATTCTTTTTTCACCACAGTCTCGCTGTTTATATAAGAAATGATGTTGCGTACCAACTTCAACCACAATATGGTTTGTGCTCAAACATAAACTTTAACTTCTTGGGGTTTAAATTCTCGGTAAATTAGCATATCGTTCATACATGTTTCATTTATCGGAGCCCAAAATCTGGACAGAAATTCAACTTTAAACGAATGTCAATGGCATATTATTTAATTAGAATTGGTAATGATGGGTAATGCTGCGGCGGAAACTAACACAACAGGCATTATAGAGATATAATTACATGGAAAACATCACGAATCGACACAAATACTGATTTCCTTCATAGGCTTTTGTTTACATCCGATCCACTCATAACAGGCCTACGAGCTATGTTATGCAGGTTTCGTGCCTTCCTTTCGTCCCAGTTTCGATGATATATGACCATATGTATGTAATTGCTGGATGTGTTATAATGATATGAACTTTAGCTGGTCGATGATTGGGCTACCCATGAACAAGGCTAATTTTAACATATTGCAGGCGCATTAATTTTGCCCAACTACAACACTCAAATTGCACACTGTGCAAGGCTGTGAATTACTTGAGTCGATGTGTATAGAAGATCTTTAATCGACTCCGCACGCTCCTGGGTCAACGACGGTAGATTGAACAGTTGTAGTGCTCATACACTACAGATACATAGAATCAAAACAATACGTCATACGACATAAAACAATAGTAGATACTCCGTTTACATCCGCGGTCAATAAACAGAACTGCATTTTGTTAATAGTAAATCATCTACGGTCAATAAACGCGACTGCATTTTGTCTTCATATTCAAATATACCCAATGCCACTTGATGCTTTGAATTACTATTGTTTTGGTTCCATTTCCCTCTTTGATATGCACTGCCTGTGTCTGCACTTCACCCAATATATTTGTGTGTCATCAAATAGGCATGGATATTCAACATGAATTTGATGACACAACAAAAATATAGCTTACCGTATGATATGTATACTTTTATATTAGATATTGGAAATTATGTTTATATGTATGTTATAAGTGAATATTTTACTTGTTCGTGTGTAAGGAATTATTTTGTATAAAAAGGCTTAGAATTGAATCAATAAGATCACTCTTTAATCAGAACTCAAATTCGGCACATTGGCCTTGTTCTTATTTCATCATTTTGTTCCAGCTAAGATCGGCAGTTTAGCCATTGAATATTTTTTTTTTTTTTTAGCATCAATAGATGTATCAGAAAAAACAAGTTACATAAAAGCATTGATCGAACTCGGGAAGATTAAGACCTGGATGATTATGCTCAATGCTCACGAAATTATCAGTATCATAGATATATTTATCAACGAGAAATTGGATTTGGTTACACTTCCTGATGAAGCCTCAGATGTTTTAGATATCTGTTCAAAGGTCCAATCCGGCAACATATTCCACAGATTTAAATCACAGGTGGAACATTCATACGCCATGGTAAACTGCTTAGCACCTGTAACCAGTCATTTTAAACAAAGTTCCAATCCCATGGCAAATAGGACTGCTGGTGGGGTTGATCTATCAATCTTTTACCAATATATTTATATACAGAACATTCTATCTCTTATTGAAGTCGGAAGGTATAACAAAAATATAAGTCCATTCCATTCTGCTATATTTTCTTGCAAGCATTGTACACATATTCTCCCTGATGCAGATTTTACTTTAAAGAGTTTAAATCCACAAGGTTTAACAATGTTGCCCATGAGCAATGTTGTGTCGGGAACAACATCAAAAACTCCTCAAAATATACTCCAACTGATGTCATACAAGAAAGGTAGAATCCTGGCTGAGAACATAGATCACAATTATGAGCTATTCCATGGTTTACGAGATACGAGAGAGTCAAAAAGAGATGCCAAAAAAGCAATGATATCTTTAAATGATTTGAGAGAATTGGATTTGAGGTTAATCCTAAGTACTGCATTCATATTTTCTAACCATTGTCAATCCATTTTATCAGAATCATTTGATTTTATGATGTGCTCATCTTTTGACCAGTCATTCACTTTTCTCGGAGAGTTAATGTTAGAAAGTGGTATGATGAATGAATTCTTGACATTGATGGGTGGAAAAGCATTACATCACAATATGATAACAACATCACATAGGTTGTCTGGACACATATCTCGTCAATTCAAAAATTTCTTGAACTCAAATTTGGAGAAATTGAAAAAGGAAGTCTTATCAGTTGTGTTGAAGGAAGACATAGGTTCATGGAAAGTTAAAGCCGCATTGAAAACATATGTGAATCTTGTTGAACAACAAGATGGATTAAATCTAGATAATATAAAAACATTGATTGAAACCTCAAGTAACTATGGTTTAATTAGAAGGAAATTACAGATACCGACAGTTTTTATATACATTAGCTCACTGGACATCATCACTATTTGGAGGTCTAGTGATAGGAATATGGTCAAGGCAACACCAGTAGGATTGCGACAAATCAATCCTCCTCGAAATGTGTACAAAAGTATCAATCTGGATGAAATCATCGCATACCATGGAGACCGCCAACGCAGTGTAGGTTTATTAACCATACAGCCACTGTCTTTTGTAGCCCGACCACTGGGGAGGATCTCATCCTCAGCGAATAAATTTTTAGAGGTGCTTATGTCAATAGACGCAATACAAGGGCTCAAAAATATGCCTACGGGAAACATATATTGTTTAGCGGAGGGTTCAGGGGGCACTCTCACAACCTTATTGTGTTTATTCCCAAAAATGTCAGGTTGTTACAATACACTGATGAGATATGATATAGATGCAAGAGATGTCGCAACTGACTGTCTCCCTCCAGCTTTCGTAGACATGGGTCTATGTAAGGATAGATTGAAATTCTCTGATGTCTTATCCTCAGGAGAGACAAATATCCTTAAGAGCAATTTCCATAGCAAACTGAAGAATTGCTTTTTTGAGGGAAAGACCGATTAGGCTTGGGAAAGCCAAATAATATCCCCCACAGTTTAGTAGGAGAGGCTGGCACCCCTTATCATTACATGGCGATCCTGCCAAAATCGATCCTGTAATGTATAATAAAGAAGAGCTTGATGAACTGTTCGAAAACCTAAACAGCCCGTACCATCCTGGACAGCCAGACAGTCAAGCACCAGCATACGAACCAACACCCAAAACCGCTGGCCCAAAACCATTATCAATTGATGAATACAAAAAAGGCAAAGAACTAAAATTCAACTTCCAGAACAAAAAACAAGGGGTGGCAGAAAAGTGAGAATACGCCAGGAAATAGGCAATCTGTTCAGGCTCGCCACGTTAGCCAACAAGGAGGAAAATCAGAAATTTCTCCAACAGGCGAAAAACTTACAAAGGATACAATTCAGTGAGAGGAAGTACAACAAAGCAACAAGTAACTAAGTATCATGGGAGGTAAAAATTCTAAAGAAGAAGTTATAGTCACGAATAATAATAATAACAATAATAATATTATGAACTCGAACTTAATTTTAATAGACATAGTAATAATTATATTAATAATATTAATTGTATACCTATTTTTTAAAATTGCGAAACACTTTTGCAAAGAAAAAATAAGAAATATTGTATCAGAGGAGGTAAAAAATATAACCGTTTAAAAAAAAAATTAGTTTGTAAAAATGTATTTGAAAAATAAAATATGTTGAATATAATTAAAAATTTAAAATCTATTATTGAAAATTTTAATAAAACTCCGAACAGGGTTTATACAGCTAAATACATTGCTGAAAAGAAATCAGAAATACAAAGGATAGAGGAAGATTTTAATGAAAAATATGAGGAATCGCCTAAAGATACCATTCAACAATCATTAAAAAAAAATTATAGATAATTTGCTATTAAGGTTAAAAGAAGTATTGGAAAAGAAGGAGAAATTATTAGAGTAGACAGAAATTGTACGAGATTTAGAAGGTATTGATAAAGAATTAGGAAAACTAGAATTCAAAATGGCAAAATTCGACATTATTTCGAGCATTAAGATTATTCCAGAATTTAGTGGGGAGGTAGTGAAATTAACTAACTTCTTGAATTTGGTAGAGTTCTTTGACTCAGATCTCAGCGAGGTAACAGAGAAAGAAAAACTGATAAAATTTGTTATAGCAACGAAAATAAATGACAAAGTCAGAAACAAGTTGATAACAGTACAACAGCCAAAAACGTTTAAAGAATTAAAAGAAACCTTTCATCAACTTTTTAAACATAAGAAAAATACACTCCAAGTTATCTCAGAATTGTCAGTGATACAGCAAAACTCAAATTCAACAACAGATTTTGCTAACCAAGTTGAAACGTTGGTGGCAGAACTAAATTGTTTACAATTAATAGAGCAAGGAACAGAGAACAGAGAAGTAATCTGTAAACTAAATGACCAACTAGGTTTAAACACATTCAAAAATGGCCTTATACAAACGAACAAATCAACCATTTTCGCAGCTAGACCAAAAACACTTAATGAGGCAATACAACTAGCCACTGAGGAAGATAATGCAAACCAAGCTGTTCAAATTAACCATTTTAGGATAAATACACCGAGGCAAAACTACATAAACAATAATAGAAATTTCAATAGGTTTAATAGATCAGGATGTAACAATTACAATACTAGATACAACAATAACAGCAACAATATGAGGTTCAATAATAACAATAGAAACAATTATAATACAAACAATAGATATACCAATAATAACAACAACAGGTTATATAATAACAGGTATAGTAACACAAACTTTAATGCAAATAACCAAATAAGAATAAACTACATAGAAGGTTCGGAAAACAATCAGGGAGTCTCCGAAGCCCAGAGAGACTCAGATTTAAATTTAGAAAACAATCAATAAAGGCAATTCTAAATCTTAATCACCATTAACAAATTAATTGATATTTTTTAAAACATGTTATAATGTAATTTATGTAAAAATGTGCGATCCAAACAACCATTAAACAAAATGTTTAAAGATTGGCCCTTTTTAAAACAAGCTGAATCAGTGAGTCAGTGACCCATTCCGCCATTTGTTTATGTTTTTTCTTAAAATGGATGTAGACATTTGTGCCTTGATGAAAGAGCGGAGTCTGGAAGCATCATTATCTAAATGAAAGAGCAATGAAATATATTATACGAACATTTTCCAAATGTAAAAACGCAGCTCCACACGGTTGCATGGATACAAATAACCTCTGATGCCGGTTATAGCGATTGAGCAGCCATAAAACTACGACGCCATCAATTCCTGCAGTTATATAAAACATTAAAATGTGTCATACATTTAGAGTAGTTTCCTGGTTCAGGATAATAATCGACAACATTTATTTTCATTGATTTTCTGCTTATAGATCGGGCAATTGCAGTGAAAGTCTTCAAAGGAAATAATAAATTGCAGTACAGTATGCAGTAAAATGCTATATTTAAAGACCAAGTTAAGAGTAAAATCAAAAAGAATTATATATGAAGTGAAAAACAATTGGAAGGCACAATTCGAACTGCAAATATAAATGATTTATTTTTGTAAAACAAATAGCGAAATTGGAAACAATCCCCATGCACAAACACACATACATAGGTAACAATCTTGATTTGTCTTTTTATTTCTTTTTTATATTTTTGAGAAATTTTACAACATATTTTTGTTATAAATCCATTTAATATAAATCCAAATAAGTGATTCAGTGTGAATCTAAAATTCCTTCGTACTACGCGCTACCCAAATCGTCGTTAAATTTAAATCTGCACCCATACACCCATATATTGTGTGCTGAAAAAATATATATTGTGCAACATGCAGAACGACGAGACACAGGTAGAGGTGAACAACCGCCCATGTACAAAAGTAGGTACACCTTTGCATATCGCTTATTTAATTTTTTTTTTTTTTTTGTCAGCTACTTTCTGATGCATACAATTATTATTCTGAACATAACAAAAACCAAAACAAAAGTTGACTTGATTTCATCAAACAAAGCCTTGATATTTTGATATTTGCCTCAAATAGCAAAAGTTTGGAATTACAAAAGTGGCGGCGGCTTCTTTCGAAGAAAACCCCGGAATAAAGGTAAGATTTATCAAATACTTTTGAGAATAATATGTAAAAAATGGTTTTCTATGGCGTGTCCGAAGGCATTTGAAAACTTCTACCAAACCGACAAAAATGACATCAAGGACTCCCAGGAATCTTTCATCTTCGTAGCAGCATCAATACAGAATGTAGAGGACCACATCCAGCAACAAAAAGGGGACAATATCCAGCCTTTTATAATTGTGGTGGGTAAGGATGTAATTAATTTTAAGGAAATATTTTTATATTTCGATGGGATAAAGTTTCCTTTCATTAGTTTCATCCGGGCGGTGGATATTTGTTTTAAGACTTTTTTCCTATTCAACTTTGAATTTCCCAATCCAAGTTCCAACTTTTGGAACTTTATGCAATCACTGTATTTTGATAATAAGAATTTCTGTGCTACGCACGTCTATACTGTGCAATACAGGCCAGCTGTTTTGGCACTAAGTGAAACACAAATAGGTGAAAATTCTGATCATACGGAATTTAACCTTTATGGTTATAGCTTAGTGCCATTATTCTTTTTTCACCACAGTCTCGCTGTTTATATAAGAAATGATGTTGCGTACCAACTTCAACCACAATATGGTTTGTGCTCAAACTTAAACTTTAACTTCTTGGGGTTTAAATTCTCGGTAAATTAGCATATCGTTCATACATGTTTCATTTATCGGAGCCCAAAATCTGGACAGAAATTCAACTTTAAACGAATGCCAATGGCATATTATTTAATTAGAATGGGTAATGATGGGTAATGCTGCGGCGGAAACTAACACAACAGGCAATATAGAGAACTATTTACATGGAAAACATCACGAATCGACACAAATACTGATTTCCTTCATAGGCTTTTGTTTACATCCGATCCACTCATAACAGGCCTACGAGCTATGTTATGCAGGTTTCGTGCCTTCCTTTCGTCCCAGTTTCGATGATATATGACCATATGTATGTAATTGCTGGATGTGTTATAATGATATGAACTTTAGCTGGTCGATGATTGGGATACCCATGAACAAGGCTAATTTTAACATATTGCAGGCGCATTAATTTTGCCCACCTAGAACACTCAAATTGCACACTGTGCAAAGCTGTGAATTACTTGAGTCGATGTATATAGAAGATCTTTAATCGACTCCGCACGCTCCTGGGTCAATGACGGTAGATTGAACAGTGTATTCAACTGAATGTTGACAAGAACGCGAGGCAGACAGAAGTAGCTTTTCAGAGTCACCTGCCAAACTGGTCTTCAGATAATGCAACTTTTGGATGTCCGATAGCTATGATTTAGTGCCTACTATCATGCCAAATTATCTGCCATTGTGGAGGCAGTCAAGCACCGGGATACAAATTTTGCCGATGTGGAGGGGCCGCATTTTTTAAGAACTACTTGAAACCTGTACCCTTCCGAATGGGAAAGCACCTACTGTAAGTATAATCATAGTGGGCTATCGCATTGCGATTCATTTCTGTGTCATCCTATGGATACTTACTGCTTGCTATGGGACTTAACAAGTATACATACTTATCGCTATAGGGCGATACGACCAGTGAACCACTATGGGTACCGACGCGACTTGCTAATTGGTGTCATATGGCCGTCGCTGCTTTCGTATATATCAATTGGATAGATAGAAAGGTTGCAGTCATATAAGCATAGAGACAGCGGGCCCTAGAGTAAAAGATTTAAAAAACTCAAACACTGTTTTTATTTAAAGGAACGAAATTCTCCCCGTACAACTCTTCTCCCCGCAACAGAGGAAAGCACAGTTGTCTGTCGGGTCATTTCATGGATGGGTCGGGACTTGGCCGCAGCTAAACAAATAAATACCACATAGAGTCTCAGACATGGGTATCATTTTGGCATCTACATAAAATAAACATATATTGGACTTCTAATGTCGCTCCCACGAATCGTTGCTATAGCTGCTGGTGTCGGCACAGTCTTCCTTGTGTGGTATCAAATATTGGATTCGCTGAACTTGTGGGTGTTATGATGACGCAGCACTTTTGGACAAAGAACTGGCTGGTGACTTGGAGACAGAATTGGTCTGTTGTTACTATTACTTGGTACTCACTCATAGCGAACGGTCACGGTCGACATCGATATTAGAATTTATAATTTGTGAAATAAAGATTTGATATTAAACTACCTTGTATGTTCGGCAAAGTGACCTCTTGTAACATTGAAAACTTTCAGATTTGTAGATTCGCTACCCCTTCAGTCAGGACACTAGGATTAATTGATATTTTAAAACATGTTTAAATGTAATTTATGTAAAAATGTGCTATCCAAACAACCATTAAACAAAATTTTTAAAGATTGGCCCTTTTTAAAACAAGCTGAATCAGTGAGTCAGTGACCCATTCCTCCATTTGTTTATGTTTTTTTTTTTTTTTTTTTTTTTTTTCTTAAAATGGATGTAGACATTTGTGCCTTGATGAAAGAGCGGAGTCTGGAAGCATCATTATCTGAATGAAAGAGCAAAGTAACATATTATACGAACATTTTCCAAATGTAAAAACGCAGCTCCACACAGTTGCATGGATACAAATAACCTCTGATGCCGGTTATAGCGATTGAGCAGCCATAAAACTACGACGCCATCAATTCCTGCAGTTATATAAAACATTAAAATGTGTCATACATTTAGAGTAGTTTCCTGGTTCAGGATTATAATCGACAATATTTATTTATTAAATTAAGAGTAAAATCAAAAAGAATTATTATAAAGTCAAAAACAATTGAAAAACACAAGTTGAAATGGAAAAATAAACGATTATTTTTGTAAGAAAAAAACTGCGAAATTTGAAACAATTCCCATGCACAAACATACACAGATAACAATCTCGATTTCTGTTTTTATTTTTGAGAAATTTGACGAGAAATTTGGAAACAACAGCCCATATACAAATGCAGGTACACCTTTGCAGCTCGCTTATTTAAATTTTTTTGTCAGTTACTTTCTGATGCATACAATTATTTTTCTGAAAATAACAAAAACAAAAGTTAACTTATGGATTTCATCAAAAAATGCCTTGATATTTTGATATTTGCCTCAAATAGCAAAAGTTTGGAATTACAAAAGTGGCGGCGGCTTCTTTGTGAAGAAAAAACAACCGAAATAAAGGTAAGATTTATCAAATACTTTTGAGAATTATATTATGTAAAGAATACATTCGTGACGTGTCCAAAGGCATTTAAAAATTTCTGGCAGTTTATAGATATGTACTTCTACCAAACCAACAAAACTGCAACGAACTCTAAGTACGCACACTTTTGAGGCTCCTGACGTCAGCTGAAAGTCAATATTGACCAATTAAAACCTGATCTCCTAACAGATCACCAACACCAGCTCAGACAAAACATCTCCAAAAATATAACAACAAACACGAGCTAAGACAGCATCCCGTTATAGAGATGCTGTACATGCCAATATTATTTATTAAATTTAACGTAAATAACATTGACCGACATAAAAGATTGGAACGCTAAACGCTTATTCTCAATTCCCCCAAATCTCCACAAAAGTCCACCGAATAGTAAATTGCGTGTTTGAGTAATTTTAGTAGCTTATACCAACCCTCCTTATGGTTTCAACTATAAGATTGAGAGAAGTAAACAAAAAAGTTTGGCGACTATCCAAATCGGAAGTTAGGGAGAGAATCGATCAGTCCATTTGCTTGAGGCGGGAGAAACTTCAGGATCTTGGCCTAACACTGCAGCCTTATATTTTAATTGTAGGTACGACTTCTTGAGATCCAAAGATCCTGTTTTTTTTTCCATGTAATGCACCGCTATTTGATACCAGCACAAAAAGTCGTTGCAGAGTACAATAACGGGAAAAAAAAATTACCATAAAATACACGATAAGGGATAAAATATACGAGAGGCCTTTTTATCTGTCGGCAAACCTCCTCAAGAAAAAGTGATCCGTAGTCCGTAAGTGAACGGAAAAGAAAAAAGAACAGGTATTTATGAACGTGAAAGAAATGTATAGACTTGAAGAAGACATGTTACGCACGCTGCTGGTGGCAAAATTAAAGGGGAAAGCAGAAGAGTGGCTGCATGCACAGCCAAACTTTTTGCGCACTAGTGTGGAGTCCCTATGCAGTGGTTTAAAGGAAAATTTTGGACGACATTAAAACAGGATGGTTATTCGCAAACAGTTCGAGGGAAGGAAGTGGAAGACGACAGAAAGCTTTGGGGAATATTTTAATGACAAAAAAAGATTGGCAACAGGACTGGACATGGACGAGGAGGAATTGGTCGAATATATTATCGAAGGTTTTACCGACAATAACTTGAGGGTGTACACCCATGTTCTGCGAACGAGAGAGCTTAATCAGATTTCGATTTGGATTTCGAAGTCGAAGGTTGTGTCAATAAAAAAAAGTTGTTTTTATTTATTGTCCACTCTAAAAACTATTGCTTTTCAACACACCGCAAAGTTTAGAGATGGTGATGTTATGTGAGATGACTAACATACAACCTAAGTGTTAACTCTCATATGAAAAACATACAAACAACCGCAACGTAGAAAGAATATTATCTCAAAATATTCCTTCTCGTTGTTCAAGGTTAGCACCATACCCTTCCTCAATAATCAACCGAAAAGCAAAACGATATTAATATCGAATTAATATCAAGGTCAACCAAATCATCAGAGGTGCATTTAATTAATTGAATAATATTCGTCACCATCAAACGAATACCAACAACAAAAAAGCCAAAGCAAGCCAAGAGGCAATTAAGAATTCGATTCGCCGTACTCAGCAACAATAGTACGCGATCGTTTTGTGTATCTAGATGGCATTAAGGTAATACGAAACCAATGACGAATACAACAAATGCACCTTACGGTTACAATGCAGGGAATCCCAACTGGGCCAACGAAAATAGCAGCACCAGCGAAAAAAACCTACGATGGACTGGAAGACGTCGTTCGACCAATGAATGGATGACGCAACGTATGTGTAGGGAAATAAATAAGAAAATAGTGAAATGCTCATATAGCATTTCAATAATAGTAGGGCAACAAAATTGTGCAACTTATTAAATGAAATGCTTTAATAAATGAAATGTAGAACTTAAGTTTGTGAAATGCTCATTTAGCATTTCAATTATTATAACCCAAATTGTACGAATTTTGACCTCTGTAAAATGGTAGGGATACTATGAAATGTTTGTAGAATTTAAGGTATAAATAGTAAAGTAAAATGGAAAGAATTTGTCATTAGATTCAGTGATTAAGTCAGTTAAAAGTCACAGTAATAAACGTCAGTCTTGAACAATAAAAACATTCATTCTTTCTTTTACAAAACAAGTCGGCGAAGAACTACAAACCAAAAAAAGGTATTACTCATCAAAGCTTCTTTTCCAGGTTAAAACTAGCAGGGGTTAGTTTACCTAACCCCCCAGTAGGCCCTAAGGCCACAACTAGAGAATTGGCTACCAGGGCCGAATAAAAAATCTGGAATTCACCGCGTAGGTAGGATTCCTAAATACAATTATCCCATTTCCTAGTTCCATAGACAATATGGACCTTCTCCGAATTTTCTTCGGATTCCCCTCTTCTAACGGTTTATTCTAATTCCTCGGTTCATACCTAGTATGAACCCCTCTCAATCTTCCAGTTCAAAGGTTGCGCCAGGTCCGTCGTACGGCCCAAAAGACATTACTCTAGAGGAATACCGTCAGCGCGCCGCCAAGCAATTACGAAAGAAACTATCGGAAAATCCAACGGCCGGCCCTACCCCCAACCAACTCTGCCCCATTCAACAGCGCCCCGTGCCGAGGAAAAACACGGTGAGAAGCCGAAAGATGGTCATCCATGAACCCTGTGGTGAGCACTCCAGTCGGCGACGTCGGAGCGGACACCGAGTTCGGGTCCGGCAACAGCTAGGCAACCTATACCGCTTGGCTGGGTTGAGTTCCGGGGCTACAAAGCGCTCTTACCTACAAGAGGCCCGGACCATCAAGAGGGCCGAGTACGGGGAACGGACAAGAAAGAAGGCCGAACGGGCCGAAAGATGGGCGAAAAAACATAATAATAGTAATAAATGTTAAAAATAAGAACTTAAATTGTATTTGAGTTAGTTTTTCCTATAGGTTGTGTCGATGGGTTCATGCCCAAGTAAAAAGGGAAGTTCGGTGGTTCTTTATTTTCACTCTCTACTACATGTCATGTCATTGACTTCACTCGCAAAAAGATTATACAACAGTGAAAAGAAAAGGAATTTTTCCTTACGAGTTTCTTGATTTTTTGGAAAATATTAAATTCCTCAAAGAGCTCAGTTCTTTAACAAGCTAAGAAAACAGAGGGAAACTTAAAGACAAAAGACAGCCAATGGCTAAGGTGATATAAATTTTTAAAATAATCGAAGTTTTACGTACATATCAATGTACATATATTTAGAATAAAGAGAAGAAATTGATAAAGTGTAACGATAGAGGCAGTTTAAAGAGCATACAACTCTGTTTTTACTTTTGACTAACCGACTGTAAATTTAAAACCACTTCTTAGAAAAATTGCCTTTTTTTAGGTATGCGTCGGTACAAACCTATGCAAGGTACGACTGAAAGCCGACAGGAAACAGGTAAATAAACAAGGAGGAGTTTTAAATCAGTATGGAGTTGATTCAAATAAATCTTCAACACAGTTAAGCTGCCAATGCCAATTGGACCTTGTGAAGAATAGACAAAAAGACATTGCCTAGTCCCTGGATTGCAGATGGCAGAATTAAGGGCTTACACTCAAAAGAACTGATTATGTATAAGACAACAAATGTAGGTATTAACGGTATATTTAGAACTTGTAATGTGGCTTTAAAACAGATCCTTCAGAACTACCAACATTTAAAAGGTTTAAGTTTTATGACATTACATCTATTTATTACAAAAAATCTTTTTTAGATTCGTTAAAGCTGTTTAAAGTGAATCTATCAATTTACGTGTCATATTAAGTAAATTTAAAATGATTTAATTTTTGCTGCTTCCGACATCATTACGTCAAACCACGTCGGAAAAAAAAGAAGGACCAACAAAAAAAAGTCCTTCATACTTCATACAGTTACACAAGCCAATGATTTCAATCAGGCAATCGATCGACTTGCAGAAAATGTGAATTATGGGCAAGGCCTACAACCTCTTATTATATTTTGTTCATGCGATACCTACTTCATTTCTTGTTTCAAAATTGTTGTGTAAATTGTATGACTCAATAATAATAAAACGTGAAATTGTGTGAAATTTTTTACCAGGAGGTGAACGATGGGACGGATTCCAGAGAAAAGGTATTTGAGTGAAAGCGAAACAAAGCAACGAACTTATTTCATCTTTTTAGCATCAAAATAACCAATAAAAGTGAATTGACTTGGTACGTGGTATTCGGTGGTGGAACGGTGATAAAACGGTGGAGGAACCTAGAATACAAGGGAAAGATATATTAATTAACCCTAGCGATTATATTTTTTTCGAAAATATTTGTAAGAAATCGAAACAAGGCAACGAACTTATTTCATCATGTTAGAACAGTGGTGGAACGTAGAATACAAGAATGAGTTATATTTACTAACCCTAGTTGAGACCTTTAGTCTGGGGACAAGGGTGATAAGATGTGAGGATGGATTGTTTGGGATCGATGATTTGTATTTATACGTACGTTTGTGTGATGCTCGCACATGAAGTTAGTTTATTATTTTAGATTTATACTTTTCCGATAAATTTTTTAATTAAATTCTGCTGCTGCCACTTCTCATATCAAATGGATATGGATTAGCACAAAATAATTTTTTTTTATATTACCCATAGATGTTTAATAAAATCAATAATTTCTGTATGGAGAAGCCACTGGTTCTCTTAAGGCTTAAGGGACCTCGACAAGGAGCCAGTGATAATCACTAAATCAAAAAAGTGTGTCACCTAATACGGTGACAAGGTATTGGTGGAGACGGAAACATTCAACCACAAAACTCAACCAGCTAAGCCCTGAGGCGTTTGAAAATCTGGTAGGCTATCAAATGATGGTGGAGCAGCCGCCCCGGGGCCATACAAGGCTTTCAAAATCAATTTCTCCGAACCCCAAAAAGAAAAACGGCTTGACAAATAATTATATAACCTATAAGAGCATTACTTACGATTTAATTGATTTAAACAATTCTGATTTAGAAGATCAAAATAGAGTTGGTTACTTCAACCCAGAATTTAAGATGGTATCAAGAAATCCAGTTTTTGAAAAGTTGATTCATGAGGTTGAATTGGCGCAGAAGATTCCCATTAATAATAACCCTTATACCATTGGTCTTAGTAATTGGATTAATGGTTTTGATAATTATGAGGACGAGATCTTTGAGAAGAGAGCAAAGGATGGAGAATATACCAAATTTTGTATAAGACGAGGAATCAGACTTACCATCAGAACCAAGAATGGAAGATCAATTTTAATAAGTAAGTTTGAATATGCTGAAGGATATTTGTAGAAATATAAAACATGAAAGACTGTAGTTCACCACACTACCAACCAGAAGTAAGTGTTGTTAATTCAGGGGTGAGCCCCTCCACCACCGGGGCTAACCGCTCAGGACAAAAAAAAAAGTTAGTACTGCGTATGTCTATACTGTGAAAAACAGGCCAGTTGATTTGGCACTGAGTGAAACTAAGATAGGTGAAAAATCATTCAGAATTTAATTTATTGGGGTATAGCTTAGTGTCGTAATTATAAAGGGTGATTTTTAAAGAGCTTGAGAACTTTTAAAAAAAAAAAAAACGCATAAAATTTGCAAAATCTCATCGATTCTTTATTTGAAACGTTAGATTGGTTCATGACATTTACTTTTTGAAGATAATTTCATTTAAATGTTGACCGCGGCTGCGTCTTAGGTGGTCCATTCGGAAAGTCCAATTTTGGGTAACTTTTTCGAGCATTTCGGCCGGAATAGCCCGAATTTCTTCGGAAATGTTGTCTTCCAAAGCTGGAATAGTTGCTGGCTTATTTGTGTAGACTTTAGACTTGACGTAGCCCCACAAAAAAAAATCTAAAGGCGTCAAATCGCATGATCTTGGTGGCCAACTTACCGGTCCATTCCTTGAGATGAATTGTTCTCCGAAGTTTTCCCTCAAAATGGCCATAGAATCGCGAGCTGTGTGGCATGTAGCGCCATCTTGTTGAAACCACATGTCAACCAAGTTCAGTTCTTCCATTTTTGGCAACAAAAAGTTTGTTAGCATTGAACGATAGCGATCGCCATTCACCGTAACGTTGCGTCCAACAGCATCTTTGAAAAAATACGGTCCAATGATTCCACCAGCGTACAAACCACACCAAACAGTGCATTTTTCGGGATGCATGGGCAGTTCTTGAACGGCTTCTGGTTGCTCTTCACTCCAAATGCGGCAATTTTGTTTATTTACGTAGCCATTCAACCAGAAATGAGCCTCATCGCTGAACAAAATTTGTCGATAAAAAAGCGGATTTTCTGCCAACTTTTCTAGGACCCATTCACTGAAAATTCGACGTTGTGGCAGATCGTTCGGCTTCAGTTCTTGCACGAGCTGTATTTTATACGGTTTTACACCAAGATCTTTGCGTAAAATCTTCCATGTGGTCGAATAACACAAACCCAATTGCTGCGAACGGCGACGAATCGACATTTCACGGTCTTCAGCAACACTCTCAGAAACAGACGCAATATTCTCTTCTGTACGCACTGTACGCATTCGTGTGGTTGGTTTAATGTCCAATAAAGTAAACTGAGTGCGAAACTTGGTCACAATCGCATTAATTGTTTGCTCACTTGGTCGATTGTAGACCATAAATCGGACGTAAAGCGCGAAACACATTTCGAACCGAACACTGATTTTGGTAATAAAATTCAATGATTTGCAAGCGTTGCTCGTTAGTAAGTCTATTCATGATGAAATGTCAAAGCATACTGAGCATCTTTCTCTTTGACACCATGTCTGAAATCCCGCGTGATCTGTCAAATACTAATGCATGAAAATCCTAACCTCAAAAAAATCACCCGTTACTTTCCCCACCATGGTCTTGCCGTATATAACGAGTGATTTTTTTGAGGTTAGGATTTTCATGCATTAGTATTTGACAGATCACGCGGGATTTCAGACATGGTGTCAAAGAGAAAGATGCTCAGTATGCTTTGACATTTCATCATGAATAGACTTACTAACGAGCAACGCTTGCAAATCATTGAATTTTATTACCAAAATCAGTGTTCGGTTCGAAATGTGTTTCGCGCTTTACGTCCGATTTATGGTCTACATAATCGACCAAGTGAGCAAACAATTAATGCGATTGTGACCAAGTTTCGCACTCAGTTTACTTTATTGGACATTAAACCAACCACACGAATGCGTACAGTGCGTACAGAAGAGAATATTGCGTCTGTTTCTGAGAGTGTTGCTGAAGACCGTGAAATGTCGATTCGTCGCCGTTCGCAGCAATTGGGTTTGTGTTATTCGACCACATGGAAGATTTTACGCAAAGATCTTGGTGTAAAACCGTATAAAATACAGCTCGTGCAAGAACTGAAGCCGAACGATCTGCCACAACGTCGAATTTTCAGTGAATGGGCCCTAGAAAAGTTGGCAGAAAATCCGCTTTTTTATCGACAAATTTTGTTCAGCGATGAGGCTCATTTCTGGTTGAATGGCTACGTAAATAAACAAAATTGCCGCATTTGGAGTGAAGAGCAACCAGAAGCCGTTCAAGAACTGCCCATGCATCCCGAAAAATGCACTGTTTGGTGTGGTTTGTACGCTGGTGGAATCATTGGACCGTATTTTTTCAAAGATGCTGTTGGACGCAACGTTACGGTGAATGGCGATCGCTATCGTTCAATGCTAACAAACTTTTTGTTGCCAAAAATGGAAGAACTGAACTTGGTTGACATGTGGTTTCAACAAGATGGCGCTACATGCCACACAGCTCGCGATTCTATGGCCATTTTGAGGGAAAACTTCGGAGAACAATTCATCTCAAGGAATGGACCGGTAAGTTGGCCACCAAGATCATGCGATTTGACGCCTTTAGATTTTTTTTTGTGGGGCTACGTCAAGTCTAAAGTCTACACAAATAAGCCAGCAACTATTCCAGCTTTGGAAGACAACATTTCCGAAGAAATTCGGGCTATTCCGGCCGAAATGCTCGAAAAAGTTACCCAAAATTGGACTTTCCGAATGGACCACCTAAGACGCAGCCGCGGTCAACATTTAAATGAAATTATCTTCAAAAAGTAAATGTCATGAACCAATCTAACGTTTCAAATAAAGAATCGATGAGATTTTGCAAATTTTATGCGTTTTTTTTTAAAAAAAAGTTCTCAAGCTCTTTAAAAATCACCCTTTATAAGAAATGATGTTGCATACCAACTTAAACCACAATACGGTTGCTATAAGCAAGTAAGGAGTAGTCTGGCCCGAGTACGATGGAGGTTGTTGCTATGAAATACTACAGATGATTCATTTTTCCAATCCATCCATTTCTGCTACTCACAAGAGAAGTGCAATTATTATAATCAATAAGGATTCCCTTGCTCCTCTGGCGCAGACGAGAACTAATTTAACGAACACATAAGGTCGCAGCCAAGCTGAAGACAGCGGGCCTTCAATAAATAAATAAAATTATAAAAATTTAACAAACTATATCCTTTCTTTACTGTTCGACACTCACTCTTCTCGCTGTAATAAGCGAAAGCACGGTGAGCGCGCGTTACACTCTGACGCGTTCGAGACCATCATCCTTAGGCTTTGTAAAAAAAAAATGAGGTTGACGCTGCTAGCCGCTATACAACAAGAAACAGCTACCCAGAGCTTGGAAGACGGTATCATTTCTTCATAATTTTGCAAAGCATGTTTTAATTCATTGTTGTTGTCATTATGTACAATGTAAAATAAATGCCAATTAATGTAAAATTAAAAATCAATTGAATTTTAAACACCAAGGAGTGAAAATCATTGTTTTTATTTAACAAGAAGAAAATCGTTGGTCGAAAGAGTTCCATAGACCTAAGACATAATGTTGAAAAACTTTTCGCTTCTGTGCATAGTAGGAAAATAGGTAACAAAATCATTTTCGACAATGGGCCCTAACTCCAAGAAACCAGATGTAAATCAGGACCATCCTTCACGACGAAAGAGCATAACAGTCTACGTATTGAAAGAGAACGGAATCGCCATTGTTACAAAAACAGTGTGCGAATTCGATCGTGCAACGAACGAACAATTACTTTTTAGTACTGTTTGCTCACCATCACAAGTATCTGAGCTTGCCTTTGATCGAATTATTTCAATCGAAGGCAAGGGAAACATTCTATCTCTAGTCGGTTCCAATATCGAATTTGAGATAGAAAACAAAAATATCGTTAATGCGGATTTCTCTCGTAATAGAGTGTCAATCAACATGACGTATAAAGTCATCAAAGGGAAGAAAACATTGATAGGGACTTCATTTATGAAGAGTAAACGTGATGTCAAATCCTCATCGTCTGTACTCAGTTCGATGTTTGCGATTTGTGGAATATCTACTGCGTCATACCCCTTCTCATGTTGGGATATTTTCAGGAAAGTTAAAATAATTATTTGTGATGTTCCCTCCGTAAAGTTAAAGGAAGAACGTTTATTTGTCGGGTTATTACAACACTACTGTTTTATTTATAGAAGCCCAGCTATAAAACACCAAAAGAATTCTCATGCAATTTAAAGAAGGAAGCTAGATGCCAAATTCAGTTATTGAGGACCAAAGAGGAAAACGATTCAGTCATTTATTCTTAGCCTAGAATACAAACATTTTAAAAATTACCAAAGTTTTATCTAGATATGTTTATATATATTTAGACGGAGTAAAGTTTATATTCAACTGCTTTTCTAGGAGCTGTTGATATTTATGTTATTAAATTTTTCATTTAATTTAAAATATCCACTAGCATGCTTTCATTTTCATTCAAGATGAACGTTTTTTTAACGTTAATATCGAAAAAGTTTACGATTGACTGTATTCATTAAAAATATATTTTTTTCGTAAAACTACTTAACGTAAAATATAAAATGCGGGCAGGAGGAAGGCTTCGCAACGCAAATGCAGATGCTGAAAGCACTAATTTTTCTGCCAGCTATTTCAAGGTACTCTATTCTTCATTGCAAAACCCGAAACCAAAATTTTGCCCACATGGTTTTTTTTTGTGATGCGTTAAACCAATTGATGGGTTTTTTAACGACTAATTCGCCTTTCGATTCGACGGACAAAATGAACAACTCTTTTTCGCAATACCTATCGTGTTGTGGTGTGAATAATACCCAATATATATGGGTAAATTGTGTTGTGTAATATTGTGTTTTTATGACAATATTTCAGTTTCATTGTTGTTGTCGCCAGTCAGGTTGGGCGTGGTCTCGCTGCCAAAAAAAAATTAAATTTATTAAATTTTTAAATTAAACCTACGAGTGTGTTAATACATTTTGAAAAACAATATTTAATATCGTCGTCGCGAGTCTTATCGTCGCCATAGTTTGTTGTGTAGTAGTCTTGTTCGTGGTCTCGTAAAATAATTTAGTTTAAGAAAAGCTATTACTTTCCGGACAAAAATGAATTCATTAAGGACATTGGAATACGTGCTGAATTTCGCGAAAAACTTTTCATGTGGAAAACGCAGCAGCAGGCAATCGACGACGACACCCTTTCGATCAATTCATGAGTAGGTAACTGGCAAAGCCTTTATGACTCGAGTGCAGACACTCCAAATTCATTCATAAGTTTGTAACTTTCGAATTCTTCGTTTAAAGGGAAGTCTTTGGTGCAATATTCAAACAACAATCATTTTGAAAACGTGCAAAGGACCTTTACATATGAAGCAATTATAGCTTTTTTACTGTCTTTTGATAGTGTTTTGCCATCATCGAGAGATGAGCTCCTCCATTAGTCGTGTCAGTGCGTGTTTCTAATTGAATAATAAAGTAAAATTGAAATACAAAATTGTAAATTTACAGTGTGCTGGACTGCTGAAATAACTTATGCAGCAATTAAATATCTGCTAAACAGAAATTAAAAAACTATATCCATCATTGAGCTGAGCTCCTTCCATCAGTCGTGAGTAAAAATAAAGCATCTGTTTTGGACAAACTTATCGTATGGCATAATTTATGCAGCAATTGAACATCTACTAAACAGAAATTTAAAAACTATATCCATCATTGAGCTGAGTCCCTCCCATACATTGTGTCTAAAAATAAAACATCTATTTTGGACATACTTATCGTGTGCTGACTTGCTGGCATAATTTATGCAGTTGCAGAAGAGAACTACGAATCATTAAAATTCGACAATCTTCCCTCGGACGAAATTGATAGATGTTGGAAGGCAAGTTCCCAATCCAGGCTCTTGGACATACATAAATTCCGAATCAACATCAGAAGTTTTTAAGAAATTGCCACAATACAAGCAACCATCTGGCTATAGATTTGTGGACATGGACTTTGCATATTTGCACAAAACCTGCTCTTCACTTTTGGAAACTTGGGAGGAACTTCACGAGACAATTAGAGACTTTTTGTGCAACGAAGATCACATCAAAAAAAAAATCCATAAAGCATAATCTCATTCAAATCGGTGAAGATCGGTGAATACATCCGATAATAATTGTCGAAGCCAAAAATCTGTCCGAAAAGACAAATTTGGAAAGAAAAGCACCACTAAGTATACGATCAAGGACTCCCAGGAGTCATTTCTTTACATTGGGAGGACGATTCAGGTGATTGAAGACCATATTGCATTTTTGAACCAGAGGTAAGAAATGTTCAACCCCTTAATATTTGTCTTTGGGGAAGAAATATATGTCTATTTTGACGGTGTTAAATTATCGTTCGTATCATTTGTAAGAGCTGTAGATATTTGTTTTAAGATTTTTTTTTATTTAACTTTCCTACTGCCCTTGGCAGATAAAAAAATCTAGAACACACCGCGTTAGGTAGGGTCGGTCCTGAATTTGCACCTATACTCTAATTTTCGGTTCATACTTAGTATGATACATCTCCAAATTTACTTCGAATTTTCCCCCATTTTCTCTCATACTCTATTTTTCGGTTCATACAAAGGTTTCGCCAGGCACGTCGTCCGGGCCGAAAAAGATATCCCTAGAAGAGTACCGCCAACGAACCGCCATGAGGCTAAAAGAGGAACTGGCGGAAAATCCAACGGCCGGCCCGAGACCCGTTCAACCCCGCCCGACGCTACAGCGCCCCCGTATCGAAGAGAGCTGGGGGTGCTCAAACATGTACGATTATTTACTTGGCGAAAATGTAAGCGTTTACATTTTACAAATAATCAAAGAACCCCACATTAAAGACTTATTATCCAGTTTTAAACATGGAGACCGCATACTTTTCCAGCATCATTTGGAGAAGTTGCAAAGTTTTATTGGCTTGCCTCTGGACATTACATGCCACCCTTCATCTTCTTCGGAAGCTCGAACACCAAGTTCTCCATCGCCATCTAATTTTTCGTCCAGATGTGGGTCACCCGTATCATAGCCAGAACAAGATGAAAGTTAATCCATAAATTTGTCTATCATACTATTAGCTAAGAAACATGGACAGGATATCATAGATTACTACGAGAAGAACACTAAATTTCAAAATGAACACAGGCAGCTACTCATAAACCTTATAGCAGAGTATTTCTATAAAAGCACCATCCCGACGACATTAAAAACAAGCTATAGAATAGAAAACGAGATAATAGATCGTTTTCCAGCAGAAAGCTGCAATATTATCGAACAGAAAAGATATATACAAAAATATATACTAATCTACACAATATAAAAAGAGTGTACAAACCATTGCAACCTAAGAAAAAGAAGCTATACCCAACACAACCAAGTAAAACAGATACACAAAATTTAATTCCAGAACCTAATGCAGAGTCCTGTGCTAAAAGTATCAACTTTGAAGAATTCGATAGTTTTTGGTTTGCTTGCTCCCAGTTCCGGCTGTTACAAATACGGACATTTTCAACACAGAACGAGATTTTTGAAGCGTGGCCGCATTACAAAAATCCGAATGGATATCGTTTGATTAATAAGGACTTTAATACGTTATACCCTCAAAGCCTCACCATATGTGAGAACTGGGAAGAAAATTTTAAACTCACTAAGCAATTTCTTATAAATAATATCAAAGACAAGAAAGTTACTAATATATTAAATCAAATTCAAGACTGCGACTTCAATAAAGAAAAGGCGATCCTTTTCTTTCTTAAAAGTATGCACATCTGATATATTATTAAATTTTATTTGACATACAAACAAATACAATAGACAGAGTTAGTATGACTTAACTACAGAGACAAACAGAAACGTGGACTTATGTTGATTTCTCTCTTATCAACGAAACCGTAGTTTTTTGTTCATTCATTTCATTGTGTCGTACTCTACTCGTGTTGTTTCCGGATCGTCGCCATTGTCGTAAAGTTGTAAATTTAGAAATTTCCTTGTGCGAGTGCGTGTTCGGTGTGATAATTTATTTTGTGGTTTTAATTTTATATAAATTAATTAATAATTAGTCGATCGTTGTGAGTGAATTAAATGAATTATCAGGTGAGTTTCTGTTGCTGTTGAATGTGTGTTGATCAAGTGGGCGCGCGCATGATTAATTCGTTTTCGCGAACGCGGTGTGTGCAAAATTGTGTGTGTGTGCTTTATGAATTGTATATTAATTTAAAATATTTTGTTTTGATATTAATTTAATGATTTTATTAAATAATTAGCTTCGGTGCCGCTAATGTATAATAATTAATTAATTCATTATGTACTAGTTGGCGTTATATACTAGGATTATATATATATAACAGTGGGGAAGGTCATTTTCCAGTTGGAAATATTTGACTTCTTGGGAAGTTTGTTTACCTTTTTTCTTTGAGTGAGAATCGAGTGATAAACAATACAAAACAAATAAAAAGAAGAAATATTTGTTTGTGAAATAATTAATTCATTTCAGTGATATGTGCTTATTGTGTAATTATGGTTGTTTATCAAATAATTTAATTATACCAGGTGCGGTGTATTAATTAATTTCTTGGTTTCGTTTTTTCGATGAGTTATTTTGTGACGTTTGATCGTGGTTGTATAATTTTTGTTGTTTATTTGTTTTGATTCGGAGTTTTAAATAATTGGAAATTGTTTTCATTTCATTTTGATTAATCGGGAATTAATTGTGATGAAATTTAAAGAAGATTTCCGTGATTATTTGAATTTATTTTGATAAATTTTTATTTTGTTTTTTTTTTGACGTTTGATGTGCTTTGGTTTTGTGAGAGTTAGCAACGTCCACACAAATTTTAACGCCAATCTATATGTCCAAGGAAAAGTTTCTGAAACCCATAAAAAAAACTCAATATTTTCAAACGATGGCAGATGAATTAGTGGATCTATGACAAAATCAGAAGTATTTAAGATGTTTTGCCATCTATTTGAAGACAAAATGAAAGGCATTGCTACGAAAGATGATCTTGAAGCAATCGCCAAAATTGTAAACAAACAAATTCTGGATCTTAATGATCAATTAACTACAAAAGTCAACGATTTAGAAATAAAAATATGATTTATAAAGGATATTACATCAGTACAAGCGAAATAGGTGTTGTAGTGTGTTTATGTGCACATAGTTTATGCAGGTGTCAGGTGACGAATACCACTCGTCACTTGATACGTCGCGATGCGACATTGTGCACATCAGCACACCATAATCTTCCCACGATATGCAATGAACAACGTGCATTGTATGTCGTGGAGGAATGCACCAATATCAAGTGACGAGTGCTATTCGTCACTTGTTTTTCTTCATTTATTATTCATTTTGCTGACTCCACAAATGTGTGAATATGGAGTCAGCATAGTTTTGAGCAAGATAGTTTTAAACAGTTAAGTTAAGGAAGCCATTCAATAAAGATATTACAATTCATTATCTTTGTTCAACATAATAACGCATTTGGGAATAAAGATATTACAGTGTAGACAAGGGAGGAAATAATAAAAGAAAAAAAAAATTAGCTCACACTACTGTTTTATTTATAGAAGCCCAGCTTTAAACACCAACAAAATGTTCAAACGGTTTGAAGGAGTCACATTGCTTTATATCAATACTTACTTCGCAAACAATAAAGTATTCGCAGCAAACTTTACTCATAGAGGTAGAAGATGGAAACTAACTTCAATCCAACAATTGACCAGATATCAACAAAGAAGGTGAGAACACTTCATACGTTTGCTACTTTTATGCCTCATTTATTTTGTAATTTAACGAAATTATTAGTCCTTGCGAACAAGATTGTTAAGAGTGTGATTTCAATTTCTTTGCAGACCACATTGAATTAAAAATTAGGGATATAGATAAAACTTAAGACAAGTAGTAGTGAATTTTAAGGTTCTTCACCATAATGCTTGTCCACTTTTGGACACCTGGGAAACTAAAAAAACCAGGATTGCTGAGTTTTTACCTATAGATTTAAGTTATAAAGTCTTTATTATTCAATGCTGTATATAAATCCCTACATCGGTTGGCGCGGCGGTTGATAAAGGATAACATAAATAGGCGTAGGAATACTACCGGATGTCGGCCAGGGGGCGAATATATGTACAAGTTTTCCAATAACATAAAGTCATTTTTTGTCTGGGGCCAACAGTAAAGTATTCGCAACAACCTTTACTCATTGAGGTAGAAGATGCAAGCAACTTTAATCCAACAATTGACCTGCAAGAAAGTGAGAATACTTCATCCCTTTGTAAGAGTAAAATAAATGGATAAAACTAATAAAAAATAAAAAAATAAAATTAGTAGATATCGGAAATAAGTATTTTTTATTTTATCATCGGAGTAAAACAATAATGTGCAAGTATATAAACATTGACACATCAAATTTAACATCCAGTGACACAAAAAAAAATTAAAGGGCAGAAAAAAACCTGGCGGCCAACTTGCTTCGCTTCCCAGGAGACTTTCTTGATACACGTCATATTGGCGTCATCGGAGTAAAACAATAATGTGCAAGCATATAAACATTGACGCACTTAAATTTAACATCCAGTGACAGAAATAAAAATTAAAGGGCAGAACAAAACCTGGCGGCCAACTTGCGTCGCTTCCCAGGAGACTTTCTTGACAGAAATTTTTTTTCAAAATACAAATGCCAAAACCGAAAGCAAATGTGTAGAAAACAACTCTACAACAAAATTTATTCATTTTATGTCGCATATGCTTGACGCGTGAGTTATAGAATTGCTTTCCGATCAATATAACAATAAAAGCATACCATATGTATTGGCTTGGATATGAATATGTATCTTAAATAAGTATAAACCAGCAAAGGAGTATCTCTTACAGAATTTCAAGGCATGAACATAATAAATTAATGTGAACGAAGAAACGTCCACCATCAAACTTTATTTCATTGCAATACACAATACGATTATATGAATCATCATTAAGTTTGAGTTATGTTAAATTTAACGTGTTTATAGTTAGTTTGTTTTTCTTATGCACGAATTGAGAATAAGTTCTTGGTACTGAATCAATACAATTATAGTTGCATATAAAAGGAGGAAAGTTTAGGTCCTTGCTCTAGTTATATACGCCAGCCGACGTCACCGGAGCGGACATCGAGTTCGGATCAGACAACACTTAGGAAACTTGTACCGCTTAGCTCAACCGAGTTCTGGGGCTGTCAAGCGCACCTATCAGGTTAAGTTATTCTAAAATCCCTGTAGGCCGCGAGACCAGAAAATTGTGGGCTACCAATGGCCATAAAAAGTGGAACTTACGCGATAAGGTAGGGTCCAAATACTGACCATATCCACTAACTTACATGACAATTCCTTCTTTCCTTATAACCACATATTGACAACTCTTCCATACCTGTTCATACATAGTATGAGCAACGTTATTTACCCAAAGGTTTCGCCCCGCGCCGCTAGCCCGCAAACCGGCCATAAATAAAAAGAAGAACTCCCTGGAGGTTTACCGCCAACAGAACGCTCAGAAAATCCAGGAGGAGATTGCGACAAATCCGACAGCCGGCCCGAAGCCGTTACACCTCCGACCACCCCTAATCTACCAAGAATACCGAGGAAACCGGATACCAAATGAAGCCTGTGGTGGGTATCCTAGCCGCCGGCACCGAAGTGGTCACCAAGTAAGTGTCCGCCAACTCCTCGGCAATCTACACCGACTGGCGGGACTAAGTACCGGATTGGTAAACGGAAGTTCCTAGAAGAAGCTCGCTCAATCAATCGAGCGAAGTACGAGCGAAAAAATCTCGGGGCGCTTAAAAGAAAACTTTATTATTTTTTCAATTCATTATTACAAATTTCATATCTATTGTTTGTGTTCCAAAGTTTATACAACATAGCCTACGACCCTCCAAAACGAGCCTGAATAGAAGAGTCCCTAAAGACTCTGAAAAAGGATTTCAAAATTCTTAGTCTTTTTATCCTACTGTTATTCCAACTTCTGAACAATTTACAGCCTCTCCTTTTTTCGAACATTCCTAAGGCCGCTCCCTGACTTGTCGGTACGGTATCGGTAAGCGGCTTTTCTTACCGTACCGAAAGCATACCGCTTTTGTCTGTTCACTTGTCGGTATGATTTCGGTATGATTTCGGTATAATAATAATAATAATAATAATAATAATTTTTATAAAAATAAAAAGAAAAAAGCACTGACGACATCCATATATTGAAAAAAAATTTGTTTCGTCGACTTTTTGTTGCGCTAAAAGAACTTTCACAAGATGATGAAAGGTTCCAATCCATGTACAAAATGAAAAAGAATACTTATAACGAGCTTTTCGTTCTCGTTTCTCTATTGCTCCATATCTGACGATGACATTTTATACAAAACACGCAGTATTTATCGATTTCTTACTGCCCATTCGTACCGCGGCTCGGTACGGCCGCTACCGCATGCAACCATTGAAATACATGTTATCGGTACACAAGCGGTACGACAGATTTTACCGTACCGATACCGTACCGACAAGTCAGGGAGCGGCCTTGAAGACCCGACCATTAGAACTATTTATTATTATTTTTACTGAAAGAAAAAATCTTTTATTAAAAATGGTTTTTTTTAATCAGGATAATGGAATTTCTGCACTGTTGTACGACAAAATCCAGATTAAATCAGCTGGAACTGGAGTTCTATATTTCAAATTCAAATTTATACTATATCTTTACTATACCATTTTTATTGTTTTCTTGTCGCTTTCAATTAAATAATATAATAACAATTAATACAACCATAAAAAAGGTAAATACTAGAAATAAATTAAATTTGTAATTTTAATAAAAAGTGAAAACTAGAAATAAGTTTATTTTAAGCAAAACAATAAAGAAATAAATCTAAATTTTAATGTACGGGTTTCACTTAATTCGTTAAAATAAAAAAAAAACGCAAAAAACAAGTTAAGAACCCTTTTGAGAATCGTGGTAATCAAGCAAAAACATAAGAACATAATATAAAAATAACACAACACAAAAATCTGCTGTGAATTGGACCTTTGAACCGCGTTATTATTATTAAAGTTTTTTTTGTACCACCGGAATTAAGCATTAAAGGAATTAAAACTCACAGCCACCACACAAAATGCTGACAAACGACCCTACACGAATATCCATTCTTTTATCACATAGAAAGGCAACCAGCCTCGGGAAGCAAGAACTAGTCACTAGTCAGTCAATTGCTCTTTTCCTGAAGCGGAGATTTTTTTTTTGCACTGTCCTAATGCAGGGTTTCTATCATTTCCAAAAATATAAACTGCTTTTTTACTAAACTCTCCGTAACTTAAGTAAAATTACCTCAAGGAAATTTCCATATATACATTTGATTTCTGTTAATTTAAAATACACAGGGTAGTTTAGAAAAAAGAAATATCATCATAAATAATCACGATTTAAATCTAAATAAATAAATAATTATGTATATAAACAAAATTTAATACCTAATAGCAGTCCTAATTTTTATATTCTATTCTATAGTATAACCTGGTCGTTGTCATCATCATCACTATCATTCGAATCAATGATATTCCGCAGGGTCAACAAATGAAAATTATTTAAGGTCTGCTCAAATAGATCAATTGTTTGTTGATCTGCATTGGAGAGCGTATTGGAACTAACATCCAATAGCTCTTGGGCTACATTTAAAAGTTCACGATTACCTTGTGCATGTTGTGAAGAAGAAGATGGGGAGTTATCGCCAAGCGAATTATTGCCAATTCCACTACTGCTGTTGCTGCTGTTGCTGTTGTTTGGATCCAAGCGTATCGTTATTTCATCGGCATGGGCCAGCGTTGATCCAATTATGTCACTTGCTATTCGAATTGCTGCTGTTGATATAAAATCATCATCGAAATCACTACCGATTCTAGGCACAGTGGCGGCCATTGCACGATTTGCATCGTCTATGGAGTTGAAACCCATCTGACGGCTATGGTACACTTGGGAAGCGAAATTTGTATCTGTTGCAACTGTATTGCCTTCGATGCGTAATCCAGCAACACCTTTTTTGGGTACTGATGCGAGATCGCGTTTCACGTGTCTGCGACGTGATGGTTCATTTTGACGTTGTTGGAGCATTCCTTCAAAGTCAACTACGTACACGTAGCCAGCAACAAGTATTGTACATGACTTGTCGCCTTTTTTATAAGCCTCTTCGATATCTTGACTTGTACGATCATCGTATTGCCACCAACCTGCAGACAAAAATATACATGCATACATATAAATACTGTTACGAAATTTTGCAGAATTAATTATTAAATTAATATTAAACTTAGATTTTATAGTTTAAAAAAGTTTTTAAAAAGTATTTCTTCAAATTCTAATGGGTATGTACGCTCGACAAAAAAAATTGAAAATCCAGATCAAAATAATGTATGTTATTATAACTAATCTCAGATTTATGTCTTGTCTTGGTTTTAGTTTTCCTTTCGAGAATTTCAGATTTGGGGTTCCGGTCTCAAATATATTGTTGGCAATCAAGGGATTGTGGTTCAAAATTATAACTTAACAAGTAATTTAGACCGACAGCGCACAGAGGTTTCATTTGTATGGGAAGGGCGGTGTGTTGTTTGATCGGAAACATTTAAGAAAGAACCCGAATGAACAACATCTAACTTGTGTGTGGCTAGTAAAAATGCTAGTTGTCCAAATGCAATTGTAAATTAGAAAAACCTTCATTTGTCTGGGCACGATCAGGTAACCGATCAGGTGGTGCAATGTGTAGTGCAACGGCATCTGAGATAGCTTGGTCTAGGTTCAAATCCAGCTGACGGCAAAACAATTTATAAGTTAAAATTGGAACTATAGACTAAGCACCACTTAAAAGGAATCTGATGATTGGTGTGGCAGCCATGAAATTGCAATAATTCCAGCCTATAGTAATACTTGGTGGTAGCCACCAACACAAGTGGTTGTTGTTCATTCAAAACCTTCAATTTAACATCTTTGTTTTTCGCCTCTGCTGCCTCTTCAGTAAATTGGCCTATAGGCAATATGGCGTTTTTAACAATTTGTCCTCCATGAATAAGAACTTTGCGCACTAAAGCTGGCAATGGGTACCAAGTGTGTTCTGCAACAATTTCACGAGCTGTATCTTGCGCATATTTCTGGAAAGATTCTGCATTAATTGCAAAACAACTGGACAAAGTTTTAAAATTGTTCGTTGGGATTCTACAATGCGTTGGGCAGTATGATCAAGGAGTCCTTAAAGGGTAACTTCGGCCGATGAATCGAAAATTTGTATTGTTTCAAGCTCTGGGTAACATTCTTGTTTCGCTTTAAGAACCTTGGCAAAGCTTGGAAAAATATCAGCTTCAATCTTTTGGTTTACCAAGTTCCTGATAACTTGGTACTCATGTTTTGACAATTTTGCCTCAACCAAAATTTTCAAAGCATCATTTGAATCAAGTTGTTTTACTTGGAGATTGTCTGTAGACTCGCCTCAAAACACAAGTAATATTTTTTATCGACTTCAACTGTTTTAGAAATACGTCTCCTCTTAGTTCGAGACAAGTCTTCAAAAAATGTTTTTTTTTTGGTCTCCCTTGACTAGTTGGGGACTTTTTTTCTTCTGTTTGCTCCTACGCACAACTGAAGTCTTTGATAAAATCAAGCCAAACAGTATTTGTAGATAAAAATACTTTTTTTTATGGCGAACAAGCCCCCCACCTTCTATGATAGGACTTACACAGCGTATCTTTTTCTTTGCCTCTAAACTTTCAATTTCAACAAAAATATTTATATTTTGTAAAGAAAATTATTTAACCGCTATCGGTATACACTATTTTATTACTCACATCACCCTTTTTCAAAATTACCCTTACACAACAGACCAAAAATGGTTAAACCGCAATGTCGTATTTTCTAAAATAATGTTTTTTTATAAAATTGCGAAAAACACTCAACTTCGTGACGCGACTGACTGTCAACAACTAATATTAGAGGAGAAACCTTACTGTCACTTTATTGTCCTGTTATCATAGATAATTATTGCATTAAAAAAAATTAATTTATTTAACCTTGAAATTTTTACCTATGGGCGAAACCACTGTGCAGCGGCGTAAATAATTTGCTCAGTTTTGTCATTGCGATTGTCAAATCAGAAAATTTAAAGTTCAGAGAGTCTAGTCTTCTTATATTAATTCGTATTTTCGTGACTTATTTTCTCCATATATCCATATTTACACCCCTCGCCACTCTTTCACGTAGCGAACTGTTTAGATATAAATAGCAAAAAAGCCATCACTGAAAGGACAAAGAAGTGTGAGACTTGATTTCCCAAGACTTATAACGGGGCATCGGAATTAAAAAGTTTAACAATAAAAAATAAGACCACTTAAGCTTTGTGTTTATTGCAACGGGGGGCTGCAATAAACACTTGCTGAGTTCATAATCGTTAACTACCAGTATCGCGTTCATTATTGTACAAAACCAGTATTGTTTCCATAGAAATTCGGTATCTCTTGTGTTCATTATTGTATTTATACGGCAATAATACAAAGCAAACTTGTGTCATTATATGTTTGGTTGCACAAAAGTATACAAACAAGAATGTGAGTTAGTAAAGTTTAGTTTTTTTGTTTAACATCTTGTTAATGTTCCGAAACATATTTATTAAATAATAACACTTAAAAAAGATACCTTTAAATTGTTATAATGAAATAAATAACAATGGAAAAGTAGACACAAAACTTCGTTTCCGGCAAGCCTAGCAATGGAGGAAGATCTTGCTTCAGGACGAAGGCAGAAAACAGTCCTCAGGAAAATTAAAACTTACGAAGCTACAGACATCTACCGCGAAAAAGTCTTTATTATCTGTTCATTCAATTTGTATTGTTACTGAATACTTTCATGAACGACATTTATAGGTAGGTAGGTAGAAATGGCGGCTACAGGCAGTCTAGCCCATAGCCCAATTAGCGCTGAAGTGCGCCGTTTATAACTCGTTAGAACCTTTGGATGGAATTGAAATGGAGATTGTGGGCATATCCTCAGGATATTGTCCATTTTTCTTTGAATTTAGAAAAGAATTGAAAGAATTTTGTTACTTGTGGATTGACTGAGTAGCTTTAAGCACAATCATCAGAAAGCGGATGACTCACTCAACCAGACCACCACCCGCACCCGCATCATCCACAGATTGCCCAGCTAGGCAGTCTATTGGCTGGCGCCGTTGCGTGCACTGATCTGATCGAATGATCAACCGGCCGGCATGTACCACGAACTCCCACCCGAACCCCAGTCCACTATCTTGCGATCATAGGGAAACGACGAGGTGCGATGCAGAAGTAGCCGAAATTTGTCCTAGAGCCATTTCGTCACGTTGAGGAAAGAGATCAAGTCTTTGATCTTTATTTCCGAAAGTTCGTTAATGTCGTCAAAAAATGCCCTTCCAAATGGTTGTGCTCAGCTTTGGCCAGAGCGGGGCATTTGCAGAGGAAATGAAATACTGTTTCCTTTTCCTGCTGGTCCCCACAGCTCCGACAGTGAGTGTTGTGAGGTATGCCAAGCTTCGCTGCATACTATCTTATTGGCCAGTGTCCGCTACAGGTTGCAACGACCCTGGCTATGTCTTGTCTGGGTCTGCGTAATAAATCAGTTGTTCGGGGTTTATTATAGGTGGGCCAGATCTTCCTAGATATAATACAGTTTGATAAACTATACCACCTGCGGTTTAATTCAGTAAGAAAGATTGAGAAAATATTGCCCTTCACAACTTCTAGCGGAATGTAGACTCTTTCCGCAAGTGAGCCATGAAGGGATGATCCTTGCCTGGCCAGCTCGTCATCCCGTTATTGCCCCCAATGCCACTGTGACCTGGAACCCACATAAGAGTGACATCGAGGTCAGTGCTGAGACTCGCAAGCACAGCCTGGCATTGCTGGACCAATTTGGAGGATGAAGTAGCTGAATTAATGGCTTTAACAGCCGCCTGACTGTCTGTAATAATAGCTGCATTACGGTTCTGGTTAAGATCTTCTTTTAGTGACTTGCAGGCTTCCCTAATTGCCAGTAATTCAGCTTGAAAGACACTAGAAAAATCAGGTAGTCTAAAGGACCTAGAGACATTTAGAGACTCAGAAAAGATTCTGCATCAACACCACACTCCATCTTTGAGCCATCAGTAAAGATAGTTGTGTCGAAATCTTTCGTCACGACGTCGTCTTTCCAATCCTTCCTGGATGGAAATTTAACTTTAAAACCCTTACTGATACTCATTGTAGGAGTGCAGTAGTCAGTGGGACTCGAAAACATTTCTGTTGGAATCAAGTCTGTGATATTTCTGTGACCATATATGGCTTGGCAAACCAAGAGTTTGATTCCTTAAGTCTTAATGCACTGCAAGATACTAGATATTTAATATGTAAATCAAGTGGTAGAAGGTGCAAAAAAACGCTTAAGGCATCAGTTGGGCAGGATCTTATTGCCCCTGTCGTGCCAACGCTAGCAGTTCTTTGAACCTTCCTAAGTTTATTGATGTTATATGATTTCTTGAGTGCAGGCCACCACACAATCGAACCGTATGTGAGGATAGGTCGTACCACCGCAGTGTACGTCCACAGGATCATCTTCGACTGGAGCCCCCACTTTTTACCAAAGGTTTTACTACAGGCATAAAAGGCTATGCAGGCCTTCTTGACCCTTTCTTCAATGTTCAACTTCCAATTTAATTTAGGGTCGAGAATAACACCTAGATATTTTGCCCTGGAGGAAAGTGAGAGTGTTTGGGCGTTGAGTCGGGGTAGAGTGAAGGGGTGTATCTTAGTTTTGGTAGTGAAAAGCATCAGTTCAGTTTTGCTTTGGTTAACTCCTAGCCCACAACTCGTGGCCCAGTTGCTAACCTTCTTAAAGCCATTTCCGTGATCTCACTTAACACAGGAGTGAACTTCCCTGACACCAATATCACCAAATCATCAGCATATGCCACCGCCTTCACACCACTAAAAGCCAAAGAAGAGGGGACAAAACCCTAGCTTGGGGTGTTCCTCTACTAACGTGCTTGGTCGAGTTTGTATTTTCTAACGTGGCTTGAATCCTTCTGTCGCTGAGTATGATGGATATTATCCACTCCCTTATGTAGTCTTCTACACCAAATTAAACTAAAGATTCTAGAATGGATTCAGTAAGCACGTTATTGAAAGCCCCTTCAACGTCTAAGAAAGTGGCGAGAGTGTATTCTTTATAGTTTATAGATTTCTTTACTACCTCGTGCAGGGCGGTTTCCGTGCATTTGCCTTTAAGGTATGCGTGTTGAGAATTTTCAAAGGGACATCCAACTAGGATGTCTCTAATATGGGTGTCGAGGATGCGCTCTAAAGTTTTTAGCACGAAAGAGGTCCGACTAATTGGCCGGAAATCTTTCGCAGATTCATGCCCCCGCCTACCGACCTTCGGGATAAAAACCACTCTAACATGTCTCCAGGACTCGGGAACATAGTTTAGATAGAGGCATCCTTTAAAAATTATTTCCAGCCAGGGAACTGCTATCTCTTGCAGTTCTTGGAGCATAATTGGCAGAATGCCGTCCAGGCCTGGAGACTTATACGGTGAGAAAGTATTAATTGCCCAGGCAATTTTTTCTTTTGTTATAAAGGTATTGATATGATTTACACGAGCTAAAGACGTGTCCGAAGGTTCCGGTGTAGCTAAACTACTGTTGTCGCAACCCGGAAAGTGTGTCGTCATCAATAGTTCCAAAGACTCAGCTGGAGAGACTGTCCAGCAACTATCAGGCTTTTTCAAGAATGATGGATTACAATTAGCGAATTCGTAATCGTCTGACTAACTTAGATCTGCAAAGTTTGTGTTCGTAAACAAAAATTGAAATCTAACTTCAGTAGGCCTGCAAAACAAATAACGTTCGTAAACATCAAAAGTACGCAGAAATCAAATCGGCGTCGGGCAGTTTGTGCAGAAAAAAAAACATTCTGCCGAAAAAAAGTAATTTCTGCTGAAAAAAAAAAAAATTAAAATTAAAACAGGAACACATGTAAAGGGTGGGCCATCTAGTGGTTTGTTTTTGAATCATATGTTATTTTTACACTGGCCGCTGTTTCCCAATCGAAATCTTGACGGGAAGTCTGTATTAAAACTCCGAGTCGCTTCATGCTTGAACAACATTGGGGAATATTGAAAACTTATTTCCAAAGTGAGTGCCGTGTGAAAACCATCTTTTCTGACGAGGGGCATTTTCATCTCGGCGGCTTCGGTAACAAACGAAATTGCCGCATCTGGGGCTCGGGAAACCTGTAGACGGTACTGTCGAGAACCCAAACTATCCATAGAGAGTGACAGTTTGGTGCGGATTGTGGAGTGGTGGCATCATTTGACCATTTTTCTTCGAAAACGAGGCTGGGAACAACGTTTCGGTTAACAATGGTCGTTACAGAGCCATGTTGACCGACATTTTTTTACTAAGATTATCTTAAGACATGGATTTGGACAACCTTTGGTTCATGCCACACAGCCCATACCACAATCGATCTTTTGCACACCAAATCATGTTATCAGCCGTCTTTGTGACGTCATTTGGCCGCATCGGAGCTGCGATTTTGCCCCTTTGAACTTATTTTTTGTTGGGAACCGTAAAGGACCGATGTTATGCCAGCAATCCGGAATTGATTCAAGCACTTAAGGCCAATATCATCCAAGGAATCCGTGAGCTACAGCCCGAAACCATCAACAAGATTTTGGAAAATTGGAGTGACCGAATTCCATGCAGCCACTTGAACGTAGTTGTGTTCCATAATTAATGGGAATCTTTGTTGTTAGTAATAAGGCCATAAAACATGGGCAAAATTAAATTTTGTTACTCAATTGCATTTTTAAAAAGAAACTTGTGATTGACCCACCCTGTATATGAAATGGCTTCGAAGTACATAAATTTGTCTATCAACGAATATTTCTTTCCAAATGTCACCCAAAAGCCCTAGAATCGGCTTTTTTTAATAATCGGATTTTTTATAAATAATTGTCTGCGCTGCGATGTTTACGAACAGAAATTTATTAAAAAACTGCCGCCTGCTTGCTTTCTGCGGGCAGAAGAAAAATAAAATCGATACGCAGAAGCTTAGCAGGCATGCGGCAGATCTGCCGCATATTTCTGCAATTACGAACTCGCCCAATGTTCCTTAACAATGTTCCTTTACCAAGCCTAGCGGAATCTTTCATATTTTCAACTGACTGACAGAATTCTCTCCAGCCTTGTTGCTTGGCTGATGCGAGAGCTCGCTTGTAAACCTTGAGACAGTCTTTATAGGGTTGATAAAAGTTATGTTTGTGGCAGACATTAAAGATTGATCTAGTCATTTTCCTTAGATTAGATAGGTCTTCATTCCACCAAGGGGGTAGTGTTTTACGGCTATATTTAATCGGACAGGCGACCTTAAAAGTAGTACTCATTGATGCTTCAAAGGATTTCACAATTGACTCAAGATCTATAACCGAGTCTGGACTCAGGTTCGGTATATTGCCCAATTTAGATTTTACAAATTGACTGAATTTCTTCCAGTCGATTCTTTTGGGATTTCTATAAGGGGTTTATTTTCGGTCTTGAAATTAATGTTGAAGAGTATCCATCTGTGGTCCGAAAAAGATTTCAGAAGGGATACACTCCAATTATCTACTATTAGATTAAGGTTGTTATTTACGATCGTAACATCCAGTACGTCCTCCCAGCCTTCGTGGTGGGAGTGTCACCTCTGTTACAGACCGTCAGGTTATTTTCTATAATAAAATCAGAAAGAGACTCACCTCGTTTATTGATCTCTGAACTACCCCAGAGGGTATGCCGTGAATTTGCATCGTTACCAATCAAGAAGTTAGTCCCTTTGGCTTTAGCTTCGGTAGTTAGTATTCGCAACTCTTCTGGTGGTGACTGCCGGTCATGGGCCGAGTACCCCGAGGCCAACAATAAACCGTCTGCATTTTTGTCTTCCAACCTTACAACTGTTAGGTCGGCGTTTATACCGAAGTTTGTATACTGCAATGATACTGTAAATTTTGTGTTCAAAAAATTTTTAAGTAACGTTACAGTTGAACTAGCGAAAATATTTTACAATTATGAACTCAGCCACTCTGTTTCAGTTAATACCCGATATGTTAAGGAGACAAACGGCTACGCGCACAGCCATTCGAGGTTTCTTCACAGTCGATCAATAATAAAACTGACGACTCCTTAGTTCTCAATTCATTCCAATGACTTTCAATCGACATCGATTTTATAATGAACCCTAAATACGTTTTAACAAGTACTTTCAGACCATTCCGTCTAGATGTGCTTGGGATGATGAAGACATAATTGACAGATCGGTTCCTTTTTCGATACTAACGTATCGATCGATCGATGAAGGGGTGCAGACTAAACTAAGGTCTCTCATTTCGTCGTCTTCCTAATCATTATAACGTGTTCCAGTCGGAACTTTAAGCGATCAAAGAAGTGTTATCTTGGCTTAAAGAAAATGTGATATCTCCTCGGAAAGCCAAAGCTGCTAATAAATTTTAGGACTCTGTCCCAACAAACAGCCCTACACTGCAAATCATATCGGCAGGAGATAACGCAGCAGTACAACATTCGCTATACTGGATGACGGGCCATTTCAAGAAACTGCAAAGCTGACGAATTCTCTACCATACCAATCACTACATGCAATCGTATACTAAACAAAATCAGAACTTTCGTTACGACAAAACAAATCTGACCAGAGCTGGATCTTAAGCGCTCTGAGATTTCTTTAAACAGATTGCAAATCAGCTTCGTAATAAGTGTCAGAAACGGACAGTGTCTAATAGGTAGTTTAACAATGCGACTTATGCAGAAGCTGAATGGATAAGGAGAAAGAAGAATCAATTTATTATTTATTTTCTATGTATGTATATATCCTGCTCTATCCCAAGGACGTAGACTTCATTTAGGACAGCCACGTCCAACCTTACCTATATTAACATTAGGGTTCAAAAAATTCTGCTGTTAACTACCGTCAAAGCGAAAGCTATTACTTAAGCCATTTGTATGAGTGCACTTGAATATAAAAAAAAAAAAAAAAAAACAAAAAGAAAAAGAAAAATCCACGTTTCAACAAATCATAATTATATTCCATTAAGTAGAAAATTGTTTTTTTTTTTAATCATACATCAAAATTTTATATTAATATTTTCAAGAGTTTATAAGATTCAACAACATTTATCGACATTTAGACGGATTATAAAGGAACAGTTTTTTTTTTTTTCATAATAACAATTCAGAATTATCTTATTGAACTCAGACATAATTTTGGTCAATTTCAAAAAGGTTTCAAAATTCCGGCAACACCTTTGGAGGGACAATTTTGTCCACGTTGGATTTTTCTCTTTCGATGGGGGGAATCTTTTGAGTATTGTATCATTTCTTTGAAATCAATTGTATACATTGAACCACATATGAGAATATCAAATTCAGTGGTAGGGGAGTCTTGAAATGCCACTTCAATTTCATTAATGGAACGAGAATCATAGGCCCACCATCCCCCTGTGTGTTGTCCATACATATGTATATAAATGTGTGTGTTTCAAATTATAAAAAAGTATAGTTTATTGACAATGCACACTCACCATTTCGGCCTTCATAAAACCACTGATAGCCATCTTCCGTGGTTTTTGTTTTACAAATATCCTGTATTCCATTTACGAGCTGTGGATGGTCAAGGAACTCTGGTGGAATTTCACGTCTGCACATTGCACAACGACGATTTTTGTATGCAACGCCCTAAAAGAATAAAAAACAACAAATTAATATACCGAGGCAACATTTAAAGGAAATATTGTTAATGAATGAGATTTTTGTCGCTTTCTACAGTTATGGTATTTGTCCGATTTGTTGCCATTTAAAGCCACAAAAAGCTATTTTAAACAATTCGAAATAAATAATTAAGTAAAGTGTTCTTTATTGGCTGTTTATTTTTTCAGTTGTACTTAAACCGATTGAATCTTGAAAATAAACATTTACAAAAGTGTCTGACCTATTCTAACAATTAATTTACAGTTTTTATGTTTGTTTTTTTTAAGTATATGTATGTACGTGTGACCCAGTCGTTCTTTTTGTTTTTATATGCTTAACGAAAACAAAATGGGCATTTTGGTCTACCTATTGCCCACGAATGAGATAAATATCGTTGGAAAGTTTAGCCCTAGTACATCATTTTTGTGTATGGAGACGAAGCTGTAAACCATGAAGTTAAGGTAGTATATGACAACAAAGATTGCAACTAGAGCGAAAATTAATTGCAATAGTGTTCTATTGAAATAAAAGTATATTAACTGGATAGACCCCAGAATAAATGAACTTTTATATCAATGGCAAATAATAGCGAATAATATCATTGTTGGCCATTGATTCGCTTAATTGTATGAAAATTCTACTTTTTTAATTCCATTAAGCGAATTTAATGAATGAGAATAATTGTGCCTCTAGTGCCCATAACTGAGACATACAAAGTTGGAAAGCTTAGTTCAAGAGCATCAATATTGAATATGGGCACAGAACTGTAAACCATGGGGTTTAAGCAGAAAATTACAAAATATAAAACAATTCGACTATGTTTATTCGAATTTGCAAAGTGTTTTTCTTATTTTTTTGGTCGCGTATTTTAGCCAACTCCCATTGTTTAGGACAACGAAAATTCTTGAACGTTGGTGCACTACATAGTCCCTAATCATTTTCAAAGGTCTCGTTATATTTTTGCCCATTCTCCTTTTTTTATTAATTTTTATTTAATTATGATTGCTATGGTGCGGTCACACAATGAAAGGAAAGTACTTTCAGAAAGTAGTCACACTATGAAAGGCAAGTGCTTTCAAGAAATCAAATTTTCTGAAAGCAGTTTTCGGTTTGCCAAACTATACAAAACAAGAAGACAACAAATTTATGTGGACTGTATTGAATGAAATTTAATTGAATTTCTTTAATGCAGTCCATTTAAATAAAAACAAAAACAATATCATTTCTATGGTTTCTTTATTACCTGTTAAATATAACATTCGTACAGAAACATTTAATAGAGTAAAAACACTTTGTTCTTATCACTCCTATAAAATATAAAAACTGTAATCAGCTTATCAGTATATCAAAAATTAGAATTTTCCAATTTAGTTTTTCATTCTGAATAAAATCTTGTTTCCATTAGGACTTTTGTTTCACTTTAAGGAGATTCTTAAATCTACATTAATATATAACCAATATATAACCAAAAGGTTATGGGCCCAGATTTCAAGACACTAGTGGACAAAAATATAGAGAAATATTATTTTTTTTAAAATAAAAAGGATTTCAAGGATTCAAGAAATTTTTTGTTCGAAATGGAATCATTAAGGACGTCTATCTCTAAATTGGGACATGATAACTACCACACCTGGAAGTACAAGCTAGAGCTTTTACTCAGGAAGGATAGTCTGTGGGAAGTAGTTCTCAATCCAAAACCGGAACCTACAACAGCTGAATGGATTAAGAAAGACAACGATGCAAAAGTGATAATCGGTTTATCAGTTGAAGACAATCAACTTCACCATGTAAGGAAGGCCGATACGGCTAAGGCAGCGTGGGATGAACTGGAAACATCATCATGAAAAATCCACTCTAAGCAATAAGGTGGAGATAATGAGAGAGTTATAGTGGCTAATGGCGAAGAAATAACTCCGAAAGGAAAAGGGACATGCAGAATGCAAGTTTTGAACAGCAAAAACGAAGAAGCAACAATACGAATCGAAGATGTCCTTTATATCCCTGATCTTCAAGGAAGCCTGTTGTCTGTAAAGAGGTTGACAGATAAAGAATTTGTATTAGGTTTCGGGAACAAAATTTGCACAATCAACACGAAAGATGGTCAAGAGGTAGCATTCGCAGACCTGTCGGATAATCTATACAAAGTGAGGCTCAAAGCAAATACTTCAAAGGCGCTATGCATAAAAGAAGAAAATCACTATCAGAAAAACTGCCTTGATTATTGGCACCGTTTGTTTGGTCATCGGAACACTGAAGCAATCAAGAGAATCGCTTCAGAAAAAATGGTGAGTGATTTTCATATTATCAATTGTAAGCACAGTAGAGATTGTCAGAGATTGCACGCAATGTAAAATGACCCGTTTGCCGTTCAATTAGTCAACTTGTGAAAGCAATGCACCTATGGACTTGATACACAGCGATGTGTGTGGTCCAATGCAGACGACTACCCCAAGCGGAAAAAGATATTTTTTGACATTCATTGACGACTTCAGTAAATATGCGATAGTTTACCTACTTAAAGACAAATCTGAAGTCTTTGAGCATCTACTTCAGTATGTTGAAACTGTCAAAAATATGTTTTCAATCAAGCCTAAGGTAATAAGATCGGATAATGGGGGCGAATATACTGCAGGAAAAGTCATAAGATTCTTGGCAATTGAAGGCATAGAGTACCAGCATACAAAACCTTATACCCCCCAACAAAATGGGAAGGCCGAGCGCAAAAATAGGTCATTAATTGAGATGGCTAGGTGCATGTTGCTGGAAGCGAATCTTGGATATGAGTTTTGGGGAAAAGCAATTATGACGGCAAATTATTTGCAAAACAGGCTACCGTCGAGCGTTATCTCAACAACACCCTATGAAAGATGGACTGGAAAGAAGCCTATTATAAGTCATCTTCGGGTCTTCGGAACGAACGCTTTTGTTTATGTTCCACAAGAAACTCGACGAAAATTGGATGACAGGAAAAAGCAAATGGTTTTCGTAGGCTATGACGAACATTCAAAGGGTTACCGTCTTGTCAACAAGACAACTAAGAAGATTACCATCAGCCGAGATGTCAAATTCCTTGATACTAGTTTCGATTATTCTGTGCATACGGACATAAGTGATACCGCTAAAGGAGATTCTGAACTAAGCGTGTTACTTCCTATTATAAGCCGAGATATAAGTACTGAACCTGAAGTAACAAACATCGATGATTCAAGTGTCGAAGAGGAGCAACAACCAACAGACGATGTCCTTCCAAGACAGTCAAGCCGGCTAAATAAAGGAATACCACCAGATCGATTCATCAGCGGAGTAAATATGGTACAGGAAGATCTTGTCAAGGAGCCAAGGAATTATAAAGAATCTCTTACTTGTGAGCAAAGTAAGCAGTGGAAAAGTGCAATGGAGGAAGAAATTCAAGGACTGAAGAAAAACTCAACATGGGAATTGGTACTTCCACCAACTGGTGCGAATATAGTCGGATGCAGGTGGACATATAAGGTTAAGCGTGATGTCAATGGAACTGTACAGAGGTTCAAAGCTCGACTTGTTGCACAGGGGTTCAGCCAGAAATACGGAGGACAAGATTACGACCAAACTTTCGCGCCAGTGGTAAGGCAGACAACTTAATAATAATTTTAACTATATGCCTGTAAGACCTCAGGTCTTTTAAATGCAATGCACGGCACTAGTTAAAAGGAATAAAAGGAAAGGAAAGATTTTTGTTGGCACAGTGGATTGAGAATTAGATGTTAATTATCTCATGAAATTCCACGGGTGGCATCCAGTTTAAACTGGGGAATAATAGAAAAGAATGCTACCTAGTCTGGGGCTCGAACCCACAAGCCAGGTTAGCAGTCAAACACTATATCCACTGTGCCATTGCCAATTTTAGAATTCTTCTTTCTATAGCAGGTAAATGCAAAATTAAAGTTCAACACATGGATGCAAAGTCAGCTTTTCTAAATGGAGAGCTCAAAGAAGAGATTTATATCAGGCAACCACCTGGGTTTGAAGTCGGAGAAAATGACCTTGTATGTCGTTTAAGGAAAAGTCTGTATGGTCTGAAACAGGCAGCATACGTCTGGAACGAGGTGATTCATAATGCCCTCATCATCCAGAGTAAGGCCGATTTGTGTCTGTATAGCAGGTCAACAAAAGGAGTAGATTGTTACATATTGGTTTATGTTGATGACATTATTGTTGCTAGTACGGATGAAACTTTAATCAAGAAAGCTGAGACGTTGCTAACACGTCACTTTTAAATTAACAATTTGGGAGAAATTCATCATTACTTAGGCATTGAAGTCCCCAAAGATAGTCAATCGAATTATAGTCTAAGGAAAAAACAATACATTGTGAGACTTATTCAAGATTTTGGATTTCAGGATGCAAAGAACTCAAATATCCCCTTAGAAACTGAGTATGACAAATCAACTAATACAGCAGAACCATTACTAACAAAAAATACCAAAGATTAATCGGAAGCTTATTATATATATGTAGCAGTAAACACAAGACCAGACATAGCAGCAAGTGTATCAATTTTGGCAACAAAGACAATATCACCAAGTCAAGCCGATTGGATTGAACTTAAGCGAGTACTTAAGTACCTGAAAGGAACATCAAATTTAAAATTACATCTCAGCCAAAACACCAAAACAGAAAATGAACTAATTGGATATGCGGACGCAAACTGGGCAGCAGATAGGAGCCGAAAGTTAAACTCAGGATATATGTTTTTCTTGAACGGAGGTGCTGTAAGTTGGTCCTGCAGAAAACAAACTTGCGTATTCCTATGAACAACCGAAGCAGAGTTTATAGCTTTATCAGAAGCCTGTAAGGAGGCAGTTTGGCTAAGGAATCTATTGAACAACCTAGATCATCCCCAACACAATTCCACACTTATTTACGAGGATAACCAAACCTGTCTCAAGCTTATATGTCAAGAGAAACTTAGCATCAGATCAAAACACATCGATTCTAAATTTTTCTTTGTCAAGGACTATGTGGATAAGCATTTTGTGAAGTGTCAGTATTGCCCAACAAACGACCTGATAGCAGATATGCTAACCAAACCACTGTCTGCAATTCGAATTCAAAAACTAAGAGCGATGTGTGGACTTCAGACGAATGAGGAGGAGTGTTAAATAAAACATTCGTACAGAAACATTTAAAAAAGTAAAAACACTTTGTTCTTATCATTCGTATAAAATATAAAAACTGTAATCAGCTTATCAGTATATCAAAAATTAGAATTTTCTAATTTAGTTTTTCATTCTGAATAAAATCTTGTTTCCATCAGGACATTTGTTTCACTATGAGGAGATTCTTAAATCTACATAAATATATAACCAATATTACCTTCCCCAGACCACGGGCAATATTGTATCTATCAAAGGGCACGGTAGTTCTGGCACTACACACTTTTTACAGGATGAGACTCAGGCGATTTTCGACCCCCTCTAATTTCAGTACCAATAAAGTCAGAAACTCCAAATGGCAGTATCTGCTTCATCAGCAGTATGAGCTTCATCAATCAAAGATGCCTCGCCAAATTTTAACTTTTTTGCATAAACCGTTTCTGAGATACAGGACTGCAAAAATTTCAAAAACAACTGACTGTCTAAATCACTCATCACTGATAGATCATCAATATTATGGAGCACTTCCCGACAACGTAGAATCTTGTAATTTCGCACAACGGTAGGCCTTGTGGTGCATACAAAGGAACAAAAATTGAACATTTTCATTCAGGGGGCATGGTACACGCCCATTTTTATAGAATTCAGTGTGCTGTTGAAAGTGAATTTATAAATATTATAAAATTTAGTAAAATATTTTGACCTTTTATGCCTCCTTAACTTGGAAACATCTAAGCTAGTCCTGTATATCGAAAATCTACAGATAACGTTAATCGCCACCATTGCTCAACTTTCCAATTGTAGTGCATAGTGAAAATCGTACTCGAGCTTGTAGGTGAGTTGCAGTTAATTTTGACCCCGTGGCAGGACATTTTGTTAACGTCTGCTTCCTTCAGTCGACTCCTAGTCCATTAACTAACGACTCTTTATCGTACCTATCTCTTCTATTGTTGAACGTCAACCCTAGGTAAAGCACAATTTGGGAGAAACGTCATCACGATGAATCCGTCATAACACCGGTGGCACACAGATCCTTACCTTTACACTAACTTACAAGTTTCTCTGGACTAAGATGGAGCTGACAGGACTCAGCACATTGGTTTGTGACAACTGGACTAACTTCTACAGGCGTGGTATCCATTTTGTTGTCTATATTAGGAGGCCTAATAGTTCAAGATGTAGTAGCCCGTAGCGAAATGGTTAGTGCGTTCGACAGTCACGCTGGAGGTCTGGGATCGCTTCCCAGCCTCGTCCACCTAAAACCTAAAAAGTTTTTTTTCAGGGCTATTGCCTCTTGCGACGAATTGACAAATCCTCCAAGAGTATCACTTGTCACGAATAAGTGCTTCTCGTCTAGCCGTTCGGATTCGGCATAAAATTGTAGGTCCCTTCCATTCATGTCGAAAGGCGCACACAGGAATGGTTGCGATTTGTTAGTCACTAGGCCTTGGTTCTTCATGAGCCGTTGTGCCACCCGATTTTTTATAGGTCAAAATGTGTTGCAATTCACTTTTAACAGCACACTGAAAAACAAGGGCCAACAATGGGCGCATTTATTGCATATCAACATTTCCAACTCTTGCCTACTTTAACAAGTATCATTTGTTGTTTTCGTTATTATGGCGGATAAGCGCGAAAACTTATGGCTTAACCCTTAATTTAAACATAAACATCATTAAAGTTTTAAGATCAAGTTTTAATACGAGCCTATTAACAATTAATTATAGATATTGTGTCCATAGCAATGGTTGTTTTTAGAAGACGAAATGGGGTGATTCCATTTTGTTGCTCGCAAGTGTAATATGTACAAAAAATAATTCAAAAAAAAATCATAATCCTACCCTCAAGAAAGTTGGTGAAAACGTTAAATTTACTATAAGAATAAAAAATCAAGAATCTATAAAAATATCTTCTTGGGAAGGGTGTATTTTATATTCCCTCTGAGTGACTCTTCAAGGAGGTTTTCTACCAGAAGAGTTTTGTTGGTTGAGAAATCACTCTCAACTGAAACATTCCCATGCGATAAGATTAAAGCGATTTTTATGATTGTCCAGAGGTCTTTGAAATCTTATTTTTTATCAAACAAATTAAAATAAAACTCCTCATCAACTCTCCGAGTTGATTAATTCAGGACAAAGTATTTTATATTCCCGTTCAAGTATTAACTTTGCATCCGTATATGCATTTATGTACTGGATATTTGCCCTTTCTGCGCATTCATTTCATACTCGGTTTCATACAAGTATGGAAGCAAATTTTTGCAACCTCTTATTATAAATAAAGATTGTTGTAATCAAGGATATTTCTAGGGTTTAAGCTTGACCCTCTGACTTTGACTATCAGATGATATTTTAAAGGGCTTCGTTCTTCAATTTTTGATATTAGAGATAAAACTACGTTGCGGCAATCATATTTAAACTTCAAAATCTGTAATAAGTTTTTGACCATTATCAGCAGATTCTCATAAACATAAAATATGAAGGGTTTCTCGTCTGGAAACTTGGCTAAAAACGGTTCAAGATCATTAGTGATAGTGTAAAAAAAATGCGATTTTGCATCTAAAAGCTTATCTTGAGAGAACATTTTTACATTTTAGATTGGATTTGTTTTAGGAAGCTCGGTATTTTGCATTCTGAAGAAATTTTTTAATTCAGTGAGCCCGTTGAATACACTTTATTTGGATCAAAAATATGGGCCGAGTTCAACGAAAGATTAATTTATCTTAATGTGAAAAAATTCAGTGTTGAACGAAATTTTTCCTGACCGCTTTCAAAATTTCCTGACTTTCCAGTAGAGTGGCAACCAGCAACAGTTAAACATAAATATTTTCTTATGTATTTTCACAACTTTTCCAAAAGCAAGGATGGTGGTCATTACCATCTTCTATTATAAAATTATTCGAATTCATAGGAAAAGTATAAACAAAAAATGTTAAACTACCAGAAAATATTACTACAACACATCAATGGCAACAGCGGACACTCAGAAAAGCATACAAAATCAACTTATTATGTAGCAAAATCAATGGTAAAAGTGGAGTTAAAGTCAACGAAACTACTTTCAATCAGATAACTCCGCAAACCACACCTTTGAAACACCTGCAAATTAAAATACCTACGACCACCAAAATGAAGCTGGCTTAAATCTGATTCCCTATCGTGAAACTAGAACTTAATAGAAAACCCGATGTGAAAGAGGTGGTCCTTCGCTGAAAAAAAATGAGTGTATTTGAGATGGTCCGTACGGTTATACCTTCTATTTAAATGACGTGAGAAAAAGAGGCAATAAACTTGGGTAGAACAGAAACAGGAAGGGAGACAATGAATGATATGGGGAGGAATGATTTATTAAGGCCCAATTTCAACTTTAAAACCGGTGTTTCCGGCTCGACTTAAATTAGGAAGGTTTTGTGCAAATTTTTGAAGGCATCACTGCGCAAATGATGCACAATCACTTTTGTAAAAATATTCATAAAATCCATCAAACCGGCATCAAATTTTGTATCAAGATAAAAAATTACAATCTAAGCAGGGACATGAACACATTTAAAGTGATGCTGGTTTGTTGACCACCGGACGATCCAACGTTTCTGAACAAAGTTGAGGCATCCATCCAGCAAACCCTGCAGCCAAACCCGGAACGAGGCGTTTTTGGTGAATCCAACCTAGCAAGTGAACCAACTGATAGATAGCAAACATCTCTGCAATCTGGAAGAGGGTAAGCAGATATCATCGCGTTTTCAAAGTCGAAAAAGTCAGCTGGACTAAACGGTGTTTTAAATTACATCCTTAAAAGACTGCCACATGCGGTGATGATCCTTTTAACAATCATCATGAACAACTGCATCAACAACTTACTGCTACTTCCCTCAACAGTGGAAAACCCATCCCGAAGAAAGGTGCTTGCAACTTGGTGTGCAATAACAGGCCGATTTCGCTTCTGAACAATATAAGTAAAATACTGGAAGCATTATTACTTTGGAGACTAAAGATGTTCTACCATCACCCCGGACATGCAGTTTGGCTTTAGGGAAAAGCACTTACTTTGCATTCGATAGCATATGGATTGAAGCCCTTGTCCATAAGCTTCACGTACGCTGGCAGCTGTACGCAAAGTTGTATACCACATTAAACAGACTCTACGCCTACTACAAGAAATGGGGCATTCGGATAAACACCTCCAAATCAGGAGACCAAGTAGATGTAGTTGCAGGGCAGCGATACGCAGAAGAATCTTCCGGATGGATCCACGATAGCAGCCATAAAGAGAACGTGAAGTACCTCGGCATTCACTTCAATTAGTTGCTAAGGTCCAACCCGCACTCTAAAAAAAGCCAACTGGGCCTTCCACCGACTCCACCCATTGATGAGACGCAGAAACGGATTAAGCCAGAAGACGAAGATACTTAGGGATGTACAAGCAGCTCATGCGGCCTGTCATCAGATATTCCTTTCAAATCTGCTTCTCCATCTCGAAGACGACCATGAAGGGACTTCAAATATTTGAAAGGTGAAGTACCTCGGCATTCACTTCAAAAAAAAGCCAACTGGGCCTTCCACCGACTCCACCCATTGATGAGACGCAGAAACGGACTAAGCCAGAAGACGAAGATACTTAGGTATGTACAAGCAGCTCATGCGGCCTGACATCAGATATTCCTTTCAAATCTGGTTCTCCATCTCGAAGACGACCATGAAGGGACTTCAAATAACGGGTGATTTTTTTGAGGTTAGGATTTTCATGCATTAGTATTTGACAGATCACGCGGGATTTCAGACATGGTGTCAAAGAGAAAGATGCTCAGTATGCTTTGACATTTCATCATGAATAGACTTACTAACGAGCAACGCTTGCAAATCATTGAATTTTATTACCAAAATCAGTGTTCGGTTCGAAATGTGTTTCGCGCTTTACGTCCGATTTATGGTCTACATAATCGACCAAGTGAGCAAACAATTAATGCGATTGGGACCAAGTTTCGCACTCAGTTTACTTTATTGGACATTAAACCAACCACACGAATGCGTACAGTGCGTACAGAAGAGAATATTGCGTCTGTTTCTGAGAGTGTTGCTGAAGACCGTGAAATGTCGATTCGTCGCCGTTCGCAGCAATTGGGTTTGTGTTATTCGACCACATGGAAGATTTTACGCAAAGATCTTGGTGTAAAACCGTATAAAATACAGCTCGTGCAAGAACTGAAGCCGAACGATCTGCCACAACGTCGAATTTTCAGTGAATGGGCCCTAGAAAAGTTGGCAGAAAATCCGCTTTTTTATCGACAAATTTTGTTCAGCGATGAGGCTCATTTCTGGTTGAATGGCTACGTAAATAAACAAAATTGCCGCATTTGGAGTGAAGAGCAACCAGAAGCCGTTCAAGAACTGCCCATGCATCCCGAAAAATGCACTGTTTGGTGTGGTTTGTACGCTGGTGGAATCATTGGACCGTATTTTTTCAAAGATGCTGTTGGACGCAACGTTACGGTGAATGGCGATCGCTATCGTTCAATGCTAACAAACTTTTTGTTGCCAAAAATGGAAGAACTGAACTTGGTTGACATGTGGTTTCAACAAGATGGCGCTACATGCCACACAGCTCGCGATTCTATGGCCATTTTGAGGGAAAACTTCGGAGAACAATTCATCTCAAGGAATGGACCGGTAAGTTGGCCACCAAGATCATGCGATTTGACGCCTTTAGATTTTTTTTTGTGGGGCTACGTCAAGTCTAAAGTCTACACAAATAAGCCAGCAACTATTCCAGCTTTGGAAGACAACATTTCCGAAGAAATTCGGGCTATTCCGGCCGAAATGCTCGAAAAAGTTACCCAAAATTGGACTTTCCGAATGGACCACCTAAGACGCAGCCGCGGTCAACATTTAAATGAAATTATCTTCAAAAAGTAAATGTCATGAACCAATCTAACGTTTCAAATAAAGAATCGATGAGATTTTGCAAATTTTATGCGTTTTTTTTTTAAAAAAAGTTCTCAAGCTCTTTAAAAAACACCCGTTATTTGAAAGGTGAAGTACCTCGGCATTCACTTCAAAAAAAAGCCAACTGGGCCTTCCACCGACTCCACCCATTGATGAGACGCAGAAACGGACTAAGCCAGAAGACGAAGATACTTAGGTATGTACAAGCAGCTCATGCGGCCTGACATCAGATATTCCTTTCAAATCTGGTTCTCCATCTCGAAGACGACCATGAAGGAACTTCAAATATTTGAAAGAAAGTTACTACGGATCTGTACCGAACTACATTTCGAGCGCCAGCAAGTGACGCGAACCTCATCCTACTGGACCGGTACCTACCACCTCAAGCAAAGAAGCTAGTGAACACACCAACAGTCACCCAAATCAACTAATAAGGATGGCCACCGAGCAACGAGCCGAAATACCTCAGAACGATGGACCTCCTGGACGACAACATAATCACAGATGACAGACAACGTGCAAGCAGTTTCGTTCTACGCTGAAACTGATTCAGCATATCACCGTGGCTAAACGCCAACCCATCTCATCACCAAAACCGCAACTTGACAACCGGAACGGAACACTCCGAGTGCAAAAGTCAACAGAATTTTATATTTAATTAATTTTATATTAGGCGTGTTCAGGAAAGGGAGATATCGGAGGGCCTCAGCAATCTCAGTTGCCTGAACAGGTATCCTCAGCAAAAAAAAAACTCAGTTTGGCTGTCAGCTTTTGGCTTGCTTGGCTTTTGATGGAGCAAAACCTCCGATATCTCTGTTTCGTGAACGCGCCTATTTTATAATCCTTTAAATTTAAGACATAGTAAAAAATGTGGGCCCCTATGTGCCAATAAATGTATATCATCGTATCTAACTAAATAAAAGTCAAATTGTAAATTTATCATTGTTCAATAAATACGCTAATGTTAATCCATAATGCTAAATATGCCGGTTTGTTGCATTTTGTGAATAATTTTGACGAAAGTTATCGCACATCATTTGCGCAGTTATGCGTTTGTGAATTTACACTTTGATTGTAGATAAAATCAATAAAATAATGGTTCAATGGAATAGAATTGAAATTGTAGAGAAAATACCAAAAAAGACGCTGCGCATAATAAAGAACAATCCGGAACTGTTCGTAGTCGTAGGTACAAAAAATTAAAAATTCTTATTTGAAGGTTGACCTAGCTACATTCATCTTGGAATTTACTTCCGTTTCTATACGTTTTCGGTATAAAATTATCAGCAAGAAAGTTAAAATATAAATGGATGGCAGATTAAACAATTTTAGACTTGCTCGATTTTGTTATAGGTACCTACTCTGCCTGCAATATGCTTCTGTTTTAGCAACAACAAAAATATGTATTCATAAATGCATGTACAACATGATGTGTTTAGGTAGGTATGTATATTATTGAGTACATTTAAAGGTACTTACTTTTACACAGAGGAAGCAGAAAATGTGACCGCACGGGAGTCTGGCGGGATGAATGCAAGTTTGTAGGCAAATCGGGCATTCAATTGCAACTTCTGGAAAAACATCTAGACGAAAGAGAACAAAAATGGGGAGAATAAAAGAAAAGAACAAGCAGGGAATACTTTTCGGCCATTTTATGAAAAATTCACTTACCATTTTCTGTAAGTTTGGGCAGATTAGTTTCAGATGAAATTGAACTCGACGGACATGGCAGTGGAGCATCTCCATCCCCATCATTAATAATTATACTATCGTCACTTTCATCGGCTATCACAATTATATTTTCATCACTTCTTGTTGCCATTATTAACTTAACTTTTCTGTTTCTTTAATATTATTAGTTGGCTTTAGTTTTATTTAATTTAATTAGATTGTTGAAATAAAATTATTTGTCTTGATCTGTTGGGACTTTTTTCTATTTTTTATACGACTGCAAATCGTCGACTTCTGCTACGAAAAAGAACACCCATTTTGGAAAGAAAAATTCCAATAAATGAAATTCCATGTATGAAAATATGGCACAAAAAAATGGCGTCCTCAAGAGGCGAATTGAATTTAATTTTTAGACAACAGTGAAAATTTGTAATTGTTTTTTTTGTTTTGTAATAAAAGACTGTATTTGAAAAATGAAAAATTATTTGTAAAGTGCAGTTTTTTAACAATTACAATAAACTATAAGTTTACTTTTAATAGAGACAGACAGAGCTGATTCAGACCCGAACGACAAAACTTCTCAAAATGAACTCGAAGTAGAGATAAAACGAAAACAGCTGCAAGCTCCGGTCTGTATTTAATTCGCCGCAAATTTGGAAATATCAAAAATATACAGGGTGCCTTGAAAAAGTGCTATTGTGAACATAACTTGTTTATGGTAGGATTACATGAATGAAAGAGCTCGTTACATGCCGCCTCCACAGGCCATAGACGATGGCCAGACTATGGAACATATGTCTAAAAAAATCCCATGGAGTCGCAAGAATCCATGTCCAAGCAGTGACATATCCATACAAGTAAGATTGTGAATTGGATTGTAGATTGGCCTGTGGAGTCGGGGTGTTAAGGCTTGCCGCCTACTAGGAAGCTTATGTCGTTTTCGGTTGGAAGTTCGGAGTTACTCCTTTTTGACTCCGCTTACTCCAAAATAATTCGATTGACTGTTCCGAGTAATATTTTCGGAGTATTTTTCTGTTCCGGAATCAATAAAGAAGTAGACCTGGAACATACATGTACATATAAACCCTATCATCGGATTATTTGTCAAATTAACAGACCTATTCTGCCGTTGTGAGGCTCACAGGTCACAATTTTGTTCGAGTTTGTTTTTGTATAAGGCGGTCACAATTTCGTATTCTGTGCAAGACCTCATAAGAAACCTCACAAGAACAACGTGAGTTGTGATCTGTCAAGGAGCAGATCATAATTTTTAAGTTTAATGAGGTAAGTTCATCTCGAGTTATGAGGTGATTGTGACTTGTGAGGCATCATCAGTGAGGTTGCCAGAATAAAGCCTGATACACATCTGTGTCGTGTGTTGTGTTGCTCCACACTGCAACGCAACACACGAGACAAATATGGTTCTACGCATATAAAATGAATTGTAGCAATAGCGACACACGACTCCACAACACAACACACGACACAGGTATGGTTCAGGCTTAATATGCCGTTTTCACTGGGCAAAATGAGGTAATTTCGTTGCAAATTTCCAAATGAGATCCGAAATTACCTAATTTCCCATACAAAATCACATTGTCCCGGTCTATATTGAACGATTTTTCCAGTGCCGATCTTTTGTTCGTAGGTGAAAGGAGTGAAAAGTGAGGGGTAGGGATCAAATCGTTTGTACCACAAAACTCGAACGATTTTTCCAGTCTCTTTATGTTCTCTTTCGCCCTCTTTCCAGTTTTTTGTGTGTGTTCGGTGTCAGTGTGCCGTTGGGTTGATGGTGTGAGTGAACATCAATGCAAAATGAAGAGCACAGAAATAAAAAAATGAAGAAGACAAAGAAAAAATCTCATGGAAAAAATCGTTCTGTGTGTACATTTCACACGATTTCTGGAAAAATCTTCGTGGAAATATCGGGCAATGTAGATCGGGACATTTCGAAATGAGGTAATTTCAACCTCATTTGCACGAAGGTTGTAAATTAGGTGAATGCATCCAGCGCCCAACTAAGTCCCGGTCTACATTGAACGATTTTTCCAGTGCCGACCAAAAATGTTTGTTGTAATCGTGTGCGATTGAGAGGTACAGCCGACATGATCCTTCCAGTTTCGGCCGATTTTTCCATTCAGCACGGGAAAAATCGTTCAATGTAGACCGGGACTAAAATTTCAGCTTCGGTTCGGCTAAATAGAATAGGCTTTAGAAGTTCCATAAGACATTTGTAAAGTTTATTTAAGCATAAAAAGGAGAATGTTATACAAGCTAATATAGCTTGTATACGTGATTTCGGAAAATCTTCTTATAAACTTATTCGCAGATCTTTTAAAAGTAGCAGATTGTATAAAAGCCTAAAGAAGCCGATACGAAGTTTTAACGAGCGATATTGGAAATTTGAATGACACTTCAACTTGACAGATAGCTTCGGACATGGTTGTATAAAAGTGAAATACAAGTCTTATAGAAGGTGAACAAAAATAAATAAAAAAAAGAAAGATACATTTTTATTTTCTTTTTTTTAATGTGATTTTTACTGCATTTTATCTGAAATCAAGTATCAAACTCAATTATTTATTAATTATAGTATTGGAAACAATTATAAAACATAAATTATATTTTTACCTTGCTAGGGAACTCCTACGTAACAGTCCATCACTCTAACCACTCAACCATCTTATATATAATTTGGAATATAAAAACTTAATCAGCCTTTTCCTTTTTTAAAACTTTAAATTTTCCTTTAAATAAATCCGAGCTTCTTTAAAAATGTTCACACATGAGCATGAAATGTAAACGATTTGATTAGCAGTTCCCTTGCTCCATTTTCATTTCAATAGTCTTAAAATAAAATAAGTAATAATGCATATTTTTAATTTAATTTTTAAAATCCACGGACACTGAAGCACGATAAACAGAAACAAAGTGTGCTCATTATGTGTGTGACGTCACAATCATCTACTTATGTTCTGAGAAAAGGAAAATAATCTTACTTTATTTATGATTGTTATTATAAATTGTGCTACTGCTCATTAAGAATTTAAAAACAATTTATTTAAATACTTAAATTTGTAATAATGGTCTTCACTTAAAGTTGAACAAAAACATAAAAGCTGACCGTGACGTTACATAAATACCCAGATATACGAAAATGCTGAATGTTATGTTTATCTAATGAGCATAAACCTTGTTTCTGTTTATCGTGCATTGAAGCTTATGTCTTAAACCAACGAAAAATAGCTTTTCCGAATGCTCAAAAGGGAAAAAAAAGAAGACAAGTGAAATGAAATATCTTTCTCTCCACGAGTTCAATTTATTTAATATATATATAATTATAAATGTCAATAGTTTTTTAAAAAGCTTCTTTAAAATGACTATTACAAATTCGAGTTTCTTTATTACAGATTGACATATTGGCCGCGTTCGGGTACGTCGCCAATGATATCTAGATTTGTTCGTGTTAATGGCCCTGAGTAATAAACGAATTTCGAGTCGAATTTAGCTTAGATTCGATTTGTTTGTATGGAATTAAATCGAATTTAGTATAAATTCGACTCAAAATTCGTTTATGACTAAGGGCCATTGTAATGCCTAAGAAAAACCCAGCCGACGAACAAACAGCTGATATCAAAAAGAAATCTAAGGCTATCCCAAAAATTTTCGGATCTGTTTGGATAAAGGTTAGACCGCACACAACTGCAGCGGAACTACACTTCACGACACGGCAAAATATTATTTGTATGAAATTGTATGAGCTATATCGCACTAAGCGGCAACTGAACTTCATAAAATCTCATACAAATTATTGTGAATCGCAGTTCCGCTGCAGTGCAGTTCCGCCTAGTGCGGTCTAACCTTAAAGGCTCTCCACCAACGCGAAACATTCGCTATGCAGGGCGAATCATTCTCAATCATAAAAACAAAATGACAAATAAATAATGCTAAACAACAACAACAACTGCTGTCGGTGAATGTTCCGCGCCGCTTGCGCGTTGGTTTGGGAGAGACTTTATACTTACAGCTGACATCTCATCTGTTCATTTTCTTCGTTTTCGTTTGCCATTTGGTTCGGTTACGTACCCGGTTTTTGGTCGTTCGAAAACGTATCAGATGCTAAAGTATCTCAGATACCATATATCTGCCCACCACCCGAACGTGGCCATTCTTTTATGATTCTTTAGTAAAACCTAACAAGCCGTATCGAAGTATTCAATAAATCTTATTGAAAATGGTTACAGAAAACTTTTAAAGGCAGCAACTTATATAACAACTTTATGCAGGCTTTTTAAAGTGACATCTTCAATCATCTTCTGTAATATCAATTTCAGAAGCTTATTGGAGTGATAGCGCGCAAACTCGGTAAGTCTTCTTCTTCTCATTTCTATTCGGCTTTAAAGAAGAAGTTATCCAGCTCGTTACATGTATAATATGGCGTTTTCACTGGGCCAAATGAGTTGCAAATTTCTAAATGATATCCGAAATTACCTAATTTCCCATACAAAATCACATTTCGAAATGAGGTAATTTCAACCTCATTTGCACGAAATTAGGTTGCAAATTAGGTGAATGCATACAGCGAGAATCAATTTCAAAAGCTCTTAAAAGCTTTTGCTACATACATATACTCAACAACATAAAACAGAAAGAGAAAACAACAAAAATGAACGGCTAACTGCCATTTCAAATTCAAAATGAAATGATATGTCAAATGAAATTAGCAAATTTGATAATTAAAAAATTTTTTTGCCAAATTTCGAAATAACCTCATTTCGGCTCTAATGAAAACGTCCCATGGGGTTTTTTGTATGAAAACCACAAAGGGCTAGCAGTCCATATATAATACGTCCATGGAAAACGTAGTAAGAATTCGCCCTGCTAAAGAATGTTCCACAACGAAAGTTGTTCAACACGAAAGTGGTTCGGAATTTTCGCCAACGGCAGTTTTGTTATTGTTTAGCACTGTTTATTTGTCATTTTTTTATCATTTTGAACCCTGCATAGCGATTCTACACGGGAGAGCCTTTAAAGGCCAGCTTAAGATTTTTCTTTTAAATTGTTTTAGTCTGGCGAAAAGATGGCTATTTCAATTTTAAAAAAGAAAGGAATACATGAATATAGTCTGTGATTCTGTTTGTTATATTATCTTGATCAAATCCAAACCAGATCTGGGGGAAAATAAAATGCAACTCATATAATATGTGCATTTAGTACACAATTATTCAACGTACAAAATGTTAGGCCAGCCACCCTCTAGGCAACTTAAAGTAGCTCGCCCCAGCAACTTTTTGCTGCTCCAATTACATTGAGTTATATGGAAGAGCACCCACTAGGCAACTTGGTTGCCGGCAATTTAAGTTGCTCGGAGTTGCTCGCGGAACTGTCGAACAACTGTCAAAAACAGGATGCCATGCCACGAAACGCCATTTTATCATACAACTTTTGTTAACAGATTTGCCACTATCAAAAATTAAGTTAAATCTTTATCTTTTTCATTTTTTTTTTTGTGATTATTGCTGTCCAAATGCTATGATTATTTTTCTTTCATACAAAAATGTAATAAAAAATATATTTTTAGCATTCAGCCCATAATAAAAAGAAATCATGCCCTTCACGGGCTGAGGAGGAATTGCTGCAATGACCAGAAGTATGAGCCGCAATGCTGTGACTGAAAATACAAAATAAAACTTGGGTTATTTACTAGGCCAATAACCTGAACAACTCAGCAAAAAATCAGAAATACCAGATTTGACGCATACGTGAAAGTATATAGTTACTGTACTATACAGTGGCCCAACATTTTAGTCGATTTAGTACGATGTTAAATCATTTTTAGTATAATACTAGGTTTAAAAGTGTATTTCTGCAGTAGCCCGTAGCGTAATGGTTAGTGCGTTCAACTGTCACGCTGGAGGTCTGAGTTCGCTTCCCAGCCTCGTCCACCTAAAAACTAAAAAGTTTTTTTTCAGGGTTACTGCCTCTTGCGAGGAATTGACAAATCCTCCAAGAGTATCACTTGTCACGAATAAGTGCTTCTCTTCTAGCCGTTCGGATTCGGCATAAAATTTTAGGTCCCTTCCATTCCTGTCGATAGGCGCACACAGGAATGGTTGCGAGTTGTTAGTCACTAGGCCCTGGTTCTTCATGAGCCGTTGTGCCACCCGATTTATTTATTTTGTTTTCATCTGCAAAATGCAGAAAAGTAGAGCAGGACAGATGTATACAAAAAATCCGAGCGAGTGAAAGAGAACCATCAAGAAGATGAACATGTTTGTCTTCATTTCTGTATTATGGCACTTTCCTATAATGCAGAAACGAAGTTCTTCTGCATTTTGATCTTTTCTTTCTATCTAACAAATATACATTTTGTATTTGGCATCCCTTTTTTTGTACAGAAACCAACTGCAGATACATGTTAATCCACCATTAAAATTATCTTTTTTTCGCTGCACCTTGAGTGAGGGGGGTAGAAACATTCTTTAGTTACACCATGCATGAATGAAAGAAACATATTTATTACTTTTGTAATGTATAATCCTCTTTTTCGCTTGCACATTGAGTGAGTGAGTGGTGGAGAAACATATTTGTTACCTTCCTCTGTTTGTAATCTTTTTTTCTCATTATAAAAAGCCGAATGCATTTTTATTAGGTACCACTAGATTACATGAATGAAAGTAACATATTTATTCATTCTTTAATTTAAAATCTTAGAAGAAGAAATAGAGGAACGGGCATATCGAGGAAAAAGTTAGGCTTTTTTCAAAATAGTGTGAGTTACACAAACACAAATGCATTCACACAGGGTTGGAGTGCAGTGAGATAGCTAAATGCTGGGGCCCCCAAAAGAATTTTTAGCTGTGTTTTTGAGAGATGTATTTTGGAGATTTAAGTTTAATAATAAAAAAGCTTATTAAACTAAATAAATGTAAATATATTGAATACATGCAATACTTCATTGAAAAAAAAAACAAAAATATATAACATAATGCGGTGCTGCCTTAAATCCTGTAAAAGCATCATGTGGAATATGAGACACAATCAGCCCGTGAAATGCAAAAATCTTAATCTCCATATTATAGGTGTTTTTACACGATTTAACGCATATCTTTTTAAATAAAGTATTGCAAATATTCACTATATTAACTTTTATTTCACTTTTTTATTTAGTGTTTTCACAACTTTAACGTTTTGAAATCTCTAAAAACTTTCCTCTAGTTTGGCAAAATGACAGTGGTGCGTTCTTTTTTTAAAAAATGTTAACTATTGTTGTTGTGTCAAAAAAAAATTAAATGTCATTGTTAAAAGTGTAACACTGTGTAACATTTCATTTAGGAACGATCAATGTTAAAAATATTGTTGGTATGTCAATCGAAAGGAGTTGCAAAAAAAAAATCGAAACACGTTTAGAATGAAAATAATCCACTGAAAGCAGCTTTTGCAATTACTATCAACAAATCTCAAGGACAAACATTTGAAAAAGCTGGATTATACCTACCAAATGCAGTTTTTACTCATGGACAGCTGTACGTTGCATTTTCAAGAGTAAAAAAGTCAAACAACATATATGTATCTATTAAAGAAAATGATAAACAAAAAAATTCAAAAAGATTTCATTCGTACATCAAATATTATTTACAAAGAGGTTTTGTAAAACTAATATATTCATATCAATAATAAAAAGAATTTATTTATTTTGTTCAAACATTCTATTTGAAAATTTAAAGCCTTATTGAATGTGCGAAATTTTCGCACGGGTCTTCTGGTGTTTATATAATCAAATACGGAAAGTCTTAAGGCTCTCCCAAACCAATGCGAAACATTCGTTGCGGCGAAGAAACATTCGTCAGCCAAAATTAATTCATATGTTTCTCGGCTGCGTTGGTGAGGGCACTCTCATATATCACCATGTAAATAAATTTTGACATGCGAATGTTTCTTCGCCGCAACGTATGTTCCGCCTTGGTTTGGGAGAGCCTTTATATTGCAAACGCCATGGCTCCATTTTGCCACCATTTGCAATTCAAATAAAACGTGGTATGTGATTGTAATAATTAATTTGTAATAATGGGAATAAGCGCACGCTTTTTTAGTTTTGCAAAAATGTGGGCATCTTATTATTATTTGCATAAATATTATGTGCAATGAAAACATTAGGCTCTTATATTAATTAACGTGCGGAAGGCGAAAACGCTTTCAATAGATTTTTTTAGATAAATTATGAGTTTAAAAATTCTTTGAAATATAAAGTCAATCGGTTTTAATGCTAATTATTTCATATAAGAGATTGGCCGAGCGAGCTCGACAAGTAGTGCGAGGCATCCAGAGTTCGATCCCTTGGCTAACCTAAATGGTTTTTTTTTATTTTTCTTCACACTATACTTTACTCCTTTAGCACTTATTTCGAACTCTCTTAGAATGTTCTTCATAGCAACTGAATTTCCTTCATTAAGATGCTATAGGAGTTAAAAAGTTCTCCTTTTTAACTCTATGGAGTACTAAAGAGAGATTAAATGAGTGTAATAAACGATTCTAAATAGCTTCTATGGATGAGTATAGGAGTAAAATTGTTAGTTGGGTGAGGCTGTCCACTAAATTATATAAATATTTACGCTCAGCCCTGACTCAGATGAAATAACATAACATGTTCGACGGACGCCTTTGGCGACCTGCAATCTACTGAACCTATAAAAGGGCTTTGCAACGGAACTCGGTTTATTTTGGAACAGCCTGGACGACATTAGATAAGGGCTAAAACAATTTCAAAATGCAATCACAATGCTTTAGTTTTTATTCCCAGGATTGATCTTGCTCCAACCGACACAACCTAAAAACGCCGTCAATTCCCAATAATTCTTGCCTACGCAATTACAATAAACAAGAAGGCACAAGGTCAATCATTTGATCACCTTGGCATCAATTTGGAGACGCCGGTATTTTCGCACGGGCAACTTTATGTTGCTTTTTCTCGATCAGTAGTAGTTGCAAGTCAAGTGAAGGTTTTTATTGGATCTAATCCGCAAAGAACATTACTGGATGACCAGAGAAAATTCACGCGCAATGTTGTTTTCCAAAAAGTTCTTCATTAAATACATTTTTGTGTCAATTTCTTTTTTTAATCACTTCAGTCTTCATCATTAAATCATTATTAAATTATATATTTATTTTATTACAATGTACATAAAACATATATATACGTGTACAATGTACATACATATGTATATTTCTATTTGCAAAACATATTAAAAAGCATTAAATTGAATTAAAAATGTTCTTATGTATGTTCATAATCTTTCAACGGTTGCCTTACAACCTACTCACCCTTATTGCGATTGTCAATCATGAATTGATAGTTGTTATTTATCAAGCAATTTTTTCATTCGGCATTGTGTTTGTCAACCTTCAATGATTGCTTGATAAATTGTCAATTTGTATCAATTCCTCATTGTGAATGAAAAAATCGGTATTGTCAGTGTCAATTTCTATGACCTTTAAGGCTCTCCCAAACCAATGCGGAACATTCGTTGCGGCGAAGAAACATTCGCATGTCAAAGTTTATTTACATGGTGATATATGAGAGTGCCAACACCAACGCGGTGGAGAAAGATATGAATTAAGGCTCTCCCAAACCAATGCGAAACATTCGTTGCGGCGAAAAAACATTCGTCACTCAAAATTATTTCATGTTTCTCCGCTGCGTTGGTGTGGGCACTCTCATAAATCACCATGTAAATAAATTTTGACATGCGAATGTTTTTTCGCCACAACGAATGTTCCGCATTTTTTTGGGAGAGCCTTTAATTTTGGCTGACGAATGTTTCTTCGCCGCAACGAATGTTCCGCATTGGTTTGGGAGAGCCTTTATTGATATTTGCCAATTTTTCCTTCAATTGAAAAAATGTAGTCGACGGAGAGTAAATTTGCGGGGATTAATGAGTGAAACGGTTGACTGACAAGGCCAGCTGAAGAATAATTCCCTACACTTAATTGGTTCGATCCTTGTGCAAAGAAATGTAATGCTGTGCACAATTTTAATATGTCTGGACAAGAATACCCACATTTTTTTCCAATTCCGAGAGTACACAGCTATTTTTGGGTATGAACAATAGCAAAACTTCCTTTATATTAAAGTCTGGCATGTTAGGGTTGGGGCCTTTGTACGGAATGCTGCATTGAAAATGCATTTTTTCTCTTAAATTCGAGGTACCAAGAGTAGTATTAAAATAAAGTGTTGAGCGCCTTAGACATGAATATGGGGTTCAAGACCTTTTCTGTGAGTCCAAATGTCTACAAGACGCACTCAAAGATTGAAGCTTTGAGTACGTCTTGCAGCCACTTGGCTCTTGCGAAAATATTTTGGACTACATAGCCATACGTCTATGGCACTCAGGTCTTTTATTAAATATGATTTTGAAGTTCCTACACTACATTTTCAATGCACTGCATTTTAAACGCAGTATTGGATACAAAGGCCCCAACCCCGACTTGCCAGACTTTCTTGTTTGCATATGAATTGTATAAACCTACATACATATACATACATATGTATGTACATATATGTACATACATGATACATATCTTTAAACAAGAGAAATTTTTGCTTTCGCTCACATCAAAAAACTGCTGCGGGCTTTTAGTATATTCCTTCTTGTTCTTATTATTTAACCACAAAATCACAACGTTAAACCACAATTCCACTAAGGTTTTGAATTGCAATTGAGCTTATGTATGTATGTACATGTAGTTGTTTTTATTTAGACAAATAATTATTTTGATAAATAAAAAAAAATCACAATCATTTATTTGATAGAAAAAACCTCCTAACCTGAAAACTTTTATCAACTGAGTTACAAAATACCGTATTTTCAATTGATTGAAAAATTTTAGCAATCGTCAACTGGTTGATAATTGACAATCGTAATAGGGGTGACTATGTACTAATAATAATCGGGTTCAACGGGCGCCTTAGGCGGTTTGCAATACACAAGTTAAGTAATAAGTTAAAAAAAAAAAACTGCATTAAACAAAACAATGAAATTAGAAATAATTTATATTTCGATTTTTCAAAATATTAATTATTTTTATATTTAAATTATTTATATTTTTTTTTCTTATCAAATACATTTTTTTAAATGATTTGTTTTGACCAATATCTTGTTTAAAAACCAGATTCAAAAATCAATTAGAAAAAACTTTATTTAATGAGAAAAAAATTAAATACTTAAAAAAATAAAAATATTTTTTTTAAAATCGAAATAAATTATTTCTTATTTGTTTTTTTTCGGCATCAAATTTCGATTGACGGGGTGTGCTATCCAAAAAAATGAGTTTCGGAAATAACGGACACCGTAATACATATATGTACAATGCTTAGCTCATAGCTGGCTCAGATAAAATCTCTTGTATTTCAGCAGCAGAATTTCAGCCTTGGTTTTCTTTTTTGTTCAACGTTTTGATGGCCTAGAAAAAGGAAAATTTATAAAAGAATTTGCAGTCAATTTAATTCGATTTTTTATGTACATGTGTCATACCTTCATATATGATTTTTAAAACACGAATCTTCTCGACATGTTGACATCTGCTAGACCAAAAAACTATTGAAAATTAACTTTGAAACTAAGTTGTTTGACAAATTCTATATCGATTTAAGCACTATTGTAGCTTGATGGAAAAAAATCACAAAAGGTTTCTATAAAGCATTTAAGAAATTTTGAATACGCTATTTTCCTTAACTATTTAAGCTGAATGCTTTGCCAATGCCAATTTCATCATTTTTTTTAACAAAAGGGATTATTATTACCCTTAAAATATTTACACACAGTGCGAGCGTTCAGGAAATTGGAAAGGGTTAAAAAGGAGATACCGATGAACATTTGTTTTGAATGTCTGAATACTGTAATAAGAGGGAAACACAGAGCTAGGTAAAGTATTCCACATTCTTGTGGTTCGACTAAAGAAAGAATCTCTATATTTAACAGTACGTCCGAAGTTGGGCTCGAGGGTAAACTGATGGGCATTCCTAGAAGCGCGAGTATTACGGTTGAATTGTTTAAGGGGAGGAATGCAACTGGCTATTTCACTAGAACACTGTTTATAAAAATAACGGTAAAATAGGGAAAGACATGAAACATTACGGCGGTGTTCGAGAGATGTAATTGTTTCCGTTATAGATCCTTCACCTATCATTTTTAAAGCTCTCTTTTGTATTCTGTCCAACAAACTTAAGTGAGTTTTTGGAGCTCCTGCCCAGACATGAGAATTGTACTCAAGTTTTGGACGAATAAAGGCTTTGTAGATCACAGCCAGATCAGAAGGGGAAACAAATTTCTTGCATCTACGGAGAAAACCTAAACACTAAGCAGCGTTTTTGGCGACATCAAATATGTGGTCATTCCACAAAAGGTGGTATGTGACACACATACCGAGAACTGAGAGCTGTTTGGTTTCCTCAATGCAAGTGCCGTCCATTGATAGTGGCATGGGAGTGGGTTTCGCTTTAACGACAGGAGACAGCATTGAGTTTTTGAAGCATTAAATTCTACGCGGTTTTTGATTCCCCATTGAACGATGCTGTTTAGATCAGAATTTAATGAGCTTATCACACGCTGCCGTTCAAGTTCCACATCCGAAGGACATGGATGTGAATCTGTAAAAGAATATGAAAAGCTGAGGGTACTGTCGTCAGCAAAACAGTTTAATGGATTAGAAGTTTTAGACAAAAGATCATTTATAAAAATAAGGAAGAGAGTCGGAGACAAAACGGAGCCCTGGGGCACACCAGCATTTATTTTGTGGATTTCAGACTTGAAACCGTCCAATACAACTTGTATTGAACGATCTGAAAGGTGATTTCTAATCCAATGAAGAAGAGATTCATCGAAACCAAATGCGCGCATTTTCGATAAGAGAGCTTGGTGCCAAACTCTATCAAACGCTTTTGAAATATCAAGTGCAATAATCTTACTTTCTCCAAAACGATGTAAAGATTTGTTGCATTGTTCGGTGAGATATACCATCAAATCACCAGTGGACCTATTGCTACGAAAGCCGTACTGCCGGTCATTAAGAAGCTTTCGTTTCTCGAGATATTTCTTGAGCTGAAAGTCATCAATCAGCGTTTCCATGACCTTGGAAAGAAGGGACGTAAGTGCAATTGGTCGATAGTCAGAGGGTGAAGAAGATATGTCTTTTTTAGGGACAGGCTGGACAAATGCTGTTTTCCATCCACTCGGAAAGAGACCAGTAGAGTAGGACAGATGAAAAAGCTTACGCAGTAGTTTTGCCAGCGTTGAAGAACACCTCTTCAGAACGATGGGTGGGATACTATCCGGGCCAGCGGATTTGTGTACGAATAAGTTTATAATTTAAAGCGCCATTTATATGAAGCCACGACCTGCGTCTGCGAATTGCGAATGGTCTCAGAATTTGTCAATTTGATATTTCATTCATATGAGTGGTCGCAGAGAGCTGCGAACTGTCATACAAAAAGTGAAGTTTCAAATAATAAAAAAAAAATAAATTGTCTGTTTTTAGAAAGCAATACACAAAGATATTGAATTATTTGCATTGGAAAGTTTTTATTAAAACGGTATTTCCGATAGGATGAAATTGGCATTGGCAAAGCATTCAGCTTATATAGTCAAGGAAAATATAGCGTATTCAAAAATTCTTAAATGATTTACAGTAACCTTTTGTGATTTTTTTTTAAACAAAAATATAACATTCGATCGAATATGTGAATGACTCTATATCAATTATATGAAAATGGGCGGGTACCACGCCCGCTGAATGGAAAATCTTAAGTTTTCGATTTTTCCTTTTTACGTACCACAACCACAGGGCCTACCGTTGTGGAAATTTCATGATTCTCCAATGTCGGGAAGTGCTCTATAATTTTAGTGATATCTCAGAAAGTCAGTCAGTTACGTTTTTTGCGTTTTTTGCAGTCTTATATCTCAGCAACCACTATTGTTTAAGAATTTAAACTTGGTGAGTTGGCTAAATCTGGTGAGCTGAGCAATAATGCTGCGAATTATAATTTTCTGACTTAATTGGTAGGTACTAAAGTTAAAGGCGGGTCGAAAATCGCCTGAGTTTGATCCTGTCAAAAGGGTGCAGTTCCAGAACTTGGGTGGGCACTATCGTGGCCTTTGATATCGATAGTGTTAAATGATCGGCAATTAATAACAGAAATAAAATCATCGATACCTAAACCAAATAGAATGTTGTAGGTATAATGGAAAAGCACTTGAAAAGCTAACGCGCTGATAATTCGAAAATCAGTTTTTGTAAATCTTTTTACTTGTCACTTTAATTGCACGCGTTGACGTACATTTATATACTTAGTACTTGTATATATAGATTACCCAATCTTTAATTTCTACAAATTAGGTATGTTTCAAATAGGTTTAAAACTGTTCGAGCTCGTATTTATGTACATACATACATATATATGTAGGTATATTGAATAAAATTTAATTTCGCTAATGACAAAATTTGATTGATTTATCAATATTGGATTTAGATAAGTGACATGCAGGTATACAGTTAAAAGACTTCCAACACTTAATAAATGGGAGGTAAGTTTAAATTTAGATTTAAAATATTTTCTTGAAATGATTTAATCGGGAACTATTAAACTATACTGGACTTAGAATTAACACTTTGTATTTGTATATATTTTAAGGCCAATGAACTTAAACTTTAATGTCATGTCGTACAAAATTTAAATAGCCCAAGAAATGTCTGTAGTGTTCATTACGAAACTTCTTAAGGTACTTAAGGTGGTGTTACAGTCCAGTGTGGACGAGGCTCGTTGTCTCTAGTTTCGCACGCCAACTTGGTTGATGTTCTCTTTCTCTTGCCTTCGACACTGGCTTCTGGGCCGGTTATAGCGATTTTATTTGTTAAGATATGATTTGGAATATAAAAAGTGTACAAATCAATAAACAATTACTTTAAATAATTTATTCATAAAAAAAAATTATTTGAAACAAATATTTGTGTCTAAAAAAAACATTTTTTATTTTTCCTGATGTAAATTCCGTACGGAAAAAAATTCTGTACCGAATTTACATCAGAAAAATTAAAAAATGCTTTTTTTTAGACCAATTACTTATTTCAAATAGTTTTTTTTTTTTATGAATAAATTATTTCAGGTAATTATTTATAGATTTGTATCTTTTTTATATTGCAAATCGTATCTTAACAAATAAGATTTTCAAAAAGAATTTTTTTTTCTGATGCGTTTTCCTGTTCGCTTTAACCGGACCCTTAGGGATCCTCCTGTGCTGCGCCACCGTTCCTCAGGGATGGGTTGAAGGACTTTTTTGGAGCGGAGCATTGGCTACGTTCGGGTGGTAAGCAGATACGTATCTGAGATGCGTTAGACCTCTTTCACACAAGGAAACTGAGTTGCCGGCGATTTTTAGTTTGTCGGCGAGAAGGGCGTAAAAAGAAGACAACAAATCTCCCCTCACACCCTTCTCGCCTACAAACTAGCCAGTTTCTGGCAACTCAGTTTCCTTGTGTGAAAGCCGTCTTAGAATCTGATATGTTTTCGAACGACCAAAACCGGATACGTAACCAAACCAAACAAAACCAAGAAAACAGATGAGATGTCAGCTATTAGTATAATCCAAACAAATCCGAAAATGTTTGGGATAGCTTTAGATTTCTTTTTGCCATCAGCTGTTTGGATCGTCAGCTGGTTTTTTCCTTAGGCATAACAACAACACGAACAAATCCAGATACCTTTGGTTACGTATCCGAACGCGGCCATTGTTGTCCATCACTCTACTTTTGTAACTGGGTCGGCGTAGCTGTACAGCTCGTACAGTTCGTTATTGTAGCTTATCTTTCATTCCCCGTATATGCATACAGGATCAAAGAGCGAAGAGAATTTTTGAACCATAGTTCTCTTTCGCACAGAGAAACCGAGTTGCCAGCAACTTTTAGTTTGGTGACAAGAAGGGCGAGAAAGGTCGAGAAGAACTGTGTTGTGTTTTGTGTATGCATATATGATTCTTTAAGTTTTTGTAGCTATAAATTATTGATTAATAATTAAGAAATGCTTTTACAAAAGCTGTGTTTTATTTACAATTTTTTTATTTTACAATTTGGGATCCTGATGCTTTCTATCTGGATCTATTACAAGATCCAAGAATTGTTTTAATTATCAGCACCAGGTGACCATTTTGATTCGTAAATGTTGTCAGCTCTGTGAAAAAAAAACAAGATCCCAAATCCAGATCCCGATAAAAGATAATAAAACACCTACTTAAAAACTACTTTTCCCTTTTTATTTTTTGTTTACATGTCAAAATTGAAAACGGCAAAAAACTCAGGAATATCACAATTGTAGTATTCCTGAGTTGAAGTGTTTTATTATCTTTTATCGGGATCTGGATCTGGGATCTTGTTTTGGAAAATTTATCACTTCACATCAGCTTCACAGATCGAGAATTGACCCCCTGGTGCTGAGAATTAAAACTAGTTCTTGGATCTTGAAATAGATCCAGATAGGAAGCAGGATCCCAAATTGTTTTTGTATTACGTGTAAAAGTTAATCCAGATCCGGATCCAGATCCCGATAAAAGATAATAAAACACAGCTAATAGGTTAAACGTACATATATGATACAGTTTTAATATGAAGGTACATTATAAGTACATTAAAGATAGAGACTTATCAGAAAGAGTAATGGTGGATTTAGGTATATGTATCTTCGTCTGACTTCTGCAAAAAACAGGGGATGCACAACTAAAATTTACATTTGTTGGGTAGAGAGAGAACACCAAAATGCAGAAGATCTTCGTACAGGCAGATTATATGAAGAAGTGCCACAATGCAAATGCAGATATGAAGACGAGCATGTTCATATTTTTGATGGTTCTCTTTTACACGCTCGGATTTTTGGCATACATCTGTCCCGCTCTACTTTTCTTCATATTTGCAGCCGAAGATACATGTAAGACCGCTTTCACACAAGGAAACTTATGGTGGATTTACATGTATCTTCGTCCGACTTCTGCAAACAAAAAGGGGATTCAAAATTAAAATGTACATTTGTTGGATAGAGAGGGAACACAAAAATGCAGAAGATCTTCGTGCATGAAGATTATAGGAAGTGCCATAATGCAGATATGAAGACGGACATGTTCATCTTCTTGATGGTTCTCTTTCACACGCTCGGAGTTTTGGCATACATCTGTCCCGCTCTACTTTTCCTCACATTTGCAGACGAAGATACATGTTAATCCAGCATGAGTTGCCAGAAACTTGCTAGTTTCCATGGAAGGGTGGGCAAGGCTTTCATCGATAAAATCTCGACGGCCTCTAGTGGTAACGTCCGTCCGTCTCATTCCTTTAAAACAATCTTCAATTGTTTTAAAGTAGTTTTTTTTAGTGTTTTGGTATGATTTTTGTTTTGTGGTAGGCGACGGTTGAGATGAGTGGACAAGTTCCCACACACTTCCGGCGAGTTCAAGTCGAGCGAAGCCAGCATGCCAGTCCATAGCTCTCAATCAAACATTCTCAAATTTCCAAATCTCAAACCTATTACAAATGGCTCCCAGTTGCCGGGAACTCAGTTTCCTTGAGTGGAAGCAGTCTAAATCAAGCATAAATACCCCGTTTACATAAGGTGTTCGAGCGAGCTTCAAGCTCGCTTGGCCCCTTTGTATACCTGCATTGAGTTGAAATGAGCTTCAACCGACTCGATTCTATTTCAGGAGCGGAGTCGAGTCGAAATTATTGATAAAAAACTTGGGTGGAAGAGTCGGTCTGATGGATGTGTTGACGACAGTATTTTTGCACATGTGCGAGTAAAATTATTTTTTTTTGTATAGCTATGCCAAGTATGTACTAAAATTCATTAAATATTAACTGTTTTTGTGTGAAATGAATATATTGAAGCCATTCCTTTAACTGTAATCTCAACACCATATCAACTCAACTTCAAATGGGGCTAGGGCTGCCAGATTAAATTTGGTTAAAATCGGGACGCCAGGCCCCAAAAACCGGGACAAATCGGGGCATTAAAAAATATCTATTTATACAAATCTCAAATGCAATGGCTCAAAATTTTAGTCGATTTAGTACGATGTTTAATCATTTTTAATTAATACATTTAAAACGAGTTTAGCATCGTACTATCTCATAACATAACAATTTACTTTAGTTAAAATCTATTTTGTTTATTTAGTTTCGTACTGAATCCATATGACACCTATTAACGAATTTTTTGAACGAGCGGCACTTTTTTGGACGTGTTCTACAATTTCAAAAATATTTAAATTTCAGCAAATTTTACTAAACTGTTTTAAAACTAGAAAAATGTTAAGTAGTATCATGCTTAACCCTTAATATTAGGCTGATTAAAATGTTGACCAATATTTTTTGACTAACTCAGAAGTACCTACCGAATTCCAATTTTTGACAAAATCAAAAAAAAACCATTACAGCCGTTTTTTAGAAAACTTGATAAAACCGAAATTTTTGTATAACCGTTCTATCCAGATAAGCTAAAAGAAAAATTAAATCTCACTCCTACGGAATAACATAGAATGTTTCACATCAAATTTGAAGCAAATCCACCGATTCGCTTAAGCTCTAGCTCCATATAAATCGAGATGCACAAGCAATCAAACCGACGGACGTCTCTTGTCGAAAATCAGTTTTTGTACTTCTACATTATCGTAATGTTAGTTTTGATTAAAACCGCATATTTTGTTTTTGACACAAAACCAATAATTACCCTATATATCAAGTAAAAGTAGAAAGTCGGGACATTTTGTAAATCGGGACATATATCGGGACAATGTTCAAATATCGGTTAGGTTAGGTTAGGTTGAAGTGGCTGCCAGCAAGGGACTGACACACTTAGACCATAAGTTGGTCCGTTGTGATACCACGTGAATCTAGAGATATTTTCTCCCCGCTCGTTAAAACCAGTTGGAGCTTCTAATGAAGCGTGTGAGACTACTTATGTCTATGTTTGTCAGATCACTAGGATCATTGAAGAAGAAGTCTCCGAGATGGAGCCTACGTCTTTTAGATAGGGCAGGGCATGTGCAGAGAAGATGAGAAACAGATTCTTCCTCCTCTTCATCCATACAGCTCCTACAAAAATCGTTTGCGAAAACTCCAAGCCGCTTTGCGTGCTTGCCTATAAGACAGTGCCCGGTTATGACACCAATTACGGAGCTGATATGCAATCTGTTCAAAGATATCAAACACTTAGAGCGCCTCACATCTAGCGTAGGCCAGATCTGTTTTGTCGCCAGGCAAGTGGTTACGTTGTTCCACCTAAGGTTTGTTCTCCTTAAAGCATCTTGCTTCAGCAAAAATTTGCGCATGTAGCTATAGGCATACCGGTGTCTACCTTTTCAGGTAAAATAGGTAGTCTTGTTCCAACTTTGGCGAGTTCATCAGCTTTACAATTACCCGGAATGTCCCTATGGCCCGGCACCCAACAAAGGAGAACATTGAACTGCTGCGTCATCTCTATAAGAGATGATCGACAGTTTAGGGCTGTTTTAGAGTTTGTAGAGACACAGTCGGGAGATTTTATGGCAGCTTGACTGTCTGAGAATATGCGGATATCAGAAGTCAATATCACGTTTTCCTTAAGCCAAGATAAAACTTCTTTTATCGCCAAAAGTTCCGCCTGAAACACGCTACAATGGTCTGGAAGACTTGAATTTAATCTTTCTGAGTACACGCCTCCACCAACCCCATCATCGGTTTTTGAACCGTCCGTATAAAAGTGAATCGAGTCGTCTTCCAAGAATGTCACATCCTCCCATGTGGATCGGGAGGGTATGGCAACTTGAAAATTTTTATCGAAACGGAATTGTGGGATGGTGTAGTCAATTATACTTGGAAGTGATCTGTATGAGTTCAGAATAGCTGAGTGGCCTATTTCATTATTGGTCCACTGTGAAGAGGCTTTAAGACGGATTGCCGAACTCGCTGCCGTTTGCTTACTAAATATATCGAGGGGTGTCAGATGAAGAAGAGTGTCCAGTGCCGCGGAGGGAGTAGAACGGAGTGCTCCACTTATACACATGCAAGCTGATCTTTGGACTTTACTAAGTTTATCGCGGTTAACCGCTTTATCTAGAGCTGTCCACCATACTGCCACCCCATATGTTAGAATCGGTCTAATTACCGAGATGTATAGCCAGTGAGTAATACGGGGTTGAAGTCCCCATTTACTTCCAATGGCTTTCTTACAAGAGAAGAGTGCTACAGTGGCCTTCCGGACTCTTTCTTCTATATTAGGTTTCCAACTTAACTTGTTATCTAAAATAAGACCCAGATATTTAGCTTTGTCGGAGAATGTTAGTGGAATTCCTTTAATGGTGGGAGGATCTATGTGTGGAATTTTATATTTCCTGGAGAAGAGAACAAGATCAGTTTTGTGGAGGTTGACACCCAGTCCACACCGTTCTGCCAAGTCTATTAGCTTGTTTAAGGCATTTTGTAAGAGATCCTTTAAGACAATAGGATACTTACCTGATACGGCAACATCGTCCGCAAATATCGGGACTGTCCCGCCAAAATCGGGACGTCTGGCAGCCCTAAATGGGGCTCTCAACTCACCTGACGAAAAAGTTGTGTCGAAAATCCGACCCTAATCCAACTCAAGCTTTCGATACTGCTTGTTAACGGGGTAAAAGAGAAAGATTGATTGAAAATCAGCTTGGTCAACGTTTTGAAAAGATTTTTATCTCACTTCTCTCACACTGTCCGTAAAAATGTGCTTTCAACCAATGGAATTTATAAGGAAATTAACAAAATTGTCTGGCAAATTTTGTTTCTTCGTGTTGTAAAACGCAAATATAATTGCGAGACATTTATATTCAAACCCCCCCCCCCCCCCGAAATTTATGAATTTAACTTCCTTGCCATACAATTTCACTCTTAATTTTGAGTTTTCAGTTTAAAACCCCCCACGAAATTTGTTCAACCACCCCCCCCCCCGAAATTTTTTTCTGCGTTCGCGCCTGGTGCCTGTCCACATTGGATTTTTAATACTTAGTACATGCAGTGAGACTGGGAGATTTTATGTGAGTGAAAGAGATATGGGTAGATTCAACCCAAAATGCACCAATGCGCCACTTTCAAACAATATTCTCGCATTCAGCATGATAGATTTTGTATTGTGTGAGTGAAAGATAGATAGATTTCAAGAGTGGCAGATAGGGATGGGTAGATTGAACTTAGAGGATTTATTCTTCATCGTATGGATACAACGAACATATTAACACCCAGCATTAAAAATCCAATGTGGATAGGCACTTACTACCTCAAAGTTATGTCTTTAATTACGTTCTGCCCAACACGTCAGTGTAGGCATCCTTTCTTGGTGGCATATACATATGTACCTACATATTATGTTCTTCGTTTTGCCCTCATTTACTGCTAAGCCCATTTAGGGCGCTTCCCTATTCATGCTTGCAAAACCTCAATTGTCTTCACACTTTAAATAAATCGGGTGGCACAACGGCTCATAAAGAACCAGGGCGTAGTGACTAACAACTCGCAACCATTCCTGTGTGCGCCTTTTCGACAGGAATGGTAGGGACCTACAATTTTATGCCGAATCCGAACGGCTAGACGAGAAGCACTTATTCGTGACAAGTGATACTCTAGGAGGATTTGTCAATTCCTCGCAAGAGGCAGTAGCCCTGAAAAAAAACTTTTTAGTTTTTAGGTGAACGAGGCTGGGAAGCGATCCCAGACCTCCAGCGTGACAGTCGAACGCACTTACCATTACGCTACGGACTACTACAACTTCTTCACACTTTGCATCCCCATTTAAATCTTGTCAAACTTTTCTTAAATAACGTGCTGTGTTAAAAAATAAATATTTGAAGGGTATGTAGTTATAGCCCCCTTCAGTGCGCACGAAATATGAAAAAAGCTCGAGAACAGAAAATCAGACCATTTTCCTTAAACGTTAAAGAAATTATTGAACTTTTTTTCAAAATCGCCGATTCATTGACGTCTGATGTCTTCATATCAAACAATTCAACTTCAACATTCCAGAACCTTCACTTAAAGTTAAATAAACGATTGATAGCAATAAAACGTCTGAATATAAAAGTATAGGTACTTAACATGGTATAAAGAATATATATTCTTTATACCATGAGTATCAAAAACGAACAAATCTTAAACATGTCAAGTTGCAATCGCCCCTTATCCGTTCTTGATATATGATATTGATTTGCAAATTCGACTATAAAAGCCGAAAACAAATCCAAATCGACATCAGTTTTAATTTTAATCAAAATGAAACTAGTAATTGCTTTGGCTTTGTTCGTTGCTTCCGCAGCAGCTGGCACTATTCCGGAAGATGGCAGTCGCATCACCAATGGTGAAGTTGCCAAAGTGGGACAGTTCCCATACCAAGCAGGTCTTGCCCTACAATCGGGAGACAAATCTGCTTGGTGCGGTGGTACCTTGATTTCGGACCGTTGGGTTCTCACTGCTGCTCATTGTACAGCTGATGCCGACGCAGTCGAAGTTTACTTGGGTGCCTTCAACATTAAGGACGCTAACGAGCCTGGTCAACAACGAATCTATGTTTCAAAAGCAGGCATCTTTACTCATGAAGATTACGATGCTAACACTATCACCAACGATATTGCTTTGATCAAGTTGCCCGCCCCAGTTGAAATCAATGGTAAGATCTCGTTTAAAAAACAGCTTAAGTTTCTGTGGTTATAAAGTTCCATATTTTTCCACACGTATGTAGAATTAATCCAACCAGCTTCATTGCCAAAGAAGAGCGCAGCATACTCAACATTTGTCGGTGATACCGTTATTGCTTCAGGATGGGGCAAGGACAGTGATTGTAAGTTGAAAAAAAAACTTAGATTTTCGTAACTGTTTTTTTTTTAAACATATAATTTGCTCTTCCCCATCAGCCGCCACATCTGTGTCACCTGTCTTGAACTACATTGACAGCACTGTCATTAGCTCAAAGAAATGCAACCTTTATTACTTGGGTATGATTACACCTAACATGATCTGCATTTCTGGAAAGAATGGACGCTCAACATGCAATGGTGACTCTGGCGGTCCATTGGTCTACCAAAACAACGGCGAGAACATCTTGATCGGAGCTACCTCATTCGGTATCTCATTGGGATGTGAAGTTGGCTTCCCAGGTGTTTTCACTCGTATCACCTCTTACTTGGACTGGATTGATGCTAAGACTGGTCTTGTAAACTAACAATGCGATAGAAGCCCAATCATTAGTTCAGATTTTAAATAATAAAATCCAGATTCATCACTACATAATCGTTTTTGTTTATCTTTGACTTAAGTAGGTACTTGTTCATGCATGAGGCATGTACCACAAACTGAGCGCTCATTGAGCGCTCAATGTCAGATTAACGGAGGCAGAATCATTTGGTGGGACAACATTCTCCGCTCTCTTTCGAAAAAAAAAGTGTTATATTATTCTCATACAAGTTTGGAAATAAGATTTCAACTTTTCGTTAAATATTTAATTGTTAAAGCAAAAAACTTACTGAAATTAATGAAAATGATTATAGCTAATTCAATTAGTTTGAGTTTTCACCAACATTCCGTCTCTATTTTGTATTTATTTACTACTTTCTTATTTGCACACCCTCAAAAAATTATAACTTGGTTGTCAAAAAAACAGCTTTTTCAACTGAGAAAAAAAAATGAATAGTGAATCCAAGAAATTTTTGGATCAGAAATCTCCGCAAAAAATCTCAGTGCTCAGTTGAGATTTTTTGTCTCACTTAAAAAACCCTTGAGCGCTCGGAGCGCTCAGTTGATGGTACACGCCTATTGCTACAAAAAAGAAACAAGACTTATTTGACAGAGAACTTTACGAATGTGTTAACGGCAAATGTGACAGCTATTATTTTATAGGGACTGTCAAAGCAATTCACACTTAACTCGTGGATTAGGAGTAAGATTTCTGCCACTTACGAGCTAGCTAAACCACCAAGGAAGGTATATTTATTTGTCGTAGTTAATCCTTCGCTAAACTACCTTTCTTGGTGGCTTAGCTAGTTCGTAAGTGGCAGAAATCTTACTGCTAATTCGCGAGTTAAAGATAACTCGCCGCTAGCTTCGTTTATTAATATGGGGGAAGTGATTTCACCAGAGAAAAAATTAGTTTGACGTTTCCACTCTGAATTTCCATTCAAAAGTCGATATGACAAGAGTAAAACAAAATAATTGCAAACAAGGTTAATCATTTTGGTGCAGTGAAGAATTTCAATAAATAAAAATGAGTATGAAAAATATTTTTATCCCAACATTTTATCCTTCAAAATAATAATAATAAAAAAAAACTCACACATTCGCCTCCACAAGAATGAACAACCATCACATTTACTAGCTGCCAGCTCTGCAAATTAAGATGATCGTTCTGTGATCCAAGGAAGGGTGTATGATATACCTACATATTTACAAAATGCTGGTCTTCATAATAAAAGAGTTCATTTTGATGAAGAACACAGTTGAATCCCTGGTGCCAGCTCCATCATCAATTTAAAATTTGTTTAAATAAAAAAAATATTTAATTTATTTAAACACACTTTTTTGCATTGAATTGAATTTTTTTCTTGAACAAAAAAAAACGTCAGATACCAGCTGTTCATGATAAGGTGTGTGTTTTCGTGGTTTGTTCCGCTAAAATTTCACTACAGCCAGTGACATCTATTAGTCGTTTTTAAAACTGTTTCTTATGAATGCATTGGTGTTTTACTTTTGTACAAAAGTAAAAGTTAAAGTCTTAACTACATTCAAAACTTTTGGCAAAAAGCACAAAAGTGAACAACTAATAACAACTAATAAGGGTGAAGAAATGGGTAAAAAATAGGCCGAAATACTCATGAAAGTACCACAAGTTTGGGCAGATAACTTCTTCCGCTCCGACACCAGATTTTTCCCCTCGTACCACTTTTTTTAATTCCCGCCGGTAACACTATCGTATAGCATTTTATTTTTCCAAACCATCTATTGTAATGTTCGGTTCAACCGCTTTATATTTATCTAATAACACTTCGTATGATTTACCTTTTATAACTCTATTTTTCTAAATCTGATTTTATCTTCCAAGTTTCTGGTATGCACCTATATACAGAAAAAAAGTCCCTCCAGAACGGAATATTTGCTATGGTAGCCATTTCTCCGCTTTATTTGGTATACTGCCTTCGTGTTCACAAGACGAGAATTTTCCAGAAATGAAAAATAAAACCAAGTTCTACCAACATCTGTTTACATAGGTTGTATAGTTTGACAAGCCAGCAAGTTTTCAAAATATTTTGAAAACCTTACAACATGGTGTGTCAAGCGGTTGTTTTTGCGTTTATATTATACAACACCGATAAATTTACGCGAAGTTGTACAACATGTTGTTCCATATAAACCCCCCTATTCGATTTTATTATGGAAAATATTACATTATTTTATATTTTCAGACTTATGTATATACTAATAACGATGGAACTGGCCTGACCCCTGAGGACTTTCCTAACACATCACTGAACAAAATTCAAGCATTCCTCGTAAAGTTTTACAGAAAACATCATTTTCTCTAGCCCGATGCGATTTTGATTGCTTCCTGTAATGGCAAAGGACTTGGAGTTTGGAGCGTGTATTCTTCTCTTTTCTCTGTAATTGAATACATTTTTTGTATCGGAATCATCTTTATTTTTGTTCTTAATTGGTATAATTAACTCTATTTATTAAAACACAATTTTTTATTTCTTTCTCGAACTAAAACAAAATCGCCAGCTGTCAAGATAAGGTTTGTTCGTGGTTTGTTCCCATAAAATTTCCCCACCGCAGTGCCATCTATTGGTCGGTTTCTAAACTGTTTCTTTTGAATGTGTTGGTATTTTACTTTTGTACAAAAGTAAAAGTTAAAGCCTTAACTACATTCAACACACTTTTGTAAAAAAGTGAAAAAAATGTATTGTCTTTTTCCAACTTGCTAAGCAATCCTATCTCTTATCTCAAATTTTACAAAAGTAAAAGTTAGAACCTTCTTAACTTTTACTTTTGTACAAAAGTAAAACACCAATACAATCATAAGAAACAGTTTTGAAAACGACTAATAGATGTCATTGGCTGTAGGGAAATTTAAAGGGAACAAACCACGAACACACCTTATCTTGAACAGCTGATAGCTGACGTTTTTTTGTTTAAGAAAAAAATTAAATTCAATGCAAAAAAAGTGTGTATAAATTAATATGTATTTTATTTAAACAAATATTAAATTGATGCTGGAGCTGGCACCAGGGATTCAACTGTGTTCTTCAGCAAAATTATCTCTTTTTATTATGAAGAGCATCATTTTGTAAAAACATCATGCGCCTTGGATCACATCGAACGTTTGATGATCATCTTAATTTGCAGAGCTTGCAGCTGGAACCCCAAACACACTAGACAGACTACACCTCTCTAAACAAAATAAATTATCTACACTTCTGAATAGTTGGTTTATAATTGTTCAGGTTGATTAGAACGACAAATAAAAATAAATATTTAGCATAACACCTACAAATCGAATACCTGGCGAAACAAATTGTTTTCTAGTTTTTTTTTTTATAAATGTCAAAAACTCTAAGCTTTAAACACAATTTTCGTTCAATTTTTCGCAGGCAGATGAAGCTAGAGTATGTGTGTAATTTTTCACTTTTGTACTTTTGTACAAAAGTAGGTCTATGTAGTTAAGCCTTTAAGTGCCCCTCCGAACATTATAGCAGTTGTGGCTTGAAGGCTCTCCCTCAACACAGTACACATATCTAAGGTATTATCAGGCGCAGCTTGTCAAATTTCAAGATGGCTGCCCCTTGTGTAAGTACACAGTAAACAAAAACAAATTTGTGGTGATTGAAATTTGTGGTGATTGTTCGAAATTTAATTTTGTTTTCTATTGATTTTGACAACATGCGCAGAACTGAACAAAAATGAAAACGCTAGTGATGTTACCTGTAATATATGTGTCTTGCTCCCTCACTACGTAGTGAGCATTCACTACGTTTCTACATTCTTGTAGTTTTCACTCATGTGTATCTCTGAACTCTCATAGAATATATGGGAATTATAAACCTATTGGAACAAAATGCAACATTTTGGAAATGAAACATAACTGTTCACTACAATCTTTAACTCTGTTTACAGCCTTATTCTGGCAACCTCACTGATGCCTCACAAGTCACATTAACCTCATAACTCGCATTAAACTCGCCTCATAAAAACTATGATCTGCTCCAAGGCAGATCACAACTCAAGTTGTTTTTGTGAGGTTTCTTGTGAGGGCTTGCAGAGAATACGAAATTGTGAGCGCCTTATAAATAGGAACGGGTTGATTTTGACAGCTGGTGGTGGCCATATTGTTTCCTGAATGAATGGGTACGTGAATAAGCAAAATTGCCGGATTTGAGACGACACAACTTATGTTGGATTTACATGTATCTTCGTCTGACTTCTGAAAAAAAGGGGATGCAAAATTTAAATTTACATTTGTTGGGTAGAGAGAGAACACCAAATTGCAGAAGATCTTCGTACATGCAGATTATAGGAAGTGCCATATATCCAGCTCTACTTTTCTTCAAATTTGCAGACGAAGATATATGTAATTCCAGCATAACTTAACTTTGGCATCAAAATTATCATTTATTTTTTCTTCAAAATCTCTCCAAATTGACAATGAATATTTTCAATTATGGTTTTTAATGATAGCTATAATATTAAGGTTTACCTATCTCATCGCGGCAGCGAAAAAGAATGATGCCAACTCATAGCTTTAGTCATAACATTAATAAAACCGCTGGTCGGACAAGGTTTTTCAGGTGGCAATGGGTAGAAAGCGCTTTTTTCGGTTGCATTTTTGGCTTAGCATACCTAAACCATTATGGATATTTATAAATGGGGTATCAAATGAAACCTTAGACTGCCCTCTTTAAAAAACCAGTGGTCGGACAGACTTTTGTTGGCTGTTGTGGCAAGTCCGACCACTTTTGTGAAAAGAGATTTTTGTTAACATTTTCATTTAAAATGCATTTAAGTGATAAAGGCTGTTTTCTAGGCTCTATAAAATATTTTTGCATAGTTGTCCACGTGTTAAACGCAACGGATTCTTGGTCGGACTCGCCACAAGAAGAGGCGTTATTGAACCTAGATGTTAGTAAAGAATAAGGTGCAGATAATATTATGCCTATACTTCAAAGGAAATGTACAATTGCACTAGTTCAGCCCCTTACACTAATTTTTAACTTATCATTAGCTAAAGGTCTATTTTTAAAAACATGGAAAATCTCGTTTTTGTCTCCGATTTTTAAATCTGGATCAAAGCAGTAAGTCACAAACTATAGACCGATCTGTAAACTATCCGCCATATAGAAAATATTTGAAAAAGTCGTTTATAATAGAATTTCTTCTTGAATCCAAGAAAAAATATCAGTTTTCCAAAGAGGTTTTGTAGTGGGTCTACTGCAACTAACTTTACCATAATGGTAAATGCCATAATAAAAAATGAGTCTGGGGTCGACGCACACTAGTAACTTCCCGTTGGTGCACTTGAAAACCATATACATGTGTACATATTTACTTAAGTGGTGGTTGGTACTTGGTAAAGTATATATTATATAATTTTATATTTTATAGTGTAATAACTTTGGATTTTTTGATAATCAGTAGATAGATATAGAGATACAGGGCAAAATGTGACATTACCTATATTTTGTACTTTAGCTATTTATAAAAGTAATTTTTTTTGTACATAGCTTACAAAATTCTAAGAATCTTACATATAAAATATTAATATTAATTATTTAAGCCAATTATTTCAAAACAGACTATTGGCTAAAAAAAAATACAAACAACCAGGGGAGTGTACTTAAAAAAAAAACATGGTTTCAAAGCATATAAAAAGGCAAATTAAGTGTCATATGCAAAATTTCGATTTTGTAGCGATTTTGCGTGTAAGAATTTTTCGAATTAAAACATTTTTGAAATGCTTTTTCTTGCAACATTTTGATTTTAAGCTTTTGAAAGGGTGGTTTAAAAAATCTCAAAATTACACAACATTTAGGTGGTATAAGTATTTATTTTTAGTAGAAATTTGAAATCGATATCATTGTTTGTTTTTCAAAATATTTGAGTTAAAAAACATTTGTTAAGAATTTTTAATAGTTTTGTTCCAGTTTTTTTGCTTAAAAAAAAAAACTGTTTATTAAATTTTTTTTAAAAAATTATCAGTTGTTTACTACGTCATTATATGTAAACAAAAAATAGATTGGGTTCGGAATCATTTTTTGTTCTTGAAATATTTAAGACGAAAATTATTTTGCAACTGTTTTTCTTAGTTTAAAAAAAAGTGTATGTTAAATTTTGTTTTAATATTTACCAATTTGGTATTGTGTAATTATGTGCAATTAAAATTAGTCTGAAGTGAATATCTTATTCCGTTCCCGTGAAATTCCAGATAAATGACATATTACATCTCCTTTTTAAATTTCTGTAGTAAAAAAACGGTTTATTGAATTTGTTAGAAATCCTTTTCAGCACGTAATGACAATATTATCTGTAAAATAAAATTCATCCGAGGTCAATATCTTTATGCGTTCTCAAGATTTGGTGGACAAAAAAAGTACACCGAACGTACGTACATACACACATACAGACATCTTGCTAAAAACGACGGATTCTTATTCTAGAGACCTCAAAACGTGAAGATGTGCCAGCTTTTTCAATTCGACAAATCACACCAATTACAATAACTTCCAATAGGAAGTTAATAACATGGAAAAAGGCTCCCAAACTGATATTATTTTTACGGACTTCGCAAAGGCTTTTGACAGAGTCAACCACAAAAGTTTGCTCCACAAATAGTTTTTATTTGGTATAAACTCGTGTATTATAGAATAGTTGAAGTCTTATTTGACTGGAAGAGTTCAAATTGGAAACCACTATTCTGATGATATTGATGTCTCATGGGGTGTTCTGCGAGGAAGCCATTTAAGATCCTTACTTTTTCTTATATTTGTGAATGATATTCCTGCTATTTTCAAAGAATCTCACTGTCTCCTTTTCGCGGACGATCTCAAGATTTACCGTAGTAGGATTTCCTGTGTATCGGATTGTAGTCTTCTGTAATAAGGCTTGGGGAGATTTGTAGATTGGTGTACGGCAAACTATATTCACTTAAATGTCGCAAAGTGCCAAATCCTTTCGTTTATTAGAATTCTTAATGCAAATTTTTTTGAATACAGTATTAATCCAATAACGTCGTTAAAAGAGTAAATCAGAAAAAAAGACTCCCTGTCAATGATTTGAAGAGATTTTCATCTCATTACTCTCACACTGTCCGTAAATGTGCTTTCAACCAAAGACTTTATAAGGAAATTAACAAAAATCTCTGTCAATTTTGTTTCTTCGTGTAAAACGTACAAGTTTTTTAAGGCAATTAATGGAACACGTTAACAAAAATCTCCAGAAACTAGTTTCCCTGTGAGAAAGGGGACATAAATAATGACCGGGATTATAAGTGTATTATACAGGGATATTTCAGTTGCTCGGGAGAGGGCTTTGCTACTCGATTGCCACCTTTGCCCAAGCAAACAATCATTGGCAAAAGTTGTCTTTTGTTTGATCTTAGTTTAAGTATTTTTGTCTCAGTTGATAGCGGAGCAAAGGTAGACAAAGTCCTTAACTACTTAAAGTTATATCTGTCTTTAATCACGTTCTGTCCACGACGCCAGTCATAGGCATCCTTTCTTAGTAGCATATGTATGTACTTCGTTCTGCCCTTATTTACTGCTAAGCTCGTTTAGGCCGCTTCCTTCTAAATGCTTGCAAAAGATCAATTGTCATCACACTTTGCATCCCCATTTATATCTTCTCCAAGTTTTCTTAAATCTTGTGCTCTGTTAAAAAATATGTATTTTATGGGTACCTATAGTTATAGCCCCTTGAGTGCGCACGAATTATAAAAAAAAGCTCATGGTATTTTCAATTGGTAAAATAAATCAATGTGTTTTTGATTTGGATCTGTCAAAACGCAGATTTTGCTTTCGAATGGGCAAATAAATCGATATATTTTTTGATTTAAAATCAATTTTGCAGTTCCAAATTTACCCCTCCATGCACTTACGCCAATACAATTTTAAGTTGTCACTTTTACAATTTAGTTTTTTTTATTATTTGATTTAATTTCGATTAAATGAAAATTGTGTTCCAAATATAAAGAAAAGCATTTATGTAAATTAATGAAGCTAATTTTTCTCTTCTGAAAGTGTATCAAGTGATGAAGGGTTTTTTGAAGTTGTGAAACATACATAAAATTACACGAATACAATGACAAAAATTCATCAATTTTAAATAGCGTTCGATTCATCACGAAAGAAATCAATTCTTAGATTGAAATCTGAATTTACTAATCGAAAACACCATCAGAGAACAGATAATCAGTCCAATTTCCTTGCCCCTAACGTTAAAGAAATTAATGAACTCACTTCTTTCAAAATCACTGATTCATTGGCGTCTGATGTATTAAAATCAAAGAATACAACTTCAACATTACAAAAAGTGATTCAAACGATTGATAGCAAAAAAAAAACGTCTGAAGATAAAAGTGTCAAACTTCATGCAAAAAACTTTATCACAAGCAAACAAATCTTAAACATGTCAAATTCAGATTTGTTATCCGTTCTTGATATGATATTGATTTGCACATTCGACTATAAAAGCCGAAAACAAATCCGAATCGACATCAGATTTAATTCTATTCAAAATGAAACTAGTAATTGCTTTGGCTTTGTTCGTTGCTTGCGCAGCAGCTGGCACTATTCCTGAAGATGGCAGTCGCATCACCAATGGTGAAGTTGCCAAAGAGGGACAGTTCCCATACCAAGCAGGTCTTTCCCTACAATTGGGAGACAAATCTGCTTGGTGCGGTGGTACCTTGATTTCGGACCGTTGGGTGCTCACTGCTGCTCATTGTACAGCTGATGCTGACGCAGTCGAAGTCTACTTGGGTGCCTTCAACATTAAGGACGATAAGGAGCCTGGTCAACAGCGAATCTATGTTTCAAAGGCAGGTATCTTTACTCATGAAGACTACAATCCTTTGACTATTAGCAACGATATTGCTTTGATCAAATTGCCTGCTCCAGTTGAATTCAATGGTAATAAGCCCGTTTAAACAGATATTAGGCTTCTGCGGTTCTAACGTTCCCATATTGTTTCGCACTTAGATTTAATCCAACCAGCTTCGTTACCAAAGAAGAGCGCAGCATACTCAAACTTTGTTGGTGATACCGTTGTTGCTTCAGGCTGGGGCAAGGACAGTGATGGTAAGTTACAAAAAAACCTTAAATTTGTAACTGTTTTTTTTTTTAAACATACATAATTTGCATTTTCTCATCAGCCGCCACTTCTGTGTCACCTGTCTTGAACTACATTGACAGCACCGTCATTAGCTCAAAGAAATGCAACCTTTATTACTTGGGTATGATTACACCTAACATGATCTGCATTTCTGGAAAGAATGGACGCTCAACATGCAATGGTGACTCTGGTGGTCCATTGGTCTACCAAAACAACGGCGAGAACATCTTGATCGGAGCTACCTCATTCGGTATCTCATTGGGATGTGAAATTGGCTGGCCAGGTGTATTCACCCGTGTCACATCTTACTTGGACTGGATCGATGCTAAGACCGGTTTGGTTAACTAAGAAACTATTCAACAAAATAAAATTGTATGCCAACAATTAAGAATAGTGTTGCACAGTTCAAGGTGTAAAAAGTGCAGACAACAAAATGGAATTTTTCCTTTGATAAATAAATAAAACACACCAATACTCATGAACAAAATTTAATTTTTTTTATATCAATTTAATGGAGCGTGCACTTTTTAAAGCCGGAACCACACCTGTCTCGTCTGTTGTGGCTCACTGTGGTTCCATATATTTCAAACGCCACACAGCGACACAACACACGAGGTTTTCTAGAAAAATGCTTCGCCATTCGCCTGTCGAAGATGATATTCAATAACTGAAGGAAACAGATCAGTAATTATGTCGATTTCTTTCGTTGATCTGCTCTTAATACTAGCTGGTGCAGCGAACAAAATTATGTATGCCCAAACCTGGCTCCTTTAAAAGTGGCTGATTACATGATTCGTTTTATCGGTTGTTTCGTCTTTCGTCTTTTTGACAGATTGGGTGGGGGGAGTAGAAATGCAGTAGGAAGGAAGTAACGAAAGCAGGAATACACATTTCAAGACTTTTTCTGGTTGAACTTTGACGTTTCTTATTTGGCAACCACAATGCTCTTCGGTGTTAGCAAAAAACGATTTAACAAAAATTATTGAAATGGAAAATTGTATGTATTTCGTAATTCAATATACGTTGTATACGAGCATATTTGAGAAATAAGTGATTAAAAACATTTTCAAAACCTTCAATGTTAATATGACGGAGCGAAAGCTATGCAGCCTAACTGCAAGTGTTATCACGAGAAAACACTTTTGAACGAAATTTAATTCTTGGCCAGTGTCAAACCTTTCATTCAATTTCCCTCCTTACACATATCCAACGAATTTTTGCGGTGATAACGGAGAGGAGAAAAAGAAAGAACCCGAATGAATAACATCTAACTTGTGTGTGGCTTGTAAAAATGCTAGTTGTCCAAATGCAAATGTAAATTAGAAAAACCTTCATTTGGATGGGCACGATCAGGTGACCTCGGTGCGGTGGTGCATTGCGTAGTGCAACGGCCTCTGAGGTAGCTTGGTCTAGGTTCAAGTCCAGTTGACGACAAAAAAAATCAAGTTATAAATTAAAATTCGAACTATAGACTAAGCACCACTAAAAGGAGCTTTAATCCAATTTTATTTGAAAAACTTTTTATGCACACCATAGGATTCGAACCCACGCATATCAGATTTGCTCAGTCTTAGCAGTCGTGTGCACTACGCACTCCACCGCAAAGTGGTCACAGGTCGAGATGTGTTATTTGTTTATCAAATGCATGCGTGGGTTCGAATCCTATGGTGTGCATAAAAAGGTTTTCAAATAAAATTTGATTAAAGCTCAGCACCACAAAAAGGAGACTGATGAGTACAAAAGTGGCAAAGCACGAAATAGCTATATCTCCAGCCAAACAATTGGTGGTAGCGCCTTTAAGTTGTTGTTATTATTCAAAAATTCAATGAAATTGACGGAATAAAGAATGGTCAAGTCTAATAAGCTGACAGTCTAGTACGAATAGTACAATAATAACAATAATAAATATTTTTTTAATTTTGTGTAAAATTGTATTTTATTTAATTCTTATAGTTGGAATACCAAATTTTATTTTTAAAAATGTTCAAGAAGTTTTATATACAAAATTAATTTTTTAGAAAACCGCTCTAACGATTTTCGAAATTTTTTTTCATAAATTCATATTTATCAAGCAAATCAGATGGCATACTTTTTTGTTAGCTCTATCTATTTTATCTATTTAAATACAATTTTTTTAGTTATTTATATGTAAGAGGTCTATTTGTTTTTATATGCACACATATGCACACTGTCAACTTCATGGATGTACTTCTTATTGGAGATTTCAATGCTAGGGTTGGACTGTCGCAAAACAACTTCGTTAGTTGAACTGCATCAGCAATCATCAATTCTACTCGAAGGTCAAAAGATGGAATTTGTGACGCGAAGGCTAACATTTTAGAAATTGCAGATACTCTGGATGCAAGGATGTTAAACGGGAGCTGCAAAGGTGATCAAAATTGTGAATTTACGTTTCTTCGTGGTGCATCCTGCTCAGTCATAGATTATTGTTTTGTATCTAGAAAGTGGAATTCGATCCTTAGTGATTTCAGGATAGCAGCACAGATTTATTCCGAACACATGCCTTTGGAAGTATCGTGCAAAATTTCGGAGTTTGAGGAAACCAGCGCAAAACAACTTGGCTTACTCCCTAGGCTGAAGTGGAATGATAGTTTCCTCTCAGGTTATCAGAACAAGCTAAACTCTGAACTAGCTCTGCGTATGTCGCAAAATATGTTACAAATGGAGAATCTTACTGAGATTATAATTGAAGCCGTTCCTGCAAGCGCTTAAAGGGGACTTAAGAACGGCAACTCTACATAAGCAGCGCTGGTTTGATGATGAGTGTCAAAAAGCTAGACAAAAGTCGTTCGCATTCTTAAAGTTGTTGAGGAAATTCAACACACCTTTATTCAAAGTCGTGTATGCAAGAGCCAATAAACCCCTTAAGCAACTCTGTTTTGAGAAAAGAAAGAAACTGGATCAACAGAATGTAAGCGTTCTGAATTCAGCTAGATTTGCGGCAGAATTTTGGAAAGCCGCCAAATCAATTAACGGGAGAACAAATTTCATTTCTGCATCACTGAGAGCACCGGAACTGCGTTGTTATTTCATGAACTTGCTCAACACACCACAATTTTCACCGGATCCGCATTACGCAGCCCCTTATTTCGAGGATGAGACACTAGATGCACCATTTACGATTTTTGAAGTAGAAAATGTAATCGCGAAATCCAAAATTGGAAAAGCTTCTGGTGATGACCGAGTTCCAGTAGAGTTTTATAAAAACTGCACAACAGATTTCTTGAGTGTAATGACGGGGGAGTTCAATAGAATCTTTGTAAGCGCAGACGTTAAAGAAAGTTTCAAGAGATCAATAATATTCCCCTTACACAAAAAAGGATCCTATGATGTACCAGAAAACTATAGAGGCATTTCGTTTTTGAATACTTCCGTCAAGTTTTTTAGTACGCTCATTTTCAATGGATTGAAGATAAGAAAATTCTCAATGAATTTCAAGCAGGATTTAGAAGAAACTATTCAACTTTAGACCAAGAATTCAGCCTATTAAATATTGCGAAGAGCTTCAAACGAAGGAAACAGAAGCTTTACGCCTTTTTCATAGATTTTCGTGTGGCGTTCGGTTCAATTGCCCGTGAAGCACTCTATTATAAGTTTTATAAGTTGGGAATATCAGGTAAAATTGTTGCCTTACTTAGAGTGATGTATGAAAATAACACTGCATACGTATGGGATGGTGAGTTTATTGCCGAAGAATTTTCAACTGAAATGGGAGTATAGCAAGGTTGCGTCTTGAGTACGTTACTATTCATTCTGTTTATCAACGAAATCGTGGAGGAGATTGGAGGAGGAATCCTACTTGGAAATGTGCGAATACCAGGACTTATTTTTGCGGATGGTATAGTGTTCTTTTCTGAATCTTTGGGAGGAATTTAGCGTATGATGAGCCGGCTTGAAAAATACCGTGGAAATTGGAATTTGTCCGTTAATTTGCAAAAACCTAAAATTATGATATTTAGAGATGGAGGCGGTAGATATGCAAACAACGAAAAGTGGACATATAAGGGTGAAAATGTTGAAATAGTCCGAGAATATAAATATTTACGTGTACTTATTACTTCAAATCTAAACATGAGAAAACATTTTGAGTTAAAACTAGCGGAAGTGAAAAGAGCTGTTTCCTCAGTGTGGACTCGCCGTATCGAAAATAAACATGTCGAACATGGTACAAAGCTTAAAATTTTTCATGCAACCTCAGCTTCTAAATTACTTTATGGTGCCCAAGTTTGGGGATACTCATAATTTGAAGAGGTTGAAAGATTCCTCAGATACCTTTTTAAAGCACATATTTCGGTTACCAACTAGCACACCAAATTATATGCTACATTTGGAAACAACAGAACCACCATTGTTCCTAAGGACCTTAAAGCTGCATTTTGATTATGTTATGAAGGTGATGGAGATGGATGAAAGAAGGCTGCCTAAACAAGTCCTTAAGAAGATGTTATCATCCAGGGGAGATGTGAGGAGCTAGCTCTTCGTGTAGGTGAAAACTTCCGCTTTTTACCCGACACGAACCTTTCGGATTTAAGGAAAAAGTTTGGCACTATATTAGAAAAAGTGAGCCAATCCACATACGCGAATTTTAAACAAGAGGCACAGTCTTCACAATATAGAATGATTTACAGCTAACTCAATATACATATCTTCAAGAAAACACATACTTGCTCAACCGTTACAATATAAATATAATAAATGTAATATTTAAAGTAAGAGGCGAACTAATAAATTTAAATTACATTCCTCATCGACCCGACCTGCCGATTCTATGCGACCTTTGCAACCTCAAGGAGAGGGAAGATGTATATCATTTCATCGCCAGATGTCCCATTTTGAAAGAGTTTCGTGTGAGGTACTTTGGAGTCAGATACATATATTACAGGTAATATCACTAGCATGTTCATTTTTGTTGAGTTATGCGCATGTTGTCAAAATCAATAGTAAAAAAATTGAATTTAAAACAATCACAAAAAATTTGTTTTTTTTACTCTGTACTTACACAAAGGGCAGCCATCTTGAAATTTGGAAAGCTGCGCCTGATAATACCTTAGATATGTGTACTGTGCTTTGGAGTAGCTTCAATGGAAATAAGCGACATGTTGGACGTCCTGAATGGAAAAGTAGGCTGGAAAATATTGTTTAAATGTGCTACAACCGCACTCAGTTATAGGCAACGCATCCTCGAAGGAGACTTTTAAAGTAAACAAACAGTTAAGCTTAAATAAATTGTCAATCTGGTAGATGGCCATTGGCCAAACCATATTAAAATTAAGGTTATCAAATTATAAATTTTTAAATTTTAAAGTTTTTCAAATAAAGTTTTTCAACTAACTAACAAAGCAACAACTTGTCAACTTCAAGCTACGTTGAAGTTGTTAGCTACGAGAGGAAGTTTGTGCGATCCAGTCGTGCCCATTTTCGTTCATTCTATTAGAGTACCTAGATTGCAGATGATAAATCTCAGTTTTCACATTCGCAATATTAACCATTTAGCCGCCATCTCGGATTTTACTTTTTTTTTAGTTTTTAATAAATATCTCAGTTCATATTAGTCCTACAAAAAAATTGTGAGACATGAATAAAATAAAATAAATCGGGTGGCACAACGGCTCATGAAGAACCAGGGCCTAGTGACTAACAACTCGCAACCATTCCTGTGTGCGCCTTTCGACAGGAATGGAAGGGACCTACAATTTTATGCCGAATCCGAACGGCTAGACGAGAAGCACTTATTCGTGACAAGTGATACTCTTGGAGGATTTGTCAATTCCTCGCAAGAGGCAGTAGCCCTGAAAAAAAACTTTTTAGTTTTTTTTAGGTGGACGAGGCTGGGAAGCGATCCCATACCTCCAGCGTGACAGTCGAACGCACTAACCATTACGCTACGGGCTACTACATGAGACATGAAGTGCGTACTATAAAATTTCCTATCTTTTATGGTCAAAACATTTTTCGTTACTCTTAATTTAAAAAGTTACAGGCCAACCAAAAAAAAAGGATTTTCTTAAATGTAGACCATTTTTAATCAAAAATTTGAAAAACTTTCTATGACAAGTTTGTTGGGCTCAAAATTTCAAACAATTTTGCCATAATTTTTTTTTGTATTTCAATAAATTAAAAAAATTATGAATATTTTTCTGTTGCAGTGCATTAACGCCCACGGAATTATCCCCCGCGGGTGTTAATTCCATTCTAAAAAGTAATTACCCCCCCCCCCCCCGAGTATTAATTCCTTTTTAAAATGGAATTAACACCCGCGGGGGATAATTCCGTTGGCGTTAATGCACTGCACCTATTTTTCTATTTAAAAAAAATGTTTTATACCAAAAGTAATTTTTATTCTGAGATCTTGGCTGAAAATCTGGATTTGGGTTCGCTGTAGTTAGATTTCCTCTTTGCTAAAACTGTTTTTAAGATAGTTTGTCGCAACACGGCTTTTCTAATTGGACCCAGGAATTAATTTTCCCGAGTACCGAATATTGGAAATGTATTTATTGCAAAACGGTTAATGTTGCAAATGCAAAAACTGAGATTTATCGTCTTCGATCAACTCTCTATCAAATAAAAAAAAAAATTGGGGGTGATACAAACTGCTGGGTCAGCCACAGTAGCGGATCCAGGGGGGTGGCTATAGGGGCTAAAGCCCCCCCCCCCCACAGCCGAATCATAAAATAATTTGAAATATAGAAAGCAATACATTACAACGTGTAGAATTTTATATTCCGTCTAAAATATAGTTAAGATATGAAATTTGATGGACAAAATAACGTGGTTGGGGCTGAACTATTTACATACGTCAAGTTATGTAATTTTTTTTCTAAGCCTAAAGATTGGGGCTAGAGCATGAAGCGAATTGGACAAAATCCAAATTGGGGGCTATGAATATGGACATGTTTCATGCCACGACAATTTTTCCCTAAAAATAAAATCTAGAAAATTGGGACGAACAAACCAGCTTTGGAACAATAAGGTCTGAGAATTTTGGACAAAAAACCTAGCCACGGTTAAGCAAATTACTCCCTAAAAACTAACCTAATTCCAGAGAGTTTTGGGGGCTCAAGTCTAGGGACTGTCAAAGTCCGAAGTTGGGGCTAAGGGTTGAAGAGATAAGTAAAAAGAGATACAAAATGGTTGGGGCTTAACATTAACGTGTCAAATGCCCCAACTGTTTACACTAAAAACAAAGCTAATTTACCGAAAGAAACGCAGTTGAGGCTTAAACCATTGGAGAACAACGGAATGTCAAGTTAAGTGTAAATGTTTAATACAACAGAAATTCTTTCTTACGGCCTTGGCTGCGCTAAGAGATTTTTCGGTTAACGTTTTCAAAATTTGAAAGGTCGAAGGCAATTGTACATACAAAACATTTTTGTACTAGGAAATTGTACACAAATTCTCTAGTCAAGGAGCCAAATTTCAAAAGCGTGAGTTTTCTCTGTGCGCGCTCAGAAAATCATGCAAAAGCAAATGAATATTTGCAATCCCTCTAGGCTCTCGAGTGACGTGCGAATTTGTCGACATATTTTTTTGGCATGAATATAAAGTGTATGCAGCGTATACACGAAAATTCATTCACGCTGGCAAAATTGGGCCGCGGCTTATTTCTTAGAGCAGCTTTGTCTTATGTCCTAAAGTGTCAGTTTGAACAAAATAGTTTCGTTGATTTGGCTAATTCAGGAAAAATGAGATCTCAGAGGACTGATACCGTGTCAAAGCACATATGTATGAGCTTTTGCGAGTACGAACACTTAAATATAATTTTTCTGAACTAGCCAATTATAAACAGTTTTCAAATCTTGTCAAAAATGGGAAGTTCAAAACATACCCACAGCTAATTTAAAAATATAACTACATTACGTAGGTACCTAATCAATTTTCAAATAATATAAATAAACGAATTTGTACGCGTGGTTCAAGCATATATGGCTAAAAATTATTAATTTTATGAATACAATAACTAGTTATACCAGATACCTTTGGCCTTTGAATTTGTTTCTGTCTCCGCTACAGCAATTATGAATAATTATTATTGTACTTTGTATTGAAAACATTTAAAAGCGCGACAGGAGAGGATATAAAGGCACACACAAAACGGATATCATTAAACGAAAAGTGGGAATGTCAAAATTCGACGTCTTTTATATAACGACACATGAATCTCCATATATCCATATATATAAAGGTTAGGCCGCACTCGCCGAAATTGCACTGCATCGGAACTACACTTACACGACTTCGTATGAATTTTTATGAAGTTCAGTTGCCGCTTAGTGCGATATAGCTCCTAAAATTTCATAAAAAATAATGTTTTGCCGCGTTGTCGTGAAGTGTAGTTCGTCTGAAGTTGAGTACGGTTTTCATTAAACCTAAACTGATCACTATTATTTGTTATAAATTAAAAAATTGATCTTAAAACAAGCAAGTTTTATTACTTAAGGTCTCAAACTGAATCTCCAAACTCCAAGCCCCCCCCACTGCCAATTCCTAGATCCGCTACTGGCCAGCGCAATAGCTCACTCACAATATTAATCAATGAATTAAGTGTGAAAGGCGTTTAACAAATAGAGCATTCATTAGATCTTAACAAAACGATGAAATCAGAATTTTAAAAATAGAATATCATATACATAGAGAAAAATACTAAGAACAATCATCATTCACTTAAATCAATTCAAATACTGCGAATTATCTAAAACAGAAGAATGGTTGGTCGAATTTATTATTTTTTAAAATAAAATTAATTGATGGGAAGGTCCCTAAAAATAAATCTTCATTAATCTATTTATTTTTCCAGAAATACCTTATGGTCCTCTTCGCTGTTATTGCTACAGCTGCATCAGCTGCAGTTTCAACTGAATACCTTCCTCCAGTTCAGGTGTTATTCCTTCAAACGAATACTTGCCCCCAGTAGCTGCTCCAGTTGCTATTGCTTCTGAGGATCCCACCATTCTAGCTGATGATGGTTACCGTTACAAGACCGTCAAGCGTTTCCGTTTGAGGCATCGTCGTGATGTCAACGAGCTCCCGTCCAACGAATACTTGCCTCCAGTTCAAGCAGCTCAACTTGCTCTTCCAGAACCCCAGCCCGAGATCCAAACCGTCTTGGCTGATGATGGATACCGTTACAAGACCGTCAAGCGTTTCCGTTTGAGGCATCGTCGTGATGGCAACGAGCTCCCATCCAACGAATACTTGCCTCCAGTTGAAGCAGCTAAACTTGCTCTTCCAGAACCCCAGCCAGAGATCCAAACCGTTTTGGCTGATGATGGTTACCGTTACAAGACCGTCAAGCGTTTCCGTTTGAGACGTCATTAGAAAAATTGACTTTGTGATATTTTTAAATCGAGTTTACAATGAATAAAAAAATAGGTATAAACAATTTTTCTGTATTTTTTGTTTTTAAATTGGAGTCATTTTAATTTTATTTAGGGAAAACTAACTCGCATTAAACCAGCTTGTTTAGTTCTAATATTGGCTTGAGTACGTCTCCAATCAAATGTTATTTTTGGTGATATATAAGTTTCGTCCCATTTTGTGCCTACTTTTTCTTCCCTAATCTTCTTCGTTGACTTTCTTAACCGCTTGCAATATTTCATCAAGGTTTGCAGCTTTGTTGAAAGGAAGATGGTCATTTGTTCATTTTATTACTAGAAATCCAACTTTACATCCTGGGAACTTCAATTAATCCTGCATTTTTTGAGCAATTTTTTTAAACAGCCCATCTCGAAAAAATCAAGTTTCTGTCAAGGCCCTAGTTAGTTTTTAGTAGGGAAAATCTAGACGGGGAAATCTTGTCAGATACATGACAAGCTCTTGCTGGATTTCAGTACCAACAATTTGGACGAGGAAGCTTTTCAAACACTCCTGAGGCCCTCCCTAGTAAAAAATTGTTGGACATGTTTTGGTACCCCATCAGGAATGTCTATTGTGGATACCAAAAACAAACATTTTATAACCGTTGTCTTTTTTTCATATCACACTTTTTATTGTGAGTGTAAGACATCTGTTTATTATTGGGTTGTATAATGAGGAAAAAGTCAGATCCAAAACAGAACAGAACAGCACAGATTTATGAGAAACGTCAGACAAATTAGAACAGAAACCCTGTTCTTAGTGGTTTTACCTAAAAAGCAAGTACACAAAATCCTATTCTTTTTTGTATGTAAAGGGTTTTCCTAAGAGGTGTTATTTTGAATAGCCCGTTATTTCGGTAGTTGGCACTTTTTAAGCTGTAATTTTTGTCATTTGACAAGAAGAAACTACGCCATTAATAAAAATCCATGAAATCCGCGTTTTCCAAAATGGCGGATTTCCCCAGGGGGATGGCATCCCGAAAAACTGGGCATAAGCTTTCCTAATAGCTCTCTTTCAGGTATAAAAAGCCGTCAGCCGTCCTATATTTCGTTCCATAAAACGATTGTTTTTTTGTTTATTTTCCTGTACTAATTATATAGTAAAAATTTTATTTCACAAAATTTTTTTAAGCTTCAAAATTAATATTCCAAAAAAAATAATTTTTCAGAAAAACACCCTTGAAAAACTTTGAAGAAGAAGAAAGTTAAAAAAAAAAATTATAATTTGACCTAACCAGTGCTGCCGTTGTTCTTAAATAATTAAATTAATATTTGTTAAGTCTTTTTTTTTTACAAATTCCTGCTTAAACGGAAGGAAACCCCTACACCCTCTTTTTTTCTTATCCAATCCAATAAAAAGATAGAATTTTTTTTGTTATAAATGTTTGTCTGTAAAAAATGAAGCCGATCAAGATCTCAAGGCCGTTCAAAATATCAAGACTGTTCAAGATTTCAAGACCGTTCAAGATCTCAAGACCGTTCAGGATCTGAAGACCGTTCAGGATCTCAAGGCCGTTCAAGACCACAAGGCCGCTCAGGATCTAAAGGCTGATCAAGATATCAAGGCCGTTCAAAATATCAACACCATTCAAGATCAAAAGACCGTTCAGGATCTCAAGACTGTACAGGATCTCAAGGCCTTGAGATCTTGAACACGTATCGCACGCGTAACGCAAGCGTAACGCACGCGGAACGCATGTGTAACGCATGCGTTCAAGATCTAAAACCGTTCAGGATCTCAAGGCCGTTCAAGATCTCAAGGCCGATCAAGATCTGAAGGTCGTTCAAAATATCAAGACTGTTTAAGATCTCAAAACCGTTCAGGATCCCAAGACCGTTCAGGATCTCAAGGCCGATCAAGATCTCAAGGCCGCTCAGGATCTCAAGGCTGATCAAGATCTCAAGGCCGTTCAAAATATCAACACCATTCAAGATCTCAAGACCGTCCAGGATCTCAAGACCGTACAGTATCTCAAGGCCTTGAGAGCAAACGTGTGCGTGCACGCAAACGTATGCAACGGTCTTGAGATCTTGAACAGTCTTGCTATTTTGAACGGCCTTGAGATCTTGAACGGCCTTGAGATCCTGAACGGCCTTGAGATCTTGAACGGTCTTTAGATCTTGAATGGTGTTGATATTTTGAACGGCCTTGATATTTTGAACGGCAAATCGGCCTTGAGATCCTGAGCGGCCTTGAGATCTCGAACAGTCGTGAGATCTTGAACGGTCTTCAGATCCTGAACGGTCTTGAGATCTCGAACAGTCTTGCTATCTTGAACGGCCTTGAGATCCTGAACGGCCTTGAGATTTTGAACGGCCTTGAGCTCCTGAACGTTCTTGAGATCTTGATCGGCCTTGAGATCCTGAGCGGCCTTGAGATTTTGAACGGCCTTGAGCTCCTGAACGTTCTTGAGATCTTGAAAAGTATTGATATTTTGAACGGCCTTGAGATCTTGATCGGCCTTGAGATCCTGAGCGGCAAAGGTATGCGTGCACGCAAAGGTATGCGTGCACGCAAAGGTGTCCGTGCACGCAAACGTGTGCGTGCACGCAAACGTATGCGTGCACGCAAAGGTATGCGTGCACGCAAACGTATGTGTGCACGCAAACGTGTGCGTGCACGCAAAGGTATGCGTGCACGCAAACGTATGCGTGCACGCAAAGGTATGCGTGCACGCAAACGTGTGCGTGCACGCAAACGTATGCGTGCACGCAAACATGTGCGTGCACGCATACGATTGCGCATACCTTTGCGTGCACGCAAACGTGTGCGTGCACGCAAAGGTATGCGTGCACGCAAACGTATGCGTGCACGCAAAGGTATGCGTGCACGCAAACGTGTGCGTGCACGCAAACGTATGCGTGCACGCAAAGGTATGCGTGCACGCAAAGGTATGCGTGCACGCAAAGGTATGCGTGCACGCAAAGGTATGCGTGCACGCAAAGGTATGCGTGCACGCAAAGGTATGCAAAGGTATGCGTGAACGCAAACGTATGCGTGCACGCAAACGTATGCGTGCACGCAAAGGTATGCGTGCACGCAAAGGTATGCGTGCACGCAAACGTATGCGTGCACGCAAACGTATGCGTGCCCGCAAAGGTATGCGTGCACGCAAACGTATGCGTGCACGCAAAGGTATGCGTGCACGCAAACGTATGCGTGCACGCAAACGTATGCGTGCACGCAAACGTATGCGTGCACGCAAACGTATGCGTGCACGCAAACGTATGCGTGCACGCAAAGGTATGCGTGCACGCAAACGTGTGCGTGCACGCAAACGTATGCGTGCACGCAAACGTATGCGTGCACGCAAAGGTATGCGTGCACGCAAACGTATGGGTGCACGCAAACGTATGCGTGCACGCAAACGTATGCGTGCACGCAAAGGTATGCGTGCACGCAAACGTATGCGTGCACGCAAACGTATGCGTGCACGCAAAGGTATGCGTGCACGCAAACGTATGCGTGCACGCAAACGTGTGCGTGTACGCAAAGGTATGCGTGCACGCAAACGTATGCGTGCACGCAAAGGTATGCGTGCACGCAAAGGTATGCGTGCACGCAAACGTATGCGTGCACGCAAACGTATGCGTGCACGCAAACGTATGCGTGCACGCATGTATGCGTGCACGTATGCGTGCACGCAAAGGTATGCGTGCACGCAAACGTATGCGTGCACGCAAACATATGCGTGCACGCAAACGTATGCGTGCACGCAAAGGTATGCGTGCACGCAAACGTATGCGTGCACGCAAAGGTATGCGTGCACGCAAACGTATGCGTGCACGCAAACGTGTGCGTGTACGCAAAGGTATGCGTGCACGCAAACGTATGCGTGCACGCAAAGGTATGCGTGCACGCAAAGGTATGCGTGCACGCAAAGGTATGCGTGCACGCAAACGTATGCGTGCACGCAAAGGTATGCGTGCACGCAAAGGTATGCGTGCACGCAAACGTATGCGTGCACGCAAACGTATGCGTGCACGCAAAGGTATGCGTGCACGCAAAGGTAAGCGTGCACGCAAAGGTATGCGTGCACGCAAACGTATGCGCAAAGGTATGCGTGCACGCAAACGTATGCGTGCACGCAAAGGTATGCGTGCACGCAAAGGTATGCGTGCACGCAAAGGTATGCGTGCACGCAAACGTATGCGTGCACGCAAACGTATGCGTGCACGCAAAGGTATGCGTGCACGCAAAGGTATGCGTGCACGCAAACGTATGCGTGCCCGCAAAGGTATGCGTGCACGCAAACGTATGCGTGCACGCAAACGTATGCGTGCACGCAAAGGTATGCGTGCACGCAAACGTATGCGTGCACGCAAACGTATGCGTGCACGCAAAGGTATGCGTGCACGCAAAGGTATGCGTGCACGCAAACGTTTGCGTGCACGCAAAGGTATGCGTGCACGCAAAGGTATGCGTGCACGCAAACGTATGCGTGCACGCAAAGGTATGCGTGCACGCAAAGGTATGCGTGCACGCAAAGGTATGCGTGCACGCAAACGTATGCGTGCACGCAAACGTATGCGTGCACGCAAAGGTATGCGTGCACGCAAAGGTATGCGTGCACGCAAAGGTATGCGTGCACGCAAAGGTATGCGTGCACGCAAAGGTATGCGTGCACGCAAACGTGTGCGTGCACGCAAACGTATGCGTGCACGCAAACGTATGCGTGCACGCAAAGGTATGCGTGCACGCAAACGTATGCGTGCACGCAAAGGTATGCGTGCACGCAAACGTATGCGTGCACGCAAACGTGTATGCGTGCACGCAAACGTATGCGTGCACGCAAACGTATGCGTGCACGCAAAGGTATGCGTGCACGCAAAGGTATGCGTGCACGCAAACGTATGCGTGCCCGCAAAGGTATGCGTGCACGCAAACGTATGCGTGCACGCAAACGTATGCGTGCACGCAAAGGTATGCGTGCACGCAAACGTATGCGTGCACGCAAAGGTATGCGTGCACGCAAACGTGTGCGTGCACGCAAACGTATGCGTGCACGCAAACGTATGCGTGCACGCAAACGTATGCGTGCACGCAAACGTATGCGTGCACGCAAAGGTATGCGTGCACGCAAAGGTATGCGTGCACGCAAACGTATGCGTGCACGCAAAGGTATGCGTGCACGCAAAGGTATGCGTGCACGCAAAGGTATGCGTGCACGCAAACGTATGCGTGCACGCAAAGGTATGCGTGCACGCAAAGGTATGCGTGCACGCAAAGGTATGCGTGCACGCAAAGGTATGCGTGCACGCAAAGGTATGCGTGCACGCAAACGTGTGCGTGCACGCAAACGTATGCGTGCACGCAAACGTATGCGTGCACGCAAAGGTATGCGTGCACGCAAACGTATGCGTGCACGCAAAGGTATGCGTGCACGCAAACGTATGCGTGCACGCAAACGTATGCGTGCACGCAAACGTGTGCGTGCACGCATACCTTTGCGTGCACGCATACGTTTGCGTGCACGCATACCTTTGCGTGCACGCATACGTTTGCGTGCACGCATACGTTTGCGTGCACGCATACCTTTGCGGGCACGCATACGTTTGCGTGCACGCATACGTTTGCGTGCACGCATACCTTTGCGTGCACGCATACCTTTGCGTGCACGCATACCTTTGCGTGCACGCATACCTTTGCGTGCACGCATACCTTTGCGTGCACGCATACGTTTGCGTGCACGCATACCTTTGCGCATACGTTTGCGTGCACGCATACCTTTGCGTGCACGCTTACCTTTGCAAAGGTATGCGTGCACGCAAACGTGTGCGTGCACGCATACCTTTGCGCATACGTTTGCGTGCACGCATACCTTTGCGTGCACGCTTACCTTTGCAAAGGTATGCGTGCACGCAAACGTGTGCGTGCACGCAAAGGTATGCGTGCACGCAAACGTATGCGTGCACGCAAAGGTATGCGTGCACGCAAACGTATGCGTGCACGCAAAGGTATGCGTGCACGCAAACGTATGCGTGCACGCAAACGTGTGCGTGCACGCAAACGTATGCGTGCACGCAAACGTATGCGTGCACGCAAAGGTATGCGTGCACGCAAACGTATGCGTGCACGCAAAGGTATGCCCATACGCAAACGTGTGCGTGCACGCAAAGGTATGCGTGCACGCAAACGTATGCGTGCACGCAAAGGTATGCGTGCACGCAAACGTATGCGTGCACGCAAACGTATGCGTGCACGCAAACGTGTGCGTGTACGCAAAGGTATGCGTGCACGCAAACGTATGCGTGCACGCAAAGGTATGCGTGCACGCAAAGGTATGCGTGCACGCAAACGTATGCGTGCACGCAAACGTATGCGTGCACGCAAACGTATGCGTGCACGCAAACGTATGCGTGCACGCAAACGTGTGCGTGCACGCAAAGGTATGCGTGCACGCAAACGTATGCGTGCACGCAAAGGTATGCGTGCACGCAAACGTATGCGTGCACGCAAAGGTATGCGTGCACGCAAACGTGTGCGTGCACGCAAACGTATGCGTGCACGCAAACGTATGCGTGCACGCAAAGGTATGCGTGCACGCATGTATGCGTGCACGCAAACGTATGCATGCACGCAAACGTATGCGTGCACGCAAACGTGTGCGTGCACGCAAACGTATGCGTGCACGCAAACGTATGCGTGCACGCAAACGTATGCGTGCACGCAAACGTATGCGTGCACGCAAACGTGTGCGTGCACGCAAAGGTATGCGTGCACGCAAACGTATGCGTGCACGCAAACGTATGCGTGCACGCAAACGTATGCGTGCACGCAAAGGTATGCGTGCACGCAAAGGTATGCGTGCACGCAAACGTATGCGTGCACGCAAACGTATGCGTGCACGCAAACGTATGCGTGCCCGCAAAGGTATGCGTGCACGCAAACGTATGCGTGCACGCAAACGTATGCGTGCACGCAAAGGTATGCGTGCACGCAAACGTATGCGTGCACGCAAACGTATGCGTGCACGCAAACGTGTGCGTGCACGCAAACGTATGCGTGCACGCAAACGTATGCGTGCACGCAAACGTATGCGTGCACGCAAAGGTATGCGTGCACGCAAAGGTATGCGTGCACGCAAACGTATGCGTGCACGCAAACGTATGCGTGCACGCAAAGGTATGCGTGCACGCAAACGTGTGCGTGCACGCAAACGTATGCGTGCACGCAAACGTATGCGTGCACGCAAACGTGTGCGTGCACGCAAACGTATGCGTGCACGCAAACGTATGCGTGCACGCAAAGGTATGCGTGCACGCAAAGGTATGCGTGCACGCAAACGTATGCGTGCACGCAAACGTATGCGTGCACGCAAACGTATGCGTGCCCGCAAAGGTATGCGTGCACGCAAACGTATGCGTGCACGCAAACGTATGCGTGCACGCAAAGGTATGCGTGCACGCAAACGTATGCGTGCACGCAAACGTATGCGTGCACGCAAACGTGTGCGTGCACGCAAACGTATGCGTGCACGCAAACGTATGCGTGCACGCAAACGTATGCGTGCACGCAAAGGTATGCGTGCACGCAAAGGTATGCGTGCATTTCATAAGATCTTATTTCATTTTATTTCATATTTGCAATTCTATTTCACATTTTCCTTAAACGTATTTCTGTTTGTAAAATAGCCGATTCATCATTTGATTGATATAAAAATTGTAATGCATAGCATAAGAGTTTGAGTTTGATAATAAACACAGCACTGAGCTGTTCATAAAACAAAGGTTGATTTTTTTTTATTAAGCGCTACACTTCCTACCTTAACTGGCGCAGTCGAACGGAACGAGTTAAGATTATATCGACGGTTAATCGGAAAATCCAACTCGTAAAAGAACTCTAATATAATACAAGTGTATACGGAAGAAAAATTCGAAGGTTCATCGGAAAAATATACCATAGCTAAAAAAAAAAAAAAAAAAAAATATAGTCAATCTTTCAACAGTTCAGTGCAAGTGATAAAAACACTGTCGAAGGCAAATCGAAATAAGTGTGACGGGATAACTTTTTTGAGAGCAAATTCGAAGGCAAATCGAAATAAGTGTAACGGGATAACTTTTTTGAGAGCAAATCGAGATAATAAACACTAATATACGAGGAAAATTTTTTTTTCTCCGAGAGTGAATCTAAAACGTCAACGAGATAAAAGATAATATTTTTTTTTTCGGGAGCAAACCGAATATTGTGAAAATAATATCAGTGCGATACATAGACACTCATCGAGACATCTAAAAGTGCAAACAAAAACCTGGAGGAGCAGCTCAACAGTATGAACAATAAGAAATTTTATATCACGTAAGTCGAAACAACGAATTTCATCCCATGCTCCCATTTAAAATCCCAAAAATTAAAAATAATCCTTATCCACCTCAAAGGAAAAAGTTAGTCAACTCCAATAATTTAAGCATAGGAATAAATAAAGAATTTAACTTTGAAAATATAAATTTAAATATTGAAAAATCTGAAAGAGATAATTTAACTAAAAACATTAGCAAGCATTTAGATAGTGATAGTGAAACTTATTTAGAAAGTAGAATTAATCTAAACATAAAGAGAACTATAATGTTGAATGGTCAACAAGAAGACCCAGCAGCAGCAGCAGCCGCTGCAGCAGCAGCAGCCGTCGCTGCATCAGCAGCAATAGAACTCATGAACTCACTTAGAGTTCCAGAGATAGTCAAGGACATTCCAACCTTCGATGGAAATCCAAGACTTCTCTTCGATTTTATTAAAAACGTTGAAGAGATATTATCTCTTCTCGAGGGTATCGATGGCACAAATTTGTGCAGGGTCATACTCCGAGCCATAAGGAATAAAATCGTTGGCCCAGCCAACGAAGTCCTCAACGTGTACGGGACAACGTTATCTTGGGTCTCTATTAAAACGAACCTCATAAATCACTATTCGGACAAACGGAACGAAACGTCGCTCATACGCGACCTTCACAATTTAAAACAAAATAGCAAAACCTTAGAAAATTTTTTCAGCGAAGTTATGGAAATACAAGCATCCATGAATAATCATATACAGATACATGAAAAAGAACTCAACGTGATAATTGCAAAAAATAAACTATACCAAGAAATGTGTTTAAATACCTTCCTTGCAGGACTTAGAGAACCTCTCGGTTCCACAGTGAGGGCAATGAAACCTTCAACCCTATCAGAAGCCTTTGCTTATTGCACAAAGGAACAGAACATTTCATATATGAAACACGAACCATTATATTTCCAACAACAAAAGAAATTTGTGCCCCCCGTTTACCAATTCAATCCACAACCTCAAGTCTTTCTCAGAAAACCACAGACACCAAACCACACCGTTAACTTCAACTCACGTTATAGACCAGGGCAACAAATGTATAATTCTCTTAACCCTTTTAACCCACAAACAAGACAAAATCAACATCACTTAAATCCTATACCAGGACAAGGTAACCACCATTTTAACAGACCTTTTAAAACGAACCCCGGCTCTGGCCAATTCTCACATAGACAACATATAGCTCCACAAGAACCTATGGAGGCAAGTACCACGTACTCCAAACTCCAATCCCCAACACAACACAGTTTAGGTCTACAAAACACCAGAACACCCAGCAACTTTTTCAAACAAGCAGGTCCTTCTAGAGAACTGCATAACATCGACATAGAACACCCAGGTACTTCAATACATCCTGAATATGGGAACCCGTACGAGCCCTTTGACAACCTGGACCTGGAGATCGAAAACCCATACCAAAATCTGGACAGGTATTATAACGAACAGTTTCAACAAGACCTCGAGACGTTCCAAGAAATTAACCACCCAGAAGATACCGAAAATTTTCACGAACCAGCCTCTGGGAACCAATCGGATATATAAACATCAATAAACATGGAAATATTTTACCATATGTAAATATTTCTTCACCTTTTGGAAGACCACTCAGATTCCTAATAGATACCGGTGCGTCTTCATCTTTCATTAATCCTGAGTTTGCAGACCCTCAACTTCAAATCCCCATCAATAATACAGTTATAAAAACAATTTTTAAAGAACACACAATAAATAGAGCGATAACATTTAACTCTTTTTCAGAATTCCAAACACATGGTACATTTAGATTCTTAATATTCAAATTCCATGGATACTTCGATGGCCTTATCGGTTTAGACATTTTGACACAAATTAAAGCAAAAATAGACTTGGAAAAACGAAAATTGATAACAGAAAATTCCAGTATTTCTCTACTCTTTAAACCAAATTCTACATCATCGCAATACATTATTCCCCCATACTCAAAAATGATATGTCGCCTCCCAGTAAGCATACGAAATGGTGATATTTTCATAAGACCAACAGAAATCAAACCAGGCGTTTCCATTTCAGAGGGAATATATGTCGCTAAAGATTGGTATAGCATCCTTGAAGTAATTAATACTTCAAACCAAGAACAGACTATTTTTCTGGAGCGACCCATGAAAGTCTGTCCATATTCAAATACTGAATTTTGCGAGATTAATATAACAGAAACATACTCACAATCGCATGACAGGAAAATACCCGATACTGAAATAGTAAATTCATTAAAACTTAACCACCTGAACTCTGAAGAAAAGAGATCCATAATCAAATTGTGCAAACAATTTGAAGATATTTTTTTTCAAAAAACCCAACCTCTTACTTTCACTACCGCTGTCAAACATAAAATACCAACTAACGACGATGTCCCTATATATACCAGGTCATACAGATACCCATTTGTACATAAAATGGAAGTTCAAAAACAGATACAAGAACTACTCAGACAAGGAATAATTCGTCCAAGCCATTCGCCGTGGAGTTCCCCGGTATGGGTGGTTCCGAAAGGAAAAGATATACCCACGAAAAAGTGGCGCCTTGTCATTGATTTTCGTCGTCTAAATGAAAAGACAATTAGCGACAAATATCCACTCCCGAACATAACGGAGATCCTGGATAAATTAGGGAAATGCATGTATTTCTCCACTCTAGATTTAGCGAGTGGGTTTCACCAAATAGAGATGGACCCAAAAGATATACCTAAAACGGCATTTACAGTCGAAGGAGGTCACTTCGAGTTCGTACGAATGCCGTTCGGACTTAAAAATGCTCCATCCACTTTTCAACGAGTGATGGACCATGTACTAAGTGGTCTCGTGGGAAAAGTCTGTTTGGTATATTTAGATGACATAGTCATCTTTTCAACCTCTCTACAAGAACATCTTGAAAACTTGAAGAAAGTTTTTTTAAGATTACAAGAATTCAATTTTAAAGTGCAGCTAGAAAAAACTGAATTCCTTCACAAAGAAACAGCATTTCTTGGACATATAATTTCCAGGGACGGAGTAAAACCCAATCCCGACAAGATCAAAGCTGTAAAAAATTTCCCTATCCCAAAGACGCAAAAAGAAATAAAATCGTTTCTAGGCCTCCTTGGATACTACCGCAAGTTCATTAAGGACTTTGCAAGGCTAACAAAACCACTTACAGAGTGCTTGAAGAAAGGAAAATCAATAACACTCGACAAAAAGTACGTCACAGCTTTCGAGATGTGTAAAGATCTCTTGATTAACGACCCAATTCTTCAATACCCCGATTTCTCTCGACCGTTCGTACTAACTACGGATGCAAGTAACTACGCAATAGGTGCAGTCCTATCTCAAGGCACCATAGGTAGCGACAAACCAATCTGCTATGCTAGTAGAACCCTAACTGATTCGGAATGTGGTTACTCTACCATTGAAAAAGAGCTTTTAGCGATTGTTTGGGCAACGAAATATTTCCGCCCCTACCTGTTTGGTCACAAATTCAAAATCGTGACCGATCACAGACCATTGCAATGGATGATGAATCTTAAAGATCCGAATTCAAAACTAGTTAGATGGCGACTCAAGTTAGAAGAGTTCGACTATGAAATCGTTTACAAAAAAGGAACGTTAAACCTGAATGCTGATGCACTCAGCAGAATAAAAACCGAAAGTCAAAATGAGAAAATTGAATTAAATATAAACGAGGTTAACCACACAAATCCCAGTTCTAGTGGATCTACAATCCACTCTGCTCTTGAAAATATGAACGATCACATATATATATCTGAACGTCCCTTAAATGAATTTAGCATACAGCTCGTACTTAAGAAAACTGAAAGAGACAAACCAGTACAATTACAAATGCCATTTAAAAACAAACAAAGACGAACTTTAGAAAAACAATGTTTTTCAGAGAATGATATTATTACCATTTTCAAAAATTATGTTCCTCCAAATAAATATTGCGCTATTTATACCGATGACGATACATTCAAGACCATCCAAAGTGTCTACTCAAATTACTTTTCAAATAACAAAGCCTTCAAAGTAATTCGTTGCACAGAAATATTAAAAGATATACTTGAGAACGATGATCAAGATAAACTGATAAACGATTACCATTTAAAAAACAACCACAGAGGCATAAACGAGACACTTCTTCACCTTAAGCGTGAATTCTTTTTCCCATTTATGAAAAACAAAATCACTACAGTTATAAATAACTGCGAACTGTGCCAGAAACTCAAATACGACAGGAAACCCCAAAAAATTGAATTTCGAATCCCAGAAAATCCTGAAAAACCTTTAGATATCGTACATATCGACATCTATAGTATTAATAATCAAAAAATCCTCACGATTATAGACAAATTCTCTAAATTCGCAGCAGCGTACACAGTTCCAGTTAGAAATAGCCTAACAATAATAAAATCCCTTCTGCATTTTATGAGCCTCCACGGCATTCCAACCAAAATTATATCAGACCAAGGCGCAGAATTTACTTCTTCTATGTTCAAAGACTTCGTTAAACAATACAATATAAACCAACACATAACATCGCTTCAACAATCAAGTAGCAATTCTCCCGTTGAAAGACTCCACTCCACACTAACTGAAACATACAGAATCATTTTTACAAAACATAACGACCGAGATCATGACGACATACTCAATGAAACTATGATAACCTATAATAACTCTATACACTCTGCTACGAAATTAACACCTTACGAACTTTTTTACGGTAGAACCTACAAATTTAAGAATATTAGCTATAGCAACGTGCATGACTATCTCAATAGACTAAATGAGTTTCAGGCAGAATTATTCCCATCCATTAAAAACAAAACAGGAAACCAGATACAAAAAAATTTAAGCAAATTAAATCAGAACAGGGAAAAACCATGTAGTATAAAGACAGGATCATTTATTTATAGAAAAGAAAATAGAAGAAATAAATTAACACCAAGATTCAGTAAACATAAAGTTAAAATTAATAGGGATATAACAGTCCTTACTACTAACAATCAAAAACTTCATAAATCAAAAATAAAAAGAAGACGTAAATTTCAGGTTCACAACTCTCACCCTTCTAATAACAATGACCACAGAACAGACGATCGAAGTACACGATCTGACGAATAATCATGGCCTCCTAACATTGAAACTGGGAACGGGCAGGATGATTAAGGCATACAAAAGCCTGATTCACATCATAAGATTAGAAAAATACCAAGAAAATGTAAACGCTATAGGCAACTCTTTGGCAATTTTCAATAAAATAGACGGTTTTAATGACTCCCTTAAAATCATTAAAATAAAATATGAACAGCTGCAAGACAAACTCCAAACGCTAACACCTAATTTCAGACAAAAAAGAGGACTTATCAACGGTTTAGGAACAGTTGTAAAGAGCATAACAGGAAATTTGGATGCTGACGATGCTCTGGATATAAATAAAAAAATAGAAATGCTATCAGAAAGACAAAATGACATCGAGACACAGGAAGACGACCAGGTTAGACTTAACAAACAAATGATAGCAAGATTCGACAATATAACAAACCACATAAACACGCAGCAGAAGATTATTGAAAAATATTTAATTAATACTGAAAAGACATTAGGAAACAGAATCAGATCAGAGGAAAACTCAATCAGATATATTCAATATTTAAACCAAATAAACTTCAATATAGAACTTTTAAACAACCATTTGACCAATATCGCGGAATCTATTATTCTTGCCAAATTAAATATCATCTCAAAACACATTTTAAACTCTGATGAATTAACATTCATTTACAGTTCCTTAAAAAATCAGTCTGTAGAAATTAATTCAAACGAAAACATATACGAATTATTGGAGCTTCAGGCTTACTATAACCATTCAGATATAATATTTAATATACAAATTCCTTCCTTAAAAAATGAATCATTTTCCTTTTTCCATTTATTACCCATCCCACTCAAAAGTAAATTACTTCACATTAAACCCTTTTGTATCCTTAACCAAAACGAAATTCAATGTTTTGACAAGAAATGTGAACAAATAGAAAAAACATTCTACTGCAAAGAAGAAACGAGCCAAAACTCTTACATGGAAACAAGCTGCATCGCCAATTTAATGAACAACAAACCGGCACAATGTAAAACTTCAGATGTAACCCAAGAACAACAAATATACCAGCCAGAACCTAACTACATTCTGTTCATAAACAGTCCAGAGACAGAAATAACATCAACTTGTGGCCCCCAGGTTCAAAATCTGAAGGGTACATTTATCATTCACTTCTCAAACTGCAGCGTCAACGTCAACCAAGTGACATACGAAAGCACGAGCAGAGTTTATTATGAAGACGTCCACATTTATCCCACTTCGATCAACAAAATTAACATATCTTCGATCCAAACAATCAACCTCCAATCGCTACAAAACTTCCACTTTGAAAACAAAGAGGCAATACGTTATCTGGAAAGACGCACCAACAAACATATAATCCTTAACTACACCATCATCTCGACAATATCAACGCTAATCGGACTTGTCATCATAATATACCTCACACACCTACATAGAAGGGCCAACCAACCCCAACAACAACACTCAATACTCGATAACAATAGTCAACATACCCCAGCAATAAACCTAATGATAGCTCCGGCTAAAGACGCATACAGCCTCTTCGACCGTAGCTCTCTCCAGGGCGGGAGGAGTTACATACCTCAGACGACACATGCCTCAACCCAGGTCATCGGCACCAACGGCACCAACAACCATCATCAGCAGTTTCCCACAATTAATTTATAAAAGCATTTCATAAGATCTTATTTCATTTTATTTCATATTTGCAATTCTATTTCACATTTTCCTTAAACGTATTTCTGTTTGTAAAATAGCCGATTCATCATTTGATTGATATAAAAATTGTAATGCATAGCATAAGAGTTTGAGTTTGATAATAAACACAGCACTGAGCTGTTCATAAAACAAAGGTTGATTTTTTTTTATTAAGCGCTACACTTCCTACCTTAACTGGCGCAGTCGAACGGAACGAGTTAAGATTATATCGACGGTTAATCGGAAAATCCAACTCGTAAAAGAACTCTAATATAATACAAGTGTATACGGAAGAAAAATTCGAAGGTTCATCGGAAAAATATACCATAGCTAAAAAAAAAAAAAAAAAAAAATATAGTCAATCTTTCAACAGTTCAGTGCAAGTGATAAAAACACTGTCGAAGGCAAATCGAAATAAGTGTGACGGGATAACTTTTTTGAGAGCAAATTCGAAGGCAAATCGAAATAAGTGTAACGGGATAACTTTTTTGAGAGCAAATCGAGATAATAAACACTAATATACGAGGAAAATTTTTTTTTTCTCCGAGAGTGAATCTAAAACGTCAACGAGATAAAAGATAATATTTTTTTTTTCGGGAGCAAACCGAATATTGTGAAAATAATATCAGTGCGATACATAGACACTCATCGAGACATCTAAAAGTGCAAACAAAAACCTGGAGGAGCAGCTCAACAGTATGAACAATAAGAAATTTTATATCACGTAAGTCGAAACAACGAATTTCATCCCATGCTCCCATTTAAAATCCCAAAAATTAAAAATAATCCTTATCCACCTCAAAGGAAAAAGTTAGTCAACTCCAATAATTTAAGCATAGGAATAAATAAAGAATTTAACTTTGAAAATATAAATTTAAATATTGAAAAATCTGAAAGAGATAATTTAACTAAAAACATTAGCAAGCATTTAGATAGTGATAGTGAAACTTATTTAGAAAGTAGAATTAATCTAAACATAAAGAGAACTATAATGTTGAATGGTCAACAAGAAGACCCAGCAGCAGCAGCAGCCGCTGCAGCAGCAGCAGCCGTCGCTGCATCAGCAGCAATAGAACTCATGAACTCACTTAGAGTTCCAGAGATAGTCAAGGACATTCCAACCTTCGATGGAAATCCAAGACTTCTCTTCGATTTTATTAAAAACGTTGAAGAGATATTATCTCTTCTCGAGGGTATCGATGGCACAAATTTGTGCAGGGTCATACTCCGAGCCATAAGGAATAAAATCGTTGGCCCAGCCAACGAAGTCCTCAACGTGTACGGGACAACGTTATCTTGGGTCTCTATTAAAACGAACCTCATAAATCACTATTCGGACAAACGGAACGAAACGTCGCTCATACGCGACCTTCACAATTTAAAACAAAATAGCAAAACCTTAGAAAATTTTTTCAGCGAAGTTATGGAAATACAAGCATCCATGAATAATCATATACAGATACATGAAAAAGAACTCAACGTGATAATTGCAAAAAATAAACTATACCAAGAAATGTGTTTAAATACCTTCCTTGCAGGACTTAGAGAACCTCTCGGTTCCACAGTGAGGGCAATGAAACCTTCAACCCTATCAGAAGCCTTTGCTTATTGCACAAAGGAACAGAACATTTCATATATGAAACACGAACCATTATATTTCCAACAACAAAAGAAATTTGTGCCCCCCGTTTACCAATTCAATCCACAACCTCAAGTCTTTCTCAGAAAACCACAGACACCAAACCACACCGTTAACTTCAACTCACGTTATAGACCAGGGCAACAAATGTATAATTCTCTTAACCCTTTTAACCCACAAACAAGACAAAATCAACATCACTTAAATCCTATACCAGGACAAGGTAACCACCATTTTAACAGACCTTTTAAAACGAACCCCGGCTCTGGCCAATTCTCACATAGACAACATATAGCTCCACAAGAACCTATGGAGGCAAGTACCACGTACTCCAAACTCCAATCCCCAACACAACACAGTTTAGGTCTACAAAACACCAGAACACCCAGCAACTTTTTCAAACAAGCAGGTCCTTCTAGAGAACTGCATAACATCGACATAGAACACCCAGGTACTTCAATACATCCTGAATATGGGAACCCGTACGAGCCCTTTGACAACCTGGACCTGGAGATCGAAAACCCATACCAAAATCTGGACAGGTATTATAACGAACAGTTTCAACAAGACCTCGAGACGTTCCAAGAAATTAACCACCCAGAAGATACCGAAAATTTTCACGAACCAGCCTCTGGGAACCAATCGGATATATAAACATCAATAAACATGGAAATATTTTACCATATGTAAATATTTCTTCACCTTTTGGAAGACCACTCAGATTCCTAATAGATACCGGTGCGTCTTCATCTTTCATTAATCCTGAGTTTGCAGACCCTCAACTTCAAATCCCCATCAATAATACAGTTATAAAAACAATTTTTAAAGAACACACAATAAATAGAGCGATAACATTTAACTCTTTTTCAGAATTCCAAACACATGGTACATTTAGATTCTTAATATTCAAATTCCATGGATACTTCGATGGCCTTATCGGTTTAGACATTTTGACACAAATTAAAGCAAAAATAGACTTGGAAAAACGAAAATTGATAACAGAAAATTCCAGTATTTCTCTACTCTTTAAACCAAATTCTACATCATCGCAATACATTATTCCCCCATACTCAAAAATGATATGTCGCCTCCCAGTAAGCATACGAAATGGTGATATTTTCATAAGACCAACAGAAATCAAACCAGGCGTTTCCATTTCAGAGGGAATATATGTCGCTAAAGATTGGTATAGCATCCTTGAAGTAATTAATACTTCAAACCAAGAACAGACTATTTTTCTGGAGCGACCCATGAAAGTCTGTCCATATTCAAATACTGAATTTTGCGAGATTAATATAACAGAAACATACTCACAATCGCATGACAGGAAAATACCCGATACTGAAATAGTAAATTCATTAAAACTTAACCACCTGAACTCTGAAGAAAAGAGATCCATAATCAAATTGTGCAAACAATTTGAAGATATTTTTTTTCAAAAAACCCAACCTCTTACTTTCACTACCGCTGTCAAACATAAAATACCAACTAACGACGATGTCCCTATATATACCAGGTCATACAGATACCCATTTGTACATAAAATGGAAGTTCAAAAACAGATACAAGAACTACTCAGACAAGGAATAATTCGTCCAAGCCATTCGCCGTGGAGTTCCCCGGTATGGGTGGTTCCGAAAGGAAAAGATATACCCACGAAAAAGTGGCGCCTTGTCATTGATTTTCGTCGTCTAAATGAAAAGACAATTAGCGACAAATATCCACTCCCGAACATAACGGAGATCCTGGATAAATTAGGGAAATGCATGTATTTCTCCACTCTAGATTTAGCGAGTGGGTTTCACCAAATAGAGATGGACCCAAAAGATATACCTAAAACGGCATTTACAGTCGAAGGAGGTCACTTCGAGTTCGTACGAATGCCGTTCGGACTTAAAAATGCTCCATCCACTTTTCAACGAGTGATGGACCATGTACTAAGTGGTCTCGTGGGAAAAGTCTGTTTGGTATATTTAGATGACATAGTCATCTTTTCAACCTCTCTACAAGAACATCTTGAAAACTTGAAGAAAGTTTTTTTAAGATTACAAGAATTCAATTTTAAAGTGCAGCTAGAAAAAACTGAATTCCTTGACAAAGAAACAGCATTTCTTGGACATATAATTTCCAGGGACGGAGTAAAACCCAATCCCGACAAGATCAAAGCTGTAAAAAATTTCCCTATCCCAAAGACGCAAAAAGAAATAAAATCGTTTCTAGGCCTCCTTGGATACTACCGCAAGTTCATTAAGGACTTTGCAAGGCTAACAAAACCACTTACAGAGTGCTTGAAGAAAGGAAAATCAATAACACTCGACAAAAAGTACGTCACAGCTTTCGAGATGTGTAAAGATCTCTTGATTAACGACCCAATTCTTCAATACCCCGATTTCTCTCGACCGTTCGTACTAACTACGGATGCAAGTAACTACGCAATAGGTGCAGTCCTATCTCAAGGCACCATAGGTAGCGACAAACCAATCTGCTATGCTAGTAGAACCCTAACTGATTCGGAATGTGGTTACTCTACCATTGAAAAAGAGCTTTTAGCGATTGTTTGGGCAACGAAATATTTCCGCCCCTACCTGTTTGGTCACAAATTCAAAATCGTGACCGATCACAGACCATTGCAATGGATGATGAATCTTAAAGATCCGAATTCAAAACTAGTTAGATGGCGACTCAAGTTAGAAGAGTTCGACTATGAAATCGTTTACAAAAAAGGAACGTTAAACCTGAATGCTGATGCACTCAGCAGAATAAAAACCGAAAGTCAAAATGAGAAAATTGAATTAAATATAAACGAGGTTAACCACACAAATCCCAGTTCTAGTGGATCTACAATCCACTCTGCTCTTGAAAATATGAACGATCACATATATATATCTGAACGTCCCTTAAATGAATTTAGCATACAGCTCGTACTTAAGAAAACTGAAAGAGACAAACCAGTACAATTACAAATGCCATTTAAAAACAAACAAAGACGAACTTTAGAAAAACAATGTTTTTCAGAGAATGATATTACATATTACCATTTTCAAAAATTATGTTCCTCCAAATAAATATTGCGCTATTTATACCGATGACGATACATTCAAGACCATCCAAAGTGTCTACTCAAATTACTTTTCAAATAACAAAGCCTTCAAAGTAATTCGTTGCACAGAAATATTAAAAGATATACTTGAGAACGATGATCAAGATAAACTGATAAACGATTACCATTTAAAAAACAACCACAGAGGCATAAACGAGACACTTCTTCACCTTAAGCGTGAATTCTTTTTCCCATTTATGAAAAACAAAATCACTACAGTTATAAATAACTGCGAACTGTGCCAGAAACTCAAATACGACAGGAAACCCCAAAAAATTGAATTTCGAATCCCAGAAAATCCTGAAAAACCTTTAGATATCGTACATATCGACATCTATAGTATTAATAATCAAAAAATCCTCACGATTATAGACAAATTCTCTAAATTCGCAGCAGCGTACACAGTTCCAGTTAGAAATAGCCTAACAATAATAAAATCCCTTCTGCATTTTATGAGCCTCCACGGCATTCCAACCAAAATTATATCAGACCAAGGCGCAGAATTTACTTCTTCTATGTTCAAAGACTTCGTTAAACAATACAATATAAACCAACACATAACATCGCTTCAACAATCAAGTAGCAATTCTCCCGTTGAAAGACTCCACTCCACACTAACTGAAACATACAGAATCATTTTTACAAAACATAACGACCGAGATCATGACGACATACTCAATGAAACTATGATAACCTATAATAACTCTATACACTCTGCTACGAAATTAACACCTTACGAACTTTTTTACGGTAGAACCTACAAATTTAAGAATATTAGCTATAGCAACGTGCATGACTATCTCAATAGACTAAATGAGTTTCAGGCAGAATTATTCCCATCCATTAAAAACAAAACAGGAAACCAGATACAAAAAAATTTAAGCAAATTAAATCAGAACAGGGAAAAACCATGTAGTATAAAGACAGGATCATTTATTTATAGAAAAGAAAATAGAAGAAATAAATTAACACCAAGATTCAGTAAACATAAAGTTAAAATTAATAGGGATATAACAGTCCTTACTACTAACAATCAAAAACTTCATAAATCAAAAATAAAAAGAAGACGTAAATTTCAGGTTCACAACTCTCACCCTTCTAATAACAATGACCACAGAACAGACGATCGAAGTACACGATCTGACGAATAATCATGGCCTCCTAACATTGAAACTGGGAACGGGCAGGATGATTAAGGCATACAAAAGCCTGATTCACATCATAAGATTAGAAAAATACCAAGAAAATGTAAACGCTATAGGCAACTCTTTGGCAATTTTCAATAAAATAGACGGTTTTAATGACTCCCTTAAAATCATTAAAATAAAATATGAACAGCTGCAAGACAAACTCCAAACGCTAACACCTAATTTCAGACAAAAAAGAGGACTTATCAACGGTTTAGGAACAGTTGTAAAGAGCATAACAGGAAATTTGGATGCTGACGATGCTCTGGATATAAATAAAAAAATAGAAATGCTATCAGAAAGACAAAATGACATCGAGACACAGGAAGACGACCAGGTTAGACTTAACAAACAAATGATAGCAAGATTCGACAATATAACAAACCACATAAACACGCAGCAGAAGATTATTGAAAAATATTTAATTAATACTGAAAAGACATTAGGAAACAGAATCAGATCAGAGGAAAACTCAATCAGATATATTCAATATTTAAACCAAATAAACTTCAATATAGAACTTTTAAACAACCATTTGACCAATATCGCGGAATCTATTATTCTTGCCAAATTAAATATCATCTCAAAACACATTTTAAACTCTGATGAATTAACATTCATTTACAGTTCCTTAAAAAATCAGTCTGTAGAAATTAATTCAAACGAAAACATATACGAATTATTGGAGCTTCAGGCTTACTATAACCATTCAGATATAATATTTAATATACAAATTCCTTCCTTAAAAAATGAATCATTTTCCTTTTTCCATTTATTACCCATCCCACTCAAAAGTAAATTACTTCACATTAAACCCTTTTGTATCCTTAACCAAAACGAAATTCAATGTTTTGACAAGAAATGTGAACAAATAGAAAAAACATTCTACTGCAAAGAAGAAACGAGCCAAAACTCTTACATGGAAACAAGCTGCATCGCCAATTTAATGAACAACAAACCGGCACAATGTAAAACTTCAGATGTAACCCAAGAACAACAAATATACCAGCCAGAACCTAACTACATTCTGTTCATAAACAGTCCAGAGACAGAAATAACATCAACTTGTGGCCCCCAGGTTCAAAATCTGAAGGGTACATTTATCATTCACTTCTCAAACTGCAGCGTCAACGTCAACCAAGTGACATACGAAAGCACGAGCAGAGTTTATTATGAAGACGTCCACATTTATCCCACTTCGATCAACAAAATTAACATATCTTCGATCCAAACAATCAACCTCCAATCGCTACAAAACTTCCACTTTGAAAACAAAGAGGCAATACGTTATCTGGAAAGACGCACCAACAAACATATAATCCTTAACTACACCATCATCTCGACAATATCAACGCTAATCGGACTTGTCATCATAATATACCTCACACACCTACATAGAAGGGCCAACCAACCCCAACAACAACACTCAATACTCGATAACAATAGTCAACATACCCCAGCAATAAACCTAATGATAGCTCCGGCTAAAGACGCATACAGCCTCTTCGACCGTAGCTCTCTCCAGGGCGGGAGGAGTTACATACCTCAGACGACACATGCCTCAACCCAGGTCATCGGCACCAACGGCACCAACAACCATCATCAGCAGTTTCCCACAATTAATTTATAAAAGCATTTCATAAGATCTTATTTCATTTTATTTCATATTTGCAATTCTATTTCACATTTTCCTTAAACGTATTTCTGTTTGTAAAATAGCCGATTCATCATTTGATTGATATAAAAATTGTAATGCATAGCATAAGAGTTTGAGTTTGATAATAAACACAGCACTGAGCTGTTCATAAAACAAAGGTTGATTTTTTTTTATTAAGCGCTACACTTCCTACCTTAACTCACGCATACCTTTGCGTGCACGCACACGTTTGCGTGCACGCATACGTTTGCGTGCACGCATACGTTTGCGTGCACGCAAACGTATGCGTGCACGCAAACGTATGCGTGCACGCAAACGTGTGCGTGCACGCAAAGGTATGCGTGCACGCAAACGTATGCGTGCACGCAAAGGTATGCGTGCACGCAAACGTATGCGTGCACGCAAACGTATGCGTGCACGCAAACGTATGCGTGCACGCAAAGGTATGCGTGCACGCAAACGTATGCGTGCACGCAAACGTATGCGTGCACGCAAACGTATGCGTGCACGCAAACGTATGCGTGCACGCAAACGTATGCGTGCACGCAAAGGTATGCGTGCACGCAAACGTATGCGTGCACGCAAACGTATGCGTGCACGCAAAGGTATGCGTGCACGCAAACGTATGCGTGCACGCAAACGTGTGCGTGCACGCAAACGTATGCGTGCACGCAAACGTGTGTGTGCACGCAAACGTATGCGTGCACGCAAAGGTATGCGTGCACGCAAAGGTATGCGTGCACGCAAACGTGTGCGTGCACGCAAACGTATGCGTGCACGCAAAGGTATGCGTGCACGCAAAGGTATGCGTGCACGCAAAGGTATGCGTTCACGCAAAGGTATGCGTTCACGCAAACGTATGCGTGCACGCAAACGTGTGCGTGCACGCAAACGTATGCGTGCACGCAAAGGTATGCGTGCACGCAAAGGTATGCAAAGGTAACGCATGTGAAACGCACGCGTAACGCACGCGTAACGCACGCGTAACGCATGTGAAACGCAGGCGTAGCGCATGCGGAACGCGTGAATTCTGCATGCGTAAGCGTGCGTTCGGGAATATCAAGTAAGAAAACTCCTAGGGAATAAAATAGAATGGTTCACACCAAATTTTCGCTTAGGCTCTAGTTCGATATAAATCGGGACGCACAGGCAAACAAACCGACGGACATCTTTTGTCGAAAATCAGACTTCTACATTATCGTAAAGTTAGTTTTGATTGAAATCTCGAATTTTGTTTTTGACACAAAACCTATATAGAAAGTAAATAGTGGAAATTCGGGACAATATCAGGATATATTGTATATCGGGACAGATATCGGTATGCGTGCACGCAAAGGTATGCGTGCCCGCAAAGGTATGCGTTCACGCAAACGTATGCGTGCACGCAAACGTGTGCGTACACGCAAACGTATGCGCAAAGGTATGCGTGCACGCAAAGGTATGCGTGCACGCAAACGTATGAGTGCACGCAAACGTATGAGTGCACGCAAAGGTATGCGTGCACGCAAACGTGTGCGTGCACGCAAACGTATGCGTGCACGCAAAGGTATGCATGCACGCAAACGTATGAGTGCACGCAAACGTATGCGTGCACGCAAACGTGTGCGTGCACGCAAACGTATGCGTGCAAGCAAAGGTATGCGTGCACGAAAACGTATGCGTGCACTTAAACGTATGCGTGCACGCAAACTTATGCGTGCACGCAAACGTATGCGTGCACGCAAACGTATGCGTGCACGCGTGTCTTGAGATCTTTAACAGTCTTGCTATTTTGAACGGCCTTGAGATCTTGAACGGCCTTGAGATCCTGAACGGCCTTGAGATCTTGAACGGTCTTGAGATCTTGAACGGTCGTGAGATCTTCAACGGTCTTCAGATCCTGAGCGGTCTTGAGATCTCGAACAGTCTTGATATCTTGAACGGCCTTGAGATCCTGAACGGCCTTGAGATCTTGAATGGTGTTGATATTTTGAATGGTGTTGATATTTTGAACGACCTTGAGATTTTGATCGGCCTTGAGATCCTGAGCGGCCTTGAGATCTTGAACGGCCTTGAGGTCCTGAAGGCATGCGTTTCACATGCGTTCCGCGTGCGTTACGCGTGCTTTCCGCGTGCGTTACGCACGCGTAACGCATGCGTAACGCATGTGAAACGCACGCGTAACGCACGCGTAACGCATGTGAAACGCACGCGTAGCGCATGCGGAACGCATGCGTAATGCATGCGTTACGTGTGCGTTCCGCATGCGTTCCGCGTGAATTCTGCATGCGTAAGCGTGCGTTCGGGAATATCAAGTAAGAAAACTCCTAGGGAATAAAATAGAATGGTTCACACCAAATTTTCGCTTAGGCTCTAGTTCGATATAAATCGGGACGCACAGGCAAACAAACCGACGGACATCTTTTGTCGAAAATCAGACTTCTACATTATCGTAAAGTTAGTTTTGATTGAAATCTCGAATTTTGTTTTTGACACAAAACCTATATAGAAAGTAAACGTGGAAATTCGGGACAATATCAGGATATATTGTATATCGGGACAGATATCGGGACAGGGTTCAAATATCGGGACTGTCCCGCCAAAATCGGGACGTCTGGCAGTCTAAGTAGGGCTACTTAGGGTTTTAAAGATATATGCGAAAAACCGTTTTGTTTTTTACAGTTGACACTATTGAAGTCACAATATCTTGCGACTTATGACTCGTATGGAAAAAAGTTTCATATTTTTTTGAAGAGAATATTATGGTATATAAACTGGGTGTAATTTTTTTTTCGACAACTTATGCTTTTAAGAGTAAAAATTAAAAAAAAGAACTGAAATTTGAACTTATTCTCAAACTTTAAAAAAAATTATATCCTTAAAACTTTGTTTTCAGATGTTGGCAAAAATTTGAAACGTTTAGGAGTTATAGGTGAAAAACGACCATTTTTGACATTTTACGTTTTTTGAAATGTCGCTATCTTCTTATCGGTGGGTCGTAAGAAAAAAATTGTTGTAACTTTTTTTTTTTGCGGATGACATAATCTACAAGTTTTGCATGAAATACTTTTCAATAGCCTTTTTGCTTAGTCAAGTATTATTTGAAAACACAGATGTTAATAAAAAAAATTCAGAAGAATGAAAATATTTTTGTTTAATTTCTTAAGTTCGTGAATAATTTTAAGTTATGCACAACAAATAAAATAAAATTCGTAAGAGCGGTTTCTTTTTCAAGTTATTTTTGAAATTTGGAATCATTTTCAGAAAAAAAAAAAAAAATAATTGAAAAGTTTTTTTTGATTTTGGTATGCAATATTATTTAAAGTTTTTAAAAGCTCTGCATACAAAAATTATTTTGAATCGGGTTCATTAAGTTGAAAATGTTTCTATGGGAAATATTGTTATGTTTTGTTATAAAAATCGTTGAAGCTCGTTTCCAACATTTGTATCGTAGGCGGTAGGTAGGTACCGTTAGTTTTAGTTCTACAACAAACATTTATTTTTTAAGTACCCATTAAAAAGGGTGTTATAACAAATCAGATATCTTTAACAATTTCAGCACATAAAGAAAATCTTATTTTTCTAGAAAAAAAACTGATTTAAAAATAAAAATAATGTAAATATACTTAATGCAAATGTATAAAATATTTCGAATATTATTTTTTTGTTTTAAATAATATTATATAGCTACTGAAATAAATCAGCCAAATATAAGGTTGGGATCATGACGTTATCTAGAATGACAAAAATCTCGAATGGCAAAAATCTCGAAAAAAACAACAAAATATCTCGAATGCAAAAATCCCGAATGTACAAAAATCACGAACGTACAAAAATCACGAAAGACTATATCTAGAAAAAAATCCCGAAAAAAAAAAATTTATTCGAGATTTTTTTTTTACCTTTTTCAATAGTTTAAACGAAAATAAAACGCATAAAACGTTCAATTTATCGAAAACTTTATTTTTCTGGTCAAAAAAAGAACAACAATCGAAAATGTTTAAAAAAAATCAAATATTTTATAAGATATATATATATACGTATATGTATACTCGTACCACAACATAACAAATATTAAAAAAGTACAATAATTATTCAATATAAACGAAAATAAATTGTCAAAATATAACAAAATTAAACAAATAACTCTAACTATTATAATAACTAAATAACTTATATAAACTGGAGTTATATGCAAGACTCTTAAGGTAGCTTACATAACTTTTTTCTTCTTTTTCGTCCGGTATTTTTAAGATTTGCTTTTCTTTTTTTTAAATACTCCCTTTTTACCTTAGTTTCTTGACCAATCTGAATTTTTTGAGCCACACAACTAACCTGAACTATGTTTATCATTAATCATTATCATTATGCTTGACTGTTGTTACCCTGGCACTACAAAAATGAGATTTATTCAGTTCAGACAGCCAGTAAAACTTATTTTTTACAGATTTATTTAAATAATAAATAAACCCATCAATTTCAATTTTGATGGAACCTTTGTTTGTAACGATTTCATTTACTTTCATTGCACTTTTTTTTAATAAGAAAACTTACGTTGCTATAAGAGACCGTCTCTTTCCCTAGCAACACTAAATTTAGTCCCCTACTTTTATAGTTGGATGGGTGCATGTGCTGTGCAGTGTACTGATTCTCTTAAGGAGACTTTCCTAATCTAGAATTAATATTAATTGTTGAGACAATGAATGGTTACAATTCATTGTCTCAACAATTAATATGTTTTCTAGATTTTTGCATTTTTTTTCTAGATTTTTACAGTTCGAGATTATGCTTTCTTGATTTTTGTTTTCGAGATTTTTTCAATTCTAGATTTTTTTTTCTAGATTTTAATTTTCGGGATTTTTGCTTTCTGGATTATTGGTTTCTAGATATCGTGGTAAACCCTATAAGGTTATTGTTAATAATGGTAGTGGAAGATGCCTTTTAGTAGAACAATTTTTTTTTTTTTTCAATTTTGATTTTTTCGAAAACGAATTGGAAGATATTTTTCATTTTTTATATAAACGATCTTCTAAAAGGTTACAATAGTGTTGAATATCAGAAATATATTTTTTTTTTAACTTAAAATCAAAAAATCTGGACACTTGCGAGCACAAGTTTGAAAAACTTCTTTTCAGTTTCAATGAACAAATTTTGCACCAAAAGAAGTAGCATGTAGTACAGTGGCGGATCCAGGGGGGTGGATTAAGGTGCTAAAGCCCCCCCACAGCCGATTCCTAAAATAATTTGAGATATAGAAAGCAATACATTACAAAGTGTAGAGTTTTATATTCGTCTAAAATATTGTTAAGATGTAAAATATGTTGGACAAAAAACCTGGTTGGTGCTGAACAATTTACATGCAATGTAACTTTTTTCCTATGCCCTAAGGTTGGAACTAAACCCTGTAACGAATTGGACAAAACACCGAGTGGGGGAATAATGGACATGTTTTATGCAATTACAATTTTCTGTAAAAACAATCCAGAAAATTGAAAAAAAAAAACAGATTGGGACTAATAATGTCTGAGAAATTTGACAAAAACGTAATCAGGGTTAAACAACTAATTCCTTAAAAACTAACCTTATTCCAGAGAGCTTTTGGGGCTTTAGTCTAAGGACTGTCAAAGTCCAAATTTGGGGATAATGCTTGAAGATATAATTAATCGGGGCTTAACATTAACATGTCAAAAGCAACAATTGATTAGACTAAAAAATTAGCTAATTTAAGGAAATAAACGCAATTGGGGCTAAAACAATTGGAAAACAACGGGGTGTTAAGCTTAGTGTAAATGTTTAATACAACAAGAATTTTGAGGCTTAGTTTTCAAACTTGCAAAAGTCAAAGGCAATTGTACATATAAAAAATTTTTGGGCTAAGCAATGAAATACAAATTCTCTAGTCAAGGAGCCAAGTTCCTTAAGCGTGAAAAACTCTGTGAACTCAGAAAAATCTTGCAGGTTTGAATATTTACAATCCCTATGAGACATATTTTGAACAGGAATAGAAAGTGGAATTCATTCACACTTGCAGAAATGGGCCGTCGTGGTTATTTTTTAGAGCAGCTGTTTCTTTCTAATTCAAGAAAATGAGAACTCAGAGGACTGATACTCTCAAAGCACAAATGAGCTTTTGCCAGCAAGACCACTTTAATATCATTTTTCTGAGCTAGACAACTAAAAACAGTTTTTAATTTTTTTTCAAAAAGGCGAAGTTGAAAGCATATTTTTCATCTAATTTAAACAAATAGTTATGTACATAATGTAGGTAGGTACCTGGTACCTAATCAATTATTAAGGAATATAAATAAACTAATTTGCTCGTGTGGTTTGAGGCTGTAACATGGCTGAAAATGTAAGTGATAAAATTAGTTATACTACCATGTTTTGCTGAGCAATTAAATTGGCTTCTAGCTCTGCTTAAAAATAATTCCCGTGTTTAAAACAATATCAATTCCAAATTCTTGTTATTGAACTTTATTTAAAACATTTTAAAGCGCGATAGGAGCGGATATAAGGCAAACAAAACACGGCTATTATTAAAGGAAAAGTGATAATGTCAAAATTCGTTTTCTGTTTCATATGTTTTCATATGAACCAATTGGATCTCCAAACTCCAAGGCCCCCCCCACAGCCAAATCCTAGATCCGCTACTGGTCAGCCATATACAACTTTATAATTGCACTGAAATATGGTTATTTTTTTCAGAAAACAACCCCGAATTCCATCAATGTCAAAATAACGAAAGAAAGTACATACGTACTTTCGCGAATCGTGTAATTATGCAACTACGTGTACGCTGCGCCGTGCCTGTCAAAAAGACGAAAGGCGAACCGAACAAAAAACGAACCGTATAATCAGGCTCATGCCCTTAAACGTCAGGTATTATGCTGCATTTACACGAATGGCAAAATGCCATTATATCTGTCAAATTATAGCCATTTTCTTTTCATCGTAAAAACGCTCTAAATACTGGCAATATTTTTGCCAAAATAAAATGGCAGAGATAATTTGGCATAAAATGCTGCCATTAATATGACTAAGTGTAATCACTTTACTGATGCCATTTTCCAAATTATGCCATTCTAGAATAAGTATGAACTTGCTCATTCTTTTATGGCATGTTGCCAGTATTTTGAAATCTGCCATTATTTGAACTCGTGTAAATGCATGTCATAAAAAAATTATTTCTGTCATTATTTTACCATTTTTTTGGCAGAAATATTGGCAACTTTGCCATTTGTGTAAATCCGGCATTAGTCTATTTATAGATGAAACAAATGCAACGACACCTGCATTTAGTTGGCCTCAGACATGGAACAATCCAAAACCGAAAGGCCTGTCGCCGTTTTCTGAGGTCAACCCGGCGAACCCCACAAGTGGAACCTTAGGCGAAGCAGTTGAGTGGGAGAGTTGTGGTCCCCCTCGAGATCATGACAAACGCCGGTAAAATGAAGAAGAAGAAGTCTATTTATAGGTACAATTGGGGTGTTGTTTTGACAAGTTACAAATAGAATTGGGCCAACAAAAACGACACCTGATCTAAGCAATTCGTACGTAAATACAACAACAAGAGAAGTTCATATGATGTTATAGCCAAATCCAGATAATTTTCGGTTCCTATCTTAAATTCCGATAAAAACACTAGGTATTACCTCCATGATTAATCACTTTATAATCGATAGTTTGGATGGAAATGAGCCATCAAATATAACAATTTTGTATCGAATGAAAAAAAAATGGACAACTTTTGTTTAAAAAAAAGGTCAGTGACATGCAACATTGAAATTAAATGTTTAATGTGTAAGATCTTGATGAAAAATCAAATACCAAGCCCTCCTCCCAAACTAAGAAAATGGATTTTTCTAGAAACTGCCACATAATACTTAACCACCTACGATACTAGCGTGAGGTTTTTTGTTTGCACTTGAATAAAATTTGAAGTTGAAACTGTCTGTGCGTTATCAACAAAAATAACCGACTTCACTGATAGCACCAAAGAACTTAATTCTCATTTTTTTTCTACCTCTGCATGGTGCACTTATTTGTTTACACCAATAAAGATATTACATTATGACGTATGCTTATCATTAAGTTATAAAAACTTAATCACTGCATCTCAAAAACTTTGCCGCATTAAAACGGCTCAATTTTAAACCTTTAACAAATAAGTACTGATTGATTAAACAATGAACACTTAAATTTTGTACCACGTTTGGCAAGAGAGACAAATTTTCTATAAAACCCCATAATAGTTCTGTAAATTGATCATACAATCAGTTGGTGTTGCGAAAACAACCATCACTATAGTAGTTCTGACCATGAAAATCCTTTTTGTTTTATTCCTGGCCGTGGCCTCATCGGTTTGTGCCCTTGGTGGCCAGTTGTCCGATGAGACTTTCGTTGATATGGAACCCGCAATTCCGGAATTCTATCCCGAGGCACGTATTACCAATGGCAAGCCGGTCAGCATTAACGATTATCCATATCAAGTTGGTCTTAATGTGAATGGAGGTTGGTGCGGTGGATCATTGATTTCGCCAACTTATGTTCTTACTGCTGCTCATTGTGTTGACGGGTAATATACCTACAAAACTAAAATTTCCTTCATATGAGAGTTTTGCCAATATATGTGTTTTTTTTTTAGTATTGGAGCTGGAAGTATTAGTGTTTTCATGGGTAGTGCACAAAGGCAAGGAGGCATTCGTAGGGCTGCCAAGCGTACCATCGTTCATTCTGGTTGGAATAGAAACACCCTGGCTAATGACATCGCCTTGATCCAAATCGATGCTGTCAGCTATTCGAATACTATCAGACCAGTTGCCTTGCCAGCCATTTCCGGTTCTTATTCCACATACAATGGCAACTCTGTCATTGCTACCGGATGGGGAAAGACTGGTGATTGTAAGTTTTAGTATATTTAAAAATTTGTTCACAATTCATATTTTTTTTTATCAAATTTGCAGTCAGTGCAGTTGCCAGCATTCTCCAAGGCGCCACCATGAATGTCATCACCAATTCTGCCTGTTCCAACACCTATGGGTCAACAATTAAGGATTCAAACATCTGTATATCCACTCCTGGTGGAACTTCTACATGCAATGGTGACTCCGGTGGTCCACTTGTCCTCCAGAGCAACAAGGTTCTGGTTGGTCTTACATCGTTTGGTTCATCTGCAGGTTGCACTAAGGGCTTGCCAGCAGCATTCACACGTGTAACCAGCTATAGGCAATGGATCAAGGAAAAAGCTGGAGTTTAAATGATTTTTTTAAATTTATTTAAAAAAAATCGTTGATGATATTTTGTGGTTAAATTTAAATAATAATCCACTTTGCATTTGCAGCAAAATATTTGTTTTTCTAAATCACATTACCTAAAAGAGTGGTTCTTTTAAGTTACGGATAATTCCTTCTGAGTCTGTTCCTTACTATTTATGTCTATAGAGCTTCCGAGCAGTTCCGATCCATTTATTTAGCGCCATTTTTTTTTTAGCTGCATGTGCTTGCAGGAATTAATGGAACTAAGCTATGGCGGCCGTTATTTTCATTCGTTTTTTTTTTGGTTAGTGGTTTTTAATTCATATAGCTATTATAGATTCAAAATAGCTTTTAACGGCCTTTAGTCCATACAAATTGGCGTTTCGTCCCGGCTGGCGTTCTCAATTGGACTCTTCAGTTGACAGTGAGGGCCTTGTCAAGACGCAATTTTCATTAAGTTCAGTCCAGCTTACATCAATTTTCCAGCGAAAATCAATTGTGAACTATATCAAACTATTATAGACATCTTTCGATGCATTTTGACATTGTATAATTTGACAGATTGAGAACAAAACACATTTTGACATTAATGAGTGTTTCATTCCAAATGAGTGTTTCATTCACACCAAAATTACAGCCAAATGTCATCAATGGCATTCAAATTCCAAAACTCTGTATGGAACTACTGCAGAAAGTGTATCTGGAAACGTTTGTAAATTAGAAGATCCGGCTTACCCAGATATTGGAGAAGACGTTAAAGAGGAGGAGAAAATATGGAGTCTTATCAGTATGGAACACAGGCGGTCTCACCGAAACGCCAGGAAAAACAAAGAACAGTTATTGAAAAGTATTACTTTCCTAAAATGAATAGTCTGATAACTCGATATACAAAATCCTGCGATGTTTGCATGGCTAATAAGTATGACAGACACCCTGTGCCTCCCGAGTCCGCCCTACTCCAATACCATCATATCCATGTGAAATACTCCACGTGGACATAATGGAATTGCAAAATGAAAAATATATAAGCTGTATGGACAAATTTTTCAAAATTCGCCAAAATTTTTCATATACAAAATAAATCTTCACTCTACCTAAGAAACAAGATAACAAAAAATTTAACATATTTTTACTGTGCCAAGAATGCTCGTAACAGATAATGAGCGAAGCTTTCTAAGTCCAATCATTTAAATTTCATTAAAATGCTAGGTATACAGATTGACAGGACTCCAGTCCATCGCAGTGCAGTTAATGGTCAGGTAAAACGACTACATTCAACGGTCCTAGAGATTTTCGATGCCTAAAGGCAGAATATAAGGACTTGAAAACGAAAGAGAGTTACTGAATATAGCGGTAGATAGGTATAACAATACTGTTTATTCGGTCACTAATAAAAAACCGTCTGATGTTTTTTTTTTTTAATAGAAGCTCCAGGATAAACTACCAAGGGTTAGTCAATTACCGTGCAAAAGTAAACCACGAATTGAGGGGTGAAATAGAAAGAAAAAACAAAAAGCAAATAACAAGCTCCGCAATGCTAAACGATCATCACCAAGAAAATATAAAAAAGGTGAGGTAATATATACAGCTTTTAAAAAAATTCAAGGGAAAAATAAACCATTATTCCGAAAGGAATTTGTTGCAAAAGACAATAAAGTGACAGTTTTAACAACCACGGGGCGCAAAGTTCATAAGCCGCATACAGTAGCGGATCTAGGATATGGTTGTGGGGGGCTTGGCGTTTGGATATCCAGTTTGAGACCTTAATTCATAAAATTTGATTGTCCTAAGATCAATTTTATATTTATAACAAAATAATAGAGATCAGTTTAGGTTAAAGGCAAGACCGTACTCAACTTCAGCGGAACTACACTTTACGAAGACGGGCGACGCGGCAAAATATTACTTTGTATGACATTTTAGGAGCTATATCACACTAAGCGGCAACTGAACTTAAGTTCCGCTGCAGTGCAGTTCCGTCGAGTGCGGTCTAACCTTTAAGGTTTAAGTTTTTTTGTGTGAAAAAAGACATAGGTATGTAGCTATTATAACAGACAACGAATTTTGACATTCCCACTTTTCCTTTAATGATATCCGTGTTTTTGTGCCTTTATATCCGCTCCTGTCGCGTTTTAAAATGTTTTCAATACAAAGTACAATAACAATTATTCATAATTGCTGTAGCGTAGATAGAAGCAAATATAAAGGCGCACCATACAAAAATTAATAATTTTTAGCCGTGCTTGAACCACACGTTCAATTTCGTTTATTTATATTATTTAAAAATTGATTAGGAAGGTACATACATTATGTAGGTAGGTATACTTTTAAATTAGTTCTGGGTATGTTTTGAACTTCACGTTTTTGACAAGATTTGAAAACTGTTTATAGTTGGCTAGTTCAGAAAATTAACTGGTCTAACTGGCAAAAGCTCATATATATGTGATTTGACAGTATCAGGCCTCTGAGATCTAATTTTTCCTGAATTAGCCAAATTGACGAGAAACTGTTTTGTTCAAACTTACTGTAGAACAAAAGACAAAGCTGCTCTAGGAAATAACCCGCGGCCCAATTCTGCAAGCGTGAATGAATTTTCGAGTATACGCATACACTTTATATTCATGCTCAAAAATATGTCCACCTATCTGCACATCACTCTAGAGTCTAGAAAAGGGATTGCAAATATTCATATGATTTTGCATGATTTTCTGAGTGCGCACAGAGAAAACTCATGCTTTGGGAATTTGGCTTCCTGACTAGAGAATCTGTATGTAATTACTTAGTCCAAGATGATTTGTATGTATTACCTTAGACCTTTGAAATTTTAAAAACTAAAACCCAAAATCTCTAAATCCAGCCAAGTCCAATATTCTCAGACCTTTTCATTCAGAAGCTGGTTTCTTCGTCCCAATTTTCTGGGTTTTGTTTTTAGGGAAAAATTTTCGTTGTATGAAACATGTTCATTATTAATAGCCCCCAACTTGGTTTTTGTCCAATTCGCTTTAGGCTTTAGCTCCAATCTTAGGGCTTAGAAAAAAAGTTAAATATCATGTATGCAAATAGTTCAGCACCAACCACTTTATTTTGTCCATCAAATTTCATATCTTTTTTATTTTAATTTTAGACGGAATATAAAACTCTACACGTTTTAATGTATTGCTTTCTTTCAAATTATTTTAGGAATCGGTTGTGGGGGGGGGCTTTAGCCCCTATAGCCACCCCCTATAGCCACTGGCCGCATATAAAAAATATTAAAAAAAAAGAAAAAAAAGGGGTGTTATGCACGGCACACGCACAAATACAGTCCACACGCTCGATAAAAAATTAATCAATTTGTGTTCCAATTTTTCAAACTGATTACTGATTTATTAGCATAAAAAAAGACAATAAAATACCTAACTTTAACAAATTCAAAATCTTTATAATTTAAGTTACGAAAATATATTCATTTCAATTTTTAACCTTTCAAATCAATTAACATATTAATATAAAACAAACAAATGGTCTAAACTTTTTAACTATATTTTATTATATTTTAGTTATAATTTAAGAAAAACTAATCAGTTAATTTTTCAATCTTTCAAATCAATTAACATAATATAAAAAAAAATAATGTCTAACTTTAATAAATTCAACACTTTTATATTTTAGTTATAAAATAGGGTTAAATTTAATAAAGCATCTTGTAATACACTTAATTTACACTAAAAATCGAAACGTATGTTCCTTGTTTTATTCAATGGAATTCCACTCTTGCATCACATTCATATAATGAGTTTACTTTCTTTAACATACTTAACCATTTACCTTAAAGCATACTGCGGCTGCGGCCCAAGGTTTTCAAATTTTTAACTATGAAGCAACTGTCGTGTCAATTAAAGATGGACACGGCCGCATAATTGACGGGTACTTTAAATTGGTTCAAGTCATTGATTTGATGAAGTTCAAGAGTCTGCTGGAAGATATAAACAAAGCCGTGAATGAAAACATAAAGGAAGACGAAAGGAAATCTGTCTTCCATTTCCATCTTCATCAAATAAGCGATCGTTTAATCCTCCTAAGAAGCAATACACATAGAAGAACAAGATCCATTGATTGGATTGGTTCAGCGTGGAAATGGGTAGCTGGGAATCCCGATGCTGGAGATTGGAATAAAATCCTTCAAAGCGAACAACAAATAATAGAAAATAATAATCATCAGTATAAAATAAACGAAGCATTAATTGGCGTTACACGAAACATCACCGACAAGATGAATTGGGTAATTAGCAGGTTCAACAACCAAATTGAAAGAACAGACGTGGAAAGGATTGAACAAGATATTTTCCACCAAATCCTTATAGTAAAAGATGAAGTCAGGCGCGAACGCAGGGGGGTGTTTTGGGGGGTTCAAACCCCCCTGCAATGTATGAATTTAACTTCCTCGCCATACAATTTCACTCTTTCACTCTTAATTTTTGAGTTTTCATTCTAAAAACCCCCCCGAAATATTTTGAACCCCCGCCCGAAATTTTTTCCTGCGTTCGCGCCTGGATGAAGTCAATCAGATCATTCGAGCATGTCAAATGGCAAGAAATGGAATAGTCAACACAAATCTACTGGACAAAGAAGAAATAAGCAGGATCATAAACGAAATGGAAACGTTGCCGTATGAAAATGAAATCCAAGCTATAGAGTACGGCAAACCGTCAGTTTTTACTGATAATTCGATGCTATTGAACGTCCTTTCGATGCTAAAAATGAGGATAACCGAGTATAACTTAATCCTTACAAGAGCCACAATAAGAGGCAACCAACAAGTGGACCTGAAATTAAAAAGAGTTCTTATTAACCACAGCGAAACCTTTGGCTTAAAAGCCATTAGCAATTCCACCATATGCGAGGAACAAGCACTGGAGAGGATTCCCGAGAATGGATGTATAGCTAAATTACTTAACGGCGGAAACGCAAATTGCGACTTTCGTATCAATACTGAAGAGAATATCGAACTAGTCAAGGATGATACCATCTTCTTAACAAACTTCAAAGGCGAATTAACTTCAAACAACGTCACAAGTATATTGGGTGGTACTTACGTAATTCAGCTGCATAACGAAACTCTTCAGCTGAGGAATAGAACGTTCTCGAGCGTAATATCTACAAATCTTCAAGTCCTGCCACCCACCTTAACTAACGTCACAATTGAAAGTCATAAGGTTGACATCGGGTACATTCATAATATAGGCCTGGAAAATATTGAACTCCTTGGCAAGCTTACAAGAGACCTAAAAGCATCCAACTTTTTTGATGGGGTAATAGTCTTCCTAATAGCAGTCGTAATCTCTTTTATTTGGCAAAAAACCAGTAAGAAAATTAACATTCCAGCACTGAACATACAAACCTTTGGTCCTGCCAGTCCAGACAGAGGATCCTTATCCAACCTACAAATAAATTAACATGATGTCATCTACGGGGCGTAGATCTTTGAAGGGGGAGGAGTTATCACAATGCATTAACATGCGAACAGCGAATGCATTGCCACGCGCATATATATAATTTGCTGACCTGAAAAATCATGTTAGAACTTGCTGCCCATTCCCACGATCGCTGAATATCATGTAACGGTGCATTGAGGTAAATGCACCGGAATATTGAAGGTTGCTGACACAGCATATGACCGTGGGATAGCTTCTAAGTTAGGGAATTAGTTTTAAGTATTTAATTCAATTGTATTACGGACTCCGACCAGATTGGTTATTATAGCTTAATATAATTTTATAATCGTGAAATGAATCTTAGTCTTTTTCTTTGAACAGTAAGTCGAACCGTTGGGCCAGCCCCTCAAGGGTTGGCGTTCGCGTTTTTTTGATATCCTCGCGAATGATATTCTTAACTATTTATTATTGACTCGTAGTTTTGTTGGCTCTGTTTGTCTACTTTATCGACAAATTGGTATAAAACGCAAGTGTCATGGTATGAGAAATTGTGCAATTCTAAAGACAATTTCGACAAAATATTCCAAAATTGCGCAATTTCGTCCAGTAGGAACATATTACATATAGCTATAGCTTAGAAGTACCTAATTGGAAAATGATGACAAATTTAACCCAGCCAATGACGAGGTATTTGAGATTATCCAAAAAAATGGTAATTTGAGCAAAACAAATAAACACTACTTTATGTCCGTTATTCGATCTTGTAGCAAAAACCTGGTATACAGTATTATTAAAACTCATCTAGAAACTACATGTACGAAGTTGAATCAAAATTGTAAGAAACGTTTTCGTGAAAACTTTGATAAAACGGAAATCGATGAATGGCAGCCACCCGTTTTAGATTACGAGAAAGATGAAAAATCAAAGACCACGCCCCCCCCCCTCCTAAAAATGGAAGAAAATGGATTTTTTTAGTGACTATCATAAGACTTAACCACCCATGATACAAGCGTGTGGTTCTTTATTTGTAATTGAATCAAATTTGAAGTTGAAATTGTCTGTGCGTTATCATATAACAGACTTAACTGATAACACCAAAGAACTTAATTCTCATTTTTTTCTACCTCAGCATGGTGCACTTATTTGTTTACACCGATAACGACATTACATTATGACGTATAGGCTGTTCATTAAGTTATAAAAACTTAATCACTGCAACTCAAAAACTTTGCCGCATTAAAACGGATCAATTTTAAACCTTAAACAAATAAGTACTGATTGATTAAACTACGAACACTTACATTTTGTACCACGTTTGGCAAGAGAGACAAATTTTCTATAAAACCCCATAATAGTTCTGTAAATTGATCATACAATCAGTTGGTGTTTCGAAAACAACCATCACTATAGTAGTTCTGACCATGAAAATCCTTTTTGTTTTATTCCTGGCCGTGGCCTCATCGGTTTGTGCCCTTGGTGGCCAGTTGTCCGATGAGACTTTCGTTGATATGGAACCCGCAATTCCGGAATTCTATCCCGAGGCACGTATTACCAATGGCAAGCCGGTCAGCATTAACGATTATCCATATCAAGTTGGTCTTAATGTGAATGGAGGTTGGTGCGGTGGATCATTGATTTCGCCAACTTATGTTCTTACTGCTGCTCATTGTGTTGACGGGTAACATACCTACAAAACTAAAATTTCCTTCATATGAGAGTTTTGCCAATATATGTGTTTTTTTTTAGTATTGGAGCTGGAAGTATTAGTGTTTTCATGGGTAGTGCACAAAGGCAAGGAGGCATTCGTAGGGCTGCCAAGCGTACCATCGTTCATTCTGGTTGGAATAGAAACACCCTGGCTAATGACATCGCCTTGATCCAAATCGATGCTGTCAGCTATTCGAATACTATCAGACCAGTTGCCTTGCCAGCCATTTCCGGTTCTTATTCCACATACAATGGTAACTCTGTCATTGCTACCGGATGGGGAAAGACTGGTGATTGTAAGTTTTAGTATATTTAAAAATTTGTTCACAATTCATGTTTTTTTTTTTTATCAAATTTGCAGTCAGTGGAGTTGCCAGTATTCTCCAGGGCGCCACCATGAATGTCATCACCAATTCTGCCTGTTCCAACACCTATGGGTCAACAATTAAGGATTCAAACATCTGTATATCCACTCCTGGTGGAACTTCTACATGCAATGGTGACTCCGGTGGTCCACTTGTCCTCCAGAGCAACAAGGTTCTGGTTGGTCTTACATCATTTGGTTCATCTGCAGGTTGCACTAAGGGCTTGCCAGCAGCATTCACACGTGTTACCAGCTATAGGCAATGGATCAAGGAAAAAGCTGGAGTTTAAATGAAATTTTCTATTTATTAAAAAAAAATCATGTATAGTATTTTGTGGTTAAATTAAAATAATAATCAACTTTGCAGCTAAATATTTGATTTTCTAAATCACAAACAAAAATAATAGTTATGCTTTGTTGTCTACAGATTGGTTCTTTTTAGCCATAATTAATGCTGGGGGCATCTATTATCTGTGTTCTCGATGGCACTTTTTTTTTCATTTTCCTTCTGAGTCTGTTCCTCATTATTTGTTAAGAGCTTTCGAGCAGTTCTGATCCTTTCATTTAGCGCCGTTTTTGTTTTTTTAGCTGCATGTGCTTGCAGGAACTAATGGAATTTACATGTGGTGGCCGTAATTTTCATTTGTTTTTTTTTGTCAGTGGTTCTTAATTTATAGCTATTTATAGACATCTTTCGATGTATTTTGATATTGTATAGTTTGACAGATTGAGAACAAAGCATATTTTAACATTAATGGGTGTTTCGTCCCAAATTCTCAGGCCCTTTTTGGGGGGCTAATACGAATTCATCAAGCCCTAAATCGTCAAAATCAAAGTAACCGTTCTCGAGTTATGCACTTAAAACCGGATGTTCCCGGATTTTCAATTTTCCTGGAAATTTTCCGGAATATTCCTCCAGTATCCCATGTCTATGTCCAATACGAATCTATCAAGACCTTAATCGTGAAAATCGAAGACACCGTTCTCGAGGTATGCATTAAAAAGAGGATGATCCCCGATTTCCAATTTTCCTGAACATTTTTCGGGATTATTCTACAGTGTCCTTCTATGTCCTTCCTTGGGTTAATACGAATTTATCAAGCCTAAAATCTTGAAAATCGAACGATCCGTTCTTGAGTTATGCGTGGACACACGGACGACATTTCTCTTTTATATATATAGATTAGATACTTATTAATCCCTCACCAATCAACATGCACAGCACAATGGAAGAGATAGAGGAAAACATTTCAGTTAACAGTACATATTCCACTATCAAACTTTTGTTCAGGTATTTAAAACTATTTAGTAGATCCACGAATGCTACTGCTTTTAAAAAACTTTTCCTGCTGCTGCGTGCTAACAAGGATTTTAAAACAACTTTGCTCCGTCAAAAAACGGCTTAACTTAAAAATCTTGCTGTGCAGAGCCAACTTACGCGAACTTGGAGGATGGCAACGAGGAATGAAGTTTTCTCTTGAAGCTCAGACTCTAGCAGCTCATTGTAAAACTCTATTTTCGGCTCAAGAGAATCTTCATCTCTACAGCTTCGCACTACAGGACACGAAGATTTTGGAACTGGATGCACCCATATTATAAGTGAAATGGAAGAAACTATCAAGCAAATGTAAAACAACAAAGCCCCAGGAAGTGACGGTATCCCAGTTGAGTTGAGTTTTTTTAACCGGGTGTACCATAGTGCTTGTGTTCCGTCTAGTTTCACGAAAGCCCTTATTTTTGCAATATATAAAAAGGAGATGCGAATCAAGCTGGGAACTATAGGGGAATTTCTAATCTCAATTCACTAAGGAAGATATTTGCTGGGATCCTCTATGGAAGACTTTCTAACTGGTTGGAAAGTACTTATCGTCTCAGCATATTTCAAGCTGGTTTTCGTTCTGGATTTGCCACTGTAGATCAAATTTTTTCACTGATAAACATTGCAAGATATCGAATGGAACAAAAGAAGAAACTATGCTTTGTTGATTTTAAAGCTGCGTTTGACACAGTCAAAAGACAAGCTTTGATTTACAAATTGGCATCACTTGGAGTATCTCGCAAGTTTTAGATGCTCTATCTTAATTTTTGGCGACATTTGGTGCAACAGTTTGGGACGGGTCCAATTTGTCCGAGTGGTTTTCAACTTCTGCAGGTGTCCCTCAAGGATGCATTCTGAGTCCTTTATTGTTTGCATTATTCATTGATAATATCTGTGATATTCTTCCTGGTGGCATAATCTTTGCGGGAAATCTTATTAAGGTGCTACTCTACGCTGATGACCTGGTCTTGCTTGCAGACAATCCGTTTTCACTTCAATTCCAGATCAACAGGCTACATAGTCCTATTGTGAAGCATGGGATCTTCAAATAAACGTCCAAAAAAAGAAGACTATGGTTTTTGAGAGTAGACAAGGAGGAAGAAATCTGGCGACTCAGGAACGAGCGAATTGAAACTTTGCGTGAATTTAAGTATTTAGGAGTGCTTTTAACTTACAATCTAAACCTTGGAAGGCACGTGAAGAAAAAAAGCAGTGAAGCCAAGTTGGCACTCAACATAATGTGGCCAAAATTGTTGCCGAACCAAAATATTGACCATTCATCCAAGTATCGAGTGTTCAATAGAACTGTCAACACCTGCATGTGCTATGGAGTACAAGCTTTGGGAGTTAAACATTTCGAAGAATTTGAAGCAGTTCAACGTGTTTTCTTCAAACGTGTTTTCCGACTACCAAATTCAACGCCAACGTATGCGATACATGTGGAATCTGGACTACCACCTATCTATATACGAAACCTTAAAGCTAGCTCAGATTACTAATTAAGGGTGATGAGGAGAAGTGACACCAATCTCCATAAACTGATTTTGGTAAGATTACTGCAGATGCATGCCTCTCCTTTCAGAGAATGGTACCAGCTGGCCTTATCACATGACGTCGCACTGTCTTTAACAGAAAGCAATGTTAACAAGTGGGGGAACGACACCATTGTTATAAACAAATTTCAATTATAAAAAAAAAAATGAAACCAAAAAACTAATGCGGTCCGCCATCTTAGTACTAACTCATCCGACAATGCTTGATTTCGGTGATCGGTCGAAAATTGAATAGCATGAATGAATAGACAGAAACGAAGAAAAATCCCAAGTTTGCTCGCTAACTTCTACTATTTCGGGAGTTGAGAAAATCCAAAGTTGATCAACTCTAAAGTAGAAAATCAAAAGTTGAAAACGTCAAGAGTGAATAAAAACTATTTCTCCCAAAGTTATATTCAACTTTGAGTGAGTAAATTAGGCATTACAATATTTAGAAAGCATAGCAATGAGCCGACTTTGGTTGTTTGCATTAAGCTGGCCATAAACGACGAACATGCTCGCCGAACATGCTCGTTTGCTTTACCCCATAGACGACGAACATATTTGGCGAACATTCATTTCTTGTTGATTCTTCAAAGCGTAAACATGTGCGAAAAAGAAAAACAAGTGACTGCGCTCATGATAATTCATATCTTTCGCGATGTGAACCCGGTGATATACGCAGAAAAAATGAGAACTGTTTGCGAACACGCCCATACACGACAAACATCGAAGGAAACGAACACGAGAAAATCGAAATTTTTCGCCATCGGCAAGCGGTACGCGAACTACCCCATAGACGACGGAAATATGGCGAGCACGAGCATGTTCGGCGAGCATGTTCGTCGTTTATGGCCAGCTTTAGCGAGAAATTGTTGTTGGGAAGTTGACGCCGTCATTGATGCATCAAACAAAATATCTGCTGATGAAGGAGCTGAAGCACACCGACGACGCTGCTCGGAAGCTTTTATATTGTTTCGCTGATCCTTATAGCCATCGAATATTTAAAGCAAACCGCTTTTGAGTTATTTAAAAAAAAACACCAAAAATTAAAATAATTTAATAATTTTACGACCCGAGTGATTCTTTGAACTGCTATAACCTTTTAATGGTAAATACTATGGACAAAATATATACGAGAATTTTTGTGGGAAATTGAATCAGCTACAAGTTTGTAACACAATTTTTTTTTTTTTAAACCAAACCGTTTTCAAGTTATTTTCAAAAAACCCATTTTCATGACTTTTGACCCCTTGTAACTGACTTGGCGGTCATCGGATTTATGAGGAACTATCAGTTTATAAAGAGTACCATTACCAGTGATCACACCAAATTTCAGCCTCGAACTAATTTTTCTTTTCTTTGGCATTTTTTTTTTGGCTATTCTTACCCGGCTCGGCACCCAACAAAGGTGAATATTGATTAATTGCCTCTGTGATGAGCGATGTTCCAACGATCTGATGTGTACTGCACATACATATGTACATACATACGTAGACGGCAGTCATTTTGAATTGTAACCATGAATTAACATTAATATTCCGATAGATGTCGCTATGCAATCAAATTTGTAGCTTGAAAAGACGCTATGGTTGTATTTCTGTACCAAAATTCCTTTAAAAACATTTTACAAATACTACAGAATTTACTAATAGCCCTTCCACACTATCCTACTGTGTATTAATACATGTCAAATTGAAAGTGGGAAAGAATTCCACACGACTGCCAAATTTGTGGGAAAGAAATGGCATTTCATATTTTGCTTCCACACTTCCTTGTATTAATACATTACATTAACCTAAAAAAAAGTTCGATAGAATTAGAACCATTCCTAAAATACTTCATGTATTAACACATGTCAAATCGTGTGGGAAAGAATGTGGGGTTGTGTAGGCTGGGCTGCCATATTTTGTTTCCACACTATTCTACATGATTTGTTTCCCACTTTTTTGACATGTATTAATGCACAGTGGGCTAGTGCGGAAGGCCTATAAGTATGCAATGGATTTGGTATTATTTCTTACTTGAAATGGAAATTAACTGATATTTTAAGGAAAAGATCAATACATAAAGCATATAATCTGGTTGTCTCATGTCGGGGAAAGTCTCACATAAAAATTCTATCAAGTCTGGACTCCAGTGTGTTCCAACATCCACGATCTGAAGCTTGTGATACAAGTGAAAGTCTCGGGGATTCCAAGAGTGCAATCGATCGCAGTACCAAACAACGAAGTTAAACCGACAAGTCTGTTAGTTGATTCAGTAACAAGTGGTAGTGGGCCACCTGAATCTCCTGAGCATGTTTATGTTCCCTTCGGCCCTTGAGCGCAAATATTTGATGTTTTGACAGCTGTTCGTGTTAGATACGATTTTCAAATGGGCGTACTAGCAGTTCCTTGGGAGATTTTTCCTCTGTAATTTTTGTTTTGTTTAAGTTAAGAAGAAGTTAAATTGAAATTGTTCTGTTTTTATTTTTTTTGATAAGGCAGTTTAAGCTTACCGTCATTTATCATGCCCCAATCGGAAGCAATGACTTTTTCATACAAATAGTTAAGCATAGAAGTGTTACTGGATAATGCAGGTTATTTGATGATGTTGATATCTTTCCTAAGGGTAACGGGTGCAATACGAAGAAGCGATATGTCGTTGCCATTTGTTAAATTCCATCCACTAGGGATGATTGTTTCTAAGACCTTGGCTTTTTTACCCGATCGGTATTGAGTGCTTCCCAAATAGCCTCATAAATTATCTTTATAAATTGCTTCTTTCCATATTTATTTAAAGAAAGATGGAGACATAGATGGAGATGCTTATTCTCATATCTAGACCCACTTGGTAGTTGAATTGTCCTACTTCGACCATCTGTTTTCTCTCAAATTTTACGCAGAGATAGCACGAAAATAAATGGTTTTATTGTTAAATAAATTAACTGCGTAAAATAAACTGATGATTTCTTAAACCGATTAAACCTAATATAGAAAAAAAAACACCAGCGAATTTTTGAGTGTAGTAACATATGTTTGATAAGACAATAACATAAATCCTTGATCCCCGTATCTTTTCAATAATTATTCTTTTAAGCTGATAAATAATATGATCTTGATTTCGTTTTTATAATTAATTTAATTTTTTTTGTTGACTTCGAAATGAGTTCATATTTATTTTCACTGGTTATGTAACTTTGGAAGGTTTTTTTTTTCTTCAATCTTGTTCTTATGCTTCTGTTGATAAAAAAGGTGGTGGTGGTATACGTGCGACACGTGCGAGCCATTTGGCTCTCTTCGGCTCAATCCAGTTTAGCCAGGGGCCGAATTACGTCTTCAGTGAACGAGTAAGGAACTTTTACACGTTATCGAACTATCGAGTAATCACATTGGTATGATGTTATGCCTTTTGACACCAAACCCAAAACCCGGTTTTCGCGAAAATATCGGTTTTGGCTGAAAACCTAGATCGAAAACACAAGTTTTCCCATACATTTATGCTAAACCACAAGTTTTGATAAAACACAAGTTTTAAATAAAACCTGCCCAAAACACGTTGGATTTGCAGGATTTACTAAACAAACACACCTTGTGAAATATTCAGCGCTCAATTAAATGTCATATAAATAGCTGATGGGCTGCTGCCAGGAAAAAATATTTTTTCTGCTGGAACACAAGAGAGCGCGACGCAGTGTCGCGCATCCTAACTTCTACGTGAAATTGATCGGTTAAGAAATAAATTAATTATAACGAATCAGGATTGATTGTATTTCCATTATTAAATTCCAATATTAATAAATTGTCTTTTAATTGCACATAAAACATTTGATTTTTCCCTTTTCTGTGGCACTGACAATTTTCAAAGCGGCGTGCCCCTTCCTCGAAACCATTGTGTTCAAGCAAAACAAATGAAATGTCAAATGAAAACTTGTAAATTTTCGGTGTGAACGCATTTCAAGTTTTCGTAAACCAATTGCCGAATACCTGGTTTTGGGTTTGGTGTGAAACGGCTATTATACTAAGTATCACGTATCGAATTCAGTTCGTATTGTACTAGGATAATTCTAGTACATTTTCCTAAACGTCAATATTCATAACTTTTCATTGCCGCAGCTGCTTGTGTTGGGCTCATGTTTTGTTTACAATTGCCTTTGGAATTTAATTTGGCCAAAAATATTTTTTGGCTAAATCGAATTATTGTGCCTTAAAATCAAGCAAGAATAATTTTGTGGGTGATGTTTAATTTATTTTAACTCACCCTGAAACACCATTAATTGATATTGAAGAGGAATATTTGCAGAAAAGAGAATAATTTTATTTGTCTGCCATTTTACTGCTCACTCGTCTACCTAGCATATATCGTATGAAAAAACACGCGTTCACTGACGAGGAAATGCCAAAAATCGAATTCGATACTCGATACTTTACTCGATATCTTACACCCCGACTCCACAGGCCATGAGCGATGGCCGGACTATGGAACATGACTAAAACCAATCCCATGGAGTCGCAAAAATCCATGTCCAAGCAGTACATATCCATACAAATCAGATTTTGGATTGGATTGTAGATTGGATTATGGACATCGTTCATGGTCTGTGGAGTCGGGGTGTTAAGAAGGAATCCCAAATGCAGATAATTCAGTAACGTATTGCTCACTCACTTATGCGATAATTCGGCCCCAGCTTAAAGAATATTTTATAATTTTTTCAAGTGACACATACTTTCGTAATCTTCGGGACCTAAAAAACTCGATGGAAAACCAAGACGGGAGCAGCTGTGGTGATACATTATTTTCGAATTTCGAATTGTGGATTGTAACTTCAAAAATAAAATGACGCCCGGGCGTCAAAAATAAAATGACGCCCGGGCGTCAAAAACAAATTGACGCCCGGGCGTAAAAAAAAAAATTGACGCCCGGGCGTCAGAAATAAAATTATCCGCTCAGAAATAAGATTATCCGCTTAGTGCGATATAGCTCATACCATTTCATACAAATAATATTTTGCCGCGTCCTGAAGTGCAGTTCCGCTGCAGTTGTGTGCGGTCTTACCTTTAAGCTAAATCAGTATTGAAATGTTTGCTGAATTTACACGATAACTCTGCAATAACTAATAGGCAGAATCGCAGTTAAGCTAAATCAGTAATAAAAAACAACTTTTTGTTGAATTAACACGATGACTCTGGAATCACTAATAAGCAAAATCACTGTTAAGCTAAATCAGTATTGAAATTTTTGGTGAATTTACGCGATAACTCTGCAATAATTTATAAGTAGAATCGCAGTTAAGCTAAATCAGTCAGTAATTAAGAACAACTTTTAGTTGAATTTACAAGATGACTCAGAAATCACTTATAAGCGAAAAAACTGCTTAAGCTAAATCAGTATTGAATTTTTTGGTGAATTTACGCGATAATTCTGCAATAACTAATAAGCAGAATCACAGTTAAGCTAAATCAGTAATAAGGAACCACTTTTTGTTCAATTCACACGATGACTCTAAAATCACTTATAAGCGAAAAGACTGCCAAAGTCAAATCAGTATTGAAATTTTTGGTGAATTTACGCGATAGCTCTAGATTAACTCATAAGCAGAATCGCAGTAAAGCAAAATTAGTAATAAAAACAACTTTTTGTTGAATTTACAGGATGAATCTGAAATAAGTAATAACAACAAGCAAAACCACTGTTAAGTTTCTTGAATTGTCACAATAACCCTTAAATTACTTATAAGCAGAATAGCAGTTTGGCAATATCAGTTTTTAACAACAATTTTTAGTTTAATTAACGCAATGTGTCTGATATCAGTTATAAACAGATCATTCCAAAAAAGCGAAACTATTAACCATTATAAATTTTCAGAAGTCAGAATTGAGCAATGATTTAGGAATTTACACAATGCCTCTAAAATCACTTTTAAGCATAATCACAGTTTAGCAATAATATCAGTACCGAAGAAAATGATATAACCAATTCTGAAAAAAAAAAAATAATCAATTTTATATGTTATTTCAGTAACAGGTATTTTTGTATTGCAGTATCAATACGTTATTGCTACATACTTTCCAATACCTGTTACTGTATACCTGTTACCGAAATAATGACCCATCCCTAGTGTCAGTTAAATTTTACAACAAGAACTTTAAAAACTCATTTTATTTTGACAAAAAGTAAACGTATTGCTAGATTTTTTTAAAAACTAAATAAATAAATAAATAAATAAATTAATGCAGAAAAAAATAACAAAACTTAAAAATTTTTGTAAAAAAAAAGTAACTGAAAATAAACAAAACAAAAAAATCACTTCAACGATCACATATTCACATATACACATTTTCTTCTTGCTTGCGATGTTTTAAAATACCGCCCTGTATCTTTAAATTTTCCAGCTCTTGTTCTCGACACTGCAGTTCCGTATTGAGTATTTTCAGTTTTTGTTCATGCTCAGCAGTCAAATGAGCTTTGGTGAGTTCAAATATCTCACTTTTGAATGATGACTGTGGGTCCTACAAGATTATGTACATACATATTTAGATTACATATCCGTGCAATAAATATTGAAATTAATTTGGTCTTACATTATTCGTTTTTCTTTTCTTTGGTGGCGGTTTTGAATCAGACGACGCGACGGTTGTAACTGATCATTTATTTCGTCTTCATTGTTTTCTGTAAGTTATTAAAATTTGAATTTATTGAACTTAAAGTTACCTACTATTGTTTGCTTTACCTTTGTCAAGCTCTAGTTCTTCGTAGTCTATGTAAGTCTTCTAAGTGCGGATCCTAATAAGAAAATAAATAGAAATTAGTACTATTAATATTACCTAACAAATAATAGATGTAAACAACCAGTAGGGGGGCTCCATCACTATGGAACTCATTCGAATCCACTTTGAACAGATTTGGAATTAGAGCAATGATATCCTGGTCCTCTTTGATGGGTGATTTTGGTGCTGGACCACCGGCCCCAGTTTGATTTTTCGCCCTTCGGTGTGACGATTCAGCCGCCTTTGCTTTTAATTTCATATTTTTCCACTGAAATTGGAACTGTGCCGTATGGCTTTTCACGTCGCTTGCAGAGTTGAACCTTAAAATATATTTTTGTTTGATTTCCCCATGAATCCCATGAATTCCAATGAATCGCATTTGATTCTATGAATTAAATACGATTCATTGGACAAAGAAGTTGTTGAACTTATTCGCTAGTGATTTTTGTCCAACATTCTTTTTTTTTGTCGATTAGTGTTGGTGTCAACACACTTATTTTCAATAATTTGAATGCGCTCTGCACACAAATCCTTCAGTAGGTTCTAAGCCAATAAAAATATTTATTTATGAATTTTTCTCTACATTTAAAATTAAATACCTACATTGTCGTTTGCACTCCACTTTTCACTTCTTTTTTTGTTGGTGTTATCCATTTGTTGCTTTATTTGTTAATAAAATTAAAGATTTGAACAGCGACACCAGAAAGGTAGAAACCAAAACAATTTGAATTTTTTACAGTTTCCACATATTTTCACAGTTTGCTGTCAAAAACCATAAGAAAAAAAAAAACAGGTTTGTAACACTTGGTGAAATACTACTTGCTGTAGTAGATTTTCTTGAAGGGGTATTTTAATAAACGTCACATTAATATTCCATGGACATTTTGTTTTTATTCATGAACAATTTTACCTCCGAGTTAACTCTTAATCCACGGTGTAATTAACTCGGGAGTAAGCGGTGAGTTAAGCGTTTTTTATTCATACGGCTGTTAGAGCCTGATTATACGGTTCGTTTTTCCGCTCGTTTCGTCTTTCGTGTTTTTGACAGGCACGAACGTTCATGATTACATGGTTCGCGAAAATACGTACGTACTTCCATTCGTTATTTTGACGTTCATGGAATTTGGGGTTGTTTTGTAAGAAAATAATCAGTAGTAATAAATAAAAATATTTTTTAATCACTTATTTCGCAAATTCAAACGTATATTAGGTGTATCCAATTACGAAAAACAATTTTTCAATTCAATAATTTTTGTTCAAATCGTTTTTTGCTAAGATCGAAGAGCTTTGTGGTTGCCAAATCAGAAACGTTAAAGTTCAACCAGAAAAAGTCTTGAAATTTTCATTCCTGCTTTCGTAACTTCCATCCCTCTACATTTCTACTCCCCTCACCCAAGCTGTCAAAAAGACGAAACAACCGAAAAAACGAATCGTGTAATCGGGCACTTACAAGCAATGTTTGGACAGATTAAAATGTTGATCGACAATGTATATAAACAATGCCGATCGGCTATTTCCATTCGAATGACCTCAATCCCCAGCGACAAGTTTGTAGAATAACATTTTCCTCTAAAATAAATATCTACTTTTCGAGATACCCATAGTCCCATACAATAAAAAAAATATTTTTAAAGAGTTTCACCCATACCTAATGGTAATAAAGTTACCTAATAATTTGTATTTTTCCTTGTTACCAAGATATGCCAGAGATATCCTTGATCCAGCTCAAATAGTAAGTTACCCTTGAAAAACCGGCAGGAAGAGCTCCAGCACAAGCGCCAGCTGCTGCAAAAGTAGCAACACCAACCAGAAGTCGGGTATTTTCTAGAACCAATGGTCTTCCAGAATCACCCGAGCGTGTACAAGCAAATCCTTTTGTATTTGTGCACATTATATCAGGATCCTTGGCATTTGGTCCATAAACATTTGCACAATCTTGTGGTTCCGTAACTTTCATGACGACGTACTTCAGCTGATCACCTCTCTCACCATCTATTTGGATTTAAGAATATTAAGAAAAAGATATTATAATTGACAAATCAAATCAGCAGTAGCTATTAACTCATTCATCTCATTCATTTCACTTTGTGGGGAATGTCGTAACAAAGAAGACAAAGAAAACAAAATTGTGTAAAATTATTTCAATAAAATCAAAAAACACCTTTAAATCGTGTGAAATATTTTGGGCTTTAGATATTTCTTTAAATTTATTTATTTTATATTTATCCACTTTATCACTTTTCTTTTATCAACACAGACTTCATTTAAATTGAATATCAAGCTTTAGTTTTTTTTTTAATTTCCCTTTGTTTGACATTCCCCACAAAGTGCTGGGTGTCACTTTTGAGTTTAACAGATTCGCAAAGAGATCTATATCTCCATTATTTGTGCTATAGTCAGGATGAATGTGATTTTGATAGCCCCAGGAGATTTTTAAGGGCGTCTCACTGTTTATACTTCCCAAACGCACTTCAATTGATTGCGCTCACTGATCTCTATAATTATATTATATATTATATTATATTTTTATAGAGATCAGTGATTATGCTCTAGAAAAATTTATTGAGAATCCTTATCGTATTGATATACTCTTTGATTGTTTACCCGGTAGTTCAATGAGCAGCAGTTATTATCCATTCATTGCCGATAAGAGTTCCACCACAAAACGAATACACGTTAGTTACAAATCCAATAAGCACTCCCACATGATATGGGAGCTGCTCTGGCGAGTTGTATTGTCCGTTTATAATACGTCCCTGAATAAAGCCCGCCTCTAGATATGACTTCAGTTCTGGTACCTTTTTGAGACCAGGAAAGGGCTTGCCATTGGGTACGAGTTGATTTTCATGGTAAAAGGTCTTCCACACTAGCCGACTGTGTATTAATACATGTCAAAAAACTGGGAAACAAATCATGAAGAATAGTGTGGAAACAAAATTTGGAAACAAGATTTGACATGTGTAAATACATGAAGAATTTTAGGAATGGTTCTAATTCTATCCCACATTCTATCACACTTTTTTTAGGTTAAGGTAATGTATTAATACAAGCAAGTGTAGAAGCAAAATATGAAAAGCCATTTCTTTCCCACAAATTTGGTAGTCGCGTGGAATTCTTTCCCACTTTCAATTTGACATGTATTAATACACAGTGGGGTAGTGTGGAAGGGCTATAAGCGTTAACTGATAGTGCAGCAGCAGCTATAAACGTTATAAGGTAGGTACCTGTACTACTACCTACCTAACCTAACTATGGGTACCTATACACTACGATAATTCAATATTCACGGCGTTTTTATAGATCACAGACAAATATTATGATCGATGGAAAAATAATGATTGATTAAAAAAAGCAATTAAGCTTGAGATAATTTGTTCTTAATCTAAGACCATGTGTTTTAACTTTTAATTTAAGCAACAAAATAAAAAAAGTTGCCTTATCTTATTCGAATTGGAATTTGTTTGTGATATAAAAAATACGTTTTCTGTTATAATAACAACTAGACAAAGAAATTATTTTAAATCTGAGAAAAAAAAAACTTAGAAACAGTGGCGTGCTTTGTAATTAGATAAGTAGATTAGATTAGATAGATTTATTTTGTTTATTTAAGTACTTTCTTCCCTTTCATTGTTTCAAAATTTCTTAACAAGCAATAAAATATGGATTCAGAAACTTTCATTTAAAATTTTAATTAAATACGCGAATGGAATTTAATACTGCGTTTCCATGCCTAGGGATGCCAGACTTCCCGCAAGACGACTTCTGTCCCTCAAGTGTCCCGTTAGGAAAGGATGTCCCGCAATTAAATTTAATGTCCCGCTAGTCCCGCCAAAATAAATAAAATTTAAAGTGTTCAAAAAAGTTTTTTTTATTCGTTCTTCGGCATCTTCCATGGGATCCAAATCAACGTCTTCCGACTTATGAAAACTGTTTTAATCTATTAAGTTTATCAACGCTAAAGAAAAGAAGACATTGAATAATATTCTTTTCCTGTTTAAACTCCTATCTGGATCAATTTGTTCCTCTCACATCCTCAGTATGCTGAATATAAATTCTCGATCCAGAGAAATCGTAAATCTGATTTTTTGTATACGTCTTTCGCAAGATCTAATTATGGTTTAACCTTTAAATGTCATGTGCACTGATTTTAATTTTGTTTGAATCGATTTTAACTTGTCAAAGAACTATTTTATGATCTTCCTAATTATTATGATATAATCGTTCCATTTCTTTAATGCTCCTTTTAAAATGTTGATATTTTCATAGGGTTGGGGTCGAAATTATGCCAAGGTCAAAATTCTTTTTCCAAAATTCTGCTTTTCAAAATTCTGCTTAACAAAATTCTACTTTTCAAAATTCTACTTTTCAAAACTCTGTTTTACAAAATTCTGCGAATAATAATTAAAAGTTTCAAAAATGTAAAAACGCTCGCCTTTTTACATTTTTGAAACTTTTATTTATTATTCGCAGAGTTTTGTAAAACTAAATTTGGAAGAGTAGTAGGTACCTAGTTTTCCTTATAAAAATATGTGAATGCTTTCTTTTTTTCTAAACTACAAACTGAAAGTAATTGTCATTGGGTGGGTTCAGAGAACTTAGGGGACTTGCAAGTAAGGCAAAATGATAGACTGTGATTGGCCAGCTGTCGAAAGTTCCCTTCATTTCAACCAATTTTTCGACAGCTGACCAATCACAGTCTAGAAATTTGCCTTACTTGCAAGTCCCCTAAGTTTTCGTCTTTTGACGAGTGGAAGTGAAAGTATGCTTTAAATTATTTATGGCAGTTCAAAAGCAACGAAAGAGACATTTCCAAGAACACAGAATAATGTTGAAGCATGCCATCATCGACTTAAGGTGATAGTCGGTAACAGTCATGCAGGCAGCAGGCCTATAAAAAATCATAAATGATCTCAAAAAGGAACTTATCACTGCCAAAGCTGAAGCTGAAAGGGTCAAAAATAGAGAGAGAAAAAAACAGAAAAAAATCAATAATATAATAATTGAAGCGCTTAGAAGATGAAGGTGTTAAGTGACATTTTTTGAAATTTGGCTTTTTACCTACAGATGAAAGTGGAATATGAAAACTTAAATTTTTGACTCGTCTGTACTCTTCTATCGCCTCTAGATTCATATTTAGCCAAAGATGAAGGTGTGATATGCAATTACTTTAAAAATTAACTTTGTGGATGAATGTGTTAAATGCGCTTAAGTCCTTTATATTAAGTCCTTTATACAAAAATAATTTTATCTGAACTTTTCATTTCGTACATAAAGGTGTTAAGTGGGCACTTTAAGATAAGACATTATAGGTGAACACCACAAAAATCAGTGCATGTGCAGGCAAGAGGCACCAGCCAACACACACTACTTCAAATTTGAATATTCCGACGCAGGTGGCTTAACATGATGGCTAAATTTTGTATAGTCTTACGCACAATTTGAAAGCGTTTTTTTCACACACATCTATTAGTCTAAGAGCCAACGACATTACAAGCCATGCCAAAACATAGCCGATACCCTTGACGAATAGGTGTTAAATTGACTTTATAGGTGTGACAAAAATGACAGAAGTCAAGTCATTTGATTAAAATTTGCTCTAGCTTTGCTTCAGGACACTCAAAGGCTTAAGTTCAAAAACGCAGACCGAAATTCAGTGAAGAACACCACAGCAGAAAACTTATAGTCAAATGGTATACTGATGGATCGAGAACGTGTGACTGGGGCGGGTATATTTGGGCCAAGAACCAAACTATCTGTACCGATGGGACAGTCCACAAGCATTTTCCAAGCGGAAGTAAACGCAATAGGTAAATGTGCAGAACGTAACCTTGAAATAAAATGGCGAAATCGTAACATTTCCATCATGTCAGATAGCTAAGCCGTGCTTTAAGCGTTAAACTCCTATGCCATTAGCTCAAAACTGGTATGGGAATGCTTGCGGAGGTTAAATGAACTGGGCAAAAATAAAAATGTCTAACTCTATTGGGTACCGGGTCACGCGGGTATCGATGGTAAGGAGGAGCCAGACTCTCTTGCCAAAATAGGAGCAACAACCCCCCTAACACGGCCTGAGCCCTATAGCAGATTGGGTAAAAATGTGATCAAAAACAAGATCAAATTAGAAGAGGAGGCAAAAAGATCCAAAATTTGGAATTAACTCCCAAAACTGAGGCAGGCCAAACTACTACTTGGGAACTACAACCAAGAACGCTACAAAACCTTCATAAATCTCATCAGGAACAGCCTAAGAATAATAACGGGCAATTCGAAGTTTTTGAATGAAATCTAGGTCTTGGTGTAACGTTTTTGCTTCAAAACCTAACCGGAGGTGACTCTTCAAAAAAGCAGACGAAAATTCCTTCACAAATAACCCAGGAGACTTATTTTATTTTTTACTTTATTCCAAGGTTCAATTTAGGGACTCAATAAAATGGATTCGCAGGGAGTATGGTTCTTACCTTTACAAAGAATGCTATGATGAATATGTTCCTTAAAAAATAAATAAATTGGGTGGCACAACGGCTCGTGAAGAACCAGGGCCTAGTGACTAACAACTCGCAACCATTCCTGTGTGCGCCTGTCCACAGGAATGGAAGGGACCTACAATTTTATGTCGAATCCGAACGGCTAGACGAGAAGCACTTATTCGTGACAAGTAATACTTTTGGAGGATTTGTCAATTCCTCGCAAGAGGCAGTAGCTCTGAAAAAAAACTTTTCTGATTTTAGATGGACGAGGCTGGGAAGCCAACCCAGACCTCCAGCGTGACAGTCGAACGCACTGACCATTACGCTACGGCTAATAGTAAGGTTATTATAGCCAAAAGTAACAAACGTCCTGATTATATTCAAGATTTTATGCCAAGAGAGAACAAATTGGAACAACTTTCTGCAGACAAAATTAAAAATTTAAAAGAACAGATGAACTTCGTTCGTGTAGAACATCAATGGTTTTATTTAAATGCAATTTCAGCAGATCCTGGAAAAGGGAAAGAGAAAAACAAACAAAAAATAAGAAAATTACAACATATCAAAAAGTCACTTAAAACCTTTATAAAAACAAAATTAAATTAAATACAAAAAAGTTCCTAGATAAAGGTGTTAAATGCACAAAAGTGTAAATATCTCTACAACTATTTGCGTTAAATAAAAAATATTCCTAAAATTAAATTCACCTGAGTTTTATTGACTTTAAATTATCCATACAGTATTTTTATTATTTTCATAAAAAAAGTTATAGGCAATAAACTTTAAATGCTTATAACTCAAATGTTTAAAAATGTCGTTTACGTCCTTCATCTTCTAAGCGCTTCAATTATAAATAACAAAACAAAAAAAAAAAGAGCCTAGGGTCTGGGGTCGACCCACACTAGTAACTTCCCATTGGTGCACTTGAAAACCATATACACTTATGTACTTGTACATATTTACCTTTTTGGTGGGTCGGGTGGTAGAGTAGGTATATCTTTAACTAATATATAAAAGTCTTTTTTTGTTTTCTTGTCAGTTTGGCTGTATGGGTGTCCAAACTAACAACAAAACAATCAAAATACTAACTTTTTTTTTATGGCATCAACAATGTCTATCCCCCTGCTATCCGATAGATAGTTTCTGAAAAAAAAATTAATATAATTTTTTTAGGAATCTTTAACAATAATAAAAAAAACCTTGCCTATACGAAATTTGTTTTTTTGGTTTTCTATTAATATCTTTTTAATTAACAGTCGTAGAGGTTTGCAATGTACAAATGAATTATAACGGGTGATTTTTTAGCTGGTTTGTTTTGGCAACACTGGTTTTGACAGCTGACGTGTGTTTAGTACCTTGTGTCACTGTCAAACAGCTTCAGTTTGGTTTGCAATTTAACCATGGATCGTCTTACAAATGAACAACGCTTGCAAATTATTGAATTTAACTATCAAATTTCGTGCTCGGTTCGAAATGTTCATCGCGCGCTGCTTCCATTTTATGGTCGGCATTCTCGACCTTCTGAGCAGTCTATTCGGAAGATTGTGACCGAATTTCGCACCAAATTTACTTTGTTGGACATTAAACCACCAACACGTTTACGTACTGTGCGTAGTGAAGAAAATATTGCGGCCGTATCAGCTAGTGTGACAGAAGACCGCGAAATGTCGATTCGGCGCCGTTCCCAGCAGTTAGGCCTTTGTTACAGCACTACGTGGAAAATTTTGCGGAAGGATTTGGGCGTAAAGCCTTTTAAGATACAGCTGGTGCAAGAATTAAAGCCAGCCGACCTACCACAACGCCGAATTTTTGGTGAATGGGCTCTTGGAAAGCTGGCCGAGGATCCGCTTTTTTATCGAAAAATTGTGTTCAGCGATGAGGCTCATTTTTGGTTGAATGGGTACGTAAATAAGCAAAATTGCCGCATTTGGAGTGAAGATCAGCCAGAAGCATTGCAACAGCTACCAATGCATCCCGAAAAAGCCACTGTTTGGTGCGGTTTATGGGCCGGCGGCATTATTGGGCCATATTTCTTCAAAGATGATGCGAATCGCAGCGTTACTGTCAATGGTGAACGCTACCGAGCGATGATTACAAACTTTTTTTTGCCCGAAATGGAAGTTCTTGACTTGCATGATATGTGGTTTCAACAAGACGGTGCCACATGCCACACAGCACGCGAAACAATGGCGCAATTGCGAGGCGAGTTTGGTGAACAGTTAATTTCACGTTTCGGGCCGGTCAATTGGCCGCCTAGATCGTGCGATTTGACACCATTAGACTATTTTTTGTGGGGGTATGTCAAGGCTAATGTCTATATGGACAAGCCCGCTTCGATTGACGCACTGGAAGCCAACATCCATGCATTCATTCGTGAGATACCGGGCCGATATGTGTGAAAGAGTATGCCAAAATTGAACTCAGCGGATGGGCTACCTGAGACGCAGCCGCGGTCAACATTTGCATGAAATTATCTTTAAACATTAAATTGCAAGGTTCAAACTATCGATTCAAATAAATATTTCATTCATTTTTTCGAATTTTTTGTGTTTTTTTTTTTTTTTAAAGTTCTAAGCCTCTTAAAAAATCACCCTTAGCTATATGTCCTAGGAACTTGTATAAAAAAAATTTTATTCCTATTAAACCGTTGAGCTGAGAAATTCACAATATAATATTGTTCACACATATTACTTAATAACATGTGGGTGTGTGCATGGATTGATTTAATTTTTTCTTATATTTAATGTCAATAGTATAGCCATTAATTTGATACCTCACTTTTTAATCTAACTTCTATATTAGCGTCACAATTGATTTTTTTAAATTCATAAAAAATCGAATAAAATCCATAAAAATCCACAAAATGCTTTGTTCATTGTCAACAATCGTCTACCAGTGCAGAGCACCGTTATCTCAATTGAATTTCTAATTGGAGTTCTTTTAATATAAAAATTCATAACTTCATTTCTACTCAGACGATTATTAAAGTTTTGATCTCAGAATTTAGCTACCCAGCGGGAAAAATTCAAAAATTCATTGAGGAAAAATCTGCTTTTTCCTTGAGGAATGGCAGCTGCACCGTCCACTTTTAAGCTGATTCCTTTAATGAAATTAACATGGGCATATCCTAGGTGGGAAGCACATGCTGAAAATCTGAAGAAAATTCACCAACGAAATCACTACATCGTTGGAAGTTGTTTATTCACCAACCCAAGTGATGAAAAACATGGTGGTTGCATAATCTGTGAATTCACTACATAAATGTATGTGGTTTATTCATCGGTTCAATATCTTCGATAAAAAAGGTAACGAAAATTCAATTGTCAATTCACAAGATAAGTGGTAGTTGTTTATTCAACAATTGTTGTGTATTCAACAATGAGTGGACATAGACGATGAACTGATGAACTTCTTCATGACTTTTCAACAGTTTTTTCATCGCATAATTTTCCATATCAAAAGCAATTTTTAATTCAACGAAAGAAAGGGTTGTTTTCTAAACACAAAGCGGAAATTGGGTTCAAATCTATGAACTGAGGAAACCTTGCATGACTCTTCATTTACTAAATCATTACATGTCGTTTCGTTTTATTATCTGGCTAGTGAATTGATTGCTGCTGTTTTGTTGTTTTCTACACACAAAGTAAAAAGTAGGTTCAAATCTATGAACTGAGGAAACCTCGCATGACTCTTCACTCACTTAATCATTGCATGACATTTCCTTTTATTATTTGGCTAGTGAATTTATTGAAGAATTCAGCTATAAAATTCATTGGGGCCGATATTTCCCGCTGGGTATGAGATGTGGCTAAATTTGTGTATAAAAATTATTGAGGGGGGGGGGTGAAAAATTTCATACTAAAAGGGTGTGTAAATGACCCGTCAAATTTATATTACATATATTAAATTCAAAACTTGATGAAATTTTTTTTAATTTCAAAAAACTAATGATGCACGTTTATAGGTGTAACCTACTTTGATAAATATGTGAATAATTTTGTATTTCTAAATCTAACGGGAAAAAAAGTAGGGGTAATTTAACAAATAAATCACAAAAAAGCTACATTTAGACAACTTTAGAGGTTTCAAAATTGAGCATACCTTAATAGTTCAAAATAAATGATACATGAAATTTACATAGAAATTTATAACTTAAATTTGTGTGTAAAAATTATTGCAAAATATTAAAAAAATGTGTACTAAAAATGCGTTTTGATGAAAAATCAACTTATTTTTTCGTACTTTAAATTCAAAAGTTAATCAAAAATGTATATATTTTAAAAAACAAAGGATGCACATTCATAGGTGTAACTTTCTTCTACATATATGTGATAGTTTTGTATTTGTAAATCTAACGGGAAAAAAGTAGGGGCAATTTAATTAAATAAATCACAAAAAGCTCCATTTAGCCAAATTAAGAGGTTTCAAACTTGAGTAATACTTAATAGTTCATAAAAAATGATGCATGAATTTGAGGTAAAAATTTATAATATAAATTTCTGTGTTAAAATTTTTGCAAAAGTCTTTAAAAAAATCATACTAAAAATGTGATTTAGTGAAAAATCAATTCAATTTTTGGTACTTTAAATGCAAAAGTTACTAAAAAATTGATAAATTTTGAAAAACAAAACTAACACACCAATTGCTCTTATCCTCTTCTAAAATATTGCTAATAAATGTTTACTGATTATTTCAACAAAAACCACTCTAAAATTAGTTGTATTGATTTATTTACCAGAAAATCATGCTTTTTCAACGAATTTAGTTTTTATAATTTCACCATGCCCCTAACAAATTTTCAAATTTAAAAATTATAAATCCTGAAAATTTGATAAAAATTTTGATACATAAAACATATGTAACTGCGCATTGCTCACAAGCTTCACAAAATAATTTCAAATATTAAAATTTTACATTAGAAATATTTTTTACAGATAAAATCCAGAAAAAAATTTAAAATTGTCAATTTGTCTGCATAAAATTGGCTAAAAATCGAAAAGTACTAATCCGAATTTCAAAATTTAGATGTCTCACTATTTAAATACATACAAAACATTAATAGATGTCCATACAATTGTAAAGACTAATACGCTTAAACAGATAAAATAGCATTATTTTGACTAAATAGTCAATATTGTTACTTTTTATTTACCCGAATATCAAAATTTAAATTTTGTAATAATCTTTACGAATCAGAAATTATTTTGGTATATAAAACATATTTCTACGATAACCAAAAGCTTTAATATGGATTTTTAAACATAACTGATTGGTCGATAAATTTTTTTCTTTTTGCTAAAATACACATAAAATACCTGTAAATGGCCATAACATGGGTAATACTTTTTTGATATTTATAAATGAGGTATCAAATGAAATTTTATAAAACATTCAAAATTATAAAAATAAAAAATAATTCACTTTCAGGACAAAATAAATTGTTAAAAGAGAAAGAATTTGCCATAATGCGAAAAATTCATACCTTTTGAGTGTATTTACTTAGAAAATTGTTAAAAGGTAATGAAAAATTTAAAAATTTTGAAAAACTAATGACAAAATTAAAGGTGTTACATTCTTCTTCAAATATTTTAGTAATTTTATATTTGTAAATCTAAAGGGAAAAAAAGTAGGGGCAATTTAATGAGATAAATCACAATAAAGCTCCATTTAGCCAATTTAAAGAGGCTTCAAACTTTAGTAATGCCTGATAGTTCACAACAAATGATACTTACAAATGATATAGACTACGGTAGAAATTTATAATCTAAATTGTTTTGTTAAAATTTTTGCAAAATCTTAAAAAAATTCATACTAAAAATGTGATCTAGTGAAAAATTAACTCTATTTTTGGTACTTTAAATGCAAAAGTTAATAAAAAATTGATAAATTTTGAAAAACAAAATGAACACCCCAATTGCTCTAATCCTCTTCTAAAATATTGCTAATAAATATTAAGTGATCATTTCAACAAAAGCCACTCCAGAACAAGCTTTATTGGTTTGTTTACCAAAAAAAAAAATGCAAAATGGATCATGGATACAAAACATAACTGTGCGTTGCTCACAAGCTTCACAAAATAATTTCAAATACTAAAATTTTACATTAGAAATATTTTTTACAGATAAAATCCAGAAAAAAATTAAAAATTGTCAATTTATCTGCATAAAATGGGATATAAATCTGAAAGTACTTATACGAATTTCAAAATTTAGATGTCTTTGGAAAGGTCGTTGTCTCACTTTTTAAATACATACAAAATATTAATAGATAACCATACAATTTTAAAGACTGATTCGATTAAACAGATGACAGGATTATGAACATTTCCAGAAAAAATTCAATGGAGTCCAAAAAATCTATGTCCACATGCAGCAACCGACATGGCGAAAAATATAACTTTTTGAACAAGACATGAGCGTCGTACAAAGCTTAGCTATGAGATTTGACGTTTCAAGTGCGTATGAGTATTTTGCCTGGTTTTTGTTGAATGTGTAAGTAAATGTTAGAATGTTGGAAAATATAATAAGTAGTGATGAAAGGCTAATGAATGGCATGATATAATTCTCAAGTAAGTAAAAATGCGCTGGTTGTTGATTGGATTGTGGTGGTAGGTAAAACCTTAACCAATCATGTTTGATTTACATGGTCGGTGAAAATTTAGTTTTGTTGAAATCAACACGGCGAATACTTTCACAATCTCCCAAATCAGTTAGAAACATTCGCTCCGTAGAGTTAATCATTCACAATGATAACAAAAATGGTAACAGAAATGCTATAAGAGCAAAAACTGCCGTATTACAGCTCCTCTCTTCTGTGCGTTGCAGGTCGTGTGTCGAAATGTCAAAATCTAAGGGCACCAATCGATTAAGGAGGGTGTTATTACCTCATGTCTAGGCCAGCACTTTAGCACCAACAGAAAATAAGAAATTTCAATTTGACAGGTGTCGAAATGTCAAGATCTGAGAGCGCCAATTGATTTAGGAAGTTGATTTTGCACTCTAAGTCCAGTGGAAATCAAAAAAATCGCACTTGACAGTTGACAGTGATGGTGGTGAAATGTCAAAAATCACACCTTTTGCTTTGACAATTGATAGTTGGGGGCGAGATAGCGAACCATACAAATTTTTCAAATATTTTCTTACAAGTAGGTGTGTTTAGCATAGATATTTAGAAGTACGTGAATATATAGTTAAGCTTTTATATTAATAATAATTCACACTTGCACAATATGTCTATCCTTTGAAAATTGAGAACATGAATGATGTTGAAAATTTATTGATGTCGGGAATAAGTTTTCCTGGGGAATTGGGCGGTCAATTCATCGAATTTATTTCAGAGATATTCACGATAGCAGAAATATTTCAAAGGAAAACTATTTTCCACGGGATTTTTTTTTTTTTTCAAGATTTGTTAACAAACTATATTTTAACAAAAGTGACCCGGGCAACGCCGGGTGTTTCCGCTAGTTATTATATAATTATGTATTTTATAGTGTAATAACTTTGGGTTTTTGCATTATCAGTATATAGGTAGGTTTAGATAAAATATAGAGATAAAGGGCAAAATGTACTCTAGCTATTTATAATACATAGTCAAATTTTTATATTTTTTTTGTAGTTAGGGCGTTAAGGCCATATTTTAGGTCAAACCTTGCACTTCATTCTGACGGGATGATCTTTGGTACACTAATAGTCCAAATCCTAAGTTTATTTTTAAGAAGTGTTTCCACGGTAGCAACACTGGCAGACCGGAGATATATGGGTTGCCTTCTGACCATGTTTTAACACGAAATTTCACATAAATTAGCCTATAAATCGAGAAACAGACATCGGTTGATATCGTGGAATGTCTCGATGGATTAAGAATACTCGAAGCCGTAGGAATATAGTTTTTTGACCACTCCCTCAACCTTATACGCGGGGGGAGCAAAATACCCTCGGCGGTTAAGGGTTTTTATTTGTCGGAAATTGTGGTTATAAAATGAATACTCTTAAACATTTTAGATGAGCGTCGACGTAGAATTTCATACTCTACAGCATATCCGAAGTCCATTTTTATCCATGTATTAGGTTTTTGTATAATCACTTTCAAAATGGGGGGAGGGGAAGGTGGAAGTATATCAAACCACTATATTTTCGTATTGGTTTAATTTTAGCATCAGGCACATGACCTTAGGGTAATTTTTATGCAATCAAAATAATTTCAATATAATTTCCCCAGAAAAAGTTCTAACCTTTTTATAAAACAACGACTAAATTTTCAGTGAAACGAGCATAACATTACCAAATTTCAATGGTATGGTGATGAAACTTGGCACACCATGTCTTACTAGTCGTAAGAAGTAAGTATCAAAAGAGTCCATAAAAATATCTTGGGTTAAAGGGTGTTTTTTTTGAGTGAAAAAGAAAAGTGTAAAACTATGCCCCGTTAACCCCCCTTAGAACTAGTACGTTGATGAAAGTTGCTAGGAATGTTTTGTTTTTTATTGTTACCAAGAATAAAAAAATATAAATCAAATATGTATTGTCAAATGTGGTTTTTGAGGGAAAATGTTTTATCTGCTCTACTCAAAAAATACATTAATTTTTCCGTTAAAACGACGATTGCTTTCTTAATGGTAATTGTATCGTCTTAATTTTACTTAAATTGGATTCAGCGTTAAAAAATACTTTAAAATCATGTACCATATAATATATTTGTACCTCGATTACATAAAAATAAAATGTTGGGTTTATAACCCATATTTTCCTTCCGCCTAAAAAAAAAACACCCCTGAAACCAATATATTTGCATGGATCCTTTTGAGCCTTGGTTCTGAAAAGAAATAAAACATTTCTACCTACTTTTATCAACCTACCAGTTTTGGGAGGTGTTTACTGGTAATAGTAATTCACTTTTCCCTTTCACTCAAAAAAACACCCTTTCTCCCCAGATATTTTTATGGACTCTTTTGATTCTTATTTTTTACGACAAATTTCATCCATTGTGCCAAGTTTCATCACCATACGATTGAAATTTGGTAATGTTATGCTCGTTTCACTGAAAATTTAGTCGACATTTTATAAAAAGGTTATAATTTTTTCTGGGGAAATTATATTAAAATTATTTTGATTGCATACGATTGGGCATACAAAATTACCCTTAAGTCATGTGCCATATGCTTAGATTATACCAAGACGAATATATAGTGGTTTGATATACTTCCACCTTCCCCTCCCCCCATTTTGAAGGCGATTATACAAAAAAATAATACATGGATAAAAATGGACTTTGGATATGCTGTAGCGTATGAAATCCTTCGTCGACGCTCATCTTAAAATTTTATGAATATTCATTTTATAACCATTATTTTCCGACCAATAAAAACCCTTATCCGCCGCGGGTATTTTGCTCCCCCTGCGTACAAGGATGGGGGAGAGGTCAAAAAACGACCATATTCCTATGGTTTCGAGTATTCTAAATCCAACGAGATATTCCAAGATATCAACCGCTTTCTGGTTTCCGATTTATAGGCTAATTTATGTGAAATTTCGTGTTAAAACATGGTAAGAAGGCAACCCTTTATCTGTGGTCTGCTAGTGTTGCCAGTGTGGCAACACTTCTTAAAAGTAAATTTAGGATTTGGACTCTTAATGCACCAAAGCTCATCCCGTCAGAATGAAGTGCTCTCTTAACGCCCTAACTATTGTAAATAGCTTACAAAATTCTAAGAATCTTACTTATAAAACTTTTTTTTCTATCTCTTCTCGGTATGGAGGTATTAACTATTTAAGCCAATTATTTCAAAACAGACTATTGGCTAAACAAAAATACCAAAAATCAGGGCAGTGCACTTAAAGAAAAACACATGGTTTCAAAGAATATAAAAGGCAAATTAAAAGTCATATGCAAAATTTCGATCTTGAAGCGATATTGAGTGTAAGAATTTTTCGAATAAAAACATTTTTGAAAAGTGTTTTCTTGCAACATTTCGATTTTTAGCTTTTTAAAGGGTGGTTTTAAAAATCTCAAAATTACACATTTAGATGGTATAGGTACACATTTTTGGTAAGAATTTGAAATCGATACCATTGTTTTTTTTTCAAAATATTTGAGTTAAAAAACATTTGTTAAGAATTTTAAATAATTTTTTGTCCAGTTTTTTTTGCTCTAAAAAAACTGCTTATTTATTTTTTTTTTTAAATTACCAGTTGTTGACTACGTCATTATATGTAAAAAAAAAAAAAAAGACTGGGTTCGGAATCATTTTTAGTTCTTAAGACATTTGAGACGAAAATTATTTTCAACTGTTTTTCTTAGTTAAAAAAAAAGTGTCTGTTGAATTTTCTTTTTATATTTACCTATTGGGTATTGTGTAATTATGTGTAAAATAAAATTAGTCTGAAGTGAATATCTTATTCCGTTCTCGAGATATTCCAGATAAATGACATTTTACAGCTCCTTTTTAAATTGCTGTACTAAAAAATGGATTAACGAATTTGTTAGAAAACCTTTTCAGCACGTTATGACAATATTATCTGTAAAATAAAATTTATCCGAAGTCGATATCTTTATTCGTTTTCGAGATTTGGTGGACGAAGAAAGTACCCCGACCGTACGTACATACACACATCATGCTAAAAACGACGGATTCTGATTCTAGAGACCGCAAAACGTGAAGGTAAGTCAAAATTTTCAATTCGACAAATCGCACCAATTACATAACTCCGAATGGGAAGTTAAAAAGAATTTTAAAAAAGAGAACAGACTTAAGCCTGGGTTCCTTACGCGTATAGCTAATAATATAGTTCTCTGTGGTTTTGCTTAAATGTTGTTTTTGCATTAAGTTATTAGACTATGGGCAGTATTCACAAACGTATTTTAAACTCTTGCTAAGATATGTTTAAGCAAACCTCCAATTTTAGTTATTCATAGAGATATTAAAACTATTACTTTAGTTGAAAACCTGGGGCTTAATTTTAAACAGACGATGAATTGTGTTTAAATAATTTTTCGATCTACTAAAAGTCAAAATAGAGATTCATTCAATTCTTTTAATTCAATTTGGAAGCCTACGAACAAATTTTTGCGTTAAATATAGCAAAATGTCAATTGAAATTGATGAAGACTTTGATATTTTGGATGATATCGAAATGGTGCGTGCAACTCAAGTAAGAAAAATTAAAGTATACAAGAAGCGAGTCAATCGAGTGAAATGACAAAGATTTTTATACAAGATATCGTTTTGACAAAGAAACAGCATCTCTCATAGAAAATTTGCTTGGCATTCAAGAACAGCCAAATAAAAGAGGATTGCCAGTTTCTGCAAGCTTACAAGTTCTGACGGCACTTAGATTTTGCGGAAGAAATTTCCACCAAAGTGGTATAGGTATGAACATACATATTAAATGAGTTTATAATATGCATTACTGACTTAATTCTTAAAAGCTGACCTTCATGGAATTTCTCAAGCAACTGTCAGTAGAATTGTTAATCGAATTGCATGAAAATTGCCACTACAGCTACCTTATTTCATAAAATTTCCGTCTACGATTCAAGAGCTTCAACAAACCAAAGCAGATTTTTTTTAAAATAGCAGAATTTCCAGCTGTCATTGGTACCATAGATTGTACACATGTGCGCATTAAGTGTCCAAGAAAGGTTTTGGGAGCGGCTTTGGCTGGCCATTTTCTCAACAGAAAAGGATTTTATTCCCTTAACTTTCAAGTTTGTTTATTTCATTGCATTCCAACAAAACTACTAGATTGTTAAACTTGCAGATTGTGATGCACAGTGTAAAATAACAAACATTGTTGCACCTTCTAGAGGTTCCATGTATGATGCTCGCATATGGAATAAGTGTACACGAAATTTTCACAAAGGAGTTTTACTTGGAGTTGCAGGCTATCCCCTATCTTATATTGTCTTCACTCCTGTCAGAGATCCACAATCCGCACAGGAAGAAAAATATAATAAGTCGCATATTGCGACAAGGAACAGAATTGAGCTCTTGAACGGCCAAATAAAATCGAAGTTCCGATCTATTTTTAAAAGGCTGAGGGTCGATTTGGACACTGCAAAAAATGTTGTAGTGACAGTTGCAGTTTTGCATAATATTTTTAAAGACAGAAATCTTTCCTGTACGTACTCTATGGAATGTATTAACAAAGATGATTAAATTTACGTGAGTGAATGAGCCGAATAATAAGATACTACACCAGTTGCTTTATTTAATATAACTTTATTAATAAATGTAGCAAAAAATGTAAATGAGTTTTAATGTAACAGAACCTTGTCTGCGGCCCAGTGAAAACGTAGTATGAGGCATTACAACAACACGAACAAATCCAGATACCTTTGTTTACGTATCCGAATGCGGCCATTGGTTAGTGAACGAGGACTATACTTTTTTTTGTGACTGGAAGACGTTAAATAGTTGACTTGGCTCGTAGTTGTCATCTTCAATTGGAGTCAAACAAAACTGTTATATTTGTAAGGAATACACTATCCTGTGTATTATAGGGATCAGTGGTTAAGATCAGAATGAGAATGAAGGAGAAGATAACGACAGTATTTGTCAGATACAAAATTAGTTTAGACCTGTTCAGCTTGTTGTAATGATTGTGTTAGAAGTTAGAGTGACACGGAACGGTCCAAGTAGAACTCCAATAGAATGTACCTACACACAAAGATTTTAAAATTTAAAATATGAACAAATGCATAAAGGACATTATGTTATTTTCAGTTTTTGACGAGGAAATTGAGGCAGAATCGATCTCAATTACCGTACCGATCACAGATGAAAATAATCTCGAAAGAAGACCAATGCCCGCGAAAACATTTCGCCAAAATTTTATCAATCAGCATTTCATTAAAAAAAACTTACATATAATGTTAACTTCAGTCATTTTTATTAAATAATAATAATTGATGGTATTAAAACAAAGAATAATTTAAGATAAAAACCAAAACTGTTAAGTAATTTCATTGGTTTTTCAAAAAATTCCTTAGCCTTTTTATTCTTCAATTTTTTAGCCTTTTTAATTTCCATGTCGATTTCAAACAACTGCTTTTCATATTTTATTTGGTTTTTTATCTGTTCTAATTTATGTAAGATTATGCAGTTCTTGGATGTTTCGGTTTTGAAAGAAATTTGTTTTCGATCCTGTTGAAGAATGCTTACTCCTCGATTTTTACCGCATGGTTTTGGTAATTGCTGAAGTCGCAGGATTGGAGAGTCCTTAACGAACTCTGGAGCGGATTTCTCGGATTTATCAACTGGAAAATTCATTGATTCATTTACCTTCATCGGTAAAATCTCATTAAAGGCATCTTGTAAGTCCGTGTTGCTGTCTATAAGGATTTTGTTTCTATGAAGTCTTCTCTTAGCATATCTCTTACGATAAGGTCATCTTCTGGAGGTTGCATCACCTCCAACAAATTTCCCGTTGCCTTTATAGTCGGGGAGGCGACCGTAAGATTACCTATCTCATCGCGGCTTTCAAAAAAATGGACACTAATCGATAGCTCTGGGGTACACGATAGCAAAACCGGTGGTCGGACAAAGTTTTTCAGGTGCTATGGGTGCGAAAAATGGTAATTTCCGTTGCCATTTTTGATGGATAACCTATCTCATAGGTGCAGTCACAAATGGGGTATCAAATGAAAGCTTGGACTGTCCTCTGGTTTCATAACGATAATAGTCTAAGCTTTTGTTTGATACCCCATATTTTGTAATTCAAAGGACCTATGGGTTAAAAGTGAGTAAAAATGCAATTAAAAACAATTTTTTTTTTGCTGCCTATAAAAATTCCAAAAATACTCTTGAAGGTCATACCTAAGCGGACTTTTTTGTATCCAACTTATATTATTAGCATAGAAAAAGGTCTTAGCTATTTTTTGATACCACTTTTCTAACTTTCTGGCAAAGTTTTTCATAGTTTTCAATACAAAAGACGCAAAGTGGAAAAAAAAACACCTGTTGTTATAAAAATAGTCGGTCTCGTGGTAATCACGAGAAAAAAGCTGTCCGACCACTGGTTTCGTAAAGAGCACAGTCCAAGCTTTCATTTGATACCCCATTTGTGACTGCACCTATGAGATAGGTTAGCCATCAAAAATGGCAACGGAAATTACCATTTTTCGCACCCATGGCACCTGAAAAACTGTGTCCAACCACCGGTTTTGATATCGTGTACCCCAGAGCTATCGATTAGTGTCCATTTTTTTGAAAGCCGCGATGAGATAGGTAATCTAACGGTCGCCTCCCGGACTATTAGTGATATTTGTAGAATTTCTGTACTTTTTCTTGCCACAATTTTCATTCGGTGCCACTGATCCTTTAATTTTTGTAATCGTCTATTATCCTTCATGTTGTCATCAACATACTTCCAAGCGTATTTGTTTGTCTTTATCATGTTCAAATCATTTTTCTTGTCATTTTTTTTATTTTGAAGTTTAAAATGTAAAAAATTGAAAGAAAATTGTAGCAGAATCATTTGATAAACTGAAGTTTTTCTAAAGACAAGGTAGAAAAATGTCTATGAATAAGATCTATGTTTATTTTATTTAAAGAATTGGAGTAAAACTGTGGGTTAGTAAATCAAGTGTTTAACGGACAACCATGAATATGCCCCTATGTATGTATATTACTTTTTGTTGTTATTTTTTCTTTTAACATCGTTATTAAATCCTTCTTAAAAAAATTAGGATAAGCAGAATTTTATTTTTCTATATTATAACTTGCCAGTATTTTGAAAACCAGAATTTTGAAAAGCAGAATTTTTGTACCAATAGGCAGAATTTTGAAAAGCAGTATTTTGAAACCAGAATTTCGACCCGCTCTCATTTTCATATTCTTAAAATTTTATATTTTTGCTTATAGTAATATTATTGCAGGTATACCTACCTATATTTGTGATTCAACTTAATGGGGTATATTCTTAGGGCCAGTTTGTTCACAGCTGATTATCTTTAATCCATGATTAGTGGAGCTGGGGAATCTTCAAATGTGTTGATTGATTAAATTTTGTTTAAAAAATTCAAAGTATGAGTTGCTAATCGTGGATTTCACTAATCAGCCAATTTTGGTTGATTAGCGTTAGTTAATTAAAGCCTATGAAAGTCACATGCTAAATTTAACCCACTGTGAACAAACTGGCTCTTAGTCGCAGATAGACCCAGGTTTAACTAAACTACAGTTTAAGACAATTTTGGCTCAATGAATACTAAACCTATGTTTAACTTAGACACAGCTCTAAGATGACTATGTATGTTTGTAGTTGAGAAATGAATAAATAAATAAATAAAAGATTCAAAATGCCAACTTGAAATTTATTTTATTTAACCAAGTTTATGTTTCTGAGATCTTAGCAATTCCAAAATTCTGAACGTAATTTCTTAACTTTACTGTCAAAAAAACTGAGACCACTTTTTTTGGATTCGATTGTGTAACCCGCCACCGATGACGTTGATTAGACCTACATCATTGGTAACGCACGCCGGTCTCACGCACCGGGGTTTTCAACTTAAGAACATATTTTTGTTTTCATTAAGAAAAAAAAAAAGATATCACATATTCATGTAATAAAATCAGTACTGTTAGTCTTTTGACACTAGGAACTTTTATAAAATATACGAAAACTGACATTTTCGAAATATAAATATAATATTTATATGTCATTTAACTTTGGACTATTTGACTTACATAATCGATGACACCCGATTTAACGCACCGGGTTTGTTCCAAAAATACTTAACGTGATCGCGATTAGCCGTTTTAACGTAAACCGAGGATGATTAAATGACGCTTATCAACAGAAAACGGCTAATTAGCAATTTTGATAATTAACAGATCAAATTTTGGATTCTTTAGCCTTAAATATATAAACCTTCTTTTGCCAAAAAGGAGAAAAGTGAGAAATAAATATATAAACTGAGGACACCTGCTTGCAAAAAAAAAAAAACAATTGAAAATTGTGTGTAGTAGCTTAATTTATCTGTCAGAACAATTTTCATATGTTTTTTTACATGATTCATATTCAACGGCAGCCTAAATCTAGTCCATATTCCACTGTTATGGCCAGAAGTGAAAGTTGTGTTCATACCCAAAGCTGGTAAATGCTCACATGTAAACCCAAAAGATCTCAGACCTATAAGCCTATCATGATTCCTTCTAAAAACCTTTGAACGACTGATCGATATCCACTTAAGATCAAGCATTGATACGAGACTCTTATCTACTGCTCAACATGCTTATTGTAAAGGGAAGTCGGTGGAAACAGCCAGCTCTCCACACGTTAGTACGTACCATCGAATATTCCCTCCACCACAAAGAATACACATTAGTTGCTTTCTTAGATATAGAAGGTGCTTTTAACAATGTCGACACATCTGCGCTGTTGGTGAACTGATTAATCAGATGCTAACAAGTAGGATTACCAATTCCAAACTCGGTGGATTTTCTGCAAGAAGAGCGGTTAGTAGAGGTACCCCGCAAGGTGGTGTCTTGTTACCCCTCCTTTGGAACTTGTAGTAAACGAACTGCTAATTTCCCTGGAAGCGGAGAGTTACAGAGTGATTGCCTATGCGGACGATATTGCTATTGCCGTACCAGGGAAGCATCCTTTTGTCTTGAAGGAACTCTTACAGAATGCTTTAAACAAGCTAATAAATTGGGCAGAGCGGTGTAGATTGGGCGTTAACCCTCACAAAACTGAACTCGTCCTCTTTTCTAGGAAATATTAAAATCCTTATATAGATCCTCTCACTATTAAAGGTATTCCATTAACATTCTCTGACGAAGCAAAATATCTGGGTCTTATTTTAGATGAAAAGTTAAGCTTGAAACCTAATATACAAGAAAGAGTCAAAAAGGCCACGGTAGCCCTTTTCTCCTGTAAAAACGCCATTGGGAATAAATCGGGTCTTCCACCCCGCAATACTCACTCGCTATACATATCGGTAATTAGACCAATTCTCACCTATGGGGTGGCAGTATGGTGGACTGCTTTGGATAAAGCGATTAACCGCGATAAACTAAGTAAAGTCCAAAGATCAGCTTCTATGTGCATAAGTGGAGCACTTCGCTCTACTCCCTCCGCTTTACTGGACACTCTTCTCTATCTGACACCCCTAGATATATATTCAGTAAACAACCGGCAGCAAGTACGGCAATCCGTCTTAAAGCCTCTTCACAGTGGATCAATAATGATATAGGCCACTCATCTATTCTGAACTCATACGGATCACTTCCAAGCATCATTGACTACAGCATCCCACAATTCCGCTTCGACAAAAACTTTCAAGTTGCCATACCTTCCCGATCCACATGGGAGGATTTGACATTCTTGGAAGACGAATCGATTCATTTTTATACGGACGGTTCAAAAACCTATGATGGGGTTGGTGGAGGCGTGTACTCAGACAGACTAAATCTTAGTCTCTCATTTCGTCTTCCTGACCATTGTAGCGTGTTCCAGGTGGAACTTTTGGCGATAAAGGAAGTTTTATCGTGGCTCAAAGATAACGTGCGGTATCGACTTCGGATACCCGTATCTTCTCAGATAGTCAAGCTGCTCTGAAATCTCTGGACTCTGTCTCTACAAACTCTAAAACGGCCATAAACTGCCGCTCATCTCTTACAGAGATGGTACAACAGTTCAATATACACCTTTGTTGGGTGCCAGGCCATAGGGACGTTCTGGGGAATTGGAAAGCTGGCGAACTCGCCAAAAGTGGAACAACATTCATTACCTATAATTCTACCAGGGTAGATATCGGTATACCTATCGCTAGTTGCAAACTTATGCTGAAGCAAGATGATATAAGGAGAACAAACCTTAGGTGGAATAACATCACCACTTGCCTTGCAACTAAAAAGATCTAACCAATGTTGGACATGAGGCGCTCTAAGTGTTCGTTATCTGTAGGCAGATTGCAGATCAGCTCCTTAATTGGTGTCATGACTGGACACTGTCTCATAGGCTTCCACGCAACGCGGCTTGGAGTACTCGCAAATGATTTTTGCAGAAGCTGTATGGATGAAGAGGAGGAAGAATCTATTCCTCATCTTCTTTGTACATGTCCCGCCCTATCTCAAAGACGTAAACTCCATCTTGGGGATTATTTCTTCGATGATCCAACGGATCTAGCAAGCTCGGACATTAACAGTCTCATGCGCTTTGTAAAGAGCTCCAATTGGTTCTAGCGAGTGAGGAGAAAATCTTAGATTCATGAGGTATCACAATGGACCAATTGATGGTCTAAGGGCTAGTTTTTCCACAGTGGGTTAAATTTAGTATTTGACTTTTATAGGCTTTAATTAACTAACGCTAATCAATCAAAATTGGCTGATTAGTGAAATCCATGATTAGCAACTCATACTTTGAATTTTTTAAACATAATTTAATCAACAAACACATTTGATGATTTCCCAGCTCCACTAATCATGGATTAAAGATAATCAGCTGTGAACAAACTGGCCCTAAGTGTGTCGGCTTCTTTGCTGGCAGCCACTATAACCTAACCTAACCTAACCTTTTACATGCACTGAAAAAAAAATTGTACATAAAATCTATGAACGGCGTTTTTAGAGGCAAAATCGTACATTTTTTCCGAAAATGTATGAAAAAACGGTCATAAATTTCATGAATGGGTGTCGTTTTTATGAATCTCCATTTCTAAAAAAATTTCTATGGAACAATTTCTTTTAAAATCACCGATCATTGATTTCATGTTTTCATACATACGAGCATGAACGGTTCCTGTTTTAACAATTGCACTTTTTTATGAATAATACATATAATATAGTTTTAAAGCCCTAAGTTGTAAGGATAATTCTTATAAAACTTGGATTTAAAGTTTGTATGCATAAATTCATGAATTTAATGTCTATTCCTATATTTTATGAATTATGAACCTGGACTTTTAAAGTTTTCATACTTCAATTCATATAAATTGTGTACTTCTTCCTAGGGTCTATGAATATAAAATACAAATGAAATCGGCAAGATGAACCGTCCATGAAAATTATGATCACCAGACTTAGACAAAGTTCTTGGGTACAATTTGTTTATGAATCGAGATTCTTAAAAAATATCACCCGATCATATCACCCGAAATGAAATCTAGGGACAGAATTTTGGGTTTTATGTATAGATTTCCTAAATTTCATGAAAAATTCATGTGTTTTATGAATAAAAATAAAGACCGATTCATATTTTTCATGAATGCTGTACATAGTTTTTAGGAATGCATTCATAAAACCTGGGGACATATTCATATTCTATGTATAGCAACTGCAAAAAAAATCACATTAAATGAAATTAATTCATGTTACTTAAGTAAACGTACATTGGATTTATGAACATCAAATAGCTACATTTTATGAATGAATCATAAATCACAGGACTCGTTCATACTCGTATGAATGAATTCATACAATTTACCTAAATCACATGAACGCGATGTTTAGCTCGTTTTTTATGTATTTATACATGAAAAATAGACAATTATTCATGAAAATCATGAACCTTTTTGGTTCAGTGTGAGGTCTCTTTAGCATAGATATTTACTTCTCACTTTTGTACTTTATGGCAAAAACAGGTCTATGTATTAAAGCCTTTAAACTCAATTTTTGATAAAAAAGAACAATTTTCATTAATTTTTTTCTAATAATACATGATTTTTTTGTTTTCTTAGTTAAAAATGAATACAATTTTTTTTAATTTTTCGGACACTTTTATTTTCAAAATAAAATTTTCCTGCGCAAAAATTTTTGAAATCTGGCATCCCTATTTCCACCGACCGCTTACCGAGATATATTGAGACGATTACCAGTATTCTTCTTGAAATCGCGAAGTTTACGATACAAAGGACAATGGGCACTTTTGTATGGAGGACGTCCTATGGATGTAAAACATTGTGACTTATATCATTTTAAAGGTCTCGATGAGCACTATCTTTTATTGGATGGGCAAAAGTCTGTATCGCGTGCAGGGAAGGTGCTATGGACGTTAATCTAATCGTTAATGCATCTTTTATTTATCGTGTGACTTCGAAACGACCGACTTGACCAATTGAAGTCATATTCACACAATATGTTAAATGTTGTTAGATGACAGTTTCTAATTATGAACGGAGCCGGTAGGTGGCGCGGTTTTCAAGTTATTGACAAACATTCTCTATTTATTAAGCAAAATCGCTCATATGCACATGTTATATTGGTTTATTGCAAGAAAAAAAAAAAGGTTGCGCTGAATTGGAGTTATAAAAGGAGAATGGATGTTCCTTTTCTTGTATATGTCCTTGCTGTTGTTCATTTTGAACATGTCCAACTTCATAACTAGTAGCAGCTACCCAGCAGCGATGACAAATTAGTTGGAGATTGTTGCAATGTACCTGAAAACAATAGTATTGTTTAAAGAATAACGGACATTATTCCATGAGTTCCATTTAAACATCAACCATACGTTCACACTACCTATAAAATCTCCTTATTTCGGGATTGAATATGTTTCATATAAAATTATTTATCCCATTGAATGTACCTGTTCTATTTTCATATGCTCTAAAATGTAAACCGAAAAACGTGGTCTTGCTTCTAAGCTGGACCTAGAAACTTCATGTCGAACTCACTGTCGAGTTAAAGAGCGAGCACAGGGCAGACACAAATGTTCCATATTTCACACAGATTAAGGAAAAAAATCAAAATTGCTAAAAATCCGCTGAATCTGTCAATACGTTTTAACTGCTTATTCGATGTGTGTTAATTTATAAGAAACAATGCATTTTTTTTTTCAAATACAGAGACAAACATTTTTACTGATCCAGTGTTTTTCCAGTCGAAAACGCGACCATTTAAGAAAATAATAATGGGTATTAAAAATACCTAATGAAATCGACCATTAGATGAAGCACGGCATCTATATTAGTCTTAAGTCAAAGCCACCTACCAGGTCCATATTTTGTGATTTTGTTTTGGAATAGTTAAACTAATATATGATATAAGTGAGAATGAGCAATTTTGCGTTGTAAATAAAGCATTTGCTAATAACTTCACTACTGCGCCACATATCAGATCTATATTTTGTGATTTTATTTTCTTGCAATAAACCAATGTTACATTGGAATATGAGCGATTTTGCTTAATAAATAGAGATTTTTGTCAATAACTTGACAAGAGCGCCACCTACCGGATCCGTTCATAATTAGAAACTTTTATCTAACAACAATTAACATATTGTGTGAATATGACTTCAATTGGTCACGTCGTACCGAAGTTACACGATAAATAAAAGATGTATTAACGATTGCATTAACGTCCATAACACCTTCCCTACACGCGATACAAACTTTAGACCATACAATAAAAGATAGCACTCATAGAGACCTTTAAAATGATATAGGTCACAATGTGTGACATCGATAGGCCAAAATGCCCATTGTCCTTTATGTTTTTCGTAGATCTAATAGATTTGAATTAAATCTTGGTAAATATTTGTAGGGAAATTAGTTTGACGATTCGAACTGGCAAAAAACCCTTGGAGTACATCGGTGGAACCCAGATTAATTTATCATGTCGATAAATTTTAATACTATTTTAACAAAAACCGCTTTTAGTGATTTTGGTGCAACTTGTTACTACTCTTGTAAATAAAGTTGTTTTGAGTGCGAACAATTTTGGCAGTTTCTATAAAATAAAGCAATTTTTTTCTTTTTAGTCATGCAGGTACCTCCTAAAGTCAAAGAAAGACAAAAAAGTCAAAATTTATATAGTGACGGTTTTGGATTTTATTATTTAAAACCTGAATTAACGAAAGGGCTTCTATCACATTGTTAGTTTACAAGTCCAGTCCTAGCATCGATCCAGTCCAAGTAAGAGGTGACACGGGTTAAAACATTTGGGAAGCCAGTTTCACATCCCAATATGGTACCGAATGAGATAATTCCAATCAAGATGTTCTTACCGTTGTCTTTGTAGATTAATGGACCACCAGAGTCACCATTGCATGGTGCGAGTCCCTCCTTTCCAGAGATGCAAATCATATTGGGTGTAATATTTATGAAATAACCGCTACAGGTCTCTGAGCTTATGATGTAGGAGTGCACGTATTTTAAAACAGGTGACTTAAAAGTGTTGGCTAGATGGAAAATGCAAATTATGCTTTAAAGAAAACAGTTCAAAAATCTAAGGTTTTTTCTTTCAACACATACAATTTCTGACCTTGCCCCATCCTGAAGCAATAACGGTAAGACCGACATAGGTTGAGTTTACTGCGTTCTTCTTTGGCAACAAAGCCGGTTGGATTAAATCTTCATAGGTGCGAAAAAATTATATTGGCAGAAACCTTAGCTTTTTGTAGACGGGTTCTTACCATTGAATTCAACTGGAAGGGGCAATTTGATCAAAGCAATATCGTCAGTGGTAAATGTACCATTGTATTTTTCATGACTTAAAATTCCTGCTTTTGAAACATAGATGTGCTGTTGACCAGGCTCGTTATCATGCTCAATGTTAAGGGCACCCAAGTAGACTTTGACTGCGTCGGCACCAATTGTACAATGAGCTGCAGTGAGAACCCAACGATCCGAAATCAGGGTACCTCCACACCATGAAGTTTGGTTTCCCATTTGTAGCAAAAGAGCTGCTTGGTATGGGAACTGTCCCTTTTTGGCAACTTGACCATTGATGATGCGAGCACCATTTTCGGGAAAAGTGCCAGCTGCTGCGCAAGCAACGAACAAAACCAAAACACAAACTAGTTTCATTTTGATTCGAATTAAACTGATGTCGATTCGAATTTATTTTCAGCTTTTATAACAAAATTAATCTGAAGATCGTTATGATAGTAAAGAGACAAGATAACTAACGATTATAATTTGACAGGTTTAAGATTTCTTCGTGTATGATAAAGTTTTTTCTATCAAGTTTGAGTAGCTTCATATATCAAATGTAAGATAACTATTTTTCCCTTTTTTATTAATATTATATTTTTCTTACTTTTTTCTACTTCACCCTGTCAGTCTGGCTGGCACATGGCTTTCTAAATATTATTATCTCAAAAAATGAAGATTCACTCCATTCATTGAATTATTATAAAATGTATAAAACATCTGGAGTCTTAAACTACATATACAAGAACATTAGACACAACATATATGTAGGTTTCTACTGTTATCTTCAGACATTTTATTGCTATCAATCGTTCACACTTTTTGTGATGGTTCTGGTATGTTGGGGTGTTGTTGATATGAACACATCAAACTTCAGACGTCAGTGAATCAGTAATTTTGAACAAAAGTTCAATAATGTCTTTAACGGTAGCAGTCAACACTATACCTATATTTCTCGCACACTCGTAGGCAGTGCCTGTCCATATTGGATCTTTAATGTTAAGTGCATGCAGTGAAACAAGTAGATTTTATGTAAGTGAAAAAGAGATGGGTAGATTCCACCCAAAATGCACCGATGCGCCACTTTCAAACAATATTCTCGGTTTCAACATGAAAGATTTTTTATTGTGTGAGTGAAAGATATTTAGATGGATTTCAAGGGTGCGATTTAGGGATGGGTAGTTTGAACAGAGAGGATTTATCGCCAGTTTGTTCACAGCTGATTTTCTTTAATCCATGATTAGTGAAGCTGGGAAATCCTCAAATGTTTTTGTTGATCCAATTTTGTTTAAAAAATTCAAAGTATGAGTTGCTAATCATGGATTTCACTAATCAGCCAATTTTGGTTGATTAGCGTTAGTTATTTAAAGCCTATGAAAGTCACATACTAAATTTAACCACTGTGAACAAACTGGCTCTTACTCTTCATCGTATGGGCGAACATATTTACACCCAGCATTAAAAATCCAATGTGGACAGGCACTAAGAGATTAGTTGTCCATTGGAGTATGCGGTCATAAATAGCGGTGTTTTTTTGTTGCAGGTCTAGATAGAATTGGAGAAAAAAACCGACATCTAAACTAAGCAAATTACATGTAATAGCCCTTCCACACTAGCCCATTATGTATTAATACATGCAAAATTGAAAGTGGGAAAGAATTCCACTCGACTGCCAAATTCGTGGGAAAGAAATAACTTTTCATACTTTGGTTTCATACTTGCTTGTATTAATACAATACCATAACCTAAAAAAAAGTGTGATAGAATGTGGGATAGAATTAGAACCATTCCTGGGCTGGTATTCAATAAGCGATCATAACATAAGAGCCTCATAATTCATAATTCACCAAGCAATATTAATGGACATTTACGAGCGCTCGCAAAAGTTATGAGTGGTCTCGAGCAGTGATGCCAGACTTTGGAAGCACGTTTTCCCACAGCGGCACTCAAAAAATCCCTTTTATCCCACACCGTTATTATCAATAAATATAAAAAATAAATCGGGTGGCACAACGGCTCATGAAGAAGCTCAAGTGACTAACAACTCGCAACCATTCCTGTGTGCGCCTTTCGACAGGAATAGAAGGGACCTACAATTTTATGCCGAATCCGAAGGGCTAGACGAGAAGCACTTATTCGTGACAAGTGATACTCTTGGAGGATTTGTCAATTCCTCGCAAGAGGCAGTAGCCCTGAACGAGGTGGACGAGGCTGGGAAGCGATCCCAGACCTCCAGCGTGACAGTCGAACGCACTAACCATTACGCTACAGGCTACTACACCGTTATTATCAATATCCCTCAATTATCCCATGAAATAATAAAGATTAAGAAAATTATATTTCTTTATAATTCAGTGTTTTTATTATTTGATAAGGAACCATTTGAGGTTGTTTCTTTGTAATATTGCGATACAGCCATCATCGATTGTGATCCGATGATGGCTGATGGCCGAAACGCTGTTTTTATTGACTTATTTCAATTATAATTATAAAAGTTTAAACAAAAATAAATTTATAAATATTCACATCATTATATATTTATGGCCTTATGGGCGATGTACATCCTATACATTTCAACAAAAACAATCCATTCTGGATATGACATGAATTATTTGCCGTGAAGCATTTGACGTATTCCTCGTTTGTTTCATGGTATGTCTGAGTTGAGAATTAAAAAAAAGTATAATTGACGTATTTTTGTGGTGCATGTGTGGTGTATGTTGTGATGAAATTCACCAAGTTTATATAATTTATGAATCAGAGTATAAAAATGAATGAGTTCAGATATAAGGAATGAGTTGCAAATTATTGTAAGTTGGATAAATTGTCTTTTTTTATAAAACGAATAATGGGTATTTGACCATTACGTAAAATCCCTTTTTTTTGCACTATGGGGTTAGAAAAATCCCTTTATCCCTTTTTGCTTATTTTGGACGAGAAAATCCCACAAAAAGGGATAAATCCCACGATCTGGCATCGCTGGTCTCGAGCACTCCTAAATTACGAGCGCTCTCTTTGAAAAGTTGTCCGAAAACTTTCGCAATAAAACGTTCTTTCTCTGCAAGATATACAGAAAAAAGTATGCTCATTTGATGCACCCAATTCGCCTTCATGGTATTTCTGGGTATTTCTATGACGTCACAGCTCACAATCATCTTTTGTTATTTTGTTTAAAGAAGTCAAAATTAAAGCATTCAAAAGAGTTATTTTTAGATGATAATAAAATAACATAATATTGTAATGTTAAGTTCTTAAAAATAACTACTACCTACCTATTGTTTTTGTTCAGAGATTATATCTATTTACAGACAGAAGTAAAAAATGGTTTTAGTTAATTGTAATTCTTTTGTCGTCTGTCTAGCCAGCTGTCTATCGTTTCCAATTGGGAATGTTTGGTTGGTTTTTCGAATATTTGCTCTCATATTCAAACATTGGCTCTCTTTTTCGAACATGGAAAAATCCTTATGAGTGGTTGGTGAATAGCACAGTACACATATCTAAGGTATTATCAGGCGCAGCTTTCCAAATTTCAAGATACTTACTTACTTACTTAGGTCCTCGGACCTATTACGTCCGTGATGTTTCCCTTACGGGACATAGGGCCTCCACTACACCTACGCGCCATCGTGTATGATTTCTTGAAATATATTTCAGCTCTCTCCAACTTTTCCCCAGTCGTGCCGATTCCTGTTCGACCGTTCTTCGCCATGTACTTCTAGGCCGGCCCACTTGTCTTCCCTCCTGTGTGAGCGGGTTCCACTGCATTGCTTGAGATGCAATGCTCCGATCGCTTTTTCGAAGCGTATGGCCAATCTACTGCCCATTTCTTCTTCGTATAATGGAGTCTATGGGCTCCTGACCCGTTCTCGCATGAAGTTCGGCATTGGAGATACGGTTGGGCCAGAAAATCCTCAAGATGTTTCGTAGACATCTATTAACGAAGGTTTGCAGCATTCTAGTGACAGTGTCAGTGACTTTCCAAGTGCTGCAGCCGTGAAGCAGAACGGATTCAACATTGGAGCGGAACAGTCGTAACTTGGTCTTTAAGCTAAAAGAGTTGTTTCTCCATATTTTGGACAGCATTCCGAACGCATCCTTTGCTTTTCTGATTCGGCTATTTACGTCCAGTTCAGTTCCGCCACCCGTAGAGACAATACTCCCAAGATATTGGAAATCCTCTACCATCTCCACCGGTTGTCCAGAAATATTTACTTGGATTGATGAGGAAGTTCCAAGGCTGATCCTTTTAGTTTTTGCCGAGTTGATCTTAAGCCCTACGTTTTCTGCTTCTCTCTCCACCCTTGTTGCCATTTGATGGAGATCCATGATCCTATGAGAGAGTAAGCATACGTCGTCCGCGTAGTCCAGATGTTTGAGGTGAGATTGCAGAGTCCACTGAATTCCTCCATTTCCACTTGACAAAGCTGCGTGCAGTACGTCGAATTTCAAGATGGCTGCCCTTAAACAAAAACAAATTTGTTGTTATTGTTTGAAATTCAATTTGTTTACTATTGATTTTGACAACATGCGCAGAACTGAACAAAAATATGTATCTTAGGTGAATAGCACAAATAATTTCCAAGTTAAGAAGCTCATTAAGTTAAGAGCAGTTTATGAGCGATCGCTTAATACCAGCCTTAAATTCTCAGGAAGTCCGCCACCAGCATCAAGTGCAGAGGTTTAGTGGAAAACTGGAATCACTGTCAACAAGCCATCAGAAGTGCCGCCTCTGATGTGCTGGGTTATACTAGGCGACCACAACGAAACTCCTGGGTCGATGAAGGACGAGGCCTACCAGGTAATGCTACAGACTCGAACAAGCGCTGCTGAGAGAGTAGCCCGGGAGCTCTACGGGCTGAAACGAAAAGAGAAACACCGACTTCTCAGGAGGAAAAAGAGAGAACACGAGAAGCGGGTGGTCGAGTCTATTGAGGGTTGAAGCGGCAGGAGAAATGTTCGAAAATTTTATCAGAGGGTGAAACGATTCACCCAAGGATACAAAGCTAGACCGGAAGCCTGCCGAGATGAGAGTGGGAATATGGTTGTAGACACACAGTCAGTGCTGAGGATCTGGAAAGAACACTTCTCTAGACTTCTTAACGGCGAAGACAGCCAAGACTCTGCTAGAAGGCAGAACACTGAGATGGCTGGGGCACGTGGAGCGTATGGACAGCAACGCACCTGCGCGACGAGTCTTCGAATCCAAACCCGATGGTGTACGCAACAGAGGAAGAACCCGTAACAGGTGTCGCACACAAGTGGAGGAGGACTTCAAACAATTTGGTGTGCGAAACTGGAAGCGGCTAGCTAGGGACAGAGCTGGCTGGAGGGGCTTGTTAGTTGAGGCCGAATCCCATCCTGGTAAGTAAGTATTCTATACCTACAATATAACATAATTAAAATGTTTTAATTGAACCAACAAACCCCTTGATCAAAGTACTAAGAAATATCCGTGTTTTCTTCAAAAATATACAATAGTCTTTAAACACTTAAAAAATAAAAACCATAAATTATACCTATTATAAATAGTGTTTTTTTGTTATTGTTTGGATTTTAAAAAGCTGGATTCCGATTTAAATATTTTTGTTTATTCAACCTCTTTTAACGATATTAAATGACGTTTCCCCTATTAAATAATTATTAAATTAATTAAAATTCAATTTTAGCTAAAATGACAAAATCCACCTTTTAAGGGTGACCTGACAAGTATTCAAATGTTCATGCAAGTAATCACACAAATAAAATAAGTCAAATTTACATAAGTAACTGATAACTTTTAATAAATAACAATTATTTTATAACAATAACAAATTGAGACGATTGTTCTCTTACGAAGTACAAAAAATGAGTGACTGTCAACTGACCAGAAAGATTGCAAAAGGCAAAACCAAAAGGTGGCCAGTCAACATAATTTATAAATATCAGCGCGTGAGGCAAAACATTGAACTTCTATTGCAGATCATATTTCGTGAGGTCTCACGCAGCTGAGGGCGTTGGGTGCAATAGGGGTTGTGGGAAAGGTATAAATTTGGATTACAAAGGAGAATATATGGGAAATGATAAAGACATCATTTCCCCTCGTGTAAGCATTAATTAAAAAATTTAGTCTAAGAGCCCACAGCAGATTTGGCGTACGAAAGTGAACCAACAAAAAATTATATGAGTCGAAAGGTGTATAAAGGCTGATAAAAGAAATGCAAGTCTTGCAGTTCCTGGTGGCGGCTGTTAGGTGGGAGAGCCAATTTTCTAAAAAAATTGAGTTAAAACAACGGTAACATGTACAATGCCCTGTTATATTTTCGTGAAAGGCCAGAAGTCCCTTCTTTCACTTCCTTTTTAAATAAAGTTCTTTCAATGAATAGTTCTTGAAACATTTATGTTTAAACTCAAAACTTTGAATACAAAATTAAAAAAATGGTAAAAAATATTTTTTTCGCAAAATTTCGCGTAATTAAGTACTATTTTTGTTTCCAAAATTCAATGTTTTTATCAATCTGTAGTCAAAAACTGAAAACCGGATGCTTTTAGGACTTTTACTTTTTAAGATATTAAAAAGTAAACGAACGAGCTTTCTCATAAAAATAAGACAAATCCGGCTAAGTTATCATTTCAGAAACCAGTTAAATTAGGAAAAAACATGCGGAAAAAAATTCTTTAATTTTTGAAACTTGGTGGGAATATTAGAATTAAGAATCAAAAGAGTCCATAAAAATATCTGTATCCCAAGGGTGGTTTTGGGAGGGGGAAAGGGAGAGGTATGACTTATCGAAATTAAAAAATTATATTGCTACAATTTGGACATATGATACATGATTTTAGGATATTTTTCAATTCTGAATCTAATGACACCAAAATTAAGGCCATGGTCCATTTTATCCAGAGATGACTGTTTTTCAGTAAAACTGGTAAACTATTAAAAACATACCTTGAAAAGAATGGTACATTGATGAAAATTTGTTTAAATATTCAATTTGGCTATTGACAAATGAAACATTTTAAATAAATTTCTTCCCATTGTTGGGAAAGGTGTTATGATCAAAATTTCATACCTTCTCTTTCCCTTAAGAAAAACACTTATCCATTGGTCGTGCAGAACAGATTTTGTTAAAAAGCAGTGACTTGGAGCACTTGTCAAATGATTCAGTAGCGAGACTTCACACTGTCCCGATGGATCATTGTTGGTAGTTGTTGGTTACAAATAAAATTTTTGGTTGAAAGAATATGACACGATAGTAATTGATTTTCTGTTAATTCAAAATACCTGTCTCTCGTTGAAGTGACTGCTAAATACGGGGATGATAATTCTATAATGAAACTTGAAAAGCTGAAATTCTTGGTTATCAACCAAAGGAATCATCATTTCATGAATGTTAAGCCTTAATAGAGGATCAACGAACTGTTTCTTTTTAACTCTCAATTATCGCTGACAGTCGATTTTTTGATTGCTTATTTTTCTTTTTTTTTAATCATAAAGTGCGATGTGGTATTATTAAGGCAGTTATACCAAGTTTCATCGACGTAAGTACCATTATTTCATAGGGTTTTTGGGAATATCTACTTATCGTACTTAAATTAAAACATAATCATACTTATAGAAAAAGGACTAGGTATAACTTTTTTTTGCGGTTGTTGTATAGTCTCAACGTCATTTTAAATGTCATTTGATTCACCATTAGAAGGTAGATATCATGTGTCATATGCATATAATATGCCAGTCAGTTTTCCTTTTGACGCAACTTTTATTCTGTTATTCTTTTATCAATTCCCATACAAACTTTCAAAATGTCACAAAACCTTTTATTCTTTTATTAATTAGTATTCTGTTATATATAGTATTCTGGTAAAATAAAAGACAGATTTTATTGACTTTTATCATAAAACATTTCATTATATGAAGTAAAAACTTTTATTTCTTTAAAGAATTGTTCTTAAAAGTAGATAAATATAACAAAACAATGATAAAATGCAAAGTTACAAACACAAATAGGTAAGTACCTTATTTAAAACAAAATTATTTTTACACACGAAAGAATAGAACACTTTTGATGGATGAAAAGTAAACACAAAGCCGCTTTAATCTTGCCGGTGTGTTTCGTACAACTTTTTTTAATGGGATATATCAATTTCAGGAACTGTAATGCACCAATTACATAGAATAATAAATTAACTGAGCAAAAAAAAACCCGACCATTTCACAGGTTAATTTTAATTTGGTCACTCGTCAGTGCCGATTTTTTTTTATTTACTAGAACTGATAATTTGATAGCAGGTTTTTGGTCTGTTCGTATAAATGTTTCTTTTTCAAAGTTCCATAACAGACTTTTATAAAAGATCGAACTCCTGAATACCAATTATAAGAATCTTTTATGGTGGAGATCTGTTATTCATCATAACAGAAAATTCATAGCAGAATAACAGATATGGCAGAATAGGCCTAAATAGCTTTCCTATATCATAACGAGCAATATGAATTTAGAAAGTTTCATATCACTTCACATCAAGTACTCCGAATATCTAACCATGTGTAAAGCAATCGTGCTTACGGAAGATCCACAGGAATCATCTTATTAGATATTTAAAAAGCATTCGATTCCATCTGGCACCATGGCATGATATGCATATAAAATGATTTTATTCAATTTCCGTCTTAGGTGCCAGGTGAAAACCATCATTGAAAAACTTAATTGTTGATTTTGAGACCCTTCGAAAGTATAATCATTGAAAATTTTAATGCAGAAAGATAGCATATGACTTCAAATTATTTCTCCTCCAAAAAAAATTCATTTTGACCCATATCTTCCCCACAACGTAACTTTTAATTTTTTCAATGATCATTGATAAGGTAGTTCATCATAGAAAAATTAGAAGCCATTTTATGAGAAAATTTGAGCCAAATTGAATTTTGTTTTACCTATAAATAATTATTAAGTCAATTAGCTTTACTTTTGCATCAAAATAATCATTTATTTTTTCTTCAAAATCTCTCAAAATTGACAATTAATATTTTCAATTATGGTTTTCAATGATAGCTATAACTGGCCCCTTATCTGTGCAAAAGGGTGCAAAGTTTTCTGTCAAGTAACATCAACTGCTTGCATGTCAATAGTGGTGTCAATTGATAGGTTTTAACTATGGTGTACCTCAAGGTTCAGTCTTGGGCCCGATTCTATATAACTTATACACTTCTGACTTTCCCATAATAACCGACTGTGAAGCAGCAATTTTTGCTGATGACACAGCCATATTTTCTTCACATGAGTTTGGTCATAAGATTGAGACTGACTTAAACAATACGATTAAATTATTGGAAAAATATTACAATCAGTGGAAAATTAAACTAAATGGTTTTTTTTTGACGTGAAAAAGAAAAGCTTGTCATCTACCAAGCCGTCAATTACAAATTCTTGGAAAAGAAGTTTCTTGGGATCGCCAAGTAAAATATCTCGGCATTCACCTTGATGCAAAATTAACTTCAGCCACCACATATACCAAACAATCAAAAAAATTCAACATAGCCACAAGAAGGCTTTTCCCCTTTATCAATAGAAAGTCTTAACTATCAAATAATAATAAAATAATAATTCAAAAAGTAATTTTTCAGGCAATTCTTTTGTATGGTTGTCCCGTCTGGAAAAATATGTAGCTAATATAATAATATAATAAATGCCACATGAAAAAGTTGCAAATTGCTCAAAATAAGCTAATAAAAATGATGCTTATTCTTCCTTGGCATTACTCCACTTCCGATCTCCATAAAAGTCGAATGTTAATTTCGGGTAGAATTGAAAAAAACTAACTATTTATCTCATTTTAAGATCGGCTTGATCTTGCTGAGATTATTCTCATAAGCCAACTTAATCAATCTTAGTATGAATTTAACAAGGTTTACGGCCTGTGTTATATCATGTTTTTGATTTTTTTCTTTTGTGTTATACTATTTAATTTGTTATTTCTATAACACACTAACTAACATCGCGCCATAAAAAAAAACACCCTTTAACCACAGATATTTTTGAAGACTCTTTTGATTCTTTATAAACATGCCAAATGAAACATTTATACCGAATTTCATTAATATCCCATTATTTTAAAATGGTTTTGGGTAATATTTTACTTGTTGTACTTAAAAAAAAGGAATCATTTAATAAAAAGGACTTTAAGTTTCTACAGGATACATGTATCTTTTCAGTTTTGGTCTCTTTAGAATCAGCGTTGCAAAGCATCCTAAAAACATGTGTCATATGATTAAATTGTATTATAACAAGTTTTTCAGCTTGATAAACTACCGCCTCCCCCCCCCTCTCCGCCTCTTTAAATGCGTCTATACAAAAAGACAATGCGGGGATTTTGGGGGACTTTGGATATGTTGTTGAGGATAAAATTCTACTTCGACATCAGCAGTTAAATTTCATGGATTAATTTGTTCCTGGGTTTTTTGTTCGATCTTTTATTTTTTTTTTCTGTAATGGAGGTTTTATCGTGTTTCCTCCACATATATACATACTGTTTAAATTAAAAAATAAACTTAATGGAACCCTTCTTAAATAATATTTTAGTTGAAAGATTATGTACATATTGTATCGAATCTCTTAAATCTCTAAATAAATATAATGGGGCATATTCATAGTCGCAAATAGACCCAGGCTTAACTAAATTACAGTTTAAGACAATTTTGGCTCAATGAATACAGACCGATTTTAATTACAAATTGTTTGTTTTATATTTTTATAAGATAATTAACTTGGTATACTACACAAATAGCTTCAAATATTTTGAAATGATAACATTAAAAAAATAGAATCAACGTCCGAAAATTCAACCAAAGCTATGTTTAACTTAGACCCAGGTCTAAAATGACTATGAATATGCCCCAATATCCCTTAATATAATAATATAATCACTTATAACGAAATAAAAAATATTTATCTAGGAACAAGATTAGGAAAAAACACGTTTAAAAATTGCATAACCATTGGAAAATAAATATGTACTATGAACTTAAGGCTCAACAAAAAAATTAAATTATTTTTTCTTTTAAACTAAATCAAGATCAAACATTTATCAGCCTAAAAGAATACTTGAAAAGATATGGATATGAAGTGATCAATGATTGATGTTGTCTAATCAAACAATGTTATTATTCCAAAAGACTTTCTGCGATTTTTGATTTTTTTTTTAAGAGTATATAAACCGAAAAATGGATCTAAGAAGCCATCAGTTTCATTCAAGCAGTTGGTTGAATAAACAATGAAAGGTTTTATTTTCGTTCTTCTTTTGGCGGTTGCCTCAACCTCGGCATTCAGTTTGAGAGAAAACCATAAAGGACCCAGTCCCCGCATCACCAATGGCCTGAACGCCAAAGTAGGACAATTCAACTACCAAGTTGGACTTGAAATGAGAATGAGCCTTTTAACTGGTCAATGGTGTGGAGGATCTTTGATCTCCCCCGAATGGATTGTAACCGCTGCTCACTGTACTGATGGGTAAGACTTATTTCCTTATCTTTATCCACGAAGAAACAAATTATAAACTTTTTCTATAGTGCCAGATCAATTACTGCCTATTTGGGAAGCACCCATCAGCGATCGGGTATTAAAGCTAAGGTCTTAGAAACAATCATCCACAGCGGATGGAATGAAAGAACAACTGTTAACGACATATCTCTTTTGCGTATTGAACCCGTTACCCTTGGAAAAGATATCAACATCGTCAATTTGCCTGCTTTATCCAGTTCCTTTTCTATGCCCAAATATTTGAACGAAAAAGTTATTGCTTCTGGTTGGGGCTTGATAAATGACGGTAATCTTAAAATCCCTTCTACACAAATATAGACTGGTTTAAATTTAACATCTTACCTTTTTTAAATTAACAGAGGGAGATTCTATCGAGGAACTGCAATACGCCCCTATGAAAATCGTATCTAACTTCAAGTGCATGTTGACTTATGGATCAGCTGTCAAATCATCAAATATTTGCGCTCAAGGGCCAATGGGAACATCAACATGCTCAGGAGATTCTGGTGGTCCACTTGTTATTGAATCAACTAAAACACTTGTCGGTCTAACATCGTTTGGTGCTGCGGATGGTTGCACTCTAGGATTCCCAGAGGTTTTCACTCGTATCACCAGCTACAGATCGTGGATCTTGGAACACACTGGAGTTTAGAGACTTAATGGAATTTATGTGTGACTTTCGTCACCATGAGACAACAAGAAAATTTATACCTACATATCATATTTATTGATCTTTCCATGAAATATAAGTACATTTAAAAAAAAATTAAAATGTTATCGTGCAATCTTTCCTTTGTTTGAAGCCATTCCGATTGGATACATATACTTTCTCCATCCCATACATTTTCAACCCCAACATCTTATAAGCTACCTTACCTAATGTATTTTTGTATTTGATGGTCATAAATCAAAGGGCACAGTAGTGGCCAGCCAAATTCTGGCGCTACAACCTTTTTACAGGATCATACTCAGGTGGTTTTCGACCACCACCCCCTTTAACTTTAATACCAATAAAGTCAGAAACTTACAATTCGCAGCATTTGTTCAGCTCACCAGGTTCAGGCAACTCACCGAGTTTCAGGGCTATATAGCATAAGTGGTTCCTGAGATATAAGACTGCTAAAATCGCAAAAACCGTAAAAACCGTAACTGACTGACACACTTACAGATCATCAAAATTATGGAGCACTTCGCACAACGGTAGGCATTGTGGTGCATACAAAGGAACAAATTTAAGATTTTCCAATCAGTGGGCGTGGTACCCACCTATTTTCATAGAATTGAAATAAATTATTTGGAGCACTTCTGAGCATTGCATCAGAATGATGGAATTTGGAAGAGCGGTAGGATTTGAAATGGAAGCAGAGGCAACATTTTAAAATTTGATATTTTACATTTAGGGGGCGTGGCATCCATCTATTTGCTCAAAATTGCAATTAATTATATGGATCACTTCGGATTGTTGCAGAATGATGTAATTTGGTAAAACGGTTGGGCTTGTAATAAGAACATATAAAGGGTTTTCTATTAAGGGTGGGTCGCGTTTAAAATTGAATAAAACAAGTAGTATATGAGATATCAATAATAATAATAATAATAATAATAATAATAATAATAATAATAATAATTTAAACTATATGCCTGTAAGACCTCAGGTCTTTTAAATGCAATGCACGGCACTAGTTAGAAGGAATAGATGGAAAGGATAGATTTTTGTTGGCACAGTGGATTGAGAATTAGATGTTAATTATCTCATGAAATTCCACAGAAAAGAATGCTACCTAGACTGGGGCTCGAACCCACACGTCCAGGTTAGCAGTCAAACACTATATCCACTGTGCCATTGCCACCCGCAATAATAAGGTTTTATCTTAATTTGAGAGCCCTATGACATTATGTGTGAAATATAACATTGTTCAAAAGGCGCCGCGGCTTCGCTGGGTGGCGCGGATTCGAGAGGTCCAGTTTTCGATGATTTTGGCGCTTAAATAAGCCTGAGTTTGACCGATGGCATCGATTATGTTGTCTTTGAGGGCCGCGGTGGTTTGCAGGTTATTCGCGTAGACCTGCGATCACGATTTTGGTGGCCAATTCACGTCGCCTCGGCCCGAGATATCTATGCCATGAAACCGCTCGTGCAGAATATCGATTGTGTCTTGAGCTGTGTGGCACGTAGCGCCATGCTGTTGAAACCATATGTCTTCGGTGTCCATATCATCCAATTCAGGCCACAAGAAGTTGGTGATCATCGACCTTTAGCGATCGCTGTTGACGGTGATGTCCTGGCCAGCATCGTTTTCGAAGAAGTATTTTGATGCATTGGCACCTTGTGAATCTCGCGTGGATTAGTGTCGTCCCAAATCCGGCAATTTTGCTTAATCACGTACCCATTCATCCAAAAATGGGCCTCATCGCCAAAGATGATTTTTCGACCAAAATTGGGATCAACTGCTCCAAAAAATCATTATTTGCACGTGTTGCTCGACGCTGTTACTTACCACGATGATTTGTTTTTAGTAACTGTTTTAAAGACGATATTGTGACAGAAAGTAAAAGAAACAATATGACAATATGGAAAACCCATTACAAAAATGGGCACGACTGGATAGCACACACTTCCTCTCGTATAGCTTACAGCTTTGACATAGCTGGAAATTGATGTACATATTTATTAGTTCCATAATATTATGATATCACCCACATAATATTATGATTAACACCCCGACCCACAGGCCATGAACGATGTCTAAGTTAACGCTATTTGCGCTGACAAGCAATAACAACAAAACTAAGCTTCCCGTGGGAAAGGAAATGGGTCAACAACCCATTCTGCTGACTAGCATAAAAAACGTTGCACACGAATACGATCCATTCTACTGACCAGCAACGAACTCAAACAGATGTGCTGACGAAGCGTCTGCGACAACGAACTTCTGCCTGCGGCAATAACTTACATTATTATTAAGAAAATATTTGTAATTCAGTTTAGATTTAGATTTCATTGAATAAAGAACTATTTTTTTAAGTAAAAGTAACATTAAATAGTTTAATTGGCGCCCAACGTGGGGCTGTTTTATAATAAATTAAAAAACCTAAGAAAAAGCTTAAGTCGACGTCAAGTACTTCGCCGCGGGTTTTAGAAAGAAATAATAACAAAGCTTAAGACGACGTCAAGTACCTCGCCGCGTGTTAAAAAAAACTTACAAAGCTTAAGACGACGTTATGTACCTCGCCGCGTGTGAAAAAAATAAAAAAACAACAGCCAACACGAATCCACAACCATCAACCACCAATATCAAGAGTCCTTAGACACTGAGGCCTACGAAGGAGTGTGCAGACAATACCACTAGTAGCAGAGCAAACGGGATTAATGTTGTCTACACCAGCGTCGGACGTGGTATTATTGGTATTATTAGTGTAAGATTTATAAACAAAATTTAAATTTAATATAAGTAACAATCAAATTTTAAGATAAGAAAATAATACATTTACAAACAAAATAACAATTACTTTTAATTTGTGCTATAAATAGAAAATATTACTTTTAATTTGTGCTATAAATAGAAAATAATATTACTCAATAATAATTTTTGATAAAATTTTTGATAATTCCAATTTGTCTGATAGAAAGTTTAAACTCTTTAACTGAAACCAATAATTTAATTAAAATATTAATATTTAGAATTTTTAAATAAAATACAAAGTACTATTAGGTAGGAACATAAATTATTCATTTATACAACCATTGAAATCTAGCGATAATTTTTTTTTTTTTATATAAAATTTAAATAAACCATGGCAAACCCGAACAACCTTCTCCGACCACCAATAAATCCTAATCCTCAAGGTAATCCCAATCCTCAATTTGAAAATCTGGCTGGAAATCCAGCACTCTCAAACCTTATATCTTCTATTGTGAACCAAACCCTTCGAACAGAAGGAAGAAATTTAATATATTCAATCTTGAACCCAAATGCTGACCAATTCGCTGGAGTTGATCAGGCGATAAGTCCAGATCAAAGAGGGAACGTAAATGATCTCGATAAAATTCCAGACGTTGTCAGAAGCCTACGAGAATTCTCTGGTCAACCAGGTGAATTTAGTTCATGGCGTAAAAGTGTAGAGAGAATCCTAAAGATTTATGAGCCCTTGATAGGATCTCCAAAATATTTTGGAATTATTAACGTTATAAGAAACAAGATTGTTGGTCATGCAGACCATGTTTTAGAATCATATAATACACCACTAAACTGGGACAACATTTCCAGATGTTTAACTCTGCATTATGCAGACAAACGGGATCTAGGTACACTAGAGTACCAATTAACATCACTTGTACAAGGCAACTTCTCTATTCAGGACTTCTACCAAGAAGTTTATTCGCACCTTTCATTGATTTTAAACAAAATATCCTCAATGGATGCTAGTCAAGAAGCCTTGAACTTATTAATGCACGCATATAGGGAGAAAGCCTTAGACACATTTGTTAGAGGTTTAAAGGGTGATCTACCTAGGCTCCTAGGCATACGAGAACCCTCAGATTTACCTCAAGCCTTGCATTTATGCCTAAAACTCGAAAACCAACATTTTCGAACACAATATGCAACAGCAACAAACAACAATGTTAGAAAAACTCATCAATTACCACCTCCAGCTCCACCTAGACGTCCAAATAATAACTATCCTTTTCAAAATCAACAACAGTTCTATCCAGAACTAATGCGACAACCTACAAGTTGAACTACTCCGCAAGGTTCCAATAATTTCCAACCACGGTCAGGAATACCCCAAAGACCCCAACAACCTTACATGCAGCTGAAGCGTTCACAGATGCAGCCCAATCGTCCACAGATGCAATATTTACAAGGAACTCCACAACCTTACACGAATTTTAATCGCCCACAAATGCAGTATGCACCAAAACCTCAACCGCCACCAAGACGGATGGACACATCAACAATTAAGACAAATAATATCAACTACATGAATCAACCCTTACAAAAAAATTGGCCACCAGCACCTTAAAGAGCAGTTGACCCGCCATCACATCAAATACACCCCAACAAGTTGCAAAGAAATTTTCATTTGAATACTACGAACGAAGTAAACCCTGCAGACAGTTACGAGCAGAACATCCAATATGAAGATCAGCAATACGAGCAAACTCTACAAGAATACGCTGATGCACTACCTCAAGAACATACGGAATCTCTTCCACAATCAAATACAGATTTCTTAACTGAACAGCATAATATAGAATACAATGATATCCATTTTTTAGATTAAGCTGTTCCTCTCTTCCATACTTCGAATGCTAAACGAAGAGTTGAACAATAGTAAAAATTCTAATCGACACCGGGTCGAACAAAAATTACATCCAACCTTGCCTCGTATCAAAACCCCATACTAACGAAAAACCATTTTATGCTAATTCTATAGGAGGAAATGTCAAAATTACACAACACACCTTTCTAAACCTTTTCGGTCTCAATAACATAAAAATTGAATTCTTCTTAATGCCTGAACTGAAATCTTTTCATGCTATCCTCGGAAATGATAGTCTAAAAGATCTTTCAGCTGTCATCCATATAAAAGACAATTTCATGATGATAAATAATTCTGTTAAGGTTAAAGTCAAACAACTAGTTGCACAATCAGTCAACACCATTAACATAAGAACAAACCACATGTCCACTAAACAAAAAACAGATATTCAAAACATAGTTAGCAAATACCCTAGATTATTTGATGACCCCAATAATAAACTTTCGTGCACCACTGTTGTTAAAGGAGAAATTAGAACAACAACAGATTCTCCTGTGTATTCTAAATTTTACCCTTACCCAATGGCACTCAAAGACGAAGTTGAGAGTCAAATAGAAGATCTTCTTAAAGACGGTATTATTCGACGTTCAAGATCACCCTACAATTCACCCGTGTGGATTGTACCCAAAAAGGCTGATGCTTCTGGAAGAAAAAAATTCAGATTAGTAATAGATTATCGTTAATTGAATTCAATTACAGTAGCTGACCGATACCCAATTCCAGAGATAAATGATGTCTTATCCAATTTAGGAAAGAATAATTGGTTCACAGTTCTTGATTTAAAAAGCGGTTTCCACCAAATTCCCTTAAAAGAATCTGACATGGAAAAAACAGCTTTCTCGATTAACCATGGCAAATATGAGTTCACCAGGTTGCCATTCGGCCTTAAAAATGCCCCATCAATATTCCAGAGAGCCCTTGATGATATTCTTCGTGACCACATTGGCAAAATATGCTACGTGTGTATCGACGATATTATCATTTTTAGTCAAGACGAGGCTTCTCACCTTGAGAATATTCACAAAGTCTTTGAAACTTTAAATAATGCTCATATGAAGGTTCAGCTCGACAAGTGCGAGTTTTTTAAACAAGAAATAGAATTCCTTGGATTTATTGTCTCTTCCAAAGGTATTAAAACAAATCCCGAAAAAGTGAGTGCTATAAAGAACTTTCCGCCTCCAACAACCCTGAAGGAATTAAGATCATTTCTAGGTCTGTCTGGTTACTACTGACCCCTGACATCCCTTTTGAGAGGGGAGGATGGCCGTGATTCAAAAAACACTTCTAGTAAAAAACCAATTCATCTCGACAAAAGTGCAATCGAAGCATTCAATAAAATAAAAAATTCCTTGGTTTCCGATGATATAATACTAACTTATCCTAATTTTAAAAGTCCCTTTGAACTTACAACAGATGCCTCGAATAACGCCATAGGCGCTGTCCTGTCACAAAAGAACAAACCAATTACCTTCATATCAAGAACATTAAGTAAAGCGGAAGAGAACTATGCGACAAATGAGAAGGAGATGCTTGCCATTATATGGGCATTAGACTCCCTAAGAAATTACCTATACGGTTCGGCAAAAGTTCTTATTTTTACAGATCATCAACCTCTCACCGGTGCGCTTAGCACAAAGAATAACAACACCAAACTCAAGAGATGGAAAGCATCTTTAGAAGAATTCAATTATGAACTCAAATATAAACCAGGTAAGACTAATGTAGTTGCGGATGCGCTATCTAGACCACCTCTGTTAACACAAATTAATTCTCTAACACCTACGATACATAGCGACGAATCATCGTCGCATGGCTTAATTTATAGCGTAGAATCACCGATAAATTGTTTCAAAAACCAAATATTACTTCAAGAAGGTACACCTACCAGTCAAAATTTCCAAATCATATTCCCAACTTACCACAGGCATACTATCATTGAACCCCTTTTTAACGAATCAAAACTTATTCAAATTCTAAAAAAATGCCTTAATCCATCTGTAACCAATGGAATTAAAACAGGCGAACGCATAATGGGTTTAATCCAAAATATTTACAAAGACAATTTCAGTTCTTACAGGATCCGTTTTACACAAATACAAGTTCAAGATGTGGAAAACGAACAGGATCAAGAAAATCTAGTAATGGAAGAGCATAATCGTGCTCATCGAAACCAAAAGGAAAATAGGGTCCAAATTTTGGAAAAATACTTTTTCCCTACACTAAGTAAAAAACTAAAAAAATTTACTAAGCTTTGTCTAATTTGTAAACAAAATAAATATGATAGGCACCCCAATAAAGTCCCAATACAATCTACTCCCATACCCAAATATCCCGGTGAAATTATACACATTGATATTTTCTCTACAGAAGGAAAACTAGTTATCACTGCAATAGATAAATTTTCTAAATATGCCGTTACAAAAACAATCAATTCAAAAGCTACAGAAGATGTAAGACAACCAATAAGAGACATTGTCTTTGGTTTCGGAATACCAAAAGTAATAGTCTGTGATAATGAAAAATCATTTAATTCAGCCTCAATACTCTTCATGTTGCAAAATCAATTTGGAATTAATGTTTTTACTACACCTCCCTACACAAGCACATCTAATGGTCAGATAGAGAGATTTCATTCAACTCTCGCTGAGATTATGCGATGTTTAAAATCTGAGAAAATCTACGAATCCTTCACGGAACTCTTAGAAGCAGCCGTTAATGCATATAACCTTTCTGTACATTCAGTAACAAACAGGAAGCCAATCGATTTATTTTTTAGCAGACACACCGAAAGCCCAGCTCAAATCAAGGACACACACCAAAAAAATATAGATAAATTAAAGTCCAAACAAGAAACTGATATAACATACCATAATAAGAAAATACCTGATTTAAAAGACTACTCCCCTGGAGATACCATCTACGTCAAAGTAAATAAACGATTAGGTTCAAAACTTTCAGCACGATACAAAAAAGAAAAAGTAAAAGAAAATAAGTCATCAACCGTTGAAACATATTCAGGCAAAATTGTTCACAAATCAAAAATTAGAAACTAATCGTACTCCTTTTCCTTTATCCAACAGATAACTTATAAAGCCAATCCCAGGAACCATCTGTAATGTACCATCTGTAATGTACAGAGATTCTTTCTTCAGTCGCACCACACGAATGTGGAATGCTTTACCTGACTCGACTTTCCCCTCCCATTTCGATGTGCAAACGTTCAAAACCAATGTGCATCGGTATCTCCTTCTAAAACCTCTCCTACTTACCTAATCGCTCGTGCTGTGTTAAAAACATTTTAAGGGTAGCCATAACCCCTTTTGCGCGCGTGGAATATAAAAAAAAAAAAAAAAAAAAAAACATCCTAGACCACTCCAATTCCCCATCATCATTCTTAATAATGGAATGGCTAAAATCTCCGAAGGGAACTTCAAACTCATCCACACCATCGAAATAACTCCATACGAAAATTTCCTCGCAAATGCACAATCTATTATCCTTAAAAAAATCCCTTAGAGTAATCCTTACTTTAACATCATCCACCACGAAATAGAACAAATAAAAAATTTAATCCAAAATCTTAAAGTTAGTAGATCAAAACGATCAATAGGACAGGATGGAAGTGGATAGCGGGATCACCTGATCACGAAGATTTCACTATCCTTAGAAATAAGATAAATAATGCAATAGAAAACAATAACGAACAAATAATAATTAATGAAGAATATAAGAAAAAAATGTATTTGCTTACCAATGTAAGTAATGAAATTATAAATACAATACAAAAAGACAGTACTATTGAATATCAATTTAATATAATATTATTATTTAAGATAAAACTTATAAAAGAAGAATTAACGAATACTATTTACGCTATTGAACTTGCTAAAGAAAATATTGTTAGTTCCAATATTATGTCAAAATATGAGATAAATATTGTATTAAATAAAATGAATAAAGAAATATTACCATATACAAATATTGAACAGGCAATTAAATTTGCTGATGTAAAAATTGCATCTAATTTAAAAGATTTACTTTACATTGTTAGTATTCCAAAAACAAAAAAAGAAATTTATGAAAAATTAATTGTAATCCCAATGAAGAAAAATAATGGTTTAATAAACAAAATATCTCATAGAAATATGTTAAGAAATAAGAAAAATATATATGGAATGATAAATAATTGTAAAAAAATTGAAGAAATTTATCTCTGTAAACAATCAGATCTAATTGATTTAAGTAATAATAAATGCTTAATAGGTTTACTAGAAAATAGAAATGCATCATGTAACTCCACAAATAGCCAACACATTGCCCAGGTCGAAGAAGTATTACCAGGACTTATCATCCTCAATCAATTCAACGGTACAATAGAAGCTAACAATCACACTCAGTCTCTTAAAGGAAACTACATAGTCAAATTCTACAACGAAACAATAACAATCAATAACCAACAGTACGTTGCGCAAGAAATCGTCAATATTCAAGCTTTACCACCAACATTACATCCAACTTATACAGACCTAGCAGTAGAAGAAGTTTTGTCCTTAGAACTTATGAAAGAGCTGCATACGAAAAACACTCAGCATCTCACCAAGATTCAACTAGAGAAGGACGTGCACCAAATAACAACTTACGCTATATTTGTAGTCGTATTCCTCACAATAGTATTGATACGATACAAATCCAGAACATCCACCAGTAACTCGATAACAACACCACCTATGATTATGATAACAAACCAAGGCGAATCCAATCAGCCAGCACCCCTGCAGAAATATCCCAGCCTCTACAATATCATGTAAAAATGCGTGGACGCATTATTCTAATAAGGGAGGAGTTAACGCTATTTGCGCTGACAAGCAATAACAACAAAACTAAGCTTCCCGTGGGAAAGGAAATGGGTCAACAACCCATTCTGCTGACCAGCATAAAAAACGTTGCACACGAATACGATCCATTCTACTGACCAGCAACGAACTCAAACAGATGTGCTGACGAAGCGTCTGCGACAACGAACTTCTGCCTGCGGCAATAACTTACATTATTATTAAGAAAATATTTGTAATTCAGTTTAGGTTTAGATTTCATTGAATAAAGAACTATTTTTTTAAGTAAAAGTAACATTAAATAGTTTAATTTCTATAATCCAATATACAATCCAATCCACAATCTGATTTGTATGGATATGTCACTGCTTGGACATGGATTTTTGCGACTCCATTGGATTTTTTTCTCGACATGTTCCATAGTCTGGCCATTGTTCATGGCCTGTGGAGGCGACACGTAACAAATAATGACTTTTTCACAAATCGTTCCATTTTCATGTCTTTCTGTCAGTTCGGTTGCCAAAACTTATTCAAGAATTAAGATTTTTCATTTTTGTTGACGTTTGTGCCATTTTGTGTTTGTGGATTCTTATTTGAAAACAGCGTTTACAATAATAAGAAGGTAAATAAATTCTTATTTGCAACCATTAAACTTTTTTTTTTTATAAAAAAACAGCAGCCAGAGAAAGTGTATTGTCACAGATAACCCAAGATGGCGACAAAGGTATATAGAATGAGCATACGTATTTCTGTTTATCATGCGAGTGCGTAAATCAAGCATAAACAAACTGAAATTCTGTAAATCCTTGTTTAAATGTTGCTAATCAAGCAAATTCGGCTGATAAGTGATATCTTCAATTAACTGCTCAAATCATGGATTCCTTGATTTTAATTTTAGTGAACAAACGCATTCCATGATTATCAACTGCAATAATCCTTGATTAAAGATGATCAAGTGTGAACAAACTGGCCCTTAGTTTGGATATCGACAGCCGCACTTCGACTAGGTCGGGTGGACGGAACTGACGGCCATCATCGTCCAAGTTGAATGGAGTGTTCTGCCTACTAGCGGTATCTTGGGCTCTTGGCTGTCTTCGCCGTCAAGCAGTCTAGAGAAGTGTTCTTTCCAGATCATCTGCACTAACAGTGTATCTATTACTATATTCCTACTCTCATCTCAGTAGGCTCCCGTTCAAGTTTTGTATCCCTGGGTGGATCGTTTCACACTTTGATAACATTTTCGAACATGACCCCTGCCACTACAAACCTCAATAGACTCGACCGCCCGCTTCTCGTGCTCTCCTTTTTTTTCCTCCTCAGAAGTCGGCGTTCCTCTTTCCTTTTCAGTCATTTCCTTAGAGCTCCCGGGCTACTTTTTCAGCAACTCTTGTTCGAATCTGCAGCATTGCCTGTTACCTGGTAGAATTCGTCTTTAGATGCATGCGCCAGCCGGCACTCTTCATCGAACCAGGGTGAAACCCATCACATCAGTGGCGGTACTTCTGATAGCTTGTTTGCAGTGCTCCCACTGGTCCTCTGCACTTGATGCTGGTGACGGACTTCCTGAGAGATTAAGAGTTACATGGTCCGCAAAAGTTCTGGTGGTCCCTTGCGATTTAAGCTTTACGACATCGTTCCATTTCACAGCATTTGCTCTGCGTTGTGGCGTCATGGATATCCGCATACGTATTATAGCTACCACCAGGTGCCTATAACACAATACATAAAGTGCTTGTTGAACAAATGAAATTCAACAACTTTTTAAAATTTGTGTAACATGGAACAACAACTCTAGGAGAACTATAAGAACTATTGTTTTAGCTTATTTCAACAAGTGGGAAATTTCACAATTTCACCATTTCTGTAAATGGAAACAACAATAGTTAAAAAAAAGTAGAATAAACTTGAATTTATTTAGTGGTCAAGAGTTTTGTTTACAAAATGTTTTTTTTTTTCATTCTGAATTGGACAGTGATAATCATAGCCAAAAATAGACCAACGTTAAAACCAAAGAATTAACTTTGAAATAGAACCCTCAAAATTTCGTGTTCGCGTAGAAGTTGTTGATTGTGTAACCGAAAGTCTCTCCCACCAATTACGTTCTCTTACTAATTATAGTAAAGCACTTAGTGTAAAGGAGAAAATATTGATAGCCTTTGGAACTGAATCTCAATACCATGCTATAGGCGACGTTCATGGTGCTCATAAAATGACAGTTTTTTGAATTTGCCTTTGATACGGATTGTGACCAAGCGCTCGCTTACACTTCGGAAGCCCAAGACTTCTTCCAACCGCTAAATCGATATTTGTTGTGACTATTACCAGTATTCTTCTTGACATCTCGAAGTTCACGAAACAAATTTATGTTTTTCGTAAATCTTGGAAAATATTTGTAGGAAAATTAGTTCGACGATTCGAACTGGCAAAAAAAACCTTGGACATTGGCGAAACCCAGATTAATTTATCATGTCGATAAACATAAATACCATTGTAGCAAAAATCGCTTTTAATGCATTTTGGTGCAACTGGTTACTTCTAGGGATGGGAAAAACCGTCCGGCTTAAACCGGAGCCGTTTTTTGTTTTTGTTAACCGGTTTTTCTTCTGTGCTTTTTTTTATCTTAGTTTACGGTTTTTTTTTACTAATTCTTCATTTACACGACCGACAGATTTGCAAATTTCTCTCAGTATACCGACAAAAGAATGAGCAAATTCATTCTTTTGTCAGTTTAATGACAGAAATACTGCCAATTTTCTGTAAATGGAGCATTAGACACTTTGAGAGCTTTCAGAGTTCGCATGAGCAAAGAATTGCTCACATAATCTGTCCTTGTACCTTGTGTTTGTGTAATGGGTACCCAGTAGGAAATATGCTCCTCGATGAAAAATTTTGGTGAAAACACCAATGAATTCTTCTGGTACTTTCATGAAGGATCATCGTGCTATGATTTCATTAAAAATGGGTATTGCCTTTTTCCTCACTTCATACCATCTACCCTTTCTTTTACTTTGTACACAAATTCAATTGGAATCAATGCTGTCATCACAGTGCTACCTGCTTACAGAAATATGATGATTTCCACGATGGACAGTAATGCACAGTGTCATGAGTTTGTGTTTTCAATTGGCTCTTCTACGTATAGTTGGAGTGTTCGAATTAAGAATAATAAAATTCACAGTATCTTCCATGCTGTGATTTCTATAGGATTCGGTAAACATCGACCAAAATTTGAGTCTTTGACGCATGCTGGTTTTATTTTAAAAACAAATCTTTAGATCAGCCTATCTGATTATACATGCACGACATTTTTCATTTAAGGGCAACGATCTAGTGAACAAGAAACTTCTACTTACTTGTATCTAGTGATATCACTGGTAAATATTCATGGGTTTTTTCATCAAATACAATTCGGATAAGATTAAACAAGTTACATTAACTGAGTGAATTAATGGGTGAGCATTCATGCCATTTTTCACCTGGTGAATAAGCAACTCTTAGTTATCGAGTGATTTCACAGCTAACATTCATTATATTTTTTATCACATATAATTCGCTTATGAATAAACTAGTTACCCTTACTTTGTGATTTCACTGGTAAATATTTACCTAGAAAATCACTTGGTGACCGCCTATGACATCCCCCATGTTAAATTTACCGATGTTTTCATACCAAATTCATGGGCTGTACCTTCCACTCATTGGTGAAAAAGCTGTTCCACACATTTTTTTTCAAAAAAAAAAAAACCAAAACCGTTTATTTAAAAAACGGGTTTTCTGTCCGGTTAAAACCGACAGGTTAAACTAAAGGGGCAAAAAACCGAAAACCGGTTATTTTGAAAAAACCGCCATCCCTTGTTCTTTTGAGTGCGAACAATTTTGTCAGTTTTTATAAAATAACGCTATTTTTTTTTTATTTAATCATGCAGGTACCACCTTAAGTCAAAGAAAGGCAAAATCAATCAAAAATTACATATATAGTTTCGATTTTGAATTTTATTATTTAAAATCTGATCTGATGATAGGGCTTCTATCACATTGTTAGTTTACAAGTCCAGTCCTAGCATCGATCCAGTCCAAGTAAGAGGTGACACGGGTTAAAACATTTGGGAAGCCAGCTTCACATCCCAATTTGGTACCGAATGAGATAATTCCAATCAAGATGTTCTTACCGTTGTCTTTGTAGATTAATGGACCACCAGAGTCACCATTGCATGGTGCGAGTCCCTCCTTTCCAGAGATGCAAATCATATTGGGTGTAATGTTTATGAAATAACCGCTACAGGTCTCTGAGCTAATGATGTAGGAGTGCACGTATTTTAAAACAGGTGACTGAGAAGTGTTGGCTAGATGGGAAAATGCAAATTATACTTTAAAGAAAACAGTTCAAAAATCCAAGGTTTTTTTCTTTCAACATACAATCGCTGAGCCTGCCCCATCCTGAAGCAATAACGGTTTGACCGACAAAGGTTGAGTTTGCTGCGTTCTTTTTTGGCAACAAAGCTGGTTGGATTAAACCTACATAGGAGCGAAACAATATGGAACGTTAGATTCGCAGAAACCTTAGCTTTTTGTAGACGGGTTCTTACCATTGAATTCAACTGGAACAGGCAATTTGATCAAAGCAATATCGTCAGTGGTAAATGTACCGTTGTATTTTTCATGACTTAAAATTCCTGCTTTTGAAACATAGATGTGCTGTTTACCAGGCTCGTTATCATGCTCAATGTTAAGGGCACCCAAGTAGACTTTGACTGCGTCGGCACCAATTGTACAATGAGCTGCAGTAAGAACCCAACGATCCGAAATCAAGGTACCTCCACACCATGAAGTTTGGTTTCCCATTTGTAGCAAAAGAGCTGCTTGGTATGGGAATTGTCCCTTTTTGGCAACTTGACCATTGATGATGCGAGCGCCATTTTCCGGAATAGTGCCAGCTGCTGCGCAAGCAACGAACAAAGCCAAAACAGAAACTAGTTTCATTTTGATTAGAATTAAACTGATGTCGATTCAAATTTGTTTTCAGTTTTTATAGCATAACTTATTTGAAAATCATTATAAAAAGACAACATTACGTACGATTATAATTTGACAGGTTTAAGATTTCTTCGTGTATGATAAAGTTTTTCGCCTGAAGTTTGATAAGTGTCATATAGGCAGGGGTGGACTGGGGCTCAAAGGGCCTCCCGGGACTATTAGAAAAAGTGCCACAAATAACATATTCATAAAATTATTAAAAACAGATAGACAGTCTCTTACATGTATAAATAAAGCAAATTTCATACAATCTTACTGCGGCTTTTGTTTTAATAAACCGCGCTTAATTGCCATTTTGGCAGTTACTTTAACAATATCGTTAGGAGACTTCACAGAAGTACGCATTAAAGTTTCAATATGTTCCAAGGAAATTGTACTAAGGAAGCTATAAGTCCAATCGGCAGGTACAATAAAATTTCATTATGCATAAATATATTAATCCAATTTTATGACTGTAATCTGTTTGAAAAACGCTGCCCTGTCTAAAATCATTTTTCTCCCTACAGCAAAAAAGTAATTTTAAAGCTTTGACGTGAGATTGGAGTTCAAATTCTGACTCTCCTTTAAAAATTCTCTGGCTTACATAATTCTGGTCTTACAAAATTCACCAAACTCAAACATCAAACGAAACAAACAGGCGTCCATTGTCTAATAATGCCAGCTTGAGTTTTAGTATTATAGCTTGGAAAAGGTAATTTTGTCGTCCTGTATCTCTCTCTGTATTAATCTCTGATCTGTATTAATTGGGAGATTTGTATGGGTTGGTTTGGAGTTGATGTTTGCAATACTAGATTTGAATAAGAAATTATCTTATTGTGATTTTTGTGAGAAGTCGGAAGCTTCTGATATTGAGCTACAGATTTTTGAGGTTTCGGGTCTCTCTTACTCATTATTTTCAATGTTTGAGACACAGAAATCCTATTCTAGTCATCTTTTTGAAGATATCTGCAATAAATCTGGATAACTACATGTTTTTTTTTAAATAACATTTTGCTTACATTTTGCGTTCAAAACAAAAACTTTTTATGGAGCGAGTAGGGCTCACATCCAACTATGGGTTTCGTTTCCAAAACTTCCAACATAGATGTTGAAGCCTCCAACAAAGGTCTTGAATCTTTCAAGAAAGGTGTAGGAGCCACCTACTGAAATCTAGAGCCTCTAACAGAGCTGTAGAGACCTCCAACAGATCTCTAGAGTTTTTGAAGAGAAGTTAAGGAGCCTCCAACAGAGCTGTAGAGGCCTCCCAAGATCTCTTTCTATTATTACTGTGGGAACCCTCAAAATACTATTTTTATGAGAAACTTTTTTGCCCCTAAAGAATAAAAAGTAATGCAGATGATTTAATGTACATTGTGTTGACACAGGTGCCCAGCGGGCAAAATCCCGGTTTCCCGGTGGTGCAGTCCACCCCTGCGATATAGCTCATGAAAACAAACGCCTCTTTTTATATGAAACGTAAGATAACTATGTTTCTTTTACTCTCTCAAATAATTTGTCTTGCTTTTTCCTACTGTAACCCAGTCAGTCTGGCACGTGGATATGATCTCAAAAAAATGTAGATTCAGTCAATTCATTGTTGAAATATAAATTTGCAATGTAATAATAATTATTATATGTAGTTTAAGTTGATATGTAATAAGAATTAATATAAAATGTATGACAAATCCAAGTCCAAATCCAATACTATACCAGACACAACATGTTTTTACCTTACTTTTATCTTCAGAATGTTTGTTGCTATCAATATCAACCGTTTGGCTCACTGTTTGTGAAGGTTCTGGATTCTTAAAGTTGAAGTGTTTGATATGAATACATCAGGGCCCTTATTATGAAATACGAAACGAACGGCAGAAAAAACGAAACCCAGAGAAACAGTAGTCATGGTGTAGAGCCATGAATGAAAGAATACAAGATTACGCCACTACCTACGTTTTTGGAGACAAAACGTAACAACAGATGTGACAGCCAAGAAAATTTGTATAGATATGATTTTTTGTTCGCGAATTGTTTTATGATTAATATAGTTTTACACGAAGTTCAAGTAACTTAAAGTTTTCGCGCCCCCATATCTCATAGTCTTTTTTGTCTCCACTTGAGTCACGAAGCGTGTTGAAAATTACAATAACAAAGCGAAAAATCCGAAGGGTCGTAATCTTGTATTCATTCATTCATGGCGTGGAGCGATTATGAGAAACGGAAATGGAATCAAGAAAATGTTGCCAGATAGAATTGAAAAATAGTATTTTTTTAAACGCAACCAACTTCACACCTACTTACAAATGTCAAGCTACGAATTTTTGAAAAGTTTCAAGTACCTATAAATTTTATTTGCATTAGTTCCGTGAAATGTTTTTTCATTGTGAATACTTTCTTGAAAGCGAAGATGAATATGAATACGAAGAAGAAATGCGTATTCATCCAATCCAATGAGCCATTCAAGTTCCACGTAAGTAAATTGAAATACTTTTGTTCATCTTGTATTCAAAAAAAATGCCTTAAATATTTTCAAGGTTCAATTAACTTTCGTCTCAACAAGGATGCTTTAAAATAATATTGGAATACATTGATCCCTTATATATAAATTATATTCGATATTTAATCACCGAAAATAAAATGAACGTGATTTTGTGGTCGTTATAGTTAAAGAACAGAATAATATAAGATTTCTTATTGACCGTAAACTATCGATAAAAATATAAAAAAACACAAGATGAATTTTAATTTTTAAATATTTAATAATTTTATCGTATGCATTTCGAACTTAAAATTGAAAGTTCATCTTCAGCGCGAGTTTAATAAAACAAAAAGAAACGAACGAAGCTGAAAGTGACATTTAAAACAAACGCAGCTCGCTTACAAAATTAATTTGCTTACAACAATAACTCAATTACATACCTTAATAATTACATACATTAATAATATTAAAAAGAGTTAAAAATACATGACTCTATTGCCCCAGATTCTAAATTCATTAAATTGTTTGTTGTTTGGATGAAAAAAGACTCGTTAGCATCTAACTTAGAGGGCTTATTCACTATTTTTTAAATTTTAATTTTATTAACAGAGTGAGGCTCTGTGTTGTCAAAACTAAATATGTGTGATGGTATTGCTTTTTGGATTTCCTTGTTGTCTATTGTTCTTTCGTGTTCACTTGCTCTTCTCTTCAAAGACCTTCTCGTCTGTCCAATGTAAAAGGCCTTCCACACTAGCCCACTGTGTATTAATACATGTCAAAAAAGTGGGAACAAATTATGTAGAATAGTGTGGAAACAAAATATAAAAGCCCAGCCTACACAACCCGACATTCTATCCCACACGATTTGACATGTATTAATACATGAATAATTTTAGGAATGGTTCTATTTCTATCCCACATTCTATCACACTTTATTTTAAGTTAAGGTAATGTATTAATACAAGCAAGTGTGGAAGCAAAATATGAAAAGTCATTTCTTTCACACAAATTTGGCAGTCGCGTGGAATTCTTTCTCACTTTCAATTTGACATGTATTAATACACAGTAGGGTAGTGTGGAAGGGCTATAAGCAGCATCGCAGTCCTTGCAGGGGATTTTATAAACACCACTCCGCTCAAGCATCAGCAGTGTTGCCAGAAACACCGATTTATCGTAATTCTCCCGATTTTTAGACCTATTTCTGATACACCGATTTTTGATCTTAATATGACACTTTTCCCAGATTTTCAATGTTTCATAGTATCTGCAATTTACTTTATTTATAATTTTACTAAAAATTTGAACACTTTTTAATCTGGCTTTGTCTAACTTAAAATATCAGATCATCCCAGAGCCATTCCAATTCTTAAAAACTCAAATTTTTGATTTTTTTTTTGCCAATCGTTTGTGATTCGTTTGGGACTGTTTGTGACAGCAATAAAAAGTGTTGTGACTCGCTAGTTATTAAGTTATTAACAAATCAAAAAAATGTACCAGTTAGCCATTTTTTTTTTGAAAACTGTAGTAGTATAGACTTTTTTACACTCAATCGATCAGAAATCGTTTGTGACAACGTAGTTTTCGAGAAAAATTAGAAAAACTGATTTCAGTTCACCATACTTTCATTTTGTTTATTGCTATGGGCGGCGATATGCATAGGTTAGTGGTGGTGTATGTGTACAGTGATTCATGATGCCGAGGTAAGTTATTATGCTTTGAGGTGAGCAACATGCTGCAATGATAACTAAGTATAAAAGATTAATTTTAAAAATAAAACAGTGTTGTTTCCACTTCAAAGATGGGAAAGGGATTTTGAATTATGAATTTATTAACAACAAAAAGGCTCTAGCCATAGAGCTTGTATAATGTTTTACTTCATTAGATTGAATTTTTTTTAACAAATTTCGAATTTACCAATAAAATCGATTGTGGCTACCTAGTTTGTTTGTGACAGCCTATTTTCCGAAAACTCGTTTTTCAATGGAATTAGTATAAATTTAAACCAGCCATTACGAGTTTTTGGAAAATAGTCTGTCACAAACAAACTTGGTTGTCCCAAACGATTTCCTTGCTAAATTCCAATTAAATAAACAATTTTCAAGATAATGATTACAAATTTAAACCAGCCATTATTTTTTTTTTTTTTAATTTCCTTAGATTATAGTGGTTCATATGAAAATATCTGAAAATCCTAGAAACTTCCTCCTTTTGTATTTATGCAAAAATAAAAAAAATACGAGTATGTAACTGTGTAGGTATGTAAAAAAAATCTGATGTAAAAATAAAATAGAAACAAAAAGGAGACAAAAAAAAAGTACATATTACAGTAATGACAGAGTATTCTGGCTGGCAGGCTGGCTCTTTGCAAACTGTTGATTTGCAAACCCATGCTTTCATTTTATTGTATGATCTTGGATCTGGATGATGACTTATATAAAGGTTGAAAAACATTTACGAATACCAACAAGTTTTCAACCTTTATGAAAATATGGTTGTATGGCAACTACCCGCTATAGATATGGTCCAGTGCATTTCAAAGCAGTTTATTACACGATACAATTTATAAAGAAAAATAATCGCAGACCATATCATGGACATGGTCATGGTCATGGACTAGACATGAACATGCAATATGCACCATGATACATAGATGCAAGAAGCCAGAAGCATTATCAACATGACAAATGCAACACGCAAAATGCAACATGCTATATACAACATGCGACAGGCAACATGCACCATGCCACGTGCAACATGACACATAAAACATGCAACATTGTTACACAATACAATGTGCACGCAAATGTTTGCGTGCACGCAAACGTGTGGGTGCACGCAAACGTATGCGTCCACGCAAACGTATGCGTCCACGCAAACGTGTGCGTGCACGCAAACGTATGCGTCCACGCAAACGTGTGCGTGCACGCAAACGCATGCGTCCACACAAACGTGTGCGTGCACGCAAACGTTTGCGTGAACGCATACGCACACGCTTGCGTGCACATTGTATCGTGTAACAATGTTGCATGTTTTATGTGTCATGTTGCACGTAGCATGGTGCATGTTGCCTGTCGCATGTTGTATATAGCATGCGTAACGGATGCGTAACGGATGCGTAACGCATGCGTAAAGGATGCGTAACGCATGCGTAACGGATGCGTAACGGATGCGTAACGGATGCGTAACGCATGCGTAACGGATGCGTAACGCATGCGTAACGGATGCGTAACGCACGCGTAACGGATGCGTAACACATGCGTAATGCATGCGTAACGGATGCGTAACGCATGCGTAACGGATGCGTAACGTACGCGTAACGAATGCGTAACGGATGCGTAACGGATGCGTAACGCATGCGTAACGCATGCGTAACGGATGCGTAACGGATGCGTAATGGATGCGTAACGGATGCGTATCGCATGCGTAACGGATGCGTAACGCATGCGTAAAGGATGCGTAACGCATGCGTAATGCATGCGTAACGGATGCGTAACGCATACGTAACGGATGCGTAACGCATGCGTTACAAATGCGTAACGGATGCGTAACGGATGCGTAACACACGCGTAACGGATGCGTAACGCATGCGTAACGGATGCGTAATGGATGCGTAAAGCATGCGTAACGGATGCGTAACGCATGCGTAACGGATGCGTAACGCATGCGAAACGGATGCGTAACGGATGCGTAACGCATGCATAACGGATGCCTAACGGATGCGTAACGGATGCGTAACGCATGCGTAACGGATGCGTAAAGCATGCGTAACGGATGCGTAAAGCATGCGTAACGGATGCGTAACACACGCGTAACGGATGCGTAACGCATGCGTAACGGATGCGTAATGGATGCGTAACGGATGCGCAATGGATGAATAACGCATGCGTAACGGATGCGTAACGCATGCGTAACGGATGCGTAACGCACGCGTAATGGATGCGTAACGGATGCGTAATGGATGCGTAACGGATGCGTAATGGATGCGTAACGCATGCGTAATGGATGCTTAATGGATGCGTAACGCATGCGTAACGGATGCGTAACGCATGCGTAATGGATGCGTAATGGATGCGTAACGCACGCGTAACGGATGCGTAACGCATGCGTAACGGATGCGTAACGCATGCGTAACGGATGCGTAAAGCATGCGTAACGGATGCGTAACGCACGCGTAACGGATGCGTAATGGATGCGTAACGCATGCGTAACGAATGCGTAACGCATGCGTAACGGATGCATAACGGATGCTTAACGCAAGCGTAACGGATGCGTAACGCATGCGTAACGGATGCGTAATGGATGCGTAACGGATGCGTAACGCATGCGTAACGGATGCGTAACTCACGCGTAACGGGTGCGTAACGCATGCGTAACGGATGCGTAATGCATGCGTAACGGATACGTAACGCATGTGTAACGGATGCGTAACGCATGCGTAACGGATGCGTAACGCATGCGTAACGGATGCGTAATGGACACGTAACGCATGCGTAACGGATTCGAACGCATGCGTAACGGATGCGTAACGGATGCGTTACGCAAGCATGCGTAACGCATGCGTAACGGATGCGTAACGCATGCGTAACGGATGCGTAACGCACGCGTAACGCATGCGTAACGGATGCGTAACGCACGCGTAACGGATGCGTAAAGCATGCGTAACGCATTATGACGTACATATATAGAAAGGTTTTGTCAAATGCAACCAGCACATCCAAAGCAAACCCTTTTATAATGTCTAGTTTTCGAGATATTTGCATTCAAAGTTATTTTTTTGAGTTATGAAGGCTTGTAACATAAATAATATAATGAGCCAATAAGCTTTTTAAAAAATGTGTATGTTTATTGACAGCTAGCTTACGACTAACAATATTTAATAATTAAAATTACATTCACATTTGGTTCTTGTAGTTTGATTTCCGTGGGAAATCAAGTTGAGAAATAAACTGAAATGTTATTTAGGATTTGGGGTAGCGAAAATGGACTGGATTTTGGAAGGTGTGGAATATGTAACCTCTCCCCCCTTTAAATTAAAATTCTCCTGAATTTTGGGAATTTCTTTACAATTATTATATTTTTCTTGCATATTTTTAATTGATATAGTAAGTATTTTATGTTTTTTAGAAATATTAATAACTACAAATAAGAATATAAAGATAAGTATTATGGTTGTAGAACCTATAACATAATGTATATTTTTATGCAATTTCAGCAATTTTATTGGTTTGATATTACCAATGTTATTAAGAACAATTTCTTCGAAATTTAATTGTTTAGTAAAATTATACTTTTCTGTTTCATCATAGTAAAATCTTTCAATGAAATATATATTTTTATTAGTTATTGTTTCATTAAATATATGAATGGAACAATTATTAATAGTTATTAAATAGTTTCCTTCCAGTTTGATATTTCTATCATCGCATTTGTTAACAATATTTTCATTCTTGATGTTTTTACATATAATTGTGCTTTCATCTATTCTTTTTATTTCTGTAGTATAGTTTTCTTTAAGAGAACAATTTTTGTTTGTTATGCAATTATTTACAGTAATTAAATCTTTTTTAAACAGAACATCATTTTGATAATAGTACATTGTTTTGTTTATTTCAATGAAATAGTATTCTTGCAGTTTAATTTCTAAATTGTTTTTATTTGGAATGACAGTTAAAAATTTCAAGTTAACTTGTTCGTAATTATTTGGAATTTTTATTGCAATAATTAAAATATCGCTATTATATTTAAGAGTTCCAACTTTAATATTTTTAAGTTTCAATAAATCAAGTTTCGTGTCTAAAATTTCCTTTGTTGTTAATAGGCTAGGATTTATTAATCCATGTTTTATTAAAGCTATATTGTCAATTATCTGGTTTAATTTTTCTTCTAACATATTAAGTTTTATAATTTGGTCTAATTTAATTTGTTTTAGTATAAAATGTTTTTCATTTTCTTTTAGTTCGGAAAAGGATTTAGTAAAATCTATCCTATCAGTTTCTATTACATCTTTGAAATGTCTTATGCTTTCGTTAAAACTTTGATTTATTTCGATTTCTTTATTTACTGTATTAATTACGTTTTCAGTGTTTGTTTCTAATATTTTAATGTGCTCTATAATATCTTTTCTATCGTCATCGTCCATTATACCAAAGAGGAAGTTGCTTGCTTTTCCTACAATATTAACTAAACCTCTTTTCTTTCTAATATTTGACTTTGGTTCTATTGCTTTTACCTTGGCCTTGATTGTATCTAATTATTTCCTTATTATTAAGTCGTTATATAAATTTAAATTTTGAATGTTTCTCTCAATTGCACCAATTGTGAGTTTTAAGTCCTGAATATTGATTATATGGAGTATTATCTTTGTGTCCTGAATAATTTCCGTTTGACCCATATTAATAACAGAATATCCATTTTCTGTCGTTATTTTATCAACCGTTAGTGTGGGTGTTACTGATGGTACTTGCGTTAGTAATAGAAACGATAAGATTATCGTCTGCAAATAAACGAGGTCGTTTTAAATTTATTGGGTGTTCTCTTTCTAATTTTTTAATTCTATATCTTGGTTCATTTTTATAGTAATTTCTCTTATAATTCTTTATTGGGGCTACCTGCCTATTCTCAATATATTCTTTACGATTTTTGTTAAGTTTTTCAGTTCGTACTTCTTTTTCTGTCTGAAGTTGTTTTCTTAAAGTAGCTATATCTGTAAACATTGCTTCTTCTGGTGACATTTTAAGAGTTGAATGATACCTATTTTTATAATTATTGATTGCTCTATGTATTTTTTGAACTAGTGTCAGATCTAAGTTTCTCATCGTAACTAGTTTCTCCTGTAATGTAGAATGAAATCTTTCAATATCATTATTGCCTGTATGTGTATTTGGTTTTGTGAGATGGAGGTTGACACCTTGTTCATTAAAGAATTCTTTTAGGTTTTCAGAGTTGAATTCGTTATCGGCAATTATTTTGGTGGGTTTGCCGAACTTTGAGAAGTGTTCCTCTAAAGTCTCTATTTTCTTTGTCCAATTTCTTATTGGCAAATAATATGCGTAAGCCTTTTTTGTAAGTTTATCTATTAACGTAAGGAATGGATGTTTCATGAAATAGTAAATGTCTATATGTAAAATTTCGTTCGGTCTCGTAGGCGTTTCACTAATTTCATATTTTTTTTTTAATTGGTTTCCTTTCGTATTTCGTCTCTAAGCATGACCTACAGTTATTTATGATTTTGGTTATTTCTTTAAATATATTTGGATAATAAAATACGTTCTTTAAGCTATGATACGTTTCAATTATTCCGCTATGCATGCTTTCTTTTGTGTGGTACAAGGATAATTGTTTATGAAGTTCGTCTATTGTTTTAATTTCTCTGGCTCTAAGAGTTGCTTTTATAAATCTGATATTTCTATCGTTACTAAATAATTCTATTAACAATTGTTGGATCTTATTAAATTCTGAATATGCGAGTTCTGTGTAAATTCCTGTTAAACCTGGTTTTATGAATCGTCTTAGTAAATCTATCCAATATTCTCTACTTTTGGTCATATCAACGTGAATGATTCGTCTTTTATTTAAAACTTCTATTTCCTGATCTACAACGTTTTCCAGTATTAATGGGGTCTTATATTTGTTAACTATTGTTTCCTTAATTGGAATATGGTCTAAAAGTTGTTGTTCTTGTGAGTGTATTGTTGCAATATCGGATACATTATCAATTGATACTTCTATGGAATTTTTTTCTAAATTATCTTCTGGTATCCTAGACAAAAAATCTGCAACTTTATTCTATTTGCCTTTTAGATATTCTATTTCGAATTGGTATTCTTGTAACTTAAGTAACCATCTCTGGTTTCTCTGGCTATTCCTTACCATTATACTTTTTATTCAAATATTTAATTGGTTGGTGATCTGTTATAATGCTAAACTTGTTTCCTCATAAATATGGTCTAAAATACGTAACAGCCCAAACTATCGCTAAAAAACTCTTTGTCGGTTACAGAATACTTCTTCTCATGGTCATTCAAAGATCGTGATGCGTAGCATACTGGTTGACCTTCTTGCGTTAGGACTGCCCCTATTGCATAATTGCTTGCATCAGTGTAAAGTGTGAAGGTTTTTTCGAAATTTGGAAATTTTAGTATAGGATGTTTCATAATATTAAGTTTCAATGTCTCGAATGATTGTATATATTCCGGATCATTGATATTAATCTTTGAGTCTTTTTTTAAATACTTTATCATAGGGTATGCTATTTTGGCATAGTCCTTAACAAATTTTCGATAGTATCCCGTCGCTCCTAAAAATGATTTTATTTGTGTTTCGGTTTTGGGAAGTTGATATTCTTCAATACATTTAATTTTGTTAGGATTCGGTTTCATGCCTTCCGATGTCAGGACATGTCCTAGAAATTCCGTATTTTTCTTCATAAAAGAACATTTATCGAATTGAATCTTCAGATTATGTTCACAAAGTTTTCTGAAAATTAAATTTAGTGATTGCAAATGTTCCTGGAGACTTGTTGAAAAAATTAGAATGTCGTCTAGGTAGACAACACAAATTTTATTAATGTACTCTCTTAATATATCGTTCATTAATCTTTGGAACGTTGCCGGCGCGTTTTTTAACCCAAAAGGCATTCTAAGATACTCATAGAGTCCATTAGGTGTCACGAAAGCCGTTTTTGCAATGTCCGCAGGATGAATTTTGATTTGGTGATATCCTTTTGCAAGGTCTATCGAAGAAAAATATTGGGCTCTACCCAATTTATCTAGGATACTCTCGATATTCGGGAGTGGGAACTTATCGTCAATTGTTATCAAATTTAACTTACGATAATCTACGCAAAGTCTAAACTTCTTTTTTCCTGAACTATCCATTTTCTTTTCTACTACTACAATTGGAGATGCGTATCTACTATTCGATTTCCTGATAATTCCTTGATTCTCCATCTCTTGTACTTGCCGCCTGACTTCTTCTTCGTGTTTCGGTGGTAATCTGTAAATTTTGGCATGTACTGATTGATCTACTGTTGTTTTTATCTCGTGCGTAATTGTGTCTGTATTTGTAAGCTGGTCACCCTCGTAATAAACTAATTTTTTAAATTTTTTTAATAAATTTTCTATAGCTTTTCTTTCTTCTGCATTTAAATAGTTTAAATCCATTTCTTTTCCCTCTCCTAAGAGCTCAAAACAATCAAATGTTATTTTTTTGTCTTCGGAATATAGTGGGATTCTTGTGCCGTTATTTAACACAAGCGTTTTACTATCAAAATCTAAAGTTTTGACAATTTTGCTGAGCAAATCCATACCGACCAGAATGTCGTATGGTTTTTCTCCTAAATTTCTTTTGTACCATCTTGTTTTACCGTTTGAATCGTAATTAAATTCTTTCGGTATCTTCGTTACTATTCTATCTACTGATTCTATTGTTGTATTATTAATCGTTTGAAGTTTCATATTTACTTTTTCGTAAAACTCAAAATTACTACAATCTACTGAACTGGAATTAATCATACTCATCGTGGAACCTGTGTCTATTAGTCCTTTATATATTTTTTGTTCAATAGTCAAATTTATATCCGAGGCCTATATTAGAAAAAACTCGGACTCTACGTTGTGAATCTCTTCATTTCGAGTCGTAGTTTGTTGATTTGTTGTCTGGTTTACAGACATTGGTGATGGGTTTTGTACTGAATTTCGTATTTGTCCAGACGGATTAAAAACGGGTTGGACATTCTGCCGATTCTGACCAGATGTACCCTGTCCAAAGCCATTTCTATTATTATAATTTTGTCTGTTATAATTTGAATTGAAATTATTATTATTTTGCCTACAATTATTATTATCTTGTCTGTCATAATTATTATTAAAGGAATTGTTATTCTGCCTGTTGTAATTTTGATTTGAGTTATTATTTTGTCTGAAGGGATTAGTATTATTGTCTCTCCAATTCCTACTGTTCTGTCTAAAAGGATTATTAATTGGGTTTTGTATACCACGCCTATCGTGACTAATAAATTCTCTTTCTATGTTGTTATTATCATATCCTACATAGGAGTACAGAATGTCTTTTATTAAATGTAAGTTATAAAGATCTTTGATTTCTCTAGATAAATTTCCTGACACTAACTGTTTGATTCTATTAATTAATAATGTATAAAAAGTTTGTTTTGCCTCTACAGGGTTAGTTTCATAAGTAGCAAATTGATTTATTTCTTGAGTTATTCTTTCAATTTTTTCATTTAAATCTTGAATTGAACTTACTTTAATATTACAAATTTTTCTCGATATGTCTTTGTAGCTGCAAATTGGCCGGAAGTGCTGCTTTAGGATTTCCTTTGTTGCTTCCCATCCTTCAGGTCTGTTGTTGAGAAGTAGCTCCTTCGCTCGTCCAATGATTTTTGTATTGTAAATCGCCTGCCAGATTTCTCTTCTTAGTGGTTCCTCTACGGAGTTGAGATGCGTTTCAACGCTTGCAAAGAATTGGCTGAGTGTCTCGTTCTTTCCTTCAAAAGTTGGTATGTGTTGAATTTCTTTACTTAGGTAGACTATTCTACTCGGCCTTTGGGCGTGTGGTGCGGCTAATGCCTCCAATACCTCCGCTAAACGGTTCATCATCTCCTCATTCATGATTTCTTGAATTTCTCTCCTCCAGAATCCGAGTGCTCTGTTACGTCGAATTGTTATTATTTTTTTTTTTTTCACTTTCACGTCAATGTTAATTTGACTTTCCACACACTGATTTTATATTTATTTTATATACCAGTTGTTAGGTTGAGTTAGGGTTTGACAATATTAGTTTGTTAAATACGCACTAACTAACGGATATATATGTTTTTATTTTCACGATGAATTTTAAAAATTATTCGCGTTAGCAACAATATGAGTTTGTCGCTCGTTCGTTCTCATGTGGATTCCTACAGTTTATAGAAATCCTACCGACTGCGCCACATAAATAATATAATGAGCCAATAAGCTTTTTAAAAAATGTGTATCTTTATTGACAGCTAGCTTACGACTAACAATATTTAATAATTAAAATTACATTCACATTTGGTTCTTGTTCTCAAACTGTTGTCTAAGCAGATTTGATTATTGTATTATTTTATTATATTATGGATACTAATTTATGTTGGGTTCAGGTTACTTAGCAAAGGAATGCAATGTATAAAAAATGCTCGTGCATTGAATAAAGTTAATGAACTTGATTTCCGTGGGAAATCAAGTTGAGAAATAAACTGAAATGTTATTTAGGATTTGGGGTAGCGAAAATGGACTGGATTTTGGAAGGTGTGGAATATGTAACTTTGGATGCCTTCAGTTCCGCAAATAAGGCTATGACGTCATTTTCGCTTGCAAAACGCTTAATTAGTTCTAGGAGGTCTGGTTGCGTTGATATCTTAATTCAAAGTAAATCCATTAAAATCGATTTTTTTGAGTTTTGAAAGTTTGCATGACTTTGGATGTCTACAGTTCCACAAATAAGGCTCGGAAGGCCTTGCGGTTTATTAACCGCTTAATCAGTTTTTGGAGAGCTATCCATTGCTGAAAACTAGAGCATTTTTTGGGCTCTGGTTGCAGAGAAATTTTGATTCAAAGTTAATATTTCTTGTTTCAACCCAAAAACAAAAAATCTTAATATGGCCATAACTTCCAAAATAAGGTTCGTAAGAGGTTGCGGTTAGCGTTGTTGAACAGATAACGGTCAGGTCTTTGCATTGCCATTCAAAACTCAACTTTTTTTTTTCCAATCGATTTTCGAAAAAAAGCATGGACTACCCCCTTATCACTAAAAATTAATTTTTTTACGAAAGTCTCTGGAACCCATTGAAACGTACATATATAGAAAGGTTTTGTCAAATGCAACCAGCACATCCAAAGCAAACCCTTTTATAATGTCTAGTTTTCGAGATATTTGCATTCAAAGTTATTTTTTTGAGTTATGGAGGCTTGCATGACTTTGGATGCCTACAGTTCCGCAAATAAGGCTATGACGTCATTTTTGCTTGCAAAACGCTTAATAAGTTTTTCAAGAGCTATCCATAGCTGAAAACTAGAACATTCTAGGAGGTCTGGTTGCGGAGATATCTTAATTCAAAGTAAATCCATTAAAATCGATTTTTTTGAGTTTTGAAAGTTTGCATGACTTTGGATGTCTACAGTTCCACAAATAAGGCTCGGAAGGCCTTGCGGTTTATTAGCCGCTTAATTAGTTTTTGGAGAGCTATCCATTGCTGAAAACTAGAGCATTGTTTGGGCTCTGGTTGCAGAGAAATTTTGATTCAAAGTTAATATTTCTTGTTTCAATCCAAAAACTAAAAATCTTAATATGGCCATAACTTCCAAAATAAGGCTCGTAAGAGGTTGCGGTTAGCGTTGTTGAACAGATAACGGTCAGGTCTTTGCATTGCCGTTCAAAACTCAACTTTTTTTTTCAATCGATTTTCGAAAAAAAGCATGGACTACCCCCTTATCACTAAAAATTAATTTTTTTACGAAAGTCTCTGGAACCCATTGAAACGTACATATATAGAAAGGTTTTGTCAAATGCAACCAGCACATCCAAAGCAAACCCTTTTATAATGTCTAGTTTTCGAGATATTTGCATTCAAAGTTATTTTTTTGAGTTATGAAGGCTTGTATGACTTTGGATGCCTACAGTTCCGCAAATAAGGCTATGACGTCATTTTCGCTTGCAAAACGCTTAATTAGTTTTTCAAGAGCTATCCATAGCTGACAACTAGAACATTCTAGGAGGTCTGGTTGCGGAGATATCTTAATTCAAAGTAAATCCATTAAAATCGATTTTTTTGAGTTTTGAAAGTTTGCATGACTTTGGATGTCTACAGTTCCACAAATAAGGCTCGGAAGGCCTTGCGGTTTATTAGCCGCTTAATCAGTTTTTGGAGAGCTATCCATTGCTGAAAACTAGAGCATTTTTTGGGCTCTGGTTGCAGAGAAATTTTGATTCAAAGTTAATATTTCTTGTTTCAACCCAAAAACTAAAAATCTTAATATGGCCATAACTTCCAAAATAAGGCTCGTAAGAGGTTGCGGTTAGCGTTGTTGAACAGATAACGGTCAGGTCTTTGCATTGCCGTTCAAAACTCAACTTTTTTTTTTCCAATCGATTTTCGAAAAAAAGCATGGACTACCCCCTTATCACTAAAAATTAATTTTTTTACGAAAGTCTCTGGAACCCATTGAAACGTACATATATAGAAAGGTTTTGTCAAATGCAACCAGCACATCCAAAGCAAACCCTTTTATAATGTCTAGTTTTCGAGATATTTGCATTCAAACTAAAGCATTGTTTGGGCTCTGGTTGCAGAGAAATTTTGATTCAAAGTTAATATTTCTTGTTTCAACCCAAAAACTAAAAATCTTAATATGGCCATAACTTCCAAAATAAGGCTCGTAAGAGGTTGCGGTTAGCGTTGTTGAACAGATAACGGTCAGGTCTTTGCATTGCCATTCAAAACTCAACTTTTTTTTTCCAATCGATTTTCGAAAAAAAGCATGGACTACCCCCTTATCACTAAAAATTAATTTTTTTACGAAAGTCTCTGGAACCCATTGAAACGTACATATATAGAAAGGTTTTGTCAAATGCAACCAGCACATCCAAAGCAAACCCTTTTATAATGTCTAGTTTTCGAGATATTTGCATTCAAAGTTATTTTTTTGAGTTATGAAGGCTTGTATGACTTTGGATGCCTACAGTTCCGCAAATAAGGCTATGACGTCATTTTCGCTTGCAAAACGCTTAATTAGTTTTTCAAGAGCTATCCATAGCTGAAAACTAGAACATTCTAGGAGGTCTGGTTGCGGAGATATCTTAATTCAAAGTAAATCCATTAAAATCGATTTTTTTGAGTTTTGAAAGTTTGCATGACTTTGGATGTCTACAGTTCCACAAATAAGGCTCGGAAGGTCTTGCGGTTTATTAACCGCTTAATCAGTTTTTGAAGAGCTATTTATTGCTGAAAACTAAAGCATTGTTTGGGCTCTGGTTGCAAAGAAATTTTGATTCAAAGTTAATATTTCTTGTTTCAACCCAAAAACTAAAAATCTTAATATGGCCATAACTTCCAAAATAAGGCTCGTAAGAGGTTGCGGTTAGCGTTGTTGAACAGATAACGGTCAGGTCTTTGCATTGCCATTCAAAACTCAACTTTTTTTTTCCAATCGATTTTCGAAAAAAAGCATGGACTACCCCCTTATCACTAAAAATTAATTTTTTTACGAAGTCTCTGGAACCCATTGAAACGTACATATATAGAAAGGTTTTGTCAAATGCAACCAGCACATCCAAAGCAAACCCTTTTATAATGTCTAGTTTTCGAGATATTTGCATTCAAACTAAAGCATTGTTTGGGCTCTGGTTGCAGAGAAATTTTGATTCAAAGTTAATATTTCTTGTTTCAACCCAAAAACTAAAAATCTTAATATGGCCATAACTTCCAAAATAAGGCTCGTAAGAGGTTGCGGTTAGCGTTGTTGAACAGATAACGGTCAGGTCTTTGCATTGCCATTCAAAACTCAACTTTTTTTTTCCAATCGATTTTCGAAAAAAAGCATGGACTACCCCCTTATCACTAAAAATTAATTTTTTTACGAAAGTCTCTGGAACCCATTGAAACGTACATATATAGAAAGGTTTTGTCAAATGCAACCAGCACATCCAAAGCAAACCCTTTTATAATGTCTAGTTTTCGAGATATTTGCATTCAAAGTTATTTTTTTGAGTTATGAAGGCTTGTATGACTTTGGATGCCTACAGTTCCGCAAATAAGGCTATGACGTCATTTTCGCTTGCAAAACGCTTAATTAGTTTTTCAAGAGCTATCCATAGCTGAAAACTAGAACATTCTAGGAGGTCTGGTTGCGGAGATATCTTAATTCAAAGTAAATCCATTAAAATCGATTTTTTTGAGTTTTGAAAGTTTGCATGACTTTGGATGTCTACAGTTCCACAAATAAGGCTCGGAAGGCCTTGCGGTTTATTAACCGCTTAATCAGTTTTTGAAGAGCTATTTATTGCTGAAAACTAAAGCATTGTTTGGGCTCTGGTTGCAAAGAAATTTTGATTCAAAGTTAATATTTCTTGTTTCAACCCAAAAACTAAAAATCTTAATATGGCCATAACTTCCAAAATAAGGCTCGTAAGAGGTTGCGGTTAGCGTTGTTGAACAGATAACGGTCAGGTCTTTGCATTGCCATTCAAAACTCAACTTTTTTTTTCCAATCGATTTTCGAAAAAAAGCATGGACTACCCCCTTATCACTAAAAATTAATTTTTTTACGAAAGTCTCTGGAACCCATTGAAACGTACATATATAGAAAGGTTTTGTCAAATGCAACCAGCACATCCAAAGCAAACCCTTTTATAATGTCTAGTTTTCGAGATATTTGCATTCAAACTAAAGCATTGTTTGGGCTCTGGTTGCAGAGAAATTTTGATTCAAAGTTAATATTTCTTGTTTCAACCCAAAAACTAAAAATCTTAATATGGCCATAACTTCCAAAATAAGGCTCGTAAGAGGTTGCGGTTAGCGTTGTTGAACAGATAACGGTCAGGTCTTTGCATTGCCATTCAAAACTCAACTTTTTTTTTCCAATCGATTTTCGAAAAAAAGCATGGACTACCCCCTTATCACTAAAAATTAATTTTTTTACGAAAGTCTCTGGAACCCATTGAAACGTACATATATAGAAAGGTTTTGTCAAATGCAACCAGCACATCCAAAGCAAACCCTTTTATAATGTCTAGTTTTCGAGATATTTGCATTCAAACTAAAGCATTGTTTGGGCTCTGGTTGCAGAGAAATTTTGATTCAAAGTTAATATTTCTTGTTTCAACCCAAAAACTAAAAATCTTAATATGGCCATAACTTCCAAAATAAGGCTCGTAAGAGGTTGCGGTTAGCGTTGTTGAACAGATAACGGTCAGGTCTTTGCATTGCCATTCAAAACTCAACTTTTTTTTTCCAATCGATTTTCGAAAAAAAGCATGGACTACCCCCTTATCACTAAAAATTAATTTTTTTACGAAAGTCTCTGGAACCCATTGAAACGTACATATATAGAAAGGTTTTGTCAAATGCAACCAGCACATCCAAAGCAAACCCTTTTATAATGTCTAGTTTTCGAGATATTTGCATTCAAAGTTATTTTTTTGAGTTATGAAGGCTTGTATGACTTTGGATGCCTACAGTTCCGCAAATAAGGCTATGACGTCATTTTCGCTTGCAAAACGCTTAATTAGTTTTTCAAGAGCTATCCATAGCTGAAAACTAGAACATTCTAGGAGGTCTGGTTGCGGAGATATCTTAATTCAAAGTAAATCCATTAAAATCGATTTTTTTGAGTTTTGAAAGTTTGCATGACTTTGGATGTCTACAGTTCCACAAATAAGGCTCGGAAGGCCTTGCGGTTTATTAACCGCTTAATCAGTTTTTGAAGAGCTATTTATTGCTGAAAACTAAAGCATTGTTTGGGCTCTGGTTGCAAAGAAATTTTGATTCAAAGTTAATATTTCTTGTTTCAACCCAAAAACTAAAAATCTTAATATGGCCATAACTTCCAAAATAAGGCTCGTAAGAGGTTGCGGTTAGCGTTGTTGAACAGATAACGGTCAGGTCTTTGCATTGCCATTCAAAACTCAACTTTTTTTTTTCCAATCGATTTTCGAAAAAAAGCATGGACTACCCCCTTATCACTAAAAATTAATTTTTTTACGAAAGTCTCTGGAACCCATTGAAACGTACATATATAGAAAGGTTTTGTCAAATGCAACCAGCACATCCAAAGCAAACCCTTTTATAATGTCTAGTTTTCGAGATATTTGCATTCAAACTAAAGCATTGTTTGGGCTCTGGTTGCAGAGAAATTTTGATTCAAAGTTAATATTTCTTGTTTCAACCCAAAAACTAAAAATCTTAATATGGCCATAACTTCCAAAATAAGGCTCGTAAGAGGTTGCGGTTAGCGTTGTTGAACAGATAACGGTCAGGTCTTTGCATTGCCATTCAAAACTCAACTTTTTTTTTCCAATCGATTTTCGAAAAAAAGCATGGACTACCCCCTTATCACTAAAAATTAATTTTTTTAAGAAAGTCTCTGGAACCCATTGAAACGTACATATATAGAAAGGTTTTGTCAAATGCAACCAGCACATCCAAAGCAAACCCTTTTATAATGTCTAGTTTTCGAGATATTTGCATTCAAAGTAATTTTTTGAGTTATGAAGGCTTGTATGACTTTGGATGCCTACAGTTCCGCAAATAAGGCTATGACGTCATTTTCGCTTGCAAAACGCTTAATTAGTTTTTTAAGAGCTATCCATAGCTGAAAACTAGAACATTCTAGGAGGTCTGGTTGCGGAGATATCTTAATTCATAGTAAATCCATTAAAATCGATTTTTTTGAGTTTTGAAAGTTTGCATGACTTTGGATGTCTACAGTTCCACAAATAAGGCTCGGAAGGCCTTGCGGTTTATTAACCGCTTAATCAGTTTTTGAAGAGCTATTTATTGCTGAAAACTAAAGCATTGTTTGGGCTCTGGTTGCAGAGAAATTTTGATTCAAAGTTAATATTTCTTGTTTCAACCCAAAAACTAAAAATCTTAATATGGCCATAACTTCCAAAATAAGGCTCGTAAGAGGTTGCGGTTAGCGTTGTTGAACAGATAACGGTCAGGTCTTTGCATTGCCATTCAAAACTCAACTTTTTTTTTCCAATCGATTTTCGAAAAAAAGCATGGACTACCCCCTTATCACTAAAAATTAATTTTTTTACGAAAGTCTCTGGAACCCATTGAAACGTACATATATAGAAAGGTTTTGTCAAATGCAACCAGCACATCCAAAGCAAACCCTTTTATAATGTCTAGTTTTCGAGATATTTGCATTCAAAGTTATTTTTTTGAGTTATGAAGGCTTGTATGACTTTGGATGCCTACAGTTCCGCAAATAAGGCTATGACGTCATTTTCGCTTGCAAAACGCTTAATTAGTTTTTCAAGAGCTATCCATAGCTGAAAACTAGAACATTCTAGGAGGTCTGGTTGCGGAGATATCTTAATTCATAGTAAATCCATTAAAATCGATTTTTTTGAGTTTTGAAAGTTTGCATGACTTTGGATGTCTACAGTTCCACAAATAAGGCTCGGAAGGCCTTGCGGTTTATTAACCGCTTAATCAGTTTTTGAAGAGCTATTTATTGCTGAAAACTAAAGCATTGTTTGGGCTCTGGTTGCAGAGAAATTTTGATTCAAAGTTAATATTTCTTGTTTCAACCCAAAAACTAAAAATCTTAATATGGCCATAACTTCCAAAATAAGGCTCGTAAGAGGTTGCGGTTAGCGTTGTTGAACAGATAACGGTCAGGTCTTTGCATTGCCATTCAAAACTCAACTTTTTTTTTTCCAATCGATTTTCGAAAAAAAGCATGGACTACCCCCTTATCACTAAAAATTAATTTTTTTACGAAAGTCTCTGGAACCCATTGAAACGTACATATATAGAAAGGTTTTGTCAAATGCAACCAGCACATCCAAAGCAAACCCTTTTATAATGTCTAGTTTTCGAGATATTTGCATTCAAAGTTATTTTTTTGAGTTATGAAGGCTTGTATGACTTTGGATGCCTACAGTTCCGCAAATAAGGCTATGACGTCATTTTCGCTTGCAAAACGCTTAATTAGTTTTTCAAGAGCTATCCATAGCTGAAAACTAGAACATTCTAGGAGGTCTGGTTGCGGAGATATCTTAATTCAAAGTAAATACATTAAAATCGATTTTTTTTGAGTTTTGAAAGTTTGCATGACTTTGGATGTCTACAGTTCCACAAATAAGGCTCGGAAGGCCTTGCGGTTTATTAACCGCTTAATCAGTTTTTGAAGAGCTATTTATTGCTGAAAACTAAAGCATTGTTTGGGCTCTGGTTGCAGAGAAATTTTGATTCAAAGTTAATATTTCTTGTTTCAACCCAAAAACTAAAAATCTTAATATGGCCATAACTTCCAAAATAAGGCTCGTAAGAGGTTGCGGTTAGCGTTGTTGAACAGATAACGGTCAGGTCTTTGCATTGCCATTCAAAACTCAACTTTTTTTTTTCCAATCGATTTTCGAAAAAAAGCATGGACTACCCCCTTATCACTAAAAATTAATTTTTTTACGAAAGTCTCTGGAACCCATTGAAACGTACATATATAGAAAGGTTTTGTCAAATGCAACCAGCACATCCAAAGCAAACCCTTTTATAATGTCTAGTTTTCGAGATATTTGCATTCAAAGTTATTTTTTTGAGTTATGAAGGCTTGTATGACTTTGGATGCCTACAGTTCCGCAAATAAGGCTATGACGTCATTTTCGCTTGCAAAACGCTTAATTAGTTTTTCAAGAGCTATCCACAGCTGAAAACTAGAACATTCTAGGAGGTCTGGTTGCGGAGATATCTTAATTCAAAGTAAATCCATTAAAATCGATTTTTTTGAGTTTTGAAAGTTTGCATGACTTTGGATGTCTACAGTTCCACAAATAAGGCTCGGAAGGCCTTGCGGTTTATTAACCGCTTAATCAGTTTTTAGAGAGCTATCCATTGCTGAGAACTAGAGCATTTTTTGGGCTTTGGTTGCAGAGAAATTTTGATTCAAAGTTAATATTTCTTGTTTCAACCCAAAAACTAAACATCTTAATATGGCCATAACTTCCAAAATAAGGCTCGTAAGAGGTTGCGGTTAGCGTTGTTGAACAGATAACGGTCAGGTCTTTGCATTGCCGTTCAAAACTCAACTTTTTTTTTCCAATCGATTTTCGAAAAAAAGCATGGACTACCCCCTTATCACTAAAAATTAATTTTTTTACGAAAGTCTCTGGAACCCATTGAAACGTACATATATAGAAAGGTTTTGTCAAATGCAACCAGCACATCCAAAGCAAACCCTTTTATAATGTCTAGTTTTCGAGATATTTGCATTCAAAGTTATTTTTTTGAGTTATGAAGGCTTGTATGACTTTGGATGCCTACAGTTCCGCAAATAAGGCTATGACGTCATTTTCGCTTGCAAAACGCTTAATTAGTTTTTCAAGAGCTATCCATAGCTGAAAACTAGAACATTCTAGGAGGTCTGGTTGCGGAGATATCTTAATTCAAAGTAAATCCATTAAAATCGATTTTTTTGAGTTTTGAAAGTTTGCATGACTTTGGATGTCTACAGTTCCACAAATAAGGCTCGGAAGGCCTTGCGGTTTATTAACCGCTTAATCAGTTTTTGAAGAGCTATTTATTGCTGAAAACTAAAGCATTGTTTGGGCTCTGGTTGCAGAGAAATTTTGATTCAAAGTTAATATTTCTTGTTTCAACCCAAAAACTAAAAATCTTAATATGGCCATAACTTCCAAAATAAGGCTCGTAAGAGGTTGCGGTTAGCGTTGTTGAACAGATAACGGTCAGGTCTTTGCATTGCCATTCAAAACTCAACTTTTTTTTTTCCAATCGATTTTCGAAAAAAAGCATGGACTACCCCCTTATCACTAAAAATTAATTTTTTTACGAAAGTCTCTGGAACCCATTGAAACGTACATATATAGAAAGGTTTTGTCAAATGCAACCAGCACATCCAAAGCAAACCCTTTTATAATGTCTAGTTTTCGAGATATTTGCATTCAAAGTTATTTTTTTGAGTTATGAAGGCTTGTATGACTTTGGATGCCTACAGTTCCGCAAATAAGGCTATGACGTCATTTTCGCTTGCAAAACGCTTAATTAGTTTTTCAAGAGCTATCCATAGCTGAAAACTAGAACATTCTAGGAGGTCTGGTTGCGGAGATATCTTAATTCAAAGTAAATACATTAAAATCGATTTTTTTTTGAGTTTTGAAAGTTTGCATGACTTTGGATGTCTACAGTTCCACAAATAAGGCTCGGAAGGCCTTGCGGTTTATTAACCGCTTAATCAGTTTTTGAAGAGCTATTTATTGCTGAAAACTAAAGCATTGTTTGGGCTCTGGTTGCAGAGAAATTTTGATTCAAAGTTAATATTTCTTGTTTCAACCCAAAAACTAAAAATCTTAATATGGCCATAACTTCCAAAATAAGGCTCGTAAGAGGTTGCGGTTAGCGTTGTTGAACAGATAACGGTCAGGTCTTTGCATTGCCATTCAAAACTCAACTTTTTTTTTTCCAATCGATTTTCGAAAAAAAGCATGGACTACCCCCTTATCACTAAAAATTAATTTTTTTACGAAAGTCTCTGGAACCCATTGAAACGTACATATATAGAAAGGTTTTGTCAAATGCAACCAGCACATCCAAAGCAAACCCTTTTATAATGTCTAGTTTTCGAGATATTTGCATTCAAAGTTATTTTTTTGAGTTATGAAGGCTTGTATGACTTTGGATGCCTACAGTTCCGCAAATAAGGCTATGACGTCATTTTCGCTTGCAAAACGCTTAATTAGTTTTTCAAGAGCTATCCACAGCTGAAAACTAGAACATTCTAGGAGGTCTGGTTGCGGAGATATCTTAATTCAAAGTAAATCCATTAAAATCGATTTTTTTGAGTTTTGAAAGTTTGCATGACTTTGGATGTCTACAGTTCCACAAATAAGGCTCGGAAGGCCTTGCGGTTTATTAACCGCTTAATCAGTTTTTAGAGAGCTATCCATTGCTGAGAACTAGAGCATTTTTTGGGCTTTGGTTGCAGAGAAATTTTGATTCAAAGTTAATATTTCTTGTTTCAACCCAAAAACTAAACATCTTAATATGGCCATAACTTCCAAAATAAGGCTCGTAAGAGGTTGCGGTTAGCGTTGTTGAACAGATAACGGTCAGGTCTTTGCATTGCCGTTCAAAACTCAACTTTTTTTTTCCAATCGATTTTCGAAAAAAAGCATGGACTACCCCCTTATCACTAAAAATTAATTTTTTTACGAAAGTCTCTGGAACCCATTGAAACGTACATATATAGAAAGGTTTTGTCAAATGCAACCAGCACATCCAAAGCAAACCCTTTTATAATGTCTAGTTTTCGAGATATTTGCATTCAAAGTTATTTTTTTGAGTTATGAAGGCTTGTATGACTTTGGATGCCTACAGTTCCGCAAATAAGGCTATGACGTCATTTTCGCTTGCAAAACGCTTAATTAGTTTTTCAAGAGCTATCCATAGCTGAAAACTAGAACATTCTAGGAGGTCTGGTTGCGGAGATATCTTAATTCAAAGTAAATCCATTAAAATCGATTTTTTTGAGTTTTGAAAGTTTGCATGACTTTGGATGTCTACAGTTCCACAAATAAGGCTCGGAAGGCCTTGCGGTTTATTAGCCGCTTAATCAGTTTTTGGAGAGCTATCCATTGATGAAAACTAGAGCATTTTTTGGGCTCTGGTTGCAGAGAAATTTTGATTCAAAGTTAATATTTCTTGTTTCAACCCAAAAACTAAAAATCTTAATATGGCCATAACTTCCAAAATAAGGCTCGTAAGAGGTTGCGGTTAGCGTTGTTGAACAGATAACGGTCAGGTCTTTGCATTGCCATTCAAAACTCAACTTTTTTTTTTCCAATCGATTTTCGAAAAAAAGCATGGACTACCCCCTTATCACTAAAAATTAATTTTTTTACGAAAGTCTCTGGAACCCATTGAAACGTACATATATAGAAAGGTTTTGTCAAATGCAACCAGCACATCCAAAGCAAACCCTTTTATAATGTCTAGTTTTCGAGATATTTGCATTCAAAGTTATTTTTTTGAGTTATGAAGGCTTGTATGACTTTGGATGCCTACAGTTCCGCAAATAAGGCTATGACGTCATTTTCGCTTGCAAAACGCTTAATTAGTTTTTCAAGAGCTATCCATAGCTGAAAACTAGAACATTCTAGGAGGTCTGGTTGCGGAGATATCTTAATTCAAAGTAAATCCATTAAAATCGATTTTTTTGAGTTTTGAAAGTTTGCATGACTTTGGATGTCTACAGTTCCACAAATAAGGCTCGGAAGGCCTTGCGGTTTATTAACCGCTTAATCAGTTTTTGAAGAGCTATTTATTGCTGAAAACTAAAGCATTGTTTGGGCTCTGGTTGCAGAGAAATTTTGATTCAAAGTTAATATTTCTAGTTTCAACCCAAAAACTAAAAATCTTAATATGGCCATAACTTCCAAAATAAGGCTCGTAAGAGGTTGCGGTTAGCGTTGTTGAACAGATAACGGTCAGGTCTTTGCATTGCCATTCAAAACTCAACTTTTTTTTTCCAATCGATTTTCGAAAAAAAGCATGGACTACCCCCTTATCACTAAAAATTAATTTTTTTACGAAAGTCTCTGGAACCCATTGAAACGTACATATATAGAAAGGTTTTGTCAAATGCAACCAGCACATCCAAAGCAAACCATTTTATAATGTCTAGTTTTCGAGATATTTGCATTCAAAGTTATTTTTTTGAGTTATGAAGGCTTGTATGACTTTGGATGCCTACAGTTCCGCAAATAAGGCTATGCTATGACGTCATTTTCGCTTGCAAAACGCTTAATTAGTTTTTCAAGAGCTATCCATAGCTGAAAACTAGAACATTCTAGGAGGTCTGGTTGCGGAGATATCTTAATTCAAAGTAAATCCATTAAAATCGATTTTTTTGAGTTTTGAAAGTTTGCATGACTTTGGATGTCTACAGTTCCACAAATAAGGCTCGGAAGGCCTTGCGGTTTATTAACCGCTTAATCAGTTTTTGAAGAGCTATTTATTGCTGAAAACTAAAGCATTGTTTGGGCTCTGGTTGCAGAGAAATTTTGATTCAAAGTTAATATTTCTTGTTTCAACCCAAAAACTAAAAATCTTAATATGGCCATAACTTCCAAAATAAGGCTCGTAAGAGGTTGCGGTTAGCGTTGTTGAACAGATAACGGTCAGGTCTTTGCATTGCCATTCAAAACTCAACTTTTTTTTTCCAATCGATTTTCGAAAAAAAGCATTGACTACCCCCTTATCACTAAAAATTAATTTTTTTACGAAAGTCTCTGGAACCCATTGAAACGTACATATATAGAATGGTTTTGTCAAATGCAACCAGCACATCCAAAGCAAACCCTTTTATAATGTCTAGTTTTCGAGATATTTGCATTCAAAGTTATTTTTTTGAGTTATGAAGGCTTGTATGACTTTGGATGCCTACAGTTCCGCAAATAAGGCTATGACGTCATTTTCGCTTGCAAAACGCTTAATTAGTTTTTCAAGAGCTATCCATAGCTGAAAACTAGAACATTCTAGGAGGTCTGGTTGCGGAGATATCTTAATTCAAAGTAAATCCATTAAAATCGATTTTTTTGAGTTTTGAAAGTTTGCATGACTTTGGATGTCTACAGTTCCACAAATAAGGCTCGGAAGGCCTTGCGGTTTATTAACCGCTTAATCAGTTTTTGAAGAGCTATTTATTGCTGAAAACTAAAGCATTGTTTGGGCTCTGGTTGCAGAGAAATTTTGATTCAAAGTTAATATTTCTTGTTTCAACCCAAAAACTAAAAATCTTAATATGGCCATAACTTCCAAAATAAGGCTCGTAAGAGGTTGCGGTTAGCGTTGTTGAACAGATAACGGTCAGGTCTTTGCATTGCCATTCAAAACTCAACTTTTTTTTTCCAATCGATTTTCGAAAAAAAGCATGGACTACCCCCTTATCACTAAAAATTAATTTTTTTACGAAAGTCTCTGGAACCCATTGAAACGTACATATATAGAAAGGTTTTGTCAAATGCAACCAGCACATCCAAAGCAAACCATTTTATAATGTCTAGTTTTCGAGATATTTGCATTCAAAGTTATTTTTTTGAGTTATGAAGGCTTGTATGACTTTGGATGCCTACAGTTCCGCAAATAAGGCTATGCTATGACGTCATTTTCGCTTGCAAAACGCTTAATTAGTTTTTCAAGAGCTATCCATAGCTGAAAACTAGAACATTCTAGGAGGTCTGGTTGCGGAGATATCTTAATTCAAAGTAAATCCATTAAAATCGATTTTTTTGAGTTTTGAAAGTTTGCATGACTTTGGATGTCTACAGTTCCACAAATAAGGCTCGGAAGGCCTTGCGGTTTATTAACCGCTTAATCAGTTTTTGAAGAGCTATTTATTGCTGAAAACTAAAGCATTGTTTGGGCTCTGGTTGCAGAGAAATTTTGATTCAAAGTTAATATTTCTTGTTTCAACCCAAAAACTAAAAATCTTAATATGGCCATAACTTCCAAAATAAGGCTCGTAAGAGGTTGCGGTTAGCGTTGTTGAACAGATAACGGTCAGGTCTTTGCATTGCCATTCAAAACTCAACTTTTTTTTTCCAATCGATTTTCGAAAAAAAGCATTGACTACCCTTATCACTAAAAATTAATTTTTTTACGAAAGTCTCTGGAACCCATTGAAACGTACATATATAGAATGGTTTTGTCAAATGCAACCAGCACATCCAAAGCAAACCCTTTTATAATGTCTAGTTTTCGAGATATTTGCATTCAAAGTTATTTTTTTGAGTTATGAAGGCTTGTATGACTTTGGATGCCTACAGTTCCGCAAATAAGGCTATGACGTCATTTTCGCTTGCAAAACGCTTAATTAGTTTTTCAAGAGCTATCCATAGCTGAAAACTAGAACATTCTAGGAGGTCTGGTTGCGGAGATATCTTAATTCAAAGTAAATCCATTAAAATCGATTTTTTTGAGTTTTGAAAGTTTGCATGACTTTGGATGTCTACAGTTCCACAAATAAGGCTCGGAAGGCCTTGCGGTTTATTAACCGCTTAATCAGTTTTTGAAGAGCTATTTATTGCTGAAAACTAAAGCATTGTTTGGGCTCTGGTTGCAAAGAAATTTTGATTCAAAGTTAATATTTCTTGTTTCAACCCAAAAACTAAAAATCTTAATATGGCCATAACTTCCAAAATAAGGCTCGTAAGAGGTTGCGGTTAGCGTTGTTGAACAGATAACGGTCAGGTCTTTGCATTGCCATTCAAAACTCAACTTTTTTTTTCCAATCGATTTTCGAAAAAAAGCATTGACTGCATTGCCATTCAAAACTCAACTTTTTTTTTCCAATCGATTTTCGAAAAAAAGCATGGACTACCCCCTTATCACTAAAAATTAATTTTTTTACGAAAGTCTCTGGAACCCATTGAAACGTACATATATAGAAAGGTTTTGTCAAATGCAACCAGCACATCCAAAGCAAACCATTTTATAATGTCTAGTTTTCGAGATATTTGCATTCAAAGTTATTTTTTTGAGTTATGAAGGCTTGTATGACTTTGGATGCCTACAGTTCCGCAAATAAGGCTATGCTATGACGTCATTTTCGCTTGCAAAACGCTTAATTAGTTTTTCAAGAGCTATCCATAGCTGAAAACTAGAACATTCTAGGAGGTCTGGTTGCGGAGATATCTTAATTCAAAGTAAATCCATTAAAATCGATTTTTTTGAGTTTTGAAAGTTTGCATGACTTTGGATGTCTACAGTTCCACAAATAAGGCTCGGAAGGCCTTGCGGTTTATTAACCGCTTAATCAGTTTTTGAAGAGCTATTTATTGCTGAAAACTAAAGCATTGTTTGGGCTCTGGTTGCAGAGAAATTTTGATTCAAAGTTAATATTTCTTGTTTCAACCCAAAAACTAAAAATCTTAATATGGCCATAACTTCCAAAATAAGGCTCGTAAGAGGTTGCGGTTAGCGTTGTTGAACAGATAACGGTCAGGTCTTTGCATTGCCATTCAAAACTCAACTTTTTTTTTCCAATCGATTTTCGAAAAAAAGCATTGACTACCCCCTTATCACTAAAAATTAATTTTTTTACGAAAGTCTCTGGAACCCATTGAAACGTACATATATAGAATGGTTTTGTCAAATGCAACCAGCACATCCAAAGCAAACCCTTTTATAATGTCTAGTTTTCGAGATATTTGCATTCAAAGTTATTTTTTTGAGTTATGAAGGCTTGTATGACTTTGGATGCCTACAGTTCCGCAAATAAGGCTATGACGTCATTTTCGCTTGCAAAACGCTTAATTAGTTTTTCAAGAGCTATCCATAGCTGAAAACTAGAACATTCTAGGAGGTCTGGTTGCGGAGATATCTTAATTCAAAGTAAATCCATTAAAATCGATTTTTTTGAGTTTTGAAAGTTTGCATGACTTTGGATGTCTACAGTTCCACAAATAAGGCTCGGAAGGCCTTGCGGTTTATTAACCGCTTAATCAGTTTTTGAAGAGCTATTTATTGCTGAAAACTAAAGCATTGTTTGGGCTCTGGTTGCAAAGAAATTTTGATTCAAAGTTAATATTTCTTGTTTCAACCCAAAAACTAAAAATCTTAATATGGCCATAACTTCCAAAATAAGGCTCGTAAGAGGTTGCGGTTAGCGTTGTTGAACAGATAACGGTCAGGTCTTTGCATTGCCATTCAAAACTCAACTTTTTTTTTCCAATCGATTTTCGAAAAAAAGCATTGACTACCCCCTTATCACTAAAAATTAATTTTTTTACGAAAGTCTCTGGAACCCATTGAAACGTACATATATAGAATGGTTTTGTCAAATGCAACCAGCACATCCAAAGCAAACCCTTTTATAATGTCTAGTTTTCGAGATATTTGCATTCAAAGTTATTTTTTTGAGTTATGAAGGCTTGTATGACTTTGGATGCCTACAGTTCCGCAAATAAGGCTATGACGTCATTTTCGCTTGCAAAACGCTTAATTAGTTTTTCAAGAGCTATCCATAGCTGAAAACTAGAACATTCTAGGAGGTCTGGTTGCGGAGATATCTTAATTCAAAGTAAATCCATTAAAATCGATTTTTTTGAGTTTTGAAAGTTTGCATGACTTTGGATGTCTACAGTTCCACAAATAAGGCTCGGAAGGCCTTGCGGTTTATTAACCGCTTAATCAGTTTTTGAAGAGCTATTTATTGCTGAAAACTAAAGCATTGTTTGGGCTCTGGTTGCAGAGAAATTTTGATTCAAAGTTAATATTTCTTGTTTCAACCCAAAAACTAAAAATCTTAATATGGCCATAACTTCCAAAATAAGGCTCGTAAGAGGTTGCGGTTAGCGTTGTTGAACAGATAACGGTCAGGTCTTTGCATTGCCATTCAAAACTCAACTTTTTTTTTCCAATCGATTTTCGAAAAAAAGCATGGACTACCCCCTTATCACTAAAAATTAATTTTTTTACGAAAGTCTCTGGAACCCATTGAAACGTACATATATAGAAAGGTTTTGTCAAATGCAACCAGCACATCCAAAGCAAACCATTTTATAATGTCTAGTTTTCGAGATATTTGCATTCAAAGTTATTTTTTTGAGTTATGAAGGCTTGTATGACTTTGGATGCCTACAGTTCCGCAAATAAGGCTATGCTATGACGTCATTTTCGCTTGCAAAACGCTTAATTAGTTTTTCAAGAGCTATCCATAGCTGAAAACTAGAACATTCTAGGAGGTCTGGTTGCGGAGATATCTTAATTCAAAGTAAATCCATTAAAATCGATTTTTTTGAGTTTTGAAAGTTTGCATGACTTTGGATGTCTACAGTTCCACAAATAAGGCTCGGAAGGCCTTGCGGTTTATTAACCGCTTAATCAGTTTTTGAAGAGCTATTTATTGCTGAAAACTAAAGCATTGTTTGGGCTCTGGTTGCAGAGAAATTTTGATTCAAAGTTAATATTTCTTGTTTCAACCCAAAAACTAAAAATCTTAATATGGCCATAACTTCCAAAATAAGGCTCGTAAGAGGTTGCGGTTAGCGTTGTTGAACAGATAACGGTCAGGTCTTTGCATTGCCATTCAAAACTCAACTTTTTTTTTCCAATCGATTTTCGAAAAAAAGCATTGACTACCCCCTTATCACTAAAAATTAATTTTTTTACGAAAGTCTCTGGAACCCATTGAAACGTACATATATAGAATGGTTTTGTCAAATGCAACCAGCACATCCAAAGCAAACCCTTTTATAATGTCTAGTTTTCGAGATATTTGCATTCAAAGTTATTTTTTTGAGTTATGAAGGCTTGTATGACTTTGGATGCCTACAGTTCCGCAAATAAGGCTATGACGTCATTTTCGCTTGCAAAACGCTTAATTAGTTTTTCAAGAGCTATCCATAGCTGAAAACTAGAACATTCTAGGAGGTCTGGTTGCGGAGATATCTTAATTCAAAGTAAATCCATTAAAATCGATTTTTTTGAGTTTTGAAAGTTTGCATGACTTTGGATGTCTACAGTTCCACAAATAATCAGTTTTTGAAGAGCTATTTATTGCTGAAAACTAAAGCATTGTTTGGGCTCTGGTTGTCAAATGCAACCAGCACATCCAAAGCAAACCCTTTTATAATGTCTAGTTTTCGAGATATTTGCATTCAAAGTTATTTTTTTGAGTTATGAAGGCTTGTATGACTTTGGATGCCTACAGTTCCGCAAATAAGGCTATGACGTCATTTTCGCTTGCAAAACGCTTAATTAGTTTTTCAAGAGCTATCCATAGCTGAAAACTAGAACATTCTAGGAGGTCTGGTTGCGGAGATATCTTAATTCAAAGTAAATCCATTAAAATCGATTTTTTTGAGTTTTGAAAGTTTGCATGACTTTGGATGTCTACAGTTCCACAAATAAGGCTCGGAAGGCCTTGCGGTTTATTAACCGCTTAATCAGTTTTTGAAGAGCTATTTATTGCTGAAAACTAAAGCATTGTTTGGGCTTTGGTTGCAGAGAAATTTTGATTCAAAGTTAATATTTCTTGTTTCAACCCAAAAACTAAACATCTTAATATGGCCATAACTTCCAAAATAAGGCTCGTAAGAGGTTGCGGTTAGCGTTGTTGAACAGATAACGGTCAGGTCTTTGCATTGCCGTTCAAAACTCAACTTTTTTTTTCCAATCGATTTTCGAAAAAAAGCATGGACTACCCCCTTATCACTAAAAATTAATTTTTTTACGAAAGTCTCTGGAACCCATTGAAACGTACATATATAGAAAGGTTTTGTCAAATGCAACCAGCACATCCAAAGCAAACCATTTTATAATGTCTAGTTTTCGAGATATTTGCATTCAAAGTTATTTTTTTGAGTTATGAAGGCTTGTATGACTTTGGATGCCTACAGTTCCGCAAATAAGGCTATGCTATGACGTCATTTTCGCTTGCAAAACGCTTAATTAGTTTTTCAAGAGCTATCCATAGCTGAAAACTAGAACATTCTAGGAGGTCTGGTTGCGGAGATATCTTAATTCAAAGTAAATCCATTAAAATCGATTTTTTTGAGTTTTGAAAGTTTGCATGACTTTGGATGTCTACAGTTCCACAAATAAGGCTCGGAAGGCCTTGCGGTTTATTAACCGCTTAATCAGTTTTTGAAGAGCTATTTATTGCTGAAAACTAAAGCATTGTTTGGGCTCTGGTTGCAGAGAAATTTTGATTCAAAGTTAATATTTCTTGTTTCAACCCAAAAACTAAAAATCTTAATATGGCCATAACTTCCAAAATAAGGCTCGTAAGAGGTTGCGGTTAGCGTTGTTGAACAGATAACGGTCAGGTCTTTGCATTGCCATTCAAAACTCAACTTTTTTTTTCCAATCGATTTTCGAAAAAAAGCATGGACTACCCCCTTATCACTAAAAATTAATTTTTTTACGAAAGTCTCTGGAACCCATTGAAACGTACATATATAGAAAGGTTTTGTCAAATGCAACCAGCACATCCAAAGCAAACCATTTTATAATGTCTAGTTTTCGAGATATTTGCATTCAAAGTTATTTTTTTGAGTTATGAAGGCTTGTATGACTTTGGATGCCTACAGTTCCGCAAATAAGGCTATGCTATGACGTCATTTTCGCTTGCAAAACGCTTAATTAGTTTTTCAAGAGCTATCCATAGCTGAAAACTAGAACATTCTAGGAGGTCTGGTTGCGGAGATATCTTAATTCAAAGTAAATCCATTAAAATCGATTTTTTTGAGTTTTGAAAGTTTGCATGACTTTGGATGTCTACAGTTCCACAAATAAGGCTCGGAAGGCCTTGCGGTTTATTAACCGCTTAATCAGTTTTTGAAGAGCTATTTATTGCTGAAAACTAAAGCATTGTTTGGGCTCTGGTTGCAGAGAAATTTTGATTCAAAGTTAATATTTCTTGTTTCAACCCAAAAACTAAAAATCTTAATATGGCCATAACTTCCAAAATAAGGCTCGTAAGAGGTTGCGGTTAGCGTTGTTGAACAGATAACGGTCAGGTCTTTGCATTGCCGTTCAAAACTCAACTTTTTTTTTCCAATCGATTTTCGAAAAAAAGCATGGACTACCCCCTTATCACTAAAAATTAATTTTTTTACGAAAGTCTCTGGAACCCATTGAAACGTACATATATAGAAAGGTTTTGTCAAATGCAACCAGCACATCCAAAGCAAACCATTTTATAATGTCTAGTTTTCGAGATATTTGCATTCAAAGTTATTTTTTTGAGTTATGAAGGCTTGTATGACTTTGGATGCCTACAGTTCCGCAAATAAGGCTATGCTATGACGTCATTTTCGCTTGCAAAACGCTTAATTAGTTTTTCAAGAGCTATCCATAGCTGAAAACTAGAACATTCTAGGAGGTCTGGTTGCGGAGATATCTTAATTCAAAGTAAATCCATTAAAATCGATTTTTTTGAGTTTTGAAAGTTTGCATGACTTTGGATGTCTACAGTTCCACAAATAAGGCTCGGAAGGCCTTGCGGTTTATTAACCGCTTAATCAGTTTTTGAAGAGCTATTTATTGCTGAAAACTAAAGCATTGTTTGGGCTCTGGTTGCAGAGAAATTTTGATTCAAAGTTAATATTTCTTGTTTCAACCCAAAAACTAAAAATCTTAATATGGCCATAACTTCCAAAATAAGGCTCGTAAGAGGTTGCGGTTAGCGTTGTTGAACAGATAACGGTCAGGTCTTTGCATTGCCGTTCAAAACTCAACTTTTTTTTTCCAATCGATTTTCGAAAAAAAGCATGGACTACCCCCTTATCACTAAAAATTAATTTTTTTACGAAAGTCTCTGGAACCCATTGAAACGTACATATATAGAAAGGTTTTGTCAAATGCAACCAGCACATCCAAAGCAAACCCTTTTATAATGTCTAGTTTTCGAGATATTTGCATTCAAAGTTATTTTTTTGAGTTATGAAGGCTTGTATGACTTTGGATGCCTACAGTTCCGCAAATAAGGCTATGACGTCATTTTCGCTTGCAAAACGCTTAATTAGTTTTTCAAGAGCTATCCACAGCTGAAAACTAGAACATTCTAGGAGGTCTGGTTGCGGAGATATCTTAATTCAAAGTAAATCCATTAAAATCGATTTTTTTGAGTTTTGAAAGTTTGCATGACTTTGGATGTCTACAGTTCCACAAATAAGGCTCGGAAGGCCTTGCGGTTTATTAACCGCTTAATCAGTTTTTAGAGAGCTATCCATTGCTGAGAACTAGAGCATTTTTTGGGCTTTGGTTGCAGAGAAATTTTGATTCAAAGTTAATATTTCTTGTTTCAACCCAAAAACTAAACATCTTAATATGGCCATAACTTCCAAAATAAGGCTCGTAAGAGGTTGCGGTTAGCGTTGTTGAACAGATAACGGTCAGGTCTTTGCATTGCCGTTCAAAACTCAACTTTTTTTTTCCAATCGATTTTCGAAAAAAAGCATGGACTACCCCCTTATCACTAAAAATTAATTTTTTTACGAAAGTCTCTGGAACCCATTGAAACGTACATATATAGAAAGGTTTTGTCAAATGCAACCAGCACATCCAAAGCAAACCCTTTTATAATGTCTAGTTTTCGAGATATTTGCATTCAAAGTTATTTTTTTGAGTTATGAAGGCTTGTATGACTTTGGATGCCTACAGTTCCGCAAATAAGGCTATGACGTCATTTTCGCTTGCAAAACGCTTAATTAGTTTTTCAAGAGCTATCCATAGCTGAAAACTAGAACATTCTAGGAGGTCTGGTTGCGGAGATATCTTAATTCAAAGTAAATCCATTAAAATCGATTTTTTTGAGTTTTGAAAGTTTGCATGACTTTGGATGTCTACAGTTCCACAAATAAGGCTCGGAAGGCCTTGCGGTTTATTAGCCGCTTAATCAGTTTTTGGAGAGCTATCCATTGATGAAAACTAGAGCATTTTTTGGGCTCTGGTTGCAGAGAAATTTTGATTCAAAGTTAATATTTCTTGTTTCAACCCAAAAACTAAAAATCTTAATATGGCCATAACTTCCAAAATAAGGCTCGTAAGAGGTTGCGGTTAGCGTTGTTGAACAGATAACGGTCAGGTCTTTGCATTGCCGTTCAAAACTCAACTTTTTTTTTCCAATCGATTTTCGAAAAAAAGCATGGACTACCCCCTTATCACTAAAAATTAATTTTTTTACGAAAGTCTCTGGAACCCATTGAAACGTACATATATAGAAAGGTTTTGTCAAATGCAACCAGCACATCCAAAGCAAACCATTTTATAATGTCTAGTTTTCGAGATATTTGCATTCAAAGTTATTTTTTTGAGTTATGAAGGCTTGTATGACTTTGGATGCCTACAGTTCCGCAAATAAGGCTATGCTATGACGTCATTTTCGCTTGCAAAACGCTTAATTAGTTTTTCAAGAGCTATCCATAGCTGAAAACTAGAACATTCTAGGAGGTCTGGTTGCGGAGATATCTTAATTCAAAGTAAATCCATTAAAATCGATTTTTTTGAGTTTTGAAAGTTTGCATGACTTTGGATGTCTACAGTTCCACAAATAAGGCTCGGAAGGCCTTGCGGTTTATTAACCGCTTAATCAGTTTTTGAAGAGCTATTTATTGCTGAAAACTAAAGCATTGTTTGGGCTCTGGTTGCAGAGAAATTTTGATTCAAAGTTAATATTTCTTGTTTCAACCCAAAAACTAAAAATCTTAATATGGCCATAACTTCCAAAATAAGGCTCGTAAGAGGTTGCGGTTAGCGTTGTTGAACAGATAACGGTCAGGTCTTTGCATTGCCATTCAAAACTCAACTTTTTTTTTTCCAATCGATTTTCGAAAAAAAGCATGGACTACCCCCTTATCACTAAAAATTAATTTTTTTACGAAAGTCTCTGGAACCCATTGAAACGTACATATATAGAAAGGTTTTGTCAAATGCAACCAGCACATCCAAAGCAAACCCTTTTATAATGTCTAGTTTTCGAGATATTTGCATTCAAAGTTATTTTTTTGAGTTATGAAGGCTTGTATGACTTTGGATGCCTACAGTTCCGCAAATAAGGCTATGACGTCATTTTCGCTTGCAAAACGCTTAATTAGTTTTTCAAGAGCTATCCATAGCTGAAAACTAGAACATTCTAGGAGGTCTGGTTGCGGAGATATCTTAATTCAAAGTAAATCCATTAAAATCGATTTTTTTGAGTTTTGAAAGTTTGCATGACTTTGGATGTCTACAGTTCCACAAATAAGGCTCGGAAGGCCTTGCGGTTTATTAACCGCTTAATCAGTTTTTGAAGAGCTATTTATTGCTGAAAACTAAAGCATTGTTTGGGCTCTGGTTGCAGAGAAATTTTGATTCAAAGTTAATATTTCTTGTTTCAACCCAAAAACTAAAAATCTTAATATGGCCATAACTTCCAAAATAAGGCTCGTAAGAGGTTGCGGTTAGCGTTGTTGAACAGATAACGGTCAGGTCTTTGCATTGCCATTCAAAACTCAACTTTTTTTTTCCAATCGATTTTCGAAAAAAAGCATTGACTACCCCCTTATCACTAAAAATTAATTTTTTTACGAAAGTCTCTGGAACCCATTGAAACGTACATATATAGAATGGTTTTGTCAAATGCAACCAGCACATCCAAAGCAAACCCTTTTATAATGTCTAGTTTTCGAGATATTTGCATTCAAAGTTATTTTTTTGAGTTATGAAGGCTTGTATGACTTTGGATGCCTACAGTTCCGCAAATAAGGCTATGACGTCATTTTCGCTTGCAAAACGCTTAATTAGTTTTTCAAGAGCTATCCATAGCTGAAAACTAGAACATTCTAGGAGGTCTGGTTGCGGAGATATCTTAATTCAAAGTAAATCCATTAAAATCGATTTTTTTGAGTTTTGAAAGTTTGCATGACTTTGGATGTCTACAGTTCCACAAATAAGGCTCGGAAGGCCTTGCGGTTTATTAGCCGCTTAATCAGTTTTTGGAGAGCTATCCATTGATGAAAACTAGAGCATTTTTTGGGCTCTGGTTGCAGAGAAATTTTGATTCAAAGTTAATATTTCTTGTTTCAACCCAAAAACTAAAAATCTTAATATGGCCATAACTTCCAAAATAAGGCTCGTAAGAGGTTGCGGTTAGCGTTGTTGAACAGATAACGGTCAGGTCTTTGCATTGCCGTTCAAAACTCAACTTTTTTTTTCCAATCGATTTTCGAAAAAAAGCATGGACTACCCCCTTATCACTAAAAATTAATTTTTTTACGAAAGTCTCTGGAACCCATTGAAACGTACATATATAGAAAGGTTTTGTCAAATGCAACCAGCACATCCAAAGCAAACCATTTTATAATGTCTAGTTTTCGAGATATTTGCATTCAAAGTTATTTTTTTGAGTTATGAAGGCTTGTATGACTTTGGATGCCTACAGTTCCGCAAATAAGGCTATGCTATGACGTCATTTTCGCTTGCAAAACGCTTAATTAGTTTTTCAAGAGCTATCCATAGCTGAAAACTAGAACATTCTAGGAGGTCTGGTTGCGGAGATATCTTAATTCAAAGTAAATCCATTAAAATCGATTTTTTTGAGTTTTGAAAGTTTGCATGACTTTGGATGTCTACAGTTCCACAAATAAGGCTCGGAAGGCCTTGCGGTTTATTAACCGCTTAATCAGTTTTTGAAGAGCTATTTATTGCTGAAAACTAAAGCATTGTTTGGGCTCTGGTTGCAGAGAAATTTTGATTCAAAGTTAATATTTCTTGTTTCAACCCAAAAACTAAAAATCTTAATATGGCCATAACTTCCAAAATAAGGCTCGTAAGAGGTTGCGGTTAGCGTTGTTGAACAGATAACGGTCAGGTCTTTGCATTGCCATTCAAAACTCAACTTTTTTTTTTCCAATCGATTTTCGAAAAAAAGCATGGACTACCCCCTTATCACTAAAAATTAATTTTTTTACGAAAGTCTCTGGAACCCATTGAAACGTACATATATAGAAAGGTTTTGTCAAATGCAACCAGCACATCCAAAGCAAACCCTTTTATAATGTCTAGTTTTCGAGATATTTGCATTCAAAGTTATTTTTTTGAGTTATGAAGGCTTGTATGACTTTGGATGCCTACAGTTCCGCAAATAAGGCTATGACGTCATTTTCGCTTGCAAAACGCTTAATTAGTTTTTCAAGAGCTATCCATAGCTGAAAACTAGAACATTCTAGGAGGTCTGGTTGCGGAGATATCTTAATTCAAAGTAAATCCATTAAAATCGATTTTTTTGAGTTTTGAAAGTTTGCATGACTTTGGATGTCTACAGTTCCACAAATAAGGCTCGGAAGGCCTTGCGGTTTATTAACCGCTTAATCAGTTTTTGAAGAGCTATTTATTGCTGAAAACTAAAGCATTGTTTGGGCTCTGGTTGCAGAGAAATTTTGATTCAAAGTTAATATTTCTTGTTTCAACCCAAAAACTAAAAATCTTAATATGGCCATAACTTCCAAAATAAGGCTCGTAAGAGGTTGCGGTTAGCGTTGTTGAACAGATAACGGTCAGGTCTTTGCATTGCCATTCAAAACTCAACTTTTTTTTTCCAATCGATTTTCGAAAAAAAGCATTGACTACCCCCTTATCACTAAAAATTAATTTTTTTACGAAAGTCTCTGGAACCCATTGAAACGTACATATATAGAATGGTTTTGTCAAATGCAACCAGCACATCCAAAGCAAACCCTTTTATAATGTCTAGTTTTCGAGATATTTGCATTCAAAGTTATTTTTTTGAGTTATGAAGGCTTGTATGACTTTGGATGCCTACAGTTCCGCAAATAAGGCTATGACGTCATTTTCGCTTGCAAAACGCTTAATTAGTTTTTCAAGAGCTATCCATAGCTGAAAACTAGAACATTCTAGGAGGTCTGGTTGCGGAGATATCTTAATTCAAAGTAAATCCATTAAAATCGATTTTTTTGAGTTTTGAAAGTTTGCATGACTTTGGATGTCTACAGTTCCACAAATAATCAGTTTTTGAAGAGCTATTTATTGCTGAAAACTAAAGCATTGTTTGGGCTCTGGTTGTCAAATGCAACCAGCACATCCAAAGCAAACCCTTTTATAATGTCTAGTTTTCGAGATATTTGCATTCAAAGTTATTTTTTTGAGTTATGAAGGCTTGTATGACTTTGGATGCCTACAGTTCCGCAAATAAGGCTATGACGTCATTTTCGCTTGCAAAACGCTTAATTAGTTTTTCAAGAGCTATCCATAGCTGAAAACTAGAACATTCTAGGAGGTCTGGTTGCGGAGATATCTTAATTCAAAGTAAATCCATTAAAATCGATTTTTTTGAGTTTTGAAAGTTTGCATGACTTTGGATGTCTACAGTTCCACAAATAAGGCTCGGAAGGCCTTGCGGTTTATTAACCGCTTAATCAGTTTTTGAAGAGCTATTTATTGCTGAAAACTAAAGCATTGTTTGGGCTCTGGTTGCAGAGAAATTTTGATTCAAAGTTAATATTTCTTGTTTCAACCCAAAAACTAAAAATCTTAATATGGCCATAACTTCCAAAATAAGGCTCGTAAGAGGTTGCGGTTAGCGTTGTTGAACAGATAACGGTCAGGTCTTTGCATTGCCATTCAAAACTCAACTTTTTTTTTTCCAATCGATTTTCGAAAAAAAGCATGGACTACCCCCTTATCACTAAAAATTAATTTTTTTACGAAAGTCTCTGGAACCCATTGAAACGTACATATATAGAAAGGTTTTGTCAAATGCAACCAGCACATCCAAAGCAAACCCTTTTATAATGTCTAGTTTTCGAGATATTTGCATTCAAAGTTATTTTTTTGAGTTATGAAGGCTTGTATGACTTTGGATGCCTACAGTTCCGCAAATAAGGCTATGACGTCATTTTCGCTTGCAAAACGCTTAATTAGTTTTTCAAGAGCTATCCATAGCTGAAAACTAGAACATTCTAGGAGGTCTGGTTGCGGAGATATCTTAATTCAAAGTAAATCCATTAAAATCGATTTTTTTGAGTTTTGAAAGTTTGCATGACTTTGGATGTCTACAGTTCCACAAATAAGGCTCGGAAGGCCTTGCGGTTTATTAACCGCTTAATCAGTTTTTGAAGAGCTATTTATTGCTGAAAACTAAAGCATTGTTTGGGCTCTGGTTGCAGAGAAATTTTGATTCAAAGTTAATATTTCTTGTTTCAACCCAAAAACTAAAAATCTTAATATGGCCATAACTTCCAAAATAAGGCTCGTAAGAGGTTGCGGTTAGCGTTGTTGAACAGATAACGGTCAGGTCTTTGCATTGCCATTCAAAACTCAACTTTTTTTTTCCAATCGATTTTCGAAAAAAAGCATGGACTACCCCCTTATCACTAAAAATTAATTTTTTTACGAAAGTCTCTGGAACCCATTGAAACGTACATATATAGAATGGTTTTGTCAAATGCAACCAGCACATCCAAAGCAAACCCTTTTATAATGTCTAGTTTTCGAGATATTTGCATTCAAAGTTATTTTTTTGAGTTATGAAGGCTTGTATGACTTTGGATGCCTACAGTTCCGCAAATAAGGCTATGACGTCATTTTCGCTTGCAAAACGCTTAATTAGTTTTTCAAGAGCTATCCATAGCTGAAAACTAGAACATTCTAGGAGGTCTGGTTGCGGAGATATCTTAATTCAAAGTAAATCCATTAAAATCGATTTTTTTGAGTTTTGAAAGTTTGCATGACTTTGGATGTCTACAGTTCCACAAATAAGGCTCGGAAGGCCTTACGGTTTATTAACCGCTTAATCAGTTTTTGAAGAGCTATTTATTGCTGAAAACTAAAGCATTGTTTTGGCTCTGGTTGTCAAATGCAACCAGCACATCCAAAGCAAACCCTTTTATAATGTCTAGTTTTCGAGATATTTGCATTCAAAGTTATTTTTTTGAGTTATGAAGGCTTGTATGACTTTGGATGCCTACAGTTCCGCAAATAAGGCTATGACGTCATTTTCGCTTGCAAAACGCTTAATTAGTTTTTCAAGAGCTATCCATAGCTGAAAACTAGAACATTCTAGGAGGTCTGGTTGCGGAGATATATTAATTCAAAGTAAATCCATTAAAATCGATTTTTTTGAGTTTTGAAAGTTTGCATGACTTTGGATGTCTACAGTTCCACAAATAAGGCTCGGAAGGCCTTGCGGTTTATTAACCGCTTAATCAGTTTTTAAAGAGCTATTTATTGCTGAAAACTAAAGCATTGTTTGGGCTCTGGTTGCAGAGAAATTTTGATTCAAAGTTAATATTTCTTGTTTCAACCCAAAAACTAAAAATCTTAATATGGCCATAACTTCCAAAATAAGGCTCGTAAGAGGTTGCGGTTAGCGTTGTTGAACAGATAACGGTCAGGTCTTTGCATTGCCATTCAAAACTCAACTTTTTTTTTTCCAATCGATTTTCGAAAAAAAGCATGGACTACCCCCTTATCACTAAAAATTAATTTTTTTACGAAAGTCTCTGGAACCCATTGAAACGTACATATATAGAAAGGTTTTGTCAAATGCAACCAGCACATCCAAAGCAAACCCTTTTATAATGTCTAGTTTTCGAGATATTTGCATTCAAAGTTATTTTTTTGAGTTATGAAGGCTTGTATGACTTTGGATGCCTACAGTTCCGCAAATAAGGCTATGACGTCATTTTCGCTTGCAAAACGCTTAATTAGTTTTTCAAGAGCTATCCATAGCTGAAAACTAGAACATTCTAGGAGGTCTGGTTGCGGAGATATCTTAATTCAAAGTAAATCCATTAAAATCGATTTTTTTGAGTTTTGAAAGTTTGCATGACTTTGGATGTCTACAGTTCCACAAATAAGGCTCGGAAGGCCTTACGGTTTATTAACCGCTTAATCAGTTTTTGAAGAGCTATTTATTGCTGAAAACTAAAGCATTGTTTTGGCTCTGGTTGTCAAATGCAACCAGCACATCCAAAGCAAACCCTTTTATAATGTCTAGTTTTCGAGATATTTGCATTCAAAGTTATTTTTTTGAGTTATGAAGGCTTGTATGACTTTGGATGCCTACAGTTCCGCAAATAAGGCTATGACGTCATTTTCGCTTGCAAAACGCTTAATTAGTTTTTCAAGAGCTATCCATAGCTGAAAACTAGAACATTCTAGGAGGTCTGGTTGCGGAGATATCTTAATTCAAAGTAAATCCATTAAAATCGATTTTTTTGAGTTTTGAAAGTTTGCATGACTTTGGATGTCTACAGTTCCACAAATAAGGCTCGGAAGGCCTTGCGGTTTATTAACCGCTTAATCAGTTTTTGAAGAGCTATTTATTGCTGAAAACTAAAGCATTGTTTGGGCTCTGGTTGTCAAATGCAACCAGCACATCCAAAGCAAACCCTTTTATAATGTCTAGTTTTCGAGATATTTGCATTCAAAGTTATTTTTTTGAGTTATGAAGGCTTGTATGACTTTGGATGCCTACAGTTCCGCAAATAAGGCTATGACGTCATTTTCGCTTGCAAAACGCTTAATTAGTTTTTCAAGAGCTATCCATAGCTGAAAACTAGAACATTCTAGGAGGTCTGGTTGCGGAGATATCTTAATTCAAAGTAAATCCATTAAAATCGATTTTTTTGAGTTTTGAAAGTTTGCATGACTTTGGATGTCTACAGTTCCACAAATAAGGCTCGGAAGGCCTTACGGTTTATTAACCGCTTAATCAGTTTTTGAAGAGCTATTTATTGCTGAAAACTAAAGCATTGTTTTGGCTCTGGTTGTCAAATGCAACCAGCACATCCAAAGCAAACCCTTTTATAATGTCTAGTTTTCGAGATATTTGCATTCAAAGTTATTTTTTTGAGTTATGAAGGCTTGTATGACTTTGGATGCCTACAGTTCCGCAAATAAGGCTATGACGTCATTTTCGCTTGCAAAACGCTTAATAAGTTTTTCAAGAGCTATCCATAGCTGAAAACTAGAACATTCTAGGAGGTCTGGTTGCGGAGATATATTAATTCAAAGTAAATCCATTAAAATCGATTTTTTTGAGTTTTGAAAGTTTGCATGACTTTGGATGTCTACAGTTCCACAAATAAGGCTCGGAAGGCCTTGCGGTTTATTAACCGCTTAATCAGTTTTTGAAGAGCTATTTATTGCTGAAAACTAAAGCATTGTTTGGGCTCTGGTTGCAGAGAAATTTTGATTCAAAGTTAATATTTCTTGTTTCAACCCAAAAACTAAAAATCTTAATATGGCCATAACTTCCAAAATAAGGCTCGTAAGAGGTTGCGGTTAGCGTTGTTGAACAGATAACGGTCAGGTCTTTGCATTGCCATTCAAAACTCAACTTTTTTTTTTCCAATCGATTTTCGAAAAAAAGCATGGACTACCCCCTTATCACTAAAAATTAATTTTTTTACGAAAGTCTCTGGAACCCATTGAAACGTACATATATAGAAAGGTTTTGTCAAATGCAACCAGCACATCCAAAGCAAACCCTTTTATAATGTCTAGTTTTCGAGATATTTGCATTCAAAGTTATTTTTTTGAGTTATGAAGGCTTGTATGACTTTGGATGCCTACAGTTCCGCAAATAGGGCTATGACGTCATTTTCGCTTGCAAAACGCTTAATTAGTTTTTCAAGAGCTATCCATAGCTGAAAACTAGAACATTCTAGGAGGTCTGGTTGCGGAGATATCTTAATTCAAAGTAAATCCATTAAAATCGATTTTTTTGAGTTTTGAAAGTTTGCATGACTTTGGATGTCTACAGTTCCACAAATAAGGCTCGGAAGGCCTTGCGGTTTATTAACCGCTTAATCAGTTTTTGAAGAGCTATTTATTGCTGAAAACTAAAGCATTGTTTGGGCTCTGGTTGCAGAGAAATTTTGATTCAAAGTTAATATTTCTTGTTTCAACCCAAAAACTAAAAATCTTAATATGGCCATAACTTCCAAAATAAGGCTCGTAAGAGGTTGCGGTTAGCGTTGTTGAACAGATAACGGTCAGGTCTTTGCATTGCCATTCAAAACTCAACTTTTTTTTTCCAATCGATTTTCGAAAAAAAGCATGGACTACCCCCTTATCACTAAAAATTAATTTTTTTACGAAAGTCTCTGGAACCCATTGAAACGTACATATATAGAATGGTTTTGTCAAATGCAACCAGCACATCCAAAGCAAACCCTTTTATAATGTCTAGTTTTCGAGATATTTGCATTCAAAGTTATTTTTTTGAGTTATGAAGGCTTGTATGACTTTGGATGCCTACAGTTCCGCAAATAAGGCTATGAGGTCATTTTCGCTTGCAAAACGCTTAATTAGTTTTTCAAGAGCTATCCATAGCTGAAAACTAGAACATTCTAGGAGGTCTGGTTGCGGAGATATCTCAATTCAAAGTAAATCCATTAAAATCGATTTTTTTGAGTTTTGAAAGTTTGCATGACTTTGGATGTCTACAGTTCCACAAATAAGGCTCGGAAGGCCTTGCGGTTTATTAACCGCTTAATCAGTTTTTGAAGAGCTATTTATTGCTGAAAACTAAAGCATTGTTTGGGCTCTGGTTGTCAAATGCAACCAGCACATCCAAAGCAAACCCTTTTATAATGTCTAGTTTTCGAGATATTTGCATTCAAAGTTATTTTTTTGAGTTATGAAGGCTTGTATGACTTTGGATGCCTACAGTTCCGCAAATAAGGCTATGACGTCATTTTCGCTTGCAAAACGCTTAATTAGTTTTTCAAGAGCTATCCATAGCTGAAAACTAGAACATTCTAGGAGGTCTGGTTGCGGAGATATCTTAATTCAAAGTAAATCCATTAAAATCGATTTTTTTGAGTTTTGAAAGTTTGCATGACTTTGGATGTCTACAGTTCCACAAATAAGGCTCGGAAGGCCTTGCGGTTTATTAACCGCTTAATCAGTTTTTGAAGAGCTATTTATTGCTGAAAACTAAAGCATTGTTTGGGCTCTGGTTGCAGAGAAATTTTGATTCAAAGTTAATATTTCTTGTTTCAACCCAAAAACTAAAAATCTTAATATGGCCATAACTTCCAAAATAAGGCTCGTAAGAGGTTGCGGTTAGCGTTGTTGAACAGATAACGGTCAGGTCTTTGCATTGCCATTCAAAACTCAACTTTTTTTTTTCCAATCGATTTTCGAAAAAAAGCATGGACTACCCCCTTATCACTAAAAATTAATTTTTTTACGAAAGTCTCTGGAACCCATTGAAACGTACATATATAGAAAGGTTTTGTCAAATGCAACCAGCACATCCAAAGCAAACCCTTTTATAATGTCTAGTTTTCGAGATATTTGCATTCAAAGTTATTTTTTTGAGTTATGAAGGCTTGTATGACTTTGGATGCCTACAGTTCCGCAAATAAGGCTATGACGTCATTTTCGCTTGCAAAACGCTTAATTAGTTTTTCAAGAGCTATCCATAGCTGAAAACTAGAACATTCTAGGAGGTCTGGTTGCGGAGATATCTTAATTCAAAGTAAATCCATTAAAATCGATTTTTTTGAGTTTTGAAAGTTTGCATGACTTTGGATGTCTACAGTTCCACAAATAAGGCTCGGAAGGCCTTGCGGTTTATTAACCGCTTAATCAGTTTTTGAAGAGCTATTTATTGCTGAAAACTTAAGCATTGTTTGGGCTCTGGTTGCAGAGAAATTTTGATTCAAAGTTAATATTTCTTGTTTCAACCCAAAAACTAAAAATCTTAATATGGCCATAACTTCCAAAATAAGGCTCGTAAGAGGTTGCGGTTAGCGTTGTTGAACAGATAACGGTCAGGTCTTTGCATTGCCATTCAAAACTCAACTTTTTTTTTCCAATCGATTTTCGAAAAAAAGCATGGACTACCCCCTTATCACTAAAAATTAATTTTTTTACGAAAGTCTCTGGAACCCATTGAAACGTACATATATAGAATGTTTTTTTTTTTTTTGTCAAATGCAACCAGCACATCCAAAGCAAACCCTTTTATAATGTCTAGTTTTCGAGATATTTGCATTCAAAGTTATTTTTTTGAGTTATGAAGGCTTGTATGACTTTGGATGCCTACAGTTCCGCAAATAAGGCTATGACGTCATTTTCGCTTGCAAAACGCTCAATTAGTTTTTCAAGAGCTATCCATAGCTGAAAACTAGAACATTCTAGGAGGTCTGGTTGCGGAGATATCTCAATTCAAAGTAAATCCATTAAAATCGATTTTTTTGAGTTTTGAAAGTTTGCATGACTTTGGATGTCTACAGTTCCACAAATAAGGCTCGGAAGGCCTTGCGGTTTATTAACCGCTTAATCAGTTTTTGAAGAGCTATTTATTGCTGAAAACTAAAGCATTGTTTGGGCTCTGGTTGTCAAATGCAACCAGCACATCCAAAGCAAACCCTTTTATAATGTCTAGTTTTCGAGATATTTGCATTCAAAGTTATTTTTTTGAGTTATGAAGGCTTGTATGACTTTGGATGCCTACAGTTCCGCAAATAAGGCTATGACGTCATTTTCGCTTGCAAAACGCTGGAACCCATTGAAACGTACATATATAGAATGGTTTTGTCAAATGCAACCAGCACATCCAAAGCAAACCCTTTTATAATGTCTAGTTTTCGAGATATTTGCATTCAAAGTTATTTTTTTGAGTTATGAAGGCTTGTATGACTTTGGATGCCTACAGTTCCGCAAATAAGGCTATGACGTCATTTTCGCTTGCAAAACGCTTAATTAGTTTTTCAAGAGCTATCCATAGCTGAAAACTAGAACATTCTAGGAGGTCTGGTTGCGGAGATATCTCAATTCAAAGTAAATCCATTAAAATCGATTTTTTTGAGTTTTGAAAGTTTGCATGACTTTGGATGTCTACAGTTCCACAAATAAGGCTCGGAAGGCCTTGCGGTTTATTAACCGCTAAATCAGTTTTTGAAGAGCTATTTATTGCTGAAAACTAAAGCATTGTTTGGGCTCTGGTTGTCAAATGCAACCAGCACATCCAAAGCAAACCCTTTTATAATGTCTAGTTTTCGAGATATTTGCATTCAAAGTTATTTTTTTGAGTTATGAAGGCTTGTATGACTTTGGATGCCTACAGTTCCGCAAATAAGGCTATGACGTCATTTTCGCTTGCAAAACGCTTAATTAGTTTTTCAAGAGCTATCCATAGCTGAAAACTAGAACATTCTAGGAGGTCTGGTTGCGGAGATATCTTAATTCAAAGTAAATCCATTAAAATCGATTTTTTTGAGTTTTGAAAGTTTGCATGACTTTGGATGTCTACAGTTCCACAAATAAGGCTCGGAAGGCCTTGCGGTTTATTAACCGCTTAATCAGTTTTTGAAGAGCTATTTATTGCTGAAAACTAAAGCATTGTTTGGGCTCTGGTTGCAGAGAAATTTTGATTCAAAGTTAATATTTCTTGTTTCAACCCAAAAACTAAAAATCTTAATATGGCCATAACTTCCAAAATAAGGCTCGTAAGAGGTTGCGGTTAGCGTTGTTGAACAGATAACGGTCAGGTCTTTGCATTGCCATTCAAAACTCAACTTTTTTTTTTCCAATCGATTTTCGAAAAAAAGCATGGACTACCCCCTTATCACTAAAAATTAATTTTTTTACGAAAGTCTCTGGAACCCATTGAAACGTACATATATAGAAAGGTTTTGTCAAATGCAACCAGCACATCCAAAGCAAACCCTTTTATAATGTCTAGTTTTCGAGATATTTGCATTCAAAGTTATTTTTTTGAGTTATGAAGGCTTGTATGACTTTGGATGCCTACAGTTCCGCAAATAAGGCTATGACGTCATTTTCGCTTGCAAAACGCTTAATTAGTTTTTCAAGAGCTATCCATAGCTGAAAACTAGAACATTCTAGGAGGTCTGGTTGCGGAGATATCTTAATTCAAAGTAAATCCATTAAAATCGATTTTTTGAGTTTTGAAAGTTTGCATGACTTTGGATGTCTACAGTTCCACAAATAAGGCTCGGAAGGCCTTGCGGTTTATTAACCGCTTAATCAGTTTTTGAAGAGCTATTTATTGCTGAAAACTTAAGCATTGTTTGGGCTCTGGTTGCAGAGAAATTTTGATTCAAAGTTAATATTTCTTGTTTCAACCCAAAAACTAAAAATCTTAATATGGCCATAACTTCCAAAATAAGGCTCGTAAGAGGTTGCGGTTAGCGTTGTTGAACAGATAACGGTCAGGTCTTTGCATTGCCATTCAAAACTCAACTTTTTTTTTCCAATCGATTTTCGAAAAAAAGCATGGACTACCCCCTTATCACTAAAAATTAATTTTTTTACGAAAGTCTCTGGAACCCATTGAAACGTACATATATAGAATGGTTTTGTCAAATGCAACCAGCACATCCAAAGCAAACCCTTTTATAATGTCTAGTTTTCGAGATATTTGCATTCAAAGTTATTTTTTTGAGTTATGAAGGCTTGTATGACTTTGGATGCCTACAGTTCCGCAAATAAGGCTATGACGTCATTTTCGCTTGCAAAACGCTTAATTAGTTTTTCAAGAGCTATCCATAGCTGAAAACTAGAACATTCTAGGAGGTCTGGTTGCGGAGATATCTTAATTCAAAGTAAATCCATTAAAATCGATTTTTTTGAGTTTTGAAAGTTTGCATGACTTTGGATGTCTACAGTTCCACAAATAAGGCTCGGAAGACCTTGCGGTTTATTAACCGCTTACTCAGTTTTTGAAGAGCTATTTATTGCTGAAAACTAAAGCATTGTTTGGGCTCTGGTTGTCAAATGCAACCAGCACATCCAAAGCAAACCCTTTTATAATGTCTAGTTTTCGAGATATTTGCATTCAAAGTTATTTTTTTGAGTTATGAAGGCTTGTATGACTTTGGATGCCTACAGTTCCGCAAATAAGGCTATGACGTCATTTTCGCTTGCAAAACGCTTAATTAGTTTTTCAAGAGCTATCCATAGCTGAAAACTAGAACATTCTAGGAGGTCTGGTTGCGGAGATATCTTAATTCAAAGTAAATCCATTAAAATCGATTTTTTTGAGTTTTGAAAGTTTGCATGACTTTGGATGTCTACAGTTCCACAAATAAGGCTCGGAAGGCCTTGCGGTTTATTAACCGCTTAATCAGTTTTTGAAGAGCTATTTATTGCTGAAAACTAAAGCATTGTTTGGGCTCTGGTTGCAGAGAAATTTTGATTCAAAGTTAATATTTCTTGTTTCAACCCAAAAACTAAAAATCTTAATATGGCCATAACTTCCAAAATAAGGCTCGTAAGAGGTTGCGGTTAGCGTTGTTGAACAGATAACGGTCAGGTCTTTGCATTGCCATTCAAAACTCAACTTTTTTTTTCCAATCGATTTTCGAAAAAAAGCATGGACTACCCCCTTATCACTAAAAATTAATTTTTTTACGAAAGTCTCTGGAACCCATTGAAACGTACATATATAGAATGGTTTTGTCAAATGCAACCAGCACATCCAAAGCAAACCCTTTTATAATGTCTAGTTTTCGAGATATTTGCATTCAAAGTTATTTTTTTGAGTTATGAAGGCTTGTATGACTTTGGATGCCTACAGTTCCGCAAATAAGGCTATGACGTCATTTTCGCTTGCAAAACGCTTAATTAGTTTTTCAAGAGCTATCCATAGCTGAAAACTAGAACATTCTAGGAGGTCTGGTTGCGGAGATATCTCAATTCAAAGTAAATCCATTAAAATCGATTTTTTTGAGTTTTGAAAGTTTGCATGACTTTGGATGTCTACAGTTCCACAAATAAGGCTCGGAAGGCCTTGCGGTTTATTAACCGCTTAATCAGTTTTTGAAGAGCTATTTATTGCTGAAAACTAAAGCATTGTTTGGGCTCTGGTTGCAGAGAAATTTTGATTCAAAGTTAATATTTCTTGTTTCAACCCAAAAACTAAAAATCTTAATATGGCCATAACTTCCAAAATAAGGCTCGTAAGAGGTTGCGGTTAGCGTTGTTGAACAGATAACGGTCAGGTCTTTGCATTGCCATTCAAAACTCAACTTTTTTTTTTCCAATCGATTTTCGAAAAAAAGCATGGACTACCCCCTTATCACTAAAAATTAATTTTTTTACGAAAGTCTCTGGAACCCATTGAAACGTACATATATAGAAAGGTTTTGTCAAATGCAACCAGCACATCCAAAGCAAACCCTTTTATAATGTCTAGTTTTCGAGATATTTGCATTCAAAGTTATTTTTTTGAGTTATGAAGGCTTGTATGACTTTGGATGCCTACAGTTCCGCAAATAAGGCTATGACGTCATTTTCGCTTGCAAAACGCTTAATTAGTTTTTCAAGAGCTATCCATAGCTGAAAACTAGAACATTCTAGGAGGTCTGGTTGCGGAGATATCTTAATTCAAAGTAAATCCATTAAAATCGATTTTTTTGAGTTTTGAAAGTTTGCATGACTTTGGATGTCTACAGTTCCACAAATAAGGCTCGGAAGGCCTTGCGGTTTATTAACCGCTTAATCAGTTTTTGAAGAGCTATTTATTGCTGAAAACTTAAGCATTGTTTGGGCTCTGGTTGCAGAGAAATTTTGATTCAAAGTTAATATTTCTTGTTTCAACCCAAAAACTAAAAATCTTAATATGGCCATAACTTCCAAAATAAGGCTCGTAAGAAGTTGCGGTTAGCGTTGTTGAACAGATAACGGTCAGGTCTTTGCATTGCCATTCAAAACTCAACTTTTTTTTTCCAATCGATTTTCGAAAAAAAGCATCGACTACCCCCTTATCACTAAAAATTAATTTTTTTACGAAAGTCTCTGGAACCCATTGAAACGTACATATATAGAATGGTTTTGTCAAATGCAACCAGCACATCCAAAGCAAACCCTTTTATAATGTCTAGTTTTCGAGATATTTGCATTCAAAGTTATTTTTTTGAGTTATGAAGGCTTGTATGACTTTGGATGCCTACAGTTCCGCAAATAAGGCTATGACGTCATTTTCGCTTGCAAAACGCTTAATTAGTTTTTCAAGAGCTATCCATAGCTGAAAACTAGAACATTCTAGGAGGTCTGGTTGCGGAGATATCTTAATTCAAAGTAAATCCATTAAAATCGATTTTTTTGAGTTTTGAAAGTTTGCATGACTTTGGATGTCTACAGTTCCACAAATAAGGCTCGGAAGGCCTTGCGGTTTATTAACCGCTTAATCAGTTTTTGAAGAGCTATTTATTGCTGAAAACTAAAGCATTGTTTGGGCTCTGGTTTTCAAATGCAACCAGCACATCCAAAGCAAACCCTTTTATAATGTCTAGTTTTCGAGATATTTGCATTCAAACTTATTTTTTTGAGTTATGAAGGCTTGTATGACTTTGGATGCCTACAGTTCCGCAAATAAGGCTATGACGTCATTTTCGCTTGCAAAACGCTTAATAAGTTTTTCAAGAGCTATCCATAGCTGAAAACTAGAACATTCTAGGAGGTCTGGTTGCGGAGATATCTTAATTCAAAGTAAATCCATTAAAATCGATTTTTTTGAGTTTTGAAAGTTTGCATGACTTTGGATGTCTACAGTTCCACAAATAAGGCTCGGAAGGCCTTGCGGTTTATTAACCGCTTAATCAGTTTTTGAAGAGCTATTTATTGCTGAAAACTAAAGCATTGTTTGGGCTCTGGTTGCAGAGAAATTTTGATTCAAAGTTAATATTTCTTGTTTCAACCCAAAAACTAAAAATCTTAATATGGCCATAACTTCCAAAATAAGGCTCGTAAGAGGTTGCGGTTAGCGTTGTTGAACAGATAACGGTCAGGTCTTTGCATTGCCATTCAAAACTCAACTTTTTTTTTCCAATCGATTTTCGAAAAAAAGCATGGACTACCCCCTTATCACTAAAAATTAATTTTTTTACGAAAGTCTCTGGAACCCATTGAAACGTACATATATAGAAAGGTTTTGTCAAATGCAACCAGCACATCCAAAGCAAACCCTTTTATAATGTCTAGTTTTCGAGATATTTGCATTCAAAGTTATTTTTTTGAGTTATGAAGGCTTGTATGACTTTGGATGCCTACAGTTCCGCAAATAAGGCTATGACGTCATTTTCGCTTGCAAAACGCTTAATTAGTTTTTCAAGAGCTATCCATAGCTGAAAACTAGAACATTCTAGGAGGTCTGGTTGCGGAGATATCTTAATTCAAAGTAAATCCATTAAAATCGATTTTTTTGAGTTTTGAAAGTTTGCATGACTTTGGATGTCTACAGTTCCACAAATAAGGCTCGGAAGGCCTTGCGGTTTATTAACCGCTTAATCAGTTTTTGAAGAGCTATTTATTGCTGAAAACTTAAGCATTGTTTGGGCTCTGGTTGCAGAGAAATTTTGATTCAAAGTTAATATTTCTTGTTTCAACCCAAAAACTAAAAATCTTAATATGGCCATAACTTCCAAAATAAGGCTCGTAAGAGGTTGCGGTTAGCGTTGTTGAACAGATAACGGTCAGGTCTTTGCATTGCCATTCAAAACTCAACTTTTTTTTTCCAATCGATTTTCGAAAAAAAGCATGGACTACCCCCTTATCACTAAAAATTAATTTTTTTACGAAAGTCTCTGGAACCCATTGAAACGTACATATATAGAATGGTTTTGTCAAATGCAACCAGCACATCCAAAGCAAACCCTTTTATAATGTCTAGTTTTCGAGATATTTGCATTCAAAGTTATTTTTTTGAGTTATGAAGGCTTGTATGACTTTGGATGCCTACAGTTCCGCAAATAAGTCTATGACGTCATTTTCGCTTGCAAAACGCTTAATTAGTTTTTCAAGAGCTATCCATAGCTGAAAACTAGAACATTCTAGGAGGTCTGGTTGCGGAGATATCTTAATTCAAAGTAAATCCATTAAAATCGATTTTTTTGAGTTTTGAAAGTTTGCATGACTTTGGATGTCTACAGTTCCACAAATAAGGCTCGGAAGGCCTTGCGGTTTATTAACCGCTTAATCAGTTTTTGAAGAGCTATTTATTGCTGAAAACTAAAGCATTGTTTGGGCTCTGGTTGTCAAATGCAACCAGCACATCCAAAGCAAACCCTTTTATAATGTCTAGTTTTCGAGATATTTGCATTCAAAGTTATTTTTTTGAGTTATGAAGGCTTGTATGACTTTGGATGCCTACAGTTCCGCAAATAAGGCTATGACGTCATTTTCGCTTGCAAAACGCTTAATTAGTTTTTCAAGAGCTATCCATAGCTGAAAACTAGAACATTCTAGGAGGTCTGGTTGCGGAGATATCTTAATTCAAAGTAAATCCATTAAAATCGATTTTTTTGAGTTTTGAAAGTTTGCATGACTTTGGATGTCTACAGTTCCACAAATAAGGCTCGGAAGGCCTTGCGGTTTATTAACCGCTTAATCAGTTTTTGAAGAGCTATTTATTGCTGAAAACTAAAGCATTGTTTGGGCTCTGGTTGCAGAGAAATTTTGATTCAAAGTTAATATTTCTTGTTTCAACCCAAAAACTAAAAATCTTAATATGGCCATAACTTCCAAAATAAGGCTCGTAAGAGGTTGCGGTTAGCGTTGTTGAACAGATAACGGTCAGGTCTTTGCATTGCCATTCAAAACTCAACTTTTTTTTTCCAATCGATTTTCGAAAAAAAGCATGGACTACCCCCTTATCACTAAAAATTAATTTTTTTACGAAAGTCTCTGGAACCCATTGAAACGTACATATATAGAATGGTTTTGTCAAATGCAACCAGCACATCCAAAGCAAACCCTTTTATAATGTCTAGTTTTCGAGATATTTGCATTCAAAGTTATTTTTTTGAGTTATGAAGGCTTGTATGACTTTGGATGCCTACAGTTCCGCAAATAAGGCTATGACGTCATTTTCGCTTGCAAAACGCTTAATTAGTTTTTCAAGAGCTATCCATAGCTGAAAACTAGAACATTCTAGGAGGTCTGGTTGCGGAGATATCTTAATTCAAAGTAAATCCATTAAAATCGATTTTTTTGAGTTTTGAAAGTTTGCATGACTTTGGATGTCTACAGTTCCACAAATAAGGCTCGGAAGGCCTTGCGGTTTATTAACCGCTTAATCAGTTTTTGAAGAGCTATTTATTGCTGAAAACTAAAGCATTGTTTGGGCTCTGGTTGCAGAGAAATTTTGATTCAAAGTTAATATTTCTTGTTTCAACCCAAAAACTAAAAATCTTAATATGGCCATAACTTCCAAAATAAGGCTCGTAAGAGGTTGCGGTTAGCGTTGTTGAACAGATAACGGTCAGGTCTTTGCATTGCCATTCAAAACTCAACTTTTTTTTTTCCAATCGATTTTCGAAAAAAAGCATGGACTACCCCCTTATCACTAAAAATTAATTTTTTTACGAAAGTCTCTGGAACCCATTGAAACGTACATATATAGAAAGGTTTTGTCAAATGCAACCAGCACATCCAAAGCAAACCCTTTTATAATGTCTAGTTTTCGAGATATTTGCATTCAAAGTTATTTTTTTGAGTTATGAAGGCTTGTATGACTTTGGATGCCTACAGTTCCGCAAATAAGGCTATGACGTCATTTTCGCTTGCAAAACGCTTAATTAGTTTTTCAAGAGCTATCCATAGCTGAAAACTAGAACCTTCTAGGAGGTCTGGTTGCGGAGATATCTTAATTCAAAGTAAAACCATTAAAATCGATTTTTTTGAGTTTTGAAAGTTTGCATGACTTTGGATGTCTACAGTTCCACAAATAAGGCTCGGAAGGCCTTGCGGTTTATTCACCGCTTAATCAGTTTTTAGAGAGCTATCCATTGCTGAGAACTAGAGCATTTTTTGGGCTTTGGTTGCAGAGAAATTTTGATTCAAAGTTAATATTTCTTGTTTCAACCCAAAAACTAAACATCTTAATATGGCCATAACTTCCAAAATAAGGCTCGTAAGAGGTTGCGGTTAGCGTTGTTGAACAGATAACGGTCAGGTCTGTGCATTGCCGTTCAAAACTCAACTTTTTTTTTCCAATCGATTTTCGAAAAAAAGCATGGACTACCCCCTTATCACTAAAAATTAATTTTTTTACGAAAGTCTCTGGAACCCATTGAAACGTACATATATAGAAAGGTTTTGTCAAATGCAACCAGCACATCCAAAGCAAACCATTTTATAATGTCTAGTTTTCGAGATATTTGCATTCAAAGTTATTTTTTTGAGTTATGAAGGCTTGTATGACTTTGGATGCCTACAGTTCCGCAAATAAGGCTATGACGTCATTTTCGCTTGCAAAACGCTTAATTAGTTTTTCAAGAGCTATCCATAGCTGAAAACTAGAACATTCTAGGAGGTCTGGTTGCGGAGATATCTTAATTCAAAGTAAATCCATTAAAATCGATTTTTTTGAGTTTTGAAAGTTTGCATGACTTTGGATGTCTACAGTTCCACAAATAAGGCTCGGAAGGCCTTGCGGTTTATTAACCGCTTAATCAGTTTTTGAAGAGCTATTTATTGCTGAAAACTAAAGCATTGTTTGGGCTCTGGTTGCAGAGAAATTTTGATTCAAAGTTAATATTTCTTGTTTCAACCCAAAAACTAAAAATCTTAATATGGCCATAACTTCCAAAATAAGGCTCGTAAGAGGTTGCGGTTAGCGTTGTTGAACAGATAACGGTCAGGTCTTTGCATTGCCATTCAAAACTCAACTTTTTTTTTCCAATCGATTTTCGAAAAAAAGCATGGACTACCCCCTTATCACTAAAAATTAATTTTTTTACGAAAGTCTCTGGAACCCATTGAAACGTACATATATAGAAAGGTTTTGTGAAATGCAACCAGCACATCCAAAGCAAACCCTTTTATAATGTCTAGTTTTCGAGATATTTGCATTCAAAGTTATTTTTTTGAGTTATGGAGGCTTGCATGACTTTGGATGCCTACAGTTCCGCAAATAAGGCTATGACGTCATTTTCGCTTGCAAAACGCTTAATTAGTTTTTCAAGAGCTATCCATAGCTGAAAACTAGAACATTCTAGGAGGTCTGGTTGCGGAGATATCTTAATTCAAAGTAAATCCATTAAAATCGATTTTTTTGAGTTTTGAAAGTTTGCATTACTTTGGATGTCTACAGTTCCACAAATAAGGCTCGGAAGGCCTTGCGGTTTATTAACCGCTTAATCAGTTTTTAGAGAGCTATCTATTGCTGAAAACTAGAGCACTGTTTGGGCTCTGGTTGCAGAGAAATTTTGATTCAAAGTTAATATTTCTTGTTTCAACCCAAAAACTAAATATCTTAATATGGCCATAACTTCCAAAATAAGGCTCGTAAGAAGTTGCGGTTAGCGTTGTTGAACAGATAACGGTCAGGTCTTTGCATTGCCGTTCAAAACTCAACTTTTTTTTTTCAATCGATTTTCGAAAAAAAGCATGGACTACCCCCTTATCACTAAAAATTAATTTTTTTACGAAAGTCTCTGGAACCCATTGAAACGTACATATATAGAAAGGTTTTGTCAAATGCAACCAGCACATCCAAAGCAAACCCTTTTATAATGTCTAGTTTTCGAGATATTTGCATTCAAAGTTATTTTTTTGAGTTATGAAGGCTTGTATGACTTTGGATGCCTACAGTTCCGCAAATAAGGCTATGACGTCATTTTCGCTTGCAAAACGCTTAATTAGTTTTTCAAGAGCTATCCATAGCTGAAAACTAGAACATTCTAGGAGGTCTGGTTGCGGAGATATATTAATTCAAAGTAAATCCATTAAAATCGATTTTTTTGAGTTTTGAAAGTTTGCATGACTTTGGATATCTACAGTTCCACAAATAAGGCTCGGAAGGCCTTGCGGTTTATTAACCGCTTAATCAGTTTTTGAAGAGCTATCCATTGCTGAAAACTAAAGCATTGTTTGGGCTCTGGTTGCAGAGAAATTTTGATTCAAAGTTAATATTTCTTGTTTCAACCCAAAAACTAAAAATCTTAATATGGCCATAACTTCCAAAATAAGGCTCGTAAGAGGTTGCGGTTAGCGTTGTTGAACAGATAACGGTCAGGTCTTTGCATTGCCATTCAAAACTCAACTTTTTTTTCCAATCGATTTTCGAAAAAAAGCATGGACTACCCCCTTATCACTAAAAATAAATTTTTTTACGAAAGTCTCTGGAACCCATTGAAACGTACATATATAGAAAGGTTTTGTCAAATGCAACCAGCACATCCAAAGCAAACCCTTTTATAATGTCTAGTTTTCGAGATATTTGCATTCAAAGTTATTTTTTTGAGTTATGAAGGCTTGTATGACTTTGGATGCCTACAGTTCCGCAAATAAGGCTATGACGTCATTTTCGCTTGCAAAACGCTTCATTAGTTTTTCAAGAGCTATCCATAGCTGAAAACTAGAACATTCTAGGAGGTCTGGTTGCGGAGATATCTTAATTCAAAGTAAATCCATTAAAATCGATTTTTTTGAGTTTTGAAAGTTTGCATGACTTTGGATGTCTACAGTTCCACAAATAAGGCTCGGAAGGCCTTGCGGTTTATTAACCGCTTAATCAGTTTTTAGAGAGCTATCTATTGCTGAAAACTAGAGCACTGTTTGGGCTCTGGTTGCAGAGAAATTTTGATTCAAAGTTAATATTTCTTGTTTCAACCCAAAAACTAAATATCTTAATATGGCCATAACTTCCAAAATAAGGCTCGTAAGAAGTTGCGGTTAGCGTTGTTGAACAGATAACGGTCAGGTCTTTGCATTGCCGTTCAAAACTCAACTTTTTTTTTTCCAATCGATTTTCGAAAAAAAGCATGGACTACCCCCTTATCACTAAAAATTAATTTTTTTACGAAAGTCTCTGGAACCCATTGAAACGTACATATATAGAAAGGTTTTGTCAAATGCAACCAGCACATCCAAAGCAAACCCTTTTATAATGTCTAGTTTTCGAGATATTTGCATTCAAAGTTATTTTTTTGAATTATGAAGGCTTGTATGACTTTGGATGCCTACAGTTCCGCAAATAAGGCTATGACGTCATTTTCGCTTGCAAAACGCTTAATTAGTTTTCCAAGAGCTATCCATAGCTGAAAACTAGAACATTCTAGGAGGTCTGGTTGCGGAGATATATTAATTCAAAGTAAATCCATTAAAATCGATTTTTTTGAGTTTTGAAAGTTTGCATGACTTTGGATATCTACAGTTCCACAAATAAGGCTCGGAAGGCCTTGCGGTTTATTAACCGCTTAATCAGTTTTTGAAGAGCTATCCATTGCTGAAAACTAAAGCATTGTTTGGGCTCTGGTTGCAGAGAAATTTTGATTCAAAGTTAATATTTCTTGTTTCAACCCAAAAACTAAAAATCTTAATATGGCCATAACTTCCAAAATAAGGCTCGTAAGAGGTTGCGGTTAGCGTTGTTGAACAGATAACGGTCAGGTCTTTGCATTGCCGTTCAAAACTCAGTTCCGCAAAACTACAGTTCCGCAAATAAGGCTATGACGTCATTTTCGCTTGCAAAACGCTTAATTAGTTTTTCAAGAGCTATCCATAGCTGAAAACTAGAACATTCTAGGAGGTCTGGTTGCGGAGATATCTTTATTCAAAGTAAATCCATTAAAATCGATTTTTTTGAGTTTTGAAAGTTTGCATGACTTTGGATGTCTACAGTTCCACAAATAAGGCTCGGAAGGCCTTGCGGTTTATTAACCGCTTAATCAGTTTTTGGAGAGCTATCCATTGCTGAAAACTAGAGCATTTTTTGGACTCTGGTTGCAGAGAAATTTTGATTCAAAGTTAATATTTCTTGTTTCAACACAAAAACTAAAAATCTTAATATGGCCATAACTTCCAAAATAAGGCTCGTAAGAGGTTGCGGTTAGCGTTGTTGAACAGATAAAAAAAGCATGGACTACCCCCTTATCACTAAAAATTAATTTTTTTACGAAAGTCTCTGGAACCCATTGAAACGTACATATATAGAAAGGTTTTGTCAAATGCAACCAGCACATCCAAAGCAAACCCTTTTATAATGTCTAGTTTTCGAGATATTTGCATTCAAAGTTATTTTTTTGAGTTATGAAGGCTTGTATGACTTTGGATGCCTACAGTTCCGCAAATAAGGCTATGACGTCATTTTCGCTTGCAAAACGCTTAATTAGTTTTTCAAGAGCTATCCATAGCTGAAAACTAGAACCTTCTAGGAGGTCTGGTTGCGGAGATATCTTAATTCAAAGTAAAACCATTAAAATCGATTTTTTTGAGTTTTGAAAGTTTGCATGACTTTGGATGTCTACAGTTCCACAAATAAGGCTCGGAAGGCCTTGCGGTTTATTCACCGCTTAATCAGTTTTTAGAGAGCTATCCATTGCTGAGAACTAGAGCATTTTTTGGGCTTTGGTTGCAGAGAAATTTTGATTCAAAGTTAATATTTCTTGTTTCAACCCAAAAACTAAACATCTTAATATGGCCATAACTTCCAAAATAAGGCTCGTAAGAGGTTGCGGTTAGCGTTGTTGAACAGATAACGGTCAGGTCTGTGCATTGCCGTTCAAAACTCAACTTTTTTTTTCCAATCGATTTTCGAAAAAAAGCATGGACTACCCCCTTATCACTAAAAATTAATTTTTTTACGAAAGTCTCTGGAACCCATTGAAACGTACATATATAGAAAGGTTTTGTCAAATGCAACCAGCACATCCAAAGCAAACCATTTTATAATGTCTAGTTTTCGAGATATTTGCATTCAAAGTTATTTTTTTGAGTTATGAAGGCTTGTATGACTTTGGATGCCTACAGTTCCGCAAATAAGGCTATGACGTCATTTTCGCTTGCAAAACGCTTAATTAGTTTTTCAAGAGCTATCCATAGCTGAAAACTAGAACATTCTAGGAGGTCTGGTTGCGGAGATATCTTAATTCAAAGTAAATCCATTAAAATCGATTTTTTTGAGTTTTGAAAGTTTGCATGACTTTGGATGTCTACAGTTCCACAAATAAGGCTCGGAAGGCCTTGCGGTTTATTAACCGCTTAATCAGTTTTTGAAGAGCTATTTATTGCTGAAAACTAAAGCATTGTTTGGGCTCTGGTTGCAGAGAAATTTTGATTCAAAGTTAATATTTCTTGTTTCAACCCAAAAACTAAAAATCTTAATATGGCCATAACTTCCAAAATAAGGCTCGTAAGAGGTTGCGGTTAGCGTTGTTGAACAGATAACGGTCAGGTCTTTGCATTGCCATTCAAAACTCAACTTTTTTTTTCCAATCGATTTTCGAAAAAAAGCATGGACTACCCCCTTATCACTAAAAATTAATTTTTTTACGAAAGTCTCTGGAACCCATTGAAACGTACATATATAGAAAGGTTTTGTGAAATGCAACCAGCACATCCAAAGCAAACCCTTTTATAATGTCTAGTTTTCGAGATATTTGCATTCAAAGTTATTTTTTTGAGTTATGGAGGCTTGCATGACTTTGGATGCCTACAGTTCCGCAAATAAGGCTATGACGTCATTTTCGCTTGCAAAACGCTTAATTAGTTTTTCAAGAGCTATCCATAGCTGAAAACTAGAACATTCTAGGAGGTCTGGTTGCGGAGATATCTTAATTCAAAGTAAATCCATTAAAATCGATTTTTTTGAGTTTTGAAAGTTTGCATTACTTTGGATGTCTACAGTTCCACAAATAAGGCTCGGAAGGCCTTGCGGTTTATTAACCGCTTAATCAGTTTTTAGAGAGCTATCTATTGCTGAAAACTAGAGCACTGTTTGGGCTCTGGTTGCAGAGAAATTTTGATTCAAAGTTAATATTTCTTGTTTCAACCCAAAAACTAAATATCTTAATATGGCCATAACTTCCAAAATAAGGCTCGTAAGAAGTTGCGGTTAGCGTTGTTGAACAGATAACGGTCAGGTCTTTGCATTGCCGTTCAAAACTCAACTTTTTTTTTTCAATCGATTTTCGAAAAAAAGCATGGACTACCCCCTTATCACTAAAAATTAATTTTTTTACGAAAGTCTCTGGAACCCATTGAAACGTACATATATAGAAAGGTTTTGTCAAATGCAACCAGCACATCCAAAGCAAACCCTTTTATAATGTCTAGTTTTCGAGATATTTGCATTCAAAGTTATTTTTTTGAGTTATGAAGGCTTGTATGACTTTGGATGCCTACAGTTCCGCAAATAAGGCTATGACGTCATTTTCGCTTGCAAAACGCTTAATTAGTTTTTCAAGAGCTATCCATAGCTGAAAACTAGAACATTCTAGGAGGTCTGGTTGCGGAGATATATTAATTCAAAGTAAATCCATTAAAATCGATTTTTTTGAGTTTTGAAAGTTTGCATGACTTTGGATATCTACAGTTCCACAAATAAGGCTCGGAAGGCCTTGCGGTTTATTAACCGCTTAATCAGTTTTTGAAGAGCTATCCATTGCTGAAAACTAAAGCATTGTTTGGGCTCTGGTTGCAGAGAAATTTTGATTCAAAGTTAATATTTCTTGTTTCAACCCAAAAACTAAAAATCTTAATATGGCCATAACTTCCAAAATAAGGCTCGTAAGAGGTTGCGGTTAGCGTTGTTGAACAGATAACGGTCAGGTCTTTGCATTGCCATTCAAAACTCAACTTTTTTTTTTCCAATCGATTTTCGAAAAAAAGCATGGACTACCCCCTTATCACTAAAAATTAATTTTTTTACGAAAGTCTCTGGAACCCATTGAAACGTACATATATAGAAAGGTTTTGTCAAATGCAACCAGCACATCCAAAGCAAACCCTTTTATAATGTCTAGTTTTCGAGATATTTGCATTCAAAGTTATTTTTTTGAGTTATGAAGGCTTGTATGACTTTGGATGCCTACAGTTCCGCAAATAAGGCTATGACGTCATTTTCGCTTGCAAAACGCTTAATTAGTTTTTCAAGAGCTATCCATAGCTGAAAACTAGAACCTTCTAGGAGGTCTGGTTGCGGAGATATCTTAATTCAAAGTAAAACCATTAAAATCGATTTTTTTGAGTTTTGAAAGTTTGCATGACTTTGGATGTCTACAGTTCCACAAATAAGGCTCGGAAGGCCTTGCGGTTTATTCACCGCTTAATCAGTTTTTAGAGAGCTATCCATTGCTGAGAACTAGAGCATTTTTTGGGCTTTGGTTGCAGAGAAATTTTGATTCAAAGTTAATATTTCTTGTTTCAACCCAAAAACTAAACATCTTAATATGGCCATAACTTCCAAAATAAGGCTCGTAAGAGGTTGCGGTTAGCGTTGTTGAACAGATAACGGTCAGGTCTGTGCATTGCCGTTCAAAACTCAACTTTTTTTTTCCAATCGATTTTCGAAAAAAAGCATGGACTACCCCCTTATCACTAAAAATTAATTTTTTTACGAAAGTCTCTGGAACCCATTGAAACGTACATATATAGAAAGGTTTTGTCAAATGCAACCAGCACATCCAAAGCAAACCATTTTATAATGTCTAGTTTTCGAGATATTTGCATTCAAAGTTATTTTTTTGAGTTATGAAGGCTTGTATGACTTTGGATGCCTACAGTTCCGCAAATAAGGCTATGACGTCATTTTCGCTTGCAAAACGCTTAATTAGTTTTTCAAGAGCTATCCATAGCTGAAAACTAGAACATTCTAGGAGGTCTGGTTGCGGAGATATCTTAATTCAAAGTAAATCCATTAAAATCGATTTTTTTGAGTTTTGAAAGTTTGCATGACTTTGGATGTCTACAGTTCCACAAATAAGGCTCGGAAGGCCTTGCGGTTTATTAACCGCTTAATCAGTTTTTGAAGAGCTATTTATTGCTGAAAACTAAAGCATTGTTTGGGCTCTGGTTGCAGAGAAATTTTGATTCAAAGTTAATATTTCTTGTTTCAACCCAAAAACTAAAAATCTTAATATGGCCATAACTTCCAAAATAAGGCTCGTAAGAGGTTGCGGTTGGCGTTGTTGAACAGATAACGGTCAGGTCTTTGCATTGCCATTCAAAACTCAACTTTTTTTTTCCAATCGATTTTCGAAAAAAAGCATGGACTACCCCCTTATCACTAAAAATTAATTTTTTTACGAAAGTCTCTGGAACCCATTGAAACGTACATATATAGAAAGGTTTTGTGAAATGCAACCAGCACATCCAAAGCAAACCCTTTTATAATGTCTAGTTTTCGAGATATTTGCATTCAAAGTTATTTTTTTGAGTTATGGAGGCTTGCATGACTTTGGATGCCTACAGTTCCGCAAATAAGGCTATGACGTCATTTTCGCTTGCAAAACGCTTAATTAGTTTTTCAAGAGCTATCCATAGCTGAAAACTAGAACATTCTAGGAGGTCTGGTTGCGGAGATATCTTAATTCAAAGTAAATCCATTAAAATCGATTTTTTTGAGTTTTGAAAGTTTGCATTACTTTGGATGTCTACAGTTCCACAAATAAGGCTCGGAAGGCCTTGCGGTTTATTAACCGCTTAATCAGTTTTTAGAGAGCTATCTATTGCTGAAAACTAGAGCACTGTTTGGGCTCTGGTTGCAGAGAAATTTTGATTCAAAGTTAATATTTCTTGTTTCAACCCAAAAACTAAATATCTTAATATGGCCATAACTTCCAAAATAAGGCTCGTAAGAAGTTGCGGTTAGCGTTGTTGAACAGATAACGGTCAGGTCTTTGCATTGCCGTTCAAAACTCAACTTTTTTTTTTCAATCGATTTTCGAAAAAAAGCATGGACTACCCCCTTATCACTAAAAATTAATTTTTTTACGAAAGTCTCTGGAACCCATTGAAACGTACATATATAGAAAGGTTTTGTCAAATGCAACCAGCACATCCAAAGCAAACCCTTTTATAATGTCTAGTTTTCGAGATATTTGCATTCAAAGTTATTTTTTTGAGTTATGAAGGCTTGTATGACTTTGGATGCCTACAGTTCCGCAAATAAGGCTATGACGTCATTTTCGCTTGCAAAACGCTTAATTAGTTTTTCAAGAGCTATCCATAGCTGAAAACTAGAACATTCTAGGAGGTCTGGTTGCGGAGATATATTAATTCAAAGTAAATCCATTAAAATCGATTTTTTTGAGTTTTGAAAGTTTGCATGACTTTGGATATCTACAGTTCCACAAATAAGGCTCGGAAGGCCTTGCGGTTTATTAACCGCTTAATCAGTTTTTGAAGAGCTATCCATTGCTGAAAACTAAAGCATTGTTTGGGCTCTGGTTGCAGAGAAATTTTGATTCAAAGTTAATATTTCTTGTTTCAACCCAAAAACTAAAAATCTTAATATGGCCATAACTTCCAAAATAAGGCTCGTAAGAGGTTGCGGTTAGCGTTGTTGAACAGATAACGGTCAGGTCTTTGCATTGCCATTCAAAACTCAACTTTTTTTTCCAATCGATTTTCGAAAAAAAGCATGGACTACCCCCTTATCACTAAAAATAAATTTTTTTACGAAAGTCTCTGGAACCCATTGAAACGTACATATATAGAAAGGTTTTGTCAAATGCAACCAGCACATCCAAAGCAAACCCTTTTATAATGTCTAGTTTTCGAGATATTTGCATTCAAAGTTATTTTTTTGAGTTATGAAGGCTTGTATGACTTTGGATGCCTACAGTTCCGCAAATAAGGCTATGACGTCATTTTCGCTTGCAAAACGCTTCATTAGTTTTTCAAGAGCTATCCATAGCTGAAAACTAGAACATTCTAGGAGGTCTGGTTGCGGAGATATCTTAATTCAAAGTAAATCCATTAAAATCGATTTTTTTGAGTTTTGAAAGTTTGCATGACTTTGGATGTCTACAGTTCCACAAATAAGGCTCGGAAGGCCTTGCGGTTTATTAACCGCTTAATCAGTTTTTAGAGAGCTATCTATTGCTGAAAACTAGAGCACTGTTTGGGCTCTGGTTGCAGAGAAATTTTGATTCAAAGTTAATATTTCTTGTTTCAACCCAAAAACTAAATATCTTAATATGGCCATAACTTCCAAAATAAGGCTCGTAAGAAGTTGCGGTTAGCGTTGTTGAACAGATAACGGTCAGGTCTTTGCATTGCCGTTCAAAACTCAACTTTTTTTTTTCCAATCGATTTTCGAAAAAAAGCATGGACTACCCCCTTATCACTAAAAATTAATTTTTTTACGAAAGTCTCTGGAACCCATTGAAACGTACATATATAGAAAGGTTTTGTCAAATGCAACCAGCACATCCAAAGCAAACCCTTTTATAATGTCTAGTTTTCGAGATATTTGCATTCAAAGTTATTTTTTTGAATTATGAAGGCTTGTATGACTTTGGATGCCTACAGTTCCGCAAATAAGGCTATGACGTCATTTTCGCTTGCAAAACGCTTCATTAGTTTTTCAAGAGCTATCCATAGCTGAAAACTAGAACATTCTAGGAGGTCTGGTTGCGGAGATATATTAATTCAAAGTAAATCCATTAAAATCGATTTTTTTGAGTTTTGAAAGTTTGCATGACTTTGGATATCTACAGTTCCACAAATAAGGCTCGGAAGGCCTTGCGGTTTATTAACCGCTTAATCAGTTTTTGAAGAGCTATCCATTGCTGAAAACTAAAGCATTGTTTGGGCTCTGGTTGCAGAGAAATTTTGATTCAAAGTTAATATTTCTTGTTTCAACCCAAAAACTAAAAATCTTAATATGGCCATAACTTCCAAAATAAGGCTCGTAAGAGGTTGCGGTTAGCGTTGTTGAACAGATAACGGTCAGGTCTTTGCATTGCCATTCAAAACTCAACTTTTTTTTCCAATCGATTTTCGAAAAAAAGCATGGACTACCCCCTTATCACTAAAAATAAATTTTTTTACGAAAGTCTCTGGAACCCATTGAAACGTACATATATAGAAAGGTTTTGTCAAATGCAACCAGCACATCCAAAGCAAACCCTTTTATAATGTCTAGTTTTCGAGATATTTGCATTCAAAGTTATTTTTTTGAGTTATGAAGGCTTGTATGACTTTGGATGCCTACAGTTCCGCAAATAAGGCTATGACGTCATTTTCGCTTGCAAAACGCTTAATTAGTTTTTCAAGAGCTATCCATAGCTGAAAACTAGAACATTCTAGGAGGTCTGGTTGCGGAGATATCTTAATTCAAAGTAAATCCATTAAAATCGATTTTTTTGAGTTTTGAAAGTTTGCATGACTTTGGATGTCTACAGTTCCACAAATAAGGCTCGGAAGGCCTTGCGGTTTATTAACCGCTTAATCAGTTTTTAGAGAGCTATCTATTGCTGAAAACTAGAGCACTGTTTGGGCTCTGGTTGCAGAGAAATTTTGATTCAAAGTTAATATTTCTTGTTTCAACCCAAAAACTAAATATCTTAATATGGCCATAACTTCCAAAATAAGGCTCGTAAGAAGTTGCGGTTGGCGTTGTTGAACAGATAACGGTCAGGTCTTTGCATTGCCGTTCAAAACTCAACTTTTTTTTTTCCAATCGATTTTCGAAAAAAAGCATGGACTACCCCCTTATCACTAAAAATTAATTTTTTTACGAAAGTCTCTGGAACCCATTGAAACGTACATATATAGAAAGGTTTTGTCAAATGCAACCAGCACATCCAAAGCAAACCCTTTTATAATGTCTAGTTTTCGAGATATTTGCATTCAAAGTTATTTTTTTGAATTATGAAGGCTTGTATGACTTTGGATGCCTACAGTTCCGCAAATAAGGCTATGACGTCATTTTCGCTTGCAAAACGCTTAATTAGTTTTTCAAGAGCTATCCATAGCTGAAAACTAGAACATTCTAGGAGGTCTGGTTGCGGAGATATCTTAATTCAAAGTAAATCCATTAAAATCGATTTTTTTGAGTTTTGAAAGTTTGCATGACTTTGGATGTCTACAGTTCCACAAATAAGGCTCGGAAGGCCTTGCGGTTTATTAACCGCTTAATCAGTTTTTGAAGAGCTATCCATTGCTGAAAACTAAAGCATTGTTTGGGCTCTGGTTGCAGAGAAATTTTGATTCAAAGTTAATATTTCTTGTTTCAACCCAAAAACTAAAAATCTTAATATGACCATAACTTCCAAAATAAGGCTCGTAAGAGGTTGCGGTTAGCGTTGTTGAACAGATAACGGTCAGGTCTTTGCATTGCCATTCAAAACTCAACTTTTTTTTCCAATCGATTTTCGAAAAAAAGCATGGACTACCCCCTTATCACTAAAAATAAATTTTTTTACGAAAGTCTCTGGAACCCATTGAAACGTACATATATAGAAAGGTTTTGTCAAATGCAACCAGCACATCCAAAGCAAACCCTTTTATAATGTCTAGTTTTCGAGATATTTGCATTCAAAGTTATTTTTTTGAGTTATGAAGGCTTGTATGACTTTGGATGCCTACAGTTCCGCAAATAAGGCTATGACGTCATTTTCGCTTGCAAAACGCTTCATTAGTTTTTCAAGAGCTATCCATAGCTGAAAACTAGAACATTCTAGGAGGTCTGGTTGCGGAGATATCTTAATTCAAAGTAAATCCATTAAAATCGATTTTTTTGAGTTTTGAAAGTTTGCATGACTTTGGATGTCTACAGTTCCACAAATAAGGCTCGGAAGGCCTTGCGGTTTATTAACCGCTTAATCAGTTTTTAGAGAGCTATCTATTGCTGAAAACTAGAGCACTGTTTGGGCTCTGGTTGCAGAGAAATTTTGATTCAAAGTTAATATTTCTTGTTTCAACCCAAAAACTAAATATCTTAATATGGCCATAACTTCCAAAATAAGGCTCGTAAGAAGTTGCGGTTAGCGTTGTTGAACAGATAACGGTCAGGTCTTTGCATTGCCGTTCAAAACTCAACTTTTTTTTTTCCAATCGATTTTCGAAAAAAAGCATGGACTACCCCCTTATCACTAAAAATTAATTTTTTTACGAAAGTCTCTGGAACCCATTGAAACGTACATATATAGAAAGGTTTTGTCAAATGCAACCAGCACATCCAAAGCAAACCCTTTTATAATGTCTAGTTTTCGAGATATTTGCATTCAAAGTTATTTTTTTGAATTATGAAGGCTTGTATGACTTTGGATGCCTACAGTTCCGCAAATAAGGCTATGACGTCATTTTCGCTTGCAAAACGCTTAATTAGTTTTTCAAGAGCTATCCATCTATCCATAGCTGAAAACTAGAACATTCTAGGAGGTCTGGTTGCGGAGATATCTTAATTCAAAGTAAATCCATTAAAATCGATTTTTTTGAGTTTTGAAAGTTTGCATGACTTTGGATGTCTACAGTTCCACAAATAAGGCTCGGAAGGCCTTGCGGTTTATTAACCGCTTAATCAGTTTTTGAAGAGCTATTTATTGCTGAAAACTAAAGCATTGTTTGGGCTCTGGTTGCAGAGAAATTTTGATTCAAAGTTAATATTTCTTGTTCCAACCCAAAAACTAAAAATCTTAATATGGCCATAACTTCCAAAATAAGGCTCGTAAGAGGTTGCGGTTAGCGTTGTTGAACAGATAACGGTCAGGTCTTTGCATTGCCGTTCAAAACTCAACTTTTTTTTTTCAATCGATTTTCGAAAAAAAGCATGGGCTACCACTAAAAATTAATTTTTTTACGAAAGTCTCTGGAACCCATTGAAACGTACATATATAGAAAGGTTTTGTCAAATGCAACCAGCACATCCAAAGCAAACCCTTTTATAATGTCTAGTTTTCGAGATATTTGCATTCAAAGTTATTTTTTTGAGTTATGAAGGCTTGTATGACTTTGGATGCCTACAGTTCCGCAAATAAGGCTATGACGTCATTTTCGCTTGCAAAACGCTTAATTAGTTTTTCAAGAGCTATCCATCTATCCATAGCTGAAAACTAGAACATTCTAGGAGGTCTGGTTGCGGAGATATCTTAATTCAAAGTAAATCCATTAAAATCGATTTTTTTGAGTTTTGAAAGTTTGCATGACTTTGGATGTCTACAGTTCCACAAATAAGGCTCGGAAGGCCTTGCGGTTTATTAACCGCTTAATCAGTTTTTGAAGAGCTATTTATTGCTGAAAACTAAAGCATTGTTTGGGCTCTGGTTGCAGAGAAATTTTGATTCAAAGTTAATATTTCTTGTTCCAACCCAAAAACTAAAAATCTTAATATGGCCATAACTTCCAAAATAAGGCTCGTAAGAGGTTGCGGTTAGCGTTGTTGAACAGATAACGGTCAGGTCTTTGCATTGCCGTTCAAAACTCAACTTTTTTTTTTCAATCGATTTTCGAAAAAAAGCATGGGCTACCACTAAAAATTAATTTTTTTACGAAAGTCTCTGGAACCCATTGAAACGTACATATATAGAAAGGTTTTGTCAAATGCAACCAGCACATCCAAAGCAAACCCTTTTATAATGTCTAGTTTTCGAGATATTTGCATTCAAAGTTATTTTTTTGAGTTATGAAGGCTTGTATGACTTTGGATGCCTACAGTTCCGCAAATAAGGCTATGACGTCATTTTCGCTTGCAAAACGCTTCATTAGTTTTTCAAGAGCTATCCATAGCTGAAAACTAGAACATTCTAGGAGGTCTGGTTGCGGAGATATCTTAATTCAAAGTAAATCCATTAAAATCGATTTTTTTGAGTTTTGAAAGTTTGCATGACTTTGGATATCTACAGTTCCACAAATAAGGCTCGAAAGGCCTTGCGGTTTATTAACCGCTTAATCAGTTTTTGAAGAGCTATTTATTGCTGAAAACTAAAGCATTGTTTGGGCTCTGGTTGCAGAGAAATTTTGATTCAAAGTTAATATTTCTTGTTTCAACCCAAAAACTAAAAATCTTAATATGACCATAACTTCCAAAATAAGGCTCGTAAGAGGTTGCGGTTAGCGTTGTTGAACAGATAACGGTCAGGTCTTTGCATTGCCATTCAAAACTCAACTTTTTTTTCCAATCGATTTTCGAAAAAAAGCATGGACTACCCCCTTATCACTAAAAATAAATTTTTTTACGAAAGTCTCTGGAACCCATTGAAACGTACATATATAGAAAGGTTTTGTCAAATGCAACCAGCACATCCAAAGCAAACCCTTTTATAATGTCTAGTTTTCGAGATATTTGCATTCAAAGTTATTTTTTTGAGTTATGAAGGCTTGTATGACTTTGGATGCCTACAGTTCCGCAAATAAGGCTATGACGTCATTTTCGCTTGCAAAACGCTTCATTAGTTTTTCAAGAGCTATCCATAGCTGAAAACTAGAACATTCTAGGAGGTCTGGTTGCGGAGATATCTTAATTCAAAGTAAATCCATTAAAATCGATTTTTTTGAGTTTTGAAAGTTTGCATGACTTTGGATGTCTACAGTTCCACAAATAAGGCTCGGAAGGCCTTGCGGTTTATTAACCGCTTAATCAGTTTTTAGAGAGCTATCTATTGCTGAAAACTAGAGCACTGTTTGGGCTCTGGTTGCAGAGAAATTTTGATTCAAAGTTAATATTTCTTGTTTCAACCCAAAAACTAAATATCTTAATATGGCCATAACTTCCAAAATAAGGCTCGTAAGAAGTTGCGGTTAGCGTTGTTGAACAGATAACGGTCAGGTCTTTGCATTGCCGTTCAAAACTCAACTTTTTTTTTTCCAATCGATTTTCGAAAAAAAGCATGGACTACCCCCTTATCACTAAAAATTAATTTTTTTACGAAAGTCTCTGGAACCCATTGAAACGTACATATATAGAAAGGTTTTGTCAAATGCAACCAGCACATCCAAAGCAAACCCTTTTATAATGTCTAGTTTTCGAGATATTTGCATTCAAAGTTATTTTTTTGAATTATGAAGGCTTGTATGACTTTGGATGCCTACAGTTCCGCAAATAAGGCTATGACGTCATTTTCGCTTGCAAAACGCTTAATTAGTTTTTCAAGAGCTATCCATCTATCCATAGCTGAAAACTAGAACATTCTAGGAGGTCTGGTTGCGGAGATATCTTAATTCAAAGTAAATCCATTAAAATCGATTTTTTTGAGTTTTGAAAGTTTGCATGACTTTGGATGTCTACAGTTCCACAAATAAGGCTCGGAAGGCCTTGCGGTTTATTAACCGCTTAATCAGTTTTTGAAGAGCTATTTATTGCTGAAAACTAAAGCATTGTTTGGGCTCTGGTTGCAGAGAAATTTTGATTCAAAGTTAATATTTCTTGTTCCAACCCAAAAACTAAAAATCTTAATATGGCCATAACTTCCAAAATAAGGCTCGTAAGAGGTTGCGGTTAGCGTTGTTGAACAGATAACGGTCAGGTCTTTGCATTGCCGTTCAAAACTCAACTTTTTTTTTTCAATCGATTTTCGAAAAAAAGCATGGGCTACCACTAAAAATTAATTTTTTTACGAAAGTCTCTGGAACCCATTGAAACGTACATATATAGAAAGGTTTTGTCAAATGCAACCAGCACATCCAAAGCAAACCCTTTTATAATGTCTAGTTTTCGAGATATTTGCATTCAAAGTTATTTTTTTGAGTTATGAAGGCTTGTATGACTTTGGATGCCTACAGTTCCGCAAATAAGGCTATGACGTCATTTTCGCTTGCAAAACGCTTCATTAGTTTTTCAAGAGCTATCCATAGCTGAAAACTAGAACATTCTAGGAGGTCTGGTTGCGGAGATATCTTAATTCAAAGTAAATCCATTAAAATCGATTTTTTTGAGTTTTGAAAGTTTGCATGACTTTGGATATCTACAGTTCCACAAATAAGGCTCGAAAGGCCTTGCGGTTTATTAACCGCTTAATCAGTTTTTGAAGAGCTATTTATTGCTGAAAACTAAAGCATTGTTTGGGCTCTGGTTGCAGAGAAATTTTGATTCAAAGTTAATATTTCTTGTTTCAACCCAAAAACTAAAAATCTTAATATGACCATAACTTCCAAAATAAGGCTCGTAAGAGGTTGCGGTTAGCGTTGTTGAACAGATAACGGTCAGGTCTTTGCATTGCCATTCAAAACTCAACTTTTTTTTCCAATCGATTTTCGAAAAAAAGCATGGACTACCCCCTTATCACTAAAAATAAATTTTTTTACGAAAGTCTCTGGAACCCATTGAAACGTACATATATAGAAAGGTTTTGTCAAATGCAACCAGCACATCCAAAGCAAACCCTTTTATAATGTCTAGTTTTCGAGATATTTGCATTCAAAGTTATTTTTTTGAGTTATGAAGGCTTGTATGACTTTGGATGCCTACAGTTCCGCAAATAAGGCTATGACGTCATTTTCGCTTGCAAAACGCTTCATTAGTTTTTCAAGAGCTATCCATAGCTGAAAACTAGAACATTCTAGGAGGTCTGGTTGCGGAGATATCTTAATTCAAAGTAAATCCATTAAAATCGATTTTTTTGAGTTTTGAAAGTTTGCATGACTTTGGATGTCTACAGTTCCACAAATAAGGCTCGGAAGGCCTTGCGGTTTATTAACCGCTTAATCAGTTTTTAGAGAGCTATCTATTGCTGAAAACTAGAGCACTGTTTGGGCTCTGGTTGCAGAGAAATTTTGATTCAAAGTTAATATTTCTTGTTTCAACCCAAAAACTAAATATCTTAATATGGCCATAACTTCCAAAATAAGGCTCGTAAGAAGTTGCGGTTAGCGTTGTTGAACAGATAACGGTCAGGTCTTTGCATTGCCGTTCAAAACTCAACTTTTTTTTTTCCAATCGATTTTCGAAAAAAAGCATGGACTACCCCCTTATCACTAAAAATTAATTTTTTTACGAAAGTCTCTGGAACCCATTGAAACGTACATATATAGAAAGGTTTTGTCAAATGCAACCAGCACATCCAAAGCAAACCCTTTTATAATGTCTAGTTTTCGAGATATTTGCATTCAAAGTTATTTTTTTGAATTATGAAGGCTTGTATGACTTTGGATGCCTACAGTTCCGCAAATAAGGCTATGACGTCATTTTCGCTTGCAAAACGCTTAATTAGTTTTCCAAGAGCTATCCATAGCTGAAAACTAGAACATTCTAGGAGGTCTGGTTGCGGAGATATATTAATTCAAAGTAAATCCATTAAAATCGATTTTTTTGAGTTTTGAAAGTTTGCATGACTTTGGATATCTACAGTTCCACAAATAAGGCTCGGAAGGCCTTGCGGTTTATTAACCGCTTAATCAGTTTTTGAAGAGCTATCCATTGCTGAAAACTAAAGCATTGTTTGGGCTCTGGTTGCAGAGAAATTTTGATTCAAAGTTAATATTTCTTGTTTCAACCCAAAAACTAAAAATCTTAATATGGCCATAACTTCCAAAATAAGGCTCGTAAGAGGTTGCGGTTAGCGTTGTTGAACAGATAACGGTCAGGTCTTTGCATTGCCATTCAAAACTCAACTTTTTTTTCCAATCGATTTTCGAAAAAAAGCATGGACTACCCCCTTATCACTAAAAATAAATTTTTTTACGAAAGTCTCTGGAACCCATTGAAACGTACATATATAGAAAGGTTTTGTCAAATGCAACCAGCACATCCAAAGCAAACCCTTTTATAATGTCTAGTTTTCGAGATATTTGCATTCAAAGTTATTTTTTTGAGTTATGAAGGCTTGTATGACTTTGGATGCCTACAGTTCCGCAAATAAGGCTATGACGTCATTTTCGCTTGCAAAACGCTTCATTAGTTTTTCAAGAGCTATCCATAGCTGAAAACTAGAACATTCTAGGAGGTCTGGTTGCGGAGATATCTTAATTCAAAGTAAATCCATTAAAATCGATTTTTTTGAGTTTTGAAAGTTTGCATGACTTTGGATGTCTACAGTTCCACAAATAAGGCTCGGAAGGCCTTGCGGTTTATTAACCGCTTAATCAGTTTTTAGAGAGCTATCTATTGCTGAAAACTAGAGCACTGTTTGGGCTCTGGTTGCAGAGAAATTTTGATTCAAAGTTAATATTTCTTGTTTCAACCCAAAAACTAAATATCTTAATATGGCCATAACTTCCAAAATAAGGCTCGTAAGAAGTTGCGGTTGGCGTTGTTGAACAGATAACGGTCAGGTCTTTGCATTGCCGTTCAAAACTCAACTTTTTTTTTTCCAATCGATTTTCGAAAAAAAGCATGGACTACCCCCTTATCACTAAAAATTAATTTTTTTACGAAAGTCTCTGGAACCCATTGAAACGTACATATATAGAAAGGTTTTGTCAAATGCAACCAGCACATCCAAAGCGAACCCTTTTATAATGTCTAGTTTTCGAGATATTTGCATTCAAAGTTATTTTTTTGAATTATGAAGGCTTGTATGACTTTGGATGCCTACAGTTCCGCAAATAAGGCTATGACGTCATTTTCGCTTGCAAAACGCTTAATTAGTTTTTCAAGAGCTATCCATAGCTGAAAACTAGAACATTCTAGGAGGTCTGGTTGCGGAGATATCTTAATTCAAAGTAAATCCATTAAAATCGATTTTTTTGAGTTTTGAAAGTTTGCATGACTTTGGATGTCTACAGTTCCACAAATAAGGCTCGGAAGGCCTTGCGGTTTATTAACCGCTTAATCAGTTTTTGAAGAGCTATCCATTGCTGAAAACTAAAGCATTGTTTGGGCTCTGGTTGCAGAGAAATTTTGATTCAAAGTTAATATTTCTTGTTTCAACCCAAAAACTAAAAATCTTAATATGACCATAACTTCCAAAATAAGGCTCGTAAGAGGTTGCGGTTAGCGTTGTTGAACAGATAACGGTCAGGTCTTTGCATTGCCATTCAAAACTCAACTTTTTTTTCCAATCGATTTTCGAAAAAAAGCATGGACTACCCCCTTATCACTAAAAATAAATTTTTTTACGAAAGTCTCTGGAACCCATTGAAACGTACATATATAGAAAGGTTTTGTCAAATGCAACCAGCACATCCAAAGCAAACCCTTTTATAATGTCTAGTTTTCGAGATATTTGCATTCAAAGTTATTTTTTTGAGTTATGAAGGCTTGTATGACTTTGGATGCCTACAGTTCCGCAAATAAGGCTATGACGTCATTTTCGCTTGCAAAACGCTTCATTAGTTTTTCAAGAGCTATCCATAGCTGAAAACTAGAACATTCTAGGAGGTCTGGTTGCGGAGATATCTTAATTCAAAGTAAATCCATTAAAATCGATTTTTTTGAGTTTTGAAAGTTTGCATGACTTTGGATGTCTACAGTTCCACAAATAAGGCTCGGAAGGCCTTGCGGTTTATTAACCGCTTAATCAGTTTTTAGAGAGCTATCTATTGCTGAAAACTAGAGCACTGTTTGGGCTCTGGTTGCAGAGAAATTTTGATTCAAAGTTAATATTTCTTGTTTCAACCCAAAAACTAAATATCTTAATATGGCCATAACTTCCAAAATAAGGCTCGTAAGAAGTTGCGGTTAGCGTTGTTGAACAGATAACGGTCAGGTCTTTGCATTGCCGTTCAAAACTCAACTTTTTTTTTTCCAATCGATTTTCGAAAAAAAGCATGGACTACCCCCTTATCACTAAAAATTAATTTTTTTACGAAAGTCTCTGGAACCCATTGAAACGTACATATATAGAAAGGTTTTGTCAAATGCAACCAGCACATCCAAAGCAAACCCTTTTATAATGTCTAGTTTTCGAGATATTTGCATTCAAAGTTATTTTTTTGAATTATGAAGGCTTGTATGACTTTGGATGCCTACAGTTCCGCAAATAAGGCTATGACGTCATTTTCGCTTGCAAAACGCTTAATTAGTTTTTCAAGAGCTATCCATCTATCCATAGCTGAAAACTAGAACATTCTAGGAGGTCTGGTTGCGGAGATATCTTAATTCAAAGTAAATCCATTAAAATCGATTTTTTTGAGTTTTGAAAGTTTGCATGACTTTGGATGTCTACAGTTCCACAAATAAGGCTCGGAAGGCCTTGCGGTTTATTAACCGCTTAATCAGTTTTTGAAGAGCTATTTATTGCTGAAAACTAAAGCATTGTTTGGGCTCTGGTTGCAGAGAAATTTTGATTCAAAGTTAATATTTCTTGTTCCAACCCAAAAACTAAAAATCTTAATATGGCCATAACTTCCAAAATAAGGCTCGTAAGAGGTTGCGGTTAGCGTTGTTGAACAGATAACGGTCAGGTCTTTGCATTGCCGTTCAAAACTCAACTTTTTTTTTCAATCGATTTTCGAAAAAAAGCATGGGCTACCACTAAAAATTAATTTTTTTACGAAAGTCTCTGGAACCCATTGAAACGTACATATATAGAAAGGTTTTGTCAAATGCAACCAGCACATCCAAAGCAAACCCTTTTATAATGTCTAGTTTTCGAGATATTTGCATTCAAAGTTATTTTTTTGAGTTATGAAGGCTTGTATGACTTTGGATGCCTACAGTTCCGCAAATAAGGCTATGACGTCATTTTCGCTTGCAAAACGCTGAATTAGTTTTTCAAGAGCTATCCATAGCTGAAAACTAGAACATTCTAGGAGGTCTGGTTGCGGAGATATCTTAATTCAAAGTAAATCCATTAAAATCGATTTTTTTGAGTTTTGAAAGTTTGCATGACTTTGGATATCTACAGTTCCACAAATAAGGCTCGGAAGGCCTTGCGGTTTATTAACCGCTTAATCAGTTTTTGAAGAGCTATCCATTGCTGAAAACTAAAGCATTGTTTGGGATCTGGTTGCAGAGAAATTTTGATTCAAAGTTAATATTTCTTGTTTCAACCCAAAAACTAAAAATCTTAATATGGCCATAACTTCCAAAATAAGGCTCGTAAGAGGTTGCGGTTAGCGTTGTTGAACAGATAACGGTCAGGTCTTTGCATTGCCATTCAAAACTCAACTTTTTTTTCCAATCGATTTTCGCAAAAAAGCATGGACTACCCCCTTATCACTAAAAATAATTTTTTTTACGAAAGTCTCTGGAACCCATTGAAACGTACATATATAGAAAGGTTTTGTCAAATGCAACCAGCACATCCAAAGCAAACCCTTTTATAATGTCTAGTTTTCGAGATATTTGCATTCAAAGTTATTTTTTTGAGTTATGAAGGCTTGTATGACTTTGGATGCCTACAGTTCCGCAAATAAGGCTATGACGTCATTTTCGCTTGCAAAACGCTTCATTAGTTTTTCAAGAGCTATCCATAGCTGAAAACTAGAACATTCTAGGAGGTCTGGTTGCGGAGATATCTTAATTCAAAGTAAATCCATTAAAATCGATTTTTTTGAGTTTTGAAAGTTTGCATGACTTTGGATATCTACAGTTCCACAAATAAGGCTCGAAAGGCCTTGCGGTTTATTAACCGCTTAATCAGTTTTTGAAGAGCTATTTATTGCTGAAAACTAAAGCATTGTTTGGGCTCTGGTTGCAGAGAAATTTTGATTCAAAGTTAATATTTCTTGTTTCAACCCAAAAACTAAAAATCTTAATATGACCATAACTTCCAAAATAAGGCTCGTAAGAGGTTGCGGTTAGCGTTGTTGAACAGATAACGGTCAGGTCTTTGCATTGCCATTCAAAACTCAACTTTTTTTTCCAATCGATTTTCGAAAAAAAGCATGGACTACCCCCTTATCACTAAAAATAAATTTTTTTACGAAAGTCTCTGGAACCCATTGAAACGTACATATATAGAAAGGTTTTGTCAAATGCAACCAGCACATCCAAAGCAAACCCTTTTATAATGTCTAGTTTTCGAGATATTTGCATTCAAAGTTATTTTTTTGAGTTATGAAGGCTTGTATGACTTTGGATGCCTACAGTTCCGCAAATAAGGCTATGACGTCATTTTCGCTTGCAAAACGCTTCATTAGTTTTTCAAGAGCTATCCATAGCTGAAAACTAGAACATTCTAGGAGGTCTGGTTGCGGAGATATCTTAATTCAAAGTAAATCCATTAAAATCGATTTTTTTGAGTTTTGAAAGTTTGCATGACTTTGGATGTCTACAGTTCCACAAATAAGGCTCGGAAGGCCTTGCGGTTTATTAACCGCTTAATCAGTTTTTAGAGAGCTATCTATTGCTGAAAACTAGAGCACTGTTTGGGCTCTGGTTGCAGAGAAATTTTGATTCAAAGTTAATATTTCTTGTTTCAACCCAAAAACTAAATATCTTAATATGGCCATAACTTCCAAAATAAGGCTCGTAAGAAGTTGCGGTTAGCGTTGTTGAACAGATAACGGTCAGGTCTTTGCATTGCCGTTCAAAACTCAACTTTTTTTTTTCCAATCGATTTTCGAAAAAAAGCATGGACTACCCCCTTATCACTAAAAATTAATTTTTTTACGAAAGTCTCTGGAACCCATTGAAACGTACATATATAGAAAGGTTTTGTCAAATGCAACCAGCACATCCAAAGCAAACCCTTTTATAATGTCTAGTTTTCGAGATATTTGCATTCAAAGTTATTTTTTTGAATTATGAAGGCTTGTATGACTTTGGATGCCTACAGTTCCGCAAATAAGGCTATGACGTCATTTTCGCTTGCAAAACGCTTAATTAGTTTTTCAAGAGCTATCCATCTATCCATAGCTGAAAACTAGAACATTCTAGGAGGTCTGGTTGCGGAGATATCTTAATTCAAAGTAAATCCATTAAAATCGATTTTTTTGAGTTTTGAAAGTTTGCATGACTTTGGATGTCTACAGTTCCACAAATAAGGCTCGGAAGGCCTTGCGGTTTATTAACCGCTTAATCAGTTTTTGAAGAGCTATTTATTGCTGAAAACTAAAGCATTGTTTGGGCTCTGGTTGCAGAGAAATTTTGATTCAAAGTTAATATTTCTTGTTCCAACCCAAAAACTAAAAATCTTAATATGGCCATAACTTCCAAAATAAGGCTCGTAAGAGGTTGCGGTTAGCGTTGTTGAACAGATAACGGTCAGGTCTTTGCATTGCCGTTCAAAACTCAACTTTTTTTTTTCAATCGATTTTCGAAAAAAAGCATGGGCTACCACTAAAAATTAATTTTTTTACGAAAGTCTCTGGAACCCATTGAAACGTACATATATAGAAAGGTTTTGTCAAATGCAACCAGCACATCCAAAGCAAACCCTTTTATAATGTCTAGTTTTCGAGATATTTGCATTCAAAGTTATTTTTTTGAGTTATGAAGGCTTGTATGACTTTGGATGCCTACAGTTCCGCAAATAAGGCTATGACGTCATTTTCGCTTGCAAAACGCTGAATTAGTTTTTCAAGAGCTATCCATAGCTGAAAACTAGAACATTCTAGGAGGTCTGGTTGCGGAGATATCTTAATTCAAAGTAAATCCATTAAAATCGATTTTTTTGAGTTTTGAAAGTTTGCATGACTTTGGATATCTACAGTTCCACAAATAAGGCTCGGAAGGCCTTGCGGTTTATTAACCGCTTAATCAGTTTTTGAAGAGCTATCCATTGCTGAAAACTAAAGCATTGTTTGGGATCTGGTTGCAGAGAAATTTTGATTCAAAGTTAATATTTCTTGTTTCAACCCAAAAACTAAAAATCTTAATATGGCCATAACTTCCAAAATAAGGCTCGTAAGAGGTTGCGGTTAGCGTTGTTGAACAGATAACGGTCAGGTCTTTGCATTGCCATTCAAAACTCAACTTTTTTTTCCAATCGATTTTCGCAAAAAAGCATGGACTACCCCCTTATCACTAAAAATAATTTTTTTTACGAAAGTCTCTGGAACCCATTGAAACGTACATATATAGAAAGGTTTTGTCAAATGCAACCAGCACATCCAAAGCAAACCCTTTTATAATGTCTAGTTTTCGAGATATTTGCATTCAAAGTTATTTTTTTGAGTTATGAAGGCTTGTATGACTTTGGATGCCTACAGTTCCGCAAATAAGGCTATGACGTCATTTTCGCTTGCAAAACGCTTCATTAGTTTTTCAAGAGCTATCCATAGCTGAAAACTAGAACATTCTAGGAGGTCTGGTTGCGGAGATATCTTAATTCAAAGTAAATCCATTAAAATCGATTTTTTTGAGTTTTGAAAGTTTGCATGACTTTGGATATCTACAGTTCCACAAATAAGGCTCGAAAGGCCTTGCGGTTTATTAACCGCTTAATCAGTTTTTGAAGAGCTATTTATTGCTGAAAACTAAAGCATTGTTTGGGCTCTGGTTGCAGAGAAATTTTGATTCAAAGTTAATATTTCTTGTTCCAACCCAAAAACTAAAAATCTTAATATGGCCATAACTTCCAAAATAAGGCTCGTAAGAGGTTGCGGTTAGCGTTGTTGAACAGATAACGGTCAGGTCTTTGCATTGCCGTTCAAAACTCAACTTTTTTTTTCAATCGATTTTCGAAAAAAAGCATGGGCTACCACTAAAAATTAATTTTTTTACGAAAGTCTCTGGAACCCATTGAAACGTACATATATAGAAAGGTTTTGTCAAATGCAACCAGCACATCCAAAGCAAACCCTTTTATAATGTCTAGTTTTCGAGATATTTGCATTCAAAGTTATTTTTTTGAGTTATGAAGGCTTGTATGACTTTGGATGCCTACAGTTCCGCAAATAAGGCTATGACGTCATTTTCGCTTGCAAAACGCTTAATTAGTTTTTCAAGAGCTATCCATAGCTGAAAACTAGAACATTCTAGGAGGTCTGGTTGCGGAGATATATTAATTCAAAGTAAATCCATTAAAATCGATTTTTTTGAGTTTTGAAAGTTTGCATGACTTTGGATATCTACAGTTCCACAAATAAGGCTCGGAAGGCCTTGCGGTTTATTAACCGCTTAATCAGTTTTTGAAGAGCTATCCATTGCTGAAAACTAAAGCATTGTTTGGGCTCTGGTTGCAGAGAAATTTTGATTCAAAGTTAATATTTCTTGTTTCAACCCAAAAACTAAAAATCTTAATATGGCCATAACTTCCAAAATAAGGCTCGTAAGAGGTTGCGGTTAGCGTTGTTGAACAGATAACGGTCAGGTCTTTGCATTGCCATTCAAAACTCAACTTTTTTTTCCAATCGATTTTCGAAAAAAAGCATGGACTACCCCCTTATCACTAAAAATAAATTTTTTTACGAAAGTCTCTGGAACCCATTGAAACGTACATATATAGAAAGGTTTTGTCAAATGCAACCAGCACATCCAAAGCAAACCCTTTTATAATGTCTAGTTTTCGAGATATTTGCATTCAAAGTTATTTTTTTGAGTTATGAAGGCTTGTATGACTTTGGATGCCTACAGTTCCGCAAATAAGGCTATGACGTCATTTTCGCTTGCAAATCGCTTAATTAGTTTTTCAAGAGCTATCCATAGCTGAAAACTAGAACATTCTAGGAGGTCTGGTTGCGGAGATATCTTAATTCAAAGTAAATCCATTAAAATCGATTTTTTTGAGTTTTGAAAGTTTGCATGACTTTGGATGTCTACAGTTCCACAAATAAGGCTCGGAAGGCCTTGCGGTTTATTAACCGCTTAATCAGTTTTTGAAGAGCTATCCATTGCTGAAAACTAAAGCATTGTTTGGGCTCTGGTTGCAGAGAAATTTTGATTCAAAGTTAATATTTCTTGTTTCAACCCAAAAACTAAATATCTTAATATGGCCATAACTTCCAAAATAAGGCTCGTAAGAAGTTGCGGTTAGCGTTGTTGAACAGATAACGGTCAGGTCTTTGCATTGCCGTTCAAAACTCAACTTTTTTTTTTCAATCGATTTTCGAAAAAAAGCATGGACTACCCCCTTATCACTAAAAATTAATTTTTTTACGAAAGTCTCTGGAACCCATTGAAACGTACATATATAGAAAGGTTTTGTCAAATGCAACCAGCACATCCAAAGCAAACCCTTTTATAATGTCTAGTTTTCGAGATATTTGCATTTAAAGTTATTTTTTTGAGTTATGAAGGCTTGTATGACTTTGGATGCCTACAGTTCCGCAAATAAGGCTATGACGTAATTTTCGCTTGCAAAACGCTTCATTAGTTTTTCAAGAGCTATCCATAGCTGAAAACTAGAACATTCTAGGAGGTCTGGTTGCGGAGATATCTTAATTCAAAGTAAATCCATTAAAATCGATTTTTTTGAGTTTTGAAAGTTTGCATGACTTTGGATATCTACAGTTCCACAAATAAGGCTCGAAAGGCCTTGCGGTTTATTAACCGCTTAATCAGTTTTTGAAGAGCTATTTATTGCTGAAAACTAAAGCATTGTTTGGGCTCTGGTTGCAGAGAAATTTTGATTCAAAGTTAATATTTCTTGTTTCAACCCAAAAACTAAAAATCTTAATATGGCCATAACTTCCAAAATAAGGCTCGTAAGAGGTTGCGGTTAGCGTTGTTGAACAGATAACGGTCAGGTCTTTGCATTGCCGTTCAAAACTCAACTTTTTTTTCCAATCGATTTTCGAAAAAAAGCATGGACTACCCCCTTATCACTAAAAATTAATTTTTTTACGAAAGTCTCTGGAACCCATTGAAACGTATATATATAGAAAGGTTTTGTCAAATGCAACCAGCACATCCAAAGCAAACCCTTTTATAATGTCTAGTTTTCGAGATATTTGCATTCAAAGTTATTTTTTTGAGTTATGAAGGCTTGTATGACTTTGGATGCCTACAGTTCCGCAAATAAGGCTATGACGTCATTTTCGCTTGCAAAACGCTTAATTAGTTTTTCAAGAGCTATCCATAGCTGAAAACTAGAACATTCTAGGAGGTCTGGTTGCGGAGATATCTTAATTCAAAGTAAATCCATTAAAATCGATTTTTTTGAGTTTTGAAAGTTTGCATGACTTTGGATGTCTACAGTTCCACAAATAAGGCTCGGAAGGCCTTGCGGTTTATTAACCGCTTAATCAGTTTTTGAAGAGCTATTTATTGCTGAAAACTAAAGCATTGTTTGGGCTCTGGTTGCAGAGAAATTTTGATTCAAAGTTAATATTTCTTGTTCCAACCCAAAAACTAAAAATCTTAATATGGCCATAACTTCCAAAATAAGGCTCGTAAGAGGTTGCGGTTAGCGTTGTTGAACAGATAACGGTCAGGTCTTTGCATTGCCGTTCAAAACTCAACTTTTTTTTTCAATCGATTTTCGAAAAAAAGCATGGGCTACCACTAAAAATTAATTTTTTTACGAAAGTCTCTGGAACCCATTGAAACGTACATATATAGAAAGGTTTTGTCAAATGCAACCAGCACATCCAAAGCAAACCCTTTTATAATGTCTAGTTTTCGAGATATTTGCATTCAAAGTTATTTTTTTGAGTTATGAAGGCTTGTATGACTTTGGATGCCTACAGTTCCGCAAATAAGGCTATGACGTCATTTTCGCTTGCAAAACGCTTCATTAGTTTTTCAAGAGCTATCCATAGCTGAAAACTAGAACATTCTAGGAGGTCTGGTTGCGGAGATATCTTAATTCAAAGTAAATCCATTAAAATCGATTTTTTTGAGTTTTGAAAGTTTGCATGACTTTGGATGTCTACAGTTCCACAAATAAGGCTCGGAAGGCCTTGCGGTTTATTAACCGCTTAATCAGTTTTTAGAGAGCTATCTATTGCTGAAAACTAGAGCACTGTTTGGGCTCTGGTTGCAGAGAAATTTTGATTCAAAGTTAATATTTCTTGTTTCAACCCAAAAACTAAATATCTTAATATGGCCATAACTTCCAAAATAAGGCTCGTAAGAAGTTGCGGTTAGCGTTGTTGAACAGATAACGGTCAGGTCTTTGCATTGCCGTTCAAAACTCAACTTTTTTTTTTCAATCGATTTTCGAAAAAAAGCATGGACTACCCCCTTATCACTAAAAATTAATTTTTTTACGAAAGTCTCTGGAACCCATTGAAACGTACATATATAGAAAGGTTTTGTCAAATGCAACCAGCACATCCAAAGCAAACCCTTTTATAATGTCTAGTTTTCGAGATATTTGCATTTAAAGTTATTTTTTTGAGTTATGAAGGCTTGTATGACTTTGGATGCCTACAGTTCCGCAAATAAGGCTATGACGTCATTTTCGCTTGCAAAACGCTTAATTAGTTTTTCAAGAGCTATCCATAGCTGAAAACTAGAACATTCTAGGAGGTCTGGTTGCGGAGATATATTAATTCAAAGTAAATCCATTAAAATCGATTTTTTTGAGTTTTGAAAGTTTGCATGACTTTGGATATCTACAGTTCCACAAATAAGGCTCGGAAGGCCTTGCGGTTTATTAACCGCTTAATCAGTTTTTGAAGAGCTATCCATTGCTGAAAACTAAAGCATTGTTTGGGCTCTGGTTGCAGAGAAATTTTGATTCAAAGTTAATATTTCTTGTTTCAACCCAAAAACTAAAAATCTTAATATGGCCATAACTTCCAAAATAAGGCTCGTAAGAGGTTGCGGTTAGCGTTGTTGAACAGATAACGGTCAGGTCTTTGCATTGCCATTCAAAACTCAACTTTTTTTTCCAATCGATTTTCGAAAAAAAGCATGGACTACCCCCTTATCACTAAAAATAAATTTTTTTACGAAAGTCTCTGGAACCCATTGAAACGTACATATATAGAAAGGTTTTGTCAAATGCAACCAGCACATCCAAAGCAAACCCTTTTATAATGTCTAGTTTTCGAGATATTTGCATTCAAAGTTATTTTTTTGAGTTATGAAGGCTTGTATGACTTTGGATGCCTACAGTTCCGCAAATAAGGCTATGACGTCATTTTCGCTTGCAAAACGCTTAATTAGTTTTTCAAGAGCTATCCATAGCTGAAAACTAGAACATTCTAGGAGGTCTGGTTGCGGAGATATCTTAATTCAAAGTAAATCCATTAAAATCGATTTTTTTGAGTTTTGAAAGTTTGCATGACTTTGGATGTCTACAGTTCCACAAATAAGGCTCGGAAGGCCTTGCGGTTTATTAACCGCTTAATCAGTTTTTGAAGAGCTATTTATTGCTGAAAACTAAAGCATTGTTTGGGCTCTGGTTGCAGAGAAATTTTGATTCAAAGTTAATATTTCTTGTTTCAACCCAAAAACTAAATATCTTAATATGGCCATAACTTCCAAAATAAGGCTCGTAAGAAGTTGCGGTTAGCGTTGTTGAACAGATAACGGTCAGGTCTTTGCATTGCCGTTCAAAACTCAACTTTTTTTTTTCAATCGATTTTCGAAAAAAAGCATGGACTACCCCCTTATCACTAAAAATTAATTTTTTTACGAAAGTCTCTGGAACCCATTGAAACGTACATATATAGAAAGGTTTTGTCAAATGCAACCAGCACATCCAAAGCAAACCCTTTTATAATGTCTAGTTTTCGAGATATTTGCATTTAAAGTTATTTTTTTGAGTTATGAAGGCTTGTATGACTTTGGATGCCTACAGTTCCGCAAATAAGGCTATGACGTCATTTTCGCTTGCAAAACGCTTCATTAGTTTTTCAAGAGCTATCCATAGCTGAAAACTAGAACATTCTAGGAGGTCTGGTTGCGGAGATATCTTAATTCAAAGTAAATCCATTAAAATCGATTTTTTTGAGTTTTGAAAGTTTGCATGACTTTGGATATCTACAGTTCCACAAATAAGGCTCGAAAGGCCTTGCGGTTTATTAACCGCTTAATCAGTTTTTGAAGAGCTATTTATTGCTGAAAACTAAAGCATTGTTTGGGCTCTGGTTGCAGAGAAATTTTGATTCAAAGTTAATATTTCTTGTTTCAACCCAAAAACTAAAAATCTTAATATGGCCATAACTTCCAAAATAAGGCTCGTAAGAGGTTGCGGTTAGCGTTGTTGAACAGATAACGGTCAGGTCTTTGCATTGCCGTTCAAAACTCAACTTTTTTTTCCAATCGATTTTCGAAAAAAAGCATGGACTACCCCCTTATCACTAAAAATAATTTTTTTTACGAAAGTCTCTGGAACCCATTGAAACGTACATATATAGAAAGGTTTTGTCAAATGCAACCAGCACATCCAAAGCAAACCCTTTTATAATGTCTAGTTTTCGAGATATTTGCATTCAAAGTTATTTTTTTGAGTTATGAAGGCTTGTATGACTTTGGATGCCTACAGTTCCGCAAATAAGGCTATGACGTCATTTTCGCTTGCAAAACGCTTCATTAGTTTTTCAAGAGCTATCCATAGCTGAAAACTAGAACATTCTAGGAGGTCTGGTTGCGGAGATATCTTAATTCAAAGTAAATCCATTAAAATCGATTTTTTTGAGTTTTGAAAGTTTGCATGACTTTGGATGTCTACAGTTCCACAAATAAGGCTCGGAAGGCCTTGCGGTTTATTAACCGCTTAATCAGTTTTTAGAGAGCTATCTATTGCTGAAAACTAGAGCACTGTTTGGGCTCTGGTTGCAGAGAAATTTTGATTCAAAGTTAATATTTCTTGTTTCAACCCAAAAACTAAATATCTTAATATGGCCATAACTTCCAAAATAAGGCTCGTAAGAAGTTGCGGTTAGCGTTGTTGAACAGATAACGGTCAGGTCTTTGCATTGCCGTTCAAAACTCAACTTTTTTTTTTCAATCGATTTTCGAAAAAAAGCATGGACTACCCCCTTATCACTAAAAATTAATTTTTTTACGAAAGTCTCTGGAACCCATTGAAACGTACATATATAGAAAGGTTTTGTCAAATGCAACCAGCACATCCAAAGCAAACCCTTTTATAATGTCTAGTTTTCGAGATATTTGCATTTAAAGTTATTTTTTTGAGTTATGAAGGCTTGTATGACTTTGGATGCCTACAGTTCCGCAAATAAGGCTATGACGTCATTTTCGCTTGCAAAACGCTTAATTAGTTTTTCAAGAGCTATCCATAGCTGAAAACTAGAACATTCTAGGAGGTCTGGTTGCGGAGATATATTAATTCAAAGTAAATCCATTAAAATCGATTTTTTTGAGTTTTGAAAGTTTGCATGACTTTGGATATCTACAGTTCCACAAATAAGGCTCGGAAGGCCTTGCGGTTTATTAACCGCTTAATCAGTTTTTGAAGAGCTATCCATTGCTGAAAACTAAAGCATTGTTTGGGCTCTGGTTGCAGAGAAATTTTGATTCAAAGTTAATATTTCTTGTTTCAACCCAAAAACTAAAAATCTTAATATGGCCATAACTTCCAAAATAAGGCTCGTAAGAGGTTGCGGTTAGCGTTGTTGAACAGATAACGGTCAGGTCTTTGCATTGCCATTCAAAACTCAACTTTTTTTTCCAATCGATTTTCGAAAAAAAGCATGGACTACCCCCTTATCACTAAAAATAAATTTTTTTACGAAAGTCTCTGGAACCCATTGAAACGTACATATATAGAAAGGTTTTGTCAAATGCAACCAGCACATCCAAAGCAAACCCTTTTATAATGTCTAGTTTTCGAGATATTTGCATTCAAAGTTATTTTTTTGAGTTATGAAGGCTTGTATGACTTTGGATGCCTACAGTTCCGCAAATAAGGCTATGACGTCATTTTCGCTTGCAAAACGCTTAATTAGTTTTTCAAGAGCTATCCATAGCTGAAAACTAGAACATTCTAGGAGGTCTGGTTGCGGAGATATCTTAATTCAAAGTAAATCCATTAAAATCGATTTTTTTGAGTTTTGAAAGTTTGCATGACTTTGGATGTCTACAGTTCCACAAATAAGGCTCGGAAGGCCTTGCGGTTTATTAACCGCTTAATCAGTTTTTGAAGAGCTATTTATTGCTGAAAACTAAAGCATTGTTTGGGCTCTGGTTGCAGAGAAATTTTGATTCAAAGTTAATATTTCTTGTTTCAACCCAAAAACTAAATATCTTAATATGGCCATAACTTCCAAAATAAGGCTCGTAAGAAGTTGCGGTTAGCGTTGTTGAACAGATAACGGTCAGGTCTTTGCATTGCCGTTCAAAACTCAACTTTTTTTTTTCAATCGATTTTCGAAAAAAAGCATGGACTACCCCCTTATCACTAAAAATTAATTTTTTTACGAAAGTCTCTGGAACCCATTGAAACGTACATATATAGAAAGGTTTTGTCAAATGCAACCAGCACATCCAAAGCAAACCCTTTTATAATGTCTAGTTTTCGAGATATTTGCATTTAAAGTTATTTTTTTGAGTTATGAAGGCTTGTATGACTTTGGATGCCTACAGTTCCGCAAATAAGGCTATGACGTCATTTTCGCTTGCAAAACGCTTCATTAGTTTTTCAAGAGCTATCCATAGCTGAAAACTAGAACATTCTAGGAGGTCTGGTTGCGGAGATATCTTAATTCAAAGTAAATCCATTAAAATCGATTTTTTTGAGTTTTGAAAGTTTGCATGACTTTGGATATCTACAGTTCCACAAATAAGGCTCGAAAGGCCTTGCGGTTTATTAACCGCTTAATCAGTTTTTGAAGAGCTATTTATTGCTGAAAACTAAAGCATTGTTTGGGCTCTGGTTGCAGAGAAATTTTGATTCAAAGTTAATATTTCTTGTTTCAACCCAAAAACTAAAAATCTTAATATGGCCATAACTTCCAAAATAAGGCTCGTAAGAGGTTGCGGTTAGCGTTGTTGAACAGATAACGGTCAGGTCTTTGCATTGCCGTTCAAAACTCAACTTTTTTTTCCAATCGATTTTCGAAAAAAAGCATGGACTACCCCCTTATCACTAAAAATAATTTTTTTTACGAAAGTCTCTGGAACCCATTGAAACGTACATATATAGAAAGGTTTTGTCAAATGCAACCAGCACATCCAAAGCAAACCCTTTTATAATGTCTAGTTTTCGAGATATTTGCATTCAAAGTTATTTTTTTGAGTTATGAAGGCTTGTATGACTTTGGATGCCTACAGTTCCGCAAATAAGGCTATGACGTCATTTTCGCTTGCAAAACGCTTCATTAGTTTTTCAAGAGCTATCCATAGCTGAAAACTAGAACATTCTAGGAGGTCTGGTTGCGGAGATATCTTAATTCAAAGTAAATCCATTAAAATCGATTTTTTTGAGTTTTGAAAGTTTGCATGACTTTGGATATCTACAGTTCCACAAATAAGGCTCGAAAGGCCTTGCGGTTTATTAACCGCTTAATCAGTTTTTGAAGAGCTATTTATTGCTGAAAACTAAAGCATTGTTTGGGCTCTGGTTGCAGAGAAATTTTGATTCAAAGTTAATATTTCTTGTTTCAACCCAAAAACTAAAAATCTTAATATGGCCATAACTTCCAAAATAAGGCTCGTAAGAGGTTGCGGTTAGCGTTGTTGAACAGATAACGGTCAGGTCTTTGCATTGCCGTTCAAAACTCAACTTTTTTTTCCAATCGATTTTCGAAAAAAAGCATGGACTACCCCCTTATCACTAAAAATTAATTTTTTTACGAAAGTCTCTGGAACCCATTGAAACGTATATATATAGAAAGGTTTTGTCAAATGCAACCAGCACATCCAAAGCAAACCCTTTTATAATGTCTAGTTTTCGAGATATTTGCATTCAAAGTTATTTTTTTGAGTTATGAAGGCTTGTATGACTTTGGATGCCTACAGTTCCGCAAATAAGGCTATGACGTCATTTTCGCTTGCAAAACGCTTAATTAGTTTTTCAAGAGCTATCCATAGCTGAAAACTAGAACATTCTAGGAGGTCTGGTTGCGGAGATATCTTAATTCAAAGTAAATCCATTAAAATCGATTTTTTTGAGTTTTGAAAGTTTGCATGACTTTGGATGTCTACAGTTCCACAAATAAGGCTCGGAAGGCCTTGCGGTTTATTAACCGCTTAATCAGTTTTTGAAGAGCTATTTATTGCTGAAAACTAAAGCATTGTTTGGGCTCTGGTTGCAGAGAAATTTTGATTCAAAGTTAATATTTCTTGTTCCAACCCAAAAACTAAAAATCTTAATATGGCCATAACTTCCAAAATAAGGCTCGTAAGAGGTTGCGGTTAGCGTTGTTGAACAGATAACGGTCAGGTCTTTGCATTGCCGTTCAAAACTCAACTTTTTTTTTCAATCGATTTTCGAAAAAAAGCATGGGCTACCACTAAAAATTAATTTTTTTACGAAAGTCTCTGGAACCCATTGAAACGTACATATATAGAAAGGTTTTGTCAAATGCAACCAGCACATCCAAAGCAAACCCTTTTATAATGTCTAGTTTTCGAGATATTTGCATTCAAAGTTATTTTTTTGAGTTATGAAGGCTTGTATGACTTTGGATGCCTACAGTTCCGCAAATAAGGCTATGACGTCATTTTCGCTTGCAAAACGCTTCATTAGTTTTTCAAGAGCTATCCATAGCTGAAAACTAGAACATTCTAGGAGGTCTGGTTGCGGAGATATCTTAATTCAAAGTAAATCCATTAAAATCGATTTTTTTGAGTTTTGAAAGTTTGCATGACTTTGGATGTCTACAGTTCCACAAATAAGGCTCGAAAGGCCTTGCGGTTTATTAACCGCTTAATCAGTTTTTGAAGAGCTATTTATTGCTGAAAACTAAAGCATTGTTTGGGCTCTGGTTGCAGAGAAATTTTGATTCAAAGTTAATATTTCTTGTTTCAACCCAAAAACTAAAAATCTTAATATGGCCATAACTTCCAAAATAAGGCTCGTAAGAGGTTGCGGTTAGCGTTGTTGAACAGATAACGGTCAGGTCTTTGCATTGCCGTTCAAAACTCAACTTTTTTTTCCAATCGATTTTCGAAAAAAAGCATGGACTACCCCCTTATCACTAAAAATAATTTTTTTTACGAAAGTCTCTGGAACCCATTGAAACGTACATATATAGAAAGGTTTTGTCAAATGCAACCAGCACATCCAAAGCAAACCCTTTTATAATGTCTAGTTTTCGAGATATTTGCATTCAAAGTTATTTTTTTGAGTTATGAAGGCTTGTATGACTTTGGATGCCTACAGTTCCGCAAATAAGGCTATGACGTCATTTTCGCTTGCAAAACGCTTCATTAGTTTTTCAAGAGCTATCCATAGCTGAAAACTAGAACATTCTAGGAGGTCTGGTTGCGGAGATATCTTAATTCAAAGTAAATCCATTAAAATCGATTTTTTTGAGTTTTGAAAGTTTGCATGACTTTGGATATCTACAGTTCCACAAATAAGGCTCGAAAGGCCTTGCGGTTTATTAACCGCTTAATCAGTTTTTGAAGAGCTATTTATTGCTGAAAACTAAAGCATTGTTTGGGCTCTGGTTGCAGAGAAATTTTGATTCAAAGTTAATATTTCTTGTTTCAACCCAAAAACTAAAAATCTTAATATGGCCATAACTTCCAAAATAAGGCTCGTAAGAGGTTGCGGTTAGCGTTGTTGAACAGATAACGGTCAGGTCTTTGCATTGCCGTTCAAAACTCAACTTTTTTTTCCAATCGATTTTCGAAAAAAAGCATGGACTACCCCCTTATCACTAAAAATTAATTTTTTTACGAAAGTCTCTGGAACCCATTGAAACGTATATATATAGAAAGGTTTTGTCAAATGCAACCAGCACATCCAAAGCAAACCCTTTTATAATGTCTAGTTTTCGAGATATTTGCATTCAAAGTTATTTTTTTGAGTTATGAAGGCTTGTATGACTTTGGATGCCTACAGTTCCGCAAATAAGGCTATGACGTCATTTTCGCTTGCAAAACGCTTAATTAGTTTTTCAAGAGCTATCCATAGCTGAAAACTAGAACATTCTAGGAGGTCTGGTTGCGGAGATATCTTAATTCAAAGTAAATCCATTAAAATCGATTTTTTTGAGTTTTGAAAGTTTGCATGACTTTGGATGTCTACAGTTCCACAAATAAGGCTCGGAAGGCCTTGCGGTTTATTAACCGCTTAATCAGTTTTTGAAGAGCTATTTATTGCTGAAAACTAAAGCATTGTTTGGGCTCTGGTTGCAGAGAAATTTTGATTCAAAGTTAATATTTCTTGTTCCAACCCAAAAACTAAAAATCTTAATATGGCCATAACTTCCAAAATAAGGCTCGTAAGAGGTTGCGGTTAGCGTTGTTGAACAGATAACGGTCAGGTCTTTGCATTGCCGTTCAAAACTCAACTTTTTTTTTCAATCGATTTTCGAAAAAAAGCATGGGCTACCACTAAAAATTAATTTTTTTACGAAAGTCTCTGGAACCCATTGAAACGTACATATATAGAAAGGTTTTGTCAAATGCAACCAGCACATCCAAAGCAAACCCTTTTATAATGTCTAGTTTTCGAGATATTTGCATTCAAAGTTATTTTTTTGAGTTATGAAGGCTTGTATGACTTTGGATGCCTACAGTTCCGCAAATAAGGCTATGACGTCATTTTCGCTTGCAAAACGCTTCATTAGTTTTTCAAGAGCTATCCATAGCTGAAAACTAGAACATTCTAGGAGGTCTGGTTGCGGAGATATCTTAATTCAAAGTAAATCCATTAAAATCGATTTTTTTGAGTTTTGAAAGTTTGCATGACTTTGGATGTCTACAGTTCCACAAATAAGGCTCGGAAGGCCTTGCGGTTTATTAACCGCTTAATCAGTTTTTAGAGAGCTATCTATTGCTGAAAACTAGAGCACTGTTTGGGCTCTGGTTGCAGAGAAATTTTGATTCAAAGTTAATATTTCTTGTTTCAACCCAAAAACTAAATATCTTAATATGGCCATAACTTCCAAAATAAGGCTCGTAAGAAGTTGCGGTTAGCGTTGTTGAACAGATAACGGTCAGGTCTTTGCATTGCCGTTCAAAACTCAACTTTTTTTTTTCAATCGATTTTCGAAAAAAAGCATGGACTACCCCCTTATCACTAAAAATTAATTTTTTTACGAAAGTCTCTGGAACCCATTGAAACGTACATATATAGAAAGGTTTTGTCAAATGCAACCAGCACATCCAAAGCAAACCCTTTTATAATGTCTAGTTTTCGAGATATTTGCATTTAAAGTTATTTTTTTGAGTTATGAAGGCTTGTATGACTTTGGATGCCTACAGTTCCGCAAATAAGGCTATGACGTCATTTTCGCTTGCAAAACGCTTAATTAGTTTTTCAAGAGCTATCCATAGCTGAAAACTAGAACATTCTAGGAGGTCTGGTTGCGGAGATATATTAATTCAAAGTAAATCCATTAAAATCGATTTTTTTGAGTTTTGAAAGTTTGCATGACTTTGGATATCTACAGTTCCACAAATAAGGCTCGGAAGGCCTTGCGGTTTATTAACCGCTTAATCAGTTTTTGAAGAGCTATCCATTGCTGAAAACTAAAGCATTGTTTGGGCTCTGGTTGCAGAGAAATTTTGATTCAAAGTTAATATTTCTTGTTTCAACCCAAAAACTAAAAATCTTAATATGGCCATAACTTCCAAAATAAGGCTCGTAAGAGGTTGCGGTTAGCGTTGTTGAACAGATAACGGTCAGGTCTTTGCATTGCCATTCAAAACTCAACTTTTTTTTCCAATCGATTTTCGAAAAAAAGCATGGACTACCCCCTTATCACTAAAAATAAATTTTTTTACGAAAGTCTCTGGAACCCATTGAAACGTACATATATAGAAAGGTTTTGTCAAATGCAACCAGCACATCCAAAGCAAACCCTTTTATAATGTCTAGTTTTCGAGATATTTGCATTCAAAGTTATTTTTTTGAGTTATGAAGGCTTGTATGACTTTGGATGCCTACAGTTCCGCAAATAAGGCTATGACGTCATTTTCGCTTGCAAAACGCTTAATTAGTTTTTCAAGAGCTATCCATAGCTGAAAACTAGAACATTCTAGGAGGTCTGGTTGCGGAGATATATTAATTCAAAGTAAATCCATTAAAATCGATTTTTTTGAGTTTTGAAAGTTTGCATGACTTTGGATATCTACAGTTCCACAAATAAGGCTCGGAAGGCCTTGCGGTTTATTAACCGCTTAATCAGTTTTTGAAGAGCTATCCATTGCTGAAAACTAAAGCATTGTTTGGGCTCTGGTTGCAGAGAAATTTTGATTCAAAGTTAATATTTCTTGTTTCAACCCAAAAACTAAAAATCTTAATATGGCCATAACTTCCAAAATAAGGCTCGTAAGAGGTTGCGGTTAGCGTTGTTGAACAGATAACGGTCAGGTCTTTGCATTGCCATTCAAAACTCAACTTTTTTTTCCAATCGATTTTCGAAAAAAAGCATGGACTACCCCCTTATCACTAAAAATAAATTTTTTTACGAAAGTCTCTGGAACCCATTGAAACGTACATATATAGAAAGGTTTTGTCAAATGCAACCAGCACATCCAAAGCAAACCCTTTTATAATGTCTAGTTTTCGAGATATTTGCATTCAAAGTTATTTTTTTGAGTTATGAAGGCTTGTATGACTTTGGATGCCTACAGTTCCGCAAATAAGGCTATGACGTCATTTTCGCTTGCAAAACGCTTCATTAGTTTTTCAAGAGCTATCCATAGCTGAAAACTAGAACATTCTAGGAGGTCTGGTTGCGGAGATATCTTAATTCAAAGTAAATCCATTAAAATCGATTTTTTTGAGTTTTGAAAGTTTGCATGACTTTGGATGTCTACAGTTCCACAAATAAGGCTCGGAAGGCCTTGCGGTTTATTAACCGCTTAATCAGTTTTTAGAGAGCTATCTATTGCTGAAAACTAGAGCACTGTTTGGGCTCTGGTTGCAGAGAAATTTTGATTCAAAGTTAATATTTCTTGTTTCAACCCAAAAACTAAATATCTTAATATGGCCATAACTTCCAAAATAAGGCTCGTAAGAAGTTGCGGTTAGCGTTGTTGAACAGATAACGGTCAGGTCTTTGCATTGCCGTTCAAAACTCAACTTTTTTTTTCCAATCGATTTTCGAAAAAAAGCATGGACTACCCCCTTATCACTAAAAATTAATTTTTTTACGAAAGTCTCTGGAACCCATTGAAACGTACATATATAGAAAGGTTTTGTCAAATGCAACCAGCACATCCAAAGCAAACCCTTTTATAATGTCTAGTTTTCGAGATATTTGCATTCAAAGTTATTTTTTTGAATTATGAAGGCTTGTATGATTTTGGATGCCTACAGTTCCGCAAATAAGGCTATGACGTCATTTTCGCTTGCAAAACGCTTAATTAGTTTTTCAAGAGCTATCCATAGCTGAAAACTAGAACATTCTAGGAGGTCTGGTTGCGGAGATATATTAATTCAAAGTAAATCCATTAAAATCGATTTTTTTGAGTTTTGAAAGTTTGCATGACTTTGGATATCTACAGTTCCACAAATAAGGCTCGGAAGGCCTTGCGGTTTATTAACCGCTTAATCAGTTTTTGAAGAGCTATCCATTGCTGAAAACTAAAGCATTGTTTGGGCTCTGGTTGCAGAGAAATTTTGATTCAAAGTTAATATTTCTTGTTTCAACCCAAAAACTAAAAATCTTAATATGGCCATAACTTCCAAAATAAGGCTCGTAAGAGGTTGCGGTTAGCGTTGTTGAACAGATAACGGTCAGGTCTTTGCATTGCCATTCAAAACTCAACTTTTTTTTCCAATCGATTTTCGAAAAAAAGCATGGACTACCCCCTTATCACTAAAAATAAATTTTTTTACGAAAGTCTCTGGAACCCATTGAAACGTACATATATAGAAAGGTTTTGTCAAATGCAACCAGCACATCCAAAGCAAACCCTTTTATAATGTCTAGTTTTCGAGATATTTGCATTCAAAGTTATTTTTTTGAGTTATGAAGGCTTGTATGACTTTGGATGCCTACAGTTCCGCAAATAAGGCTATGACGTCATTTTCGCTTGCAAAACGCTTCATTAGTTTTTCAAGAGCTATCCATAGCTGAAAACTAGAACATTCTAGGAGGTCTGGTTGCGGAGATATCTTAATTCAAAGTAAATCCATTAAAATCGATTTTTTTGAGTTTTGAAAGTTTGCATGACTTTGGATGTCTACAGTTCCACAAATAAGGCTCGGAAGGCCTTGCGGTTTATTAACCGCTTAATCAGTTTTTAAAGAGCTATCTATTGCTGAAAACTAGAGCACTGTTTGGGCTCTGGTTGCAGAGAAATTTTGATTCAAAGTTAATATTTCTTGTTTCAACCCAAAAACTAAATATCTTAATATGGCCATAACTTCCAAAATAAGGCTCGTAAGAAGTTGCGGTTGGCGTTGTTGAACAGATAACGGTCAGGTCTTTGCATTGCCGTTCAAAACTCAACTTTTTTTTTTCCAATCGATTTTCGAAAAAAAGCATGGACTACCCCCTTATCACTAAAAATTAATTTTTTTACGAAAGTCTCTGGAACCCATTGAAACGTACATATATAGAAAGGTTTTGTCAAATGCAACCAGCACATCCAAAGCAAACCCTTTTATAATGTCTAGTTTTCGAGATATTTGCATTCAAAGTTATTTTTTTGAATTATGAAGGCTTGTATGACTTTGGATGCCTACAGTTCCGCAAATAAGGCTATGACGTCATTTTCGCTTGCAAAACGCTTAATTAGTTTTTCAAGAGCTATCCATAGCTGAAAACTAGAACATTCTAGGAGGTCTGGTTGCGGAGATATATTAATTCAAAGTAAATCCATTAAAATCGATTTTTTTGAGTTTTGAAAGTTTGCATGACTTTGGATGTCTACAGTTCCACAAATAAGGCTCGGAAGGCCTTGCGGTTTATTAACCGCTTAATCAGTTTTTGAAGAGCTATCCATTGCTGAAAACTAAAGCATTGTTTGGGCTCTGGTTGCAGAGAAATTTTGATTCAAAGTTAATATTTCTTGTTTCAACCCAAAAACTAAAAATCTTAATATGACCATAACTTCCAAAATAAGGCTCGTAAGAGGTTGCGGTTAGCGTTGTTGAACAGATAACGGTCAGGTCTTTGCATTGCCATTCAAAACTCAACTTTTTTTTCCAATCGATTTTCGAAAAAAAGCATGGACTACCCCCTTATCACTAAAAATAAATTTTTTTACGAAAGTCTCTGGAACCCATTGAAACGTACATATATAGAAAGGTTTTGTCAAATGCAACCAGCACATCCAAAGCAAACCCTTTTATAATGTCTAGTTTTCGAGATATTTGCATTCAAAGTTATTTTTTTGAATTATGAAGGCTTGTATGACTTTGGATGCCTACAGTTCCGCAAATAAGGCTATGACGTCATTTTCGCTTGCAAAACGCTTAATTAGTTTTTCAAGAGCTATCCATAGCTGAAAACTAGAACATTCTAGGAGGTCTGGTTGCGGAGATATCTTAATTCAAAGTAAATCCATTAAAATCGATTTTTTTGAGTTTTGAAAGTTTGCATGACTTTGGATGTCTACAGTTCCACAAATAAGGCTCGGAAGGCCTTGCGGTTTATTAACCGCTTAATCAGTTTTTGAAGAGCTATCCATTGCTGAAAACTAAAGCATTGTTTGGGCTCTGGTTGCAGAGAAATTTTGATTCAAAGTTAATATTTCTTGTTTCAACCCAAAAACTAAAAATCTTAATATGACCATAAAATAATAATCCATTAAAATCGATTTTTTTGAGTTTTGAAAGTTTGCATGACTTTGGATGTCTACAGTTCCACAAATAAGGCTCGGAAGGCCTTGCGGTTTATTAACCGCTTAATCAGTTTTTGAAGAGCTATCAATTGCTGAAAACTAAAGCATTGTTTGGGCTCTGGTTGCAGAGAAATTTTGATTCAAAGTTAATATTTCTTGTTTCAACCCAAAAACTAAAAATCTTAATATGACCATAACTTCCAAAATAAGGCTCGTAAGAGGTTGCGGTTAGCGTTGTTGAACAGATAACGGTCAGGTCTTTGCATTGCCATTCAAAACTCAACTTTTTTTTCCAATCGATTTTCGAAAAAAAGCATGGACTACCCCCTTATCACTAAAAATTAATTTTTTTACGAAAGTCTCTGGAACCCATTGAAACGTACATATATAGAAAGGTTTTGTCAAATGCAACCAGCACATCCAAAGCAAACCCTTTTATAATGTCTAGTTTTCGAGATATTTGCATTCAAAGTTATTTTTTTGAATTATGAAGGCTTGTATGACTTTGGATGCCTACAGTTCCGCAAATAAGGCTATGACGTCATTTTCGCTTGCAAAACGCTTAATTAGTTTTTCAAGAGCTATCCATAGCTGAAAACTAGAACATTCTAGGAGGTCTGGTTGCGGAGATATCTTAATTCAAAGTAAATCCATTAAAATCGATTTTTTTGAGTTTTGAAAGTTTGCATGACTTTGGATGTCTACAGTTCCACAAATAAGGCTCGGAAGGCCTTGCGGTTTATTAACCGCTTAATCAGTTTTTGAAGAGCTATCCATTGCTGAAAACTAAAGCATTGTTTGGGCTCTGGTTGCAGAGAAATTTTGATTCAAAGTTAATATTTCTTGTTTCAACCCAAAAACTAAAAATCTTAATATGACCATAACTTCCAAAATAAGGCTCGTAAGAGGTTGCGGTTAGCGTTGTTGAACAGATAACGGTCAGGTCTTTGCATTGCCATTCAAAACTCAACTTTTTTTTCCAATCGATTTTCGAAAAAAAGCATGGACTACCCCCTTATCACTAAAAATAAATTTTTTTACGAAAGTCTCTGGAACCCATTGAAACGTACATATATAGAAAGGTTTTGTCAAATGCAACCAGCACATCCAAAGCAAACCCTTTTATAATGTCTAGTTTTCGAGATATTTGCATTCAAAGTTATTTTTTTGAGTTATGAAGGCTTGTATGACTTTGGATGCCTACAGTTCCGCAAATAAGGCTATGACGTCATTTTCGCTTGCAAAACGCTTCATTAGTTTTTCAAGAGCTATCCATAGCTGAAAACTAGAACATTCTAGGAGGTCTGGTTGCGGAGATATCTTAATTCAAAGTAAATCCATTAAAATCGATTTTTTTGAGTTTTGAAAGTTTGCATGACTTTGGATGTCTACAGTTCCACAAATAAGGCTCGGAAGGCCTTGCGGTTTATTAACCGCTTAATCAGTTTTTAGAGAGCTATCTATTGCTGAAAACTAGAGCACTGTTTGGGCTCTGGTTGCAGAGAAATTTTGATTCAAAGTTAATATTTCTTGTTTCAACCCAAAAACTAAATATCTTAATATGGCCATAACTTCCAAAATAAGGCTCGTAAGAAGTTGCGGTTAGCGTTGTTGAACAGATAACGGTCAGGTCTTTGCATTGCCGTTCAAAACTCAACTTTTTTTTTTCCAATCGATTTTCGAAAAAAAGCATGGACTACCCCCTTATCACTAAAAATTAATTTTTTTACGAAAGTCTCTGGAACCCATTGAAACGTACATATATAGAAAGGTTTTGTCAAATGCAACCAGCACATCCAAAGCAAACCCTTTTATAATGTCTAGTTTTCGAGATATTTGCATTCAAAGTTATTTTTTTGAATTATGAAGGCTTGTATGACTTTGGATGCCTACAGTTCCGCAAATAAGGCTATGACGTCATTTTCGCTTGCAAAACGCTTAATTAGTTTTTCAAGAGCTATCCATCTATCCATAGCTGAAAACTAGAACATTCTAGGAGGTCTGGTTGCGGAGATATCTTAATTCAAAGTAAATCCATTAAAATCGATTTTTTTGAGTTTTGAAAGTTTGCATGACTTTGGATGTCTACAGTTCCACAAATAAGGCTCGGAAGGCCTTGCGATTTATTAACCGCTTAATCAGTTTTTGAAGAGCTATTTATTGCTGAAAACTAAAGCATTGTTTGGGCTCTGGTTGCAGAGAAATTTTGATTCAAAGTTAATATTTCTTGTTCCAACCCAAAAACTAAAAATCTTAATATGGCCATAACTTCCAAAATAAGGCTCGTAAGAGGTTGCGGTTAGCGTTGTTGAACAGATAACGGTCAGGTCTTTGCATTGCCGTTCAAAACTCAACTTTTTTTTTTTCAATCGATTTTCGAAAAAAAGCATGGGCTACCACTAAAAATTAATTTTTTTACGAAAGTCTCTGGAACCCATTGAAACGTACATATATAGAAAGGTTTTGTCAAATGCAACCAGCACATCCAAAGCAAACCCTTTTATAATGTCTAGTTTTCGAGATATTTGCATTCAAAGTTATTTTTTTGAGTTATGAAGGCTTGTATGACTTTGGATGCCTACAGTTCCGCAAATAAGGCTATGACGTCATTTTCGCTTGCAAAACGCTGAATTAGTTTTTCAAGAGCTATCCATAGCTGAAAACTAGAACATTCTAGGAGGTCTGGTTGCGGAGATATCTTAATTCAAAGTAAATCCATTAAAATCGATTTTTTTGAGTTTTGAAAGTTTGCATGACTTTGGATATCTACAGTTCCACAAATAAGGCTCGGAAGGCCTTGCGGTTTATTAACCGCTTAATCAGTTTTTGAAGAGCTATCCATTGCTGAAAACTAAAGCATTGTTTGGGATCTGGTTGCAGAGAAATTTTGATTCAAAGTTAATATTTCTTGTTTCAACCCAAAAACTAAAAATCTTAATATGGCCATAACTTCCAAAATAAGGCTCGTAAGAGGTTGCGGTTAGCGTTGTTGAACAGATAACGGTCAGGTCTTTGCATTGCCATTCAAAACTCAACTTTTTTTTCCAATCGATTTTCGCAAAAAAGCATGGACTACCCCCTTATCACTAAAAATAATTTTTTTTACGAAAGTCTCTGGAACCCATTGAAACGTACATATATAGAAAGGTTTTGTCAAATGCAACCAGCACATCCAAAGCAAACCCTTTTATAATGTCTAGTTTTCGAGATATTTGCATTCAAAGTTATTTTTTTGAGTTATGAAGGCTTGTATGACTTTGGATGCCTACAGTTCCGCAAATAAGGCTATGACGTCATTTTCGCTTGCAAAACGCTTCATTAGTTTTTCAAGAGCTATCCATAGCTGAAAACTAGAACATTCTAGGAGGTCTGGTTGCGGAGATATCTTAATTCAAAGTAAATCCATTAAAATCGATTTTTTTGAGTTTTGAAAGTTTGCATGACTTTGGATATCTACAGTTCCACAAATAAGGCTCGAAAGGCCTTGCGGTTTATTAACCGCTTAATCAGTTTTTGAAGAGCTATTTATTGCTGAAAACTAAAGCATTGTTTGGGCTCTGGTTGCAGAGAAATTTTGATTCAAAGTTAATATTTCTTGTTTCAACCCAAAAACTAAAAATCTTAATATGGCCATAACTTCCAAAATAAGGCTCGTAAGAGGTTGCGGTTAGCGTTGTTGAACAGATAACGGTCAGGTCTTTGCATTGCCGTTCAAAACTCAACTTTTTTTTCCAATCGATTTTCGAAAAAAAGCATGGACTACCCCCTTATCACTAAAAATTAATTTTTTTACGAAAGTCTCTGGAACCCATTGAAACGTATATATATAGAAAGGTTTTGTCAAATGCAACCAGCACATCCAAAGCAAACCCTTTTATAATGTCTAGTTTTCGAGATATTTGCATTCAAAGTTATTTTTTTGAGTTATGAAGGCTTGTATGACTTTGGATGCCTACAGTTCCGCAAATAAGGCTATGACGTCATTTTCGCTTGCAAAACGCTTAATTAGTTTTTCAAGAGCTATCCATAGCTGAAAACTAGAACATTCTAGGAGGTCTGGTTGCGGAGATATCTTAATTCAAAGTAAATCCATTAAAATCGATTTTTTTGAGTTTTGAAAGTTTGCATGACTTTGGATGTCTACAGTTCCACAAATAAGGCTCGGAAGGCCTTGCGGTTTATTAACCGCTTAATCAGTTTTTGAAGAGCTATTTATTGCTGAAAACTAAAGCATTGTTTGGGCTCTGGTTGCAGAGAAATTTTGATTCAAAGTTAATATTTCTTGTTCCAACCCAAAAACTAAAAATCTTAATATGGCCATAACTTCCAAAATAAGGCTCGTAAGAGGTTGCGGTTAGCGTTGTTGAACAGATAACGGTCAGGTCTTTGCATTGCCGTTCAAAACTCAACTTTTTTTTTCAATCGATTTTCGAAAAAAAGCATGGGCTACCACTAAAAATTAATTTTTTTACGAAAGTCTCTGGAACCCATTGAAACGTACATATATAGAAAGGTTTTGTCAAATGCAACCAGCACATCCAAAGCAAACCCTTTTATAATGTCTAGTTTTCGAGATATTTGCATTCAAAGTTATTTTTTTGAGTTATGAAGGCTTGTATGACTTTGGATGCCTACAGTTCCGCAAATAAGGCTATGACGTCATTTTCGCTTGCAAAACGCTTAATTAGTTTTTCAAGAGCTATCCATAGCTGAAAACTAGAACATTCTAGGAGGTCTGGTTGCGGAGATATCTTAATTCAAAGTAAATCCATTAAAATCGATTTTTTTGAGTTTTGAAAGTTTGCATGACTTTGGATATCTACAGTTCCACAAATAAGGCTCGGAAGGCCTTGCGGTTTATTAACCGCTTAATCAGTTTTTGAAGAGCTATCCATTGCTGAAAACTAAAGCATTGTTTGGGCTCTGGTTGCAGAGAAATTTTGATTCAAAGTTAATATTTCTTGTTTCAACCCAAAAACTAAAAATCTTAATATGGCCATAACTTCCAAAATAAGGCTCGTAAGAGGTTGCGGTTAGCGTTGTTGAACAGATAACGGTCAGGTCTTTGCATTGCCATTCAAAACTCAACTTTTTTTTCCAATCGATTTTCGAAAAAAAGCATGGACTACCCCCTTATCACTAAAAATAAATTTTTTTACGAAAGTCTCTGGAACCCATTGAAACGTACATATATAGAAAGGTTTTGTCAAATGCAACCAGCACATCCAAAGCAAACCCTTTTATAATGTCTAGTTTTCGAGATATTTGCATTCAAAGTTATTTTTTTGAGTTATGAAGGCTTGTATGACTTTGGATGCCTACAGTTCCGCAAATAAGGTTATGACGTCATTTTCGCTTGCAAAACGCTTAATTAGTTTTTTAAGAGCTATCCATAGCTGAAAACTAGAACATTCTAGGAGGTCTGGTTGCGGAGATATCTTAATTCAAAGTAAATCCATTAAAATCGATTTTTTTGAGTTTTGAAAGTTTGCATGACTTTGGATGTCTACAGTTCCACAAATAAGGCTCGGAAGGCCTTGCGGTTTATTAACCGCTTAATCAGTTTTTGAAGAGCTATTTATTGCTGAAAACTAAAGCATTGTTTGGGCTCTGGTTGCAGAGAAATTTTGATTCAAAGTTAATATTTCTTGTTCCAACCCAAAAACTAAAAATCTTAATATGGCCATAACTTCCAAAATAAGGCTCGTAAGAGGTTGCGGTTAGCGTTGTTGAACAGATAACGGTCAGGTCTTTGCATTGCCGTTCAAAACTCAACTTTTTTTTTTTCAATCGATTTTCGAAAAAAAGCATGGGCTACCACTAAAAATTAATTTTTTTACGAAAGTCTCTGGAACCCATTGAAACGTACATATATAGAAAGGTTTTGTCAAATGCAACCAGCACATCCAAAGCAAACCCTTTTATAATGTCTAGTTTTCGAGATATTTGCATTCAAAGTTATTTTTTTGAGTTATGAAGGCTTGTATGACTTTGGATGCCTACAGTTCCGCAAATAAGGCTATGACGTCATTTTCGCTTGCAAAACGCTGAATTAGTTTTTCAAGAGCTATCCATAGCTGAAAACTAGAACATTCTAGGAGGTCTGGTTGCGGAGATATCTTAATTCAAAGTAAATCCATTAAAATCGATTTTTTTGAGTTTTGAAAGTTTGCATGACTTTGGATATCTACAGTTCCACAAATAAGGCTCGGAAGGCCTTGCGGTTTATTAACCGCTTAATCAGTTTTTGAAGAGCTATCCATTGCTGAAAACTAAAGCATTGTTTGGGATCTGGTTGCAGAGAAATTTTGATTCAAAGTTAATATTTCTTGTTTCAACCCAAAAACTAAAAATCTTAATATGGCCATAACTTCCAAAATAAGGCTCGTAAGAGGTTGCGGTTAGCGTTGTTGAACAGATAACGGTCAGGTCTTTGCATTGCCATTCAAAACTCAACTTTTTTTTCCAATCGATTTTCGCAAAAAAGCATGGACTACCCCCTTATCACTAAAAATAATTTTTTTTACGAAAGTCTCTGGAACCCATTGAAACGTACATATATAGAAAGGTTTTGTCAAATGCAACCAGCACATCCAAAGCAAACCCTTTTATAATGTCTAGTTTTCGAGATATTTGCATTCAAAGTTATTTTTTTGAGTTATGAAGGCTTGTATGACTTTGGATGCCTACAGTTCCGCAAATAAGGCTATGACGTCATTTTCGCTTGCAAAACGCTTAATTAGTTTTTCAAGAGCTATCCATAGCTGAAAACTAGAACATTCTAGGAGGTCTGGTTGCGGAGATATCTTAATTCAAAGTAAATCCATTAAAATCGATTTTTTTGAGTTTTGAAAGTTTGCATGACTTTGGATGTCTACAGTTCCACAAATAAGGCTCGGAAGGCCTTGCGGTTTATTAACCGCTTAATCAGTTTTTGAAGAGCTATTTATTGCTGAAAACTAAAGCATTGTTTGGGCTCTGGTTGCAGAGAAATTTTGATTCAAAGTTAATATTTCTTGTTCCAACCCAAAAACTAAAAATCTTAATATGGCCATAACTTCCAAAATAAGGCTCGTAAGAGGTTGCGGTTAGCGTTGTTGAACAGATAACGGTCAGGTCTTTGCATTGCCGTTCAAAACTCAACTTTTTTTTTCAATCGATTTTCGAAAAAAAGCATGGGCTACCACTAAAAATTAATTTTTTTACGAAAGTCTCTGGAACCCATTGAAACGTACATATATAGAAAGGTTTTGTCAAATGCAACCAGCACATCCAAAGCAAACCCTTTTATAATGTCTAGTTTTCGAGATATTTGCATTCAAAGTTATTTTTTTGAGTTATGAAGGCTTGTATGACTTTGGATGCCTACAGTTCCGCAAATAAGGCTATGACGTCATTTTCGCTTGCAAAACGCTTAATTAGTTTTTCAAGAGCTATCCATAGCTGAAAACTAGAACATTCTAGGAGGTCTGGTTGCGGAGATATCTTAATTCAAAGTAAATCCATTAAAATCGATTTTTTTGAGTTTTGAAAGTTTGCATGACTTTGGATATCTACAGTTCCACAAATAAGGCTCGGAAGGCCTTGCGGTTTATTAACCGCTTAATCAGTTTTTGAAGAGCTATCCATTGCTGAAAACTAAAGCATTGTTTGGGCTCTGGTTGCAGAGAAATTTTGATTCAAAGTTAATATTTCTTGTTTCAACCCAAAAACTAAAAATCTTAATATGGCCATAACTTCCAAAATAAGGCTCGTAAGAGGTTGCGGTTAGCGTTGTTGAACAGATAACGGTCAGGTCTTTGCATTGCCATTCAAAACTCAACTTTTTTTTCCAATCGATTTTCGAAAAAAAGCATGGACTACCCCCTTATCACTAAAAATAAATTTTTTTACGAAAGTCTCTGGAACCCATTGAAACGTACATATATAGAAAGGTTTTGTCAAATGCAACCAGCACATCCAAAGCAAACCCTTTTATAATGTCTAGTTTTCGAGATATTTGCATTCAAAGTTATTTTTTTGAGTTATGAAGGCTTGTATGACTTTGGATGCCTACAGTTCCGCAAATAAGGTTATGACGTCATTTTCGCTTGCAAAACGCTTAATTAGTTTTTTAAGAGCTATCCATAGCTGAAAACTAGAACATTCTAGGAGGTCTGGTTGCGGAGATATCTTAATTCAAAGTAAATCCATTAAAATCGATTTTTTTGAGTTTTGAAAGTTTGCATGACTTTGGATGTCTACAGTTCCACAAATAAGGCTCGGAAGGCCTTGCGGTTTATTAACCGCTTAATCAGTTTTTGAAGAGCTATTTATTGCTGAAAACTAAAGCATTGTTTGGGCTCTGGTTGCAGAGAAATTTTGATTCAAAGTTAATATTTCTTGTTCCAACCCAAAAACTAAAAATCTTAATATGGCCATAACTTCCAAAATAAGGCTCGTAAGAGGTTGCGGTTAGCGTTGTTGAACAGATAACGGTCAGGTCTTTGCATTGCCGTTCAAAACTCAACTTTTTTTTTCAATCGATTTTCGAAAAAAAGCATGGGCTACCACTAAAAATTAATTTTTTTACGAAAGTCTCTGGAACCCATTGAAACGTACATATATAGAAAGGTTTTGTCAAATGCAACCAGCACATCCAAAGCAAACCCTTTTATAATGTCTAGTTTTCGAGATATTTGCATTCAAAGTTATTTTTTTGAGTTATGAAGGCTTGTATGACTTTGGATGCCTACAGTTCCGCAAATAAGGCTATGACGTCATTTTCGCTTGCAAAACGCTTAATTAGTTTTTCAAGAGCTATCCATAGCTGAAAACTAGAACATTCTAGGAGGTCTGGTTGCGGAGATATCTTAATTCAAAGTAAATCCATTAAAATCGATTTTTTTGAGTTTTGAAAGTTTGCATGACTTTGGATATCTACAGTTCCACAAATAAGGCTCGGAAGGCCTTGCGGTTTATTAACCGCTTAATCAGTTTTTGAAGAGCTATCCATTGCTGAAAACTAAAGCATTGTTTGGGCTCTGGTTGCAGAGAAATTTTGATTCAAAGTTAATATTTCTTGTTTCAACCCAAAAACTAAAAATCTTAATATGGCCATAACTTCCAAAATAAGGCTCGTAAGAGGTTGCGGTTAGCGTTGTTGAACAGATAACGGTCAGGTCTTTGCATTGCCATTCAAAACTCAACTTTTTTTTCCAATCGATTTTCGAAAAAAAGCATGGACTACCCCCTTATCACTAAAAATTAATTTTTTTACGAAAGTCTCTGGAACCCATTGAAACGTACATATATAGAAAGGTTTTGTCAAATGCAACCAGCACATCCAAAGCAAACCCTTTTATAATGTCTAGTTTTCGAGATATTTGCATTCAAAGTTATTTTTTTGAGTTATGAAGGCTTGTATGACTTTGGATGCCTACAGTTCCGCAAATAAGGCTATGACGTCATTTTTGCTTGCAAAACGCTTAATTAGTTTTTCAAGAGCTATCCATAGCTGAAAACTAGAACATTCTAGGAGGTCTGGTTGCGGAGATATCTTAATTCAAAGTAAATCCATTAAAATCGATTTTTTTGAGTTTTGAAAGTTTGCATTACTTTGGATGTCTACAGTTCCACAAATAAGGCTCGGAAGGCCTTGCGGTTTATTAACCGCTTAATCAGTTTTTAAGAAGCTATCTATTGCTGAAAACTAGAGCACTGTTTGGGCTCTGGTTGCAGAGAAATTTTGATTCAAAGTTAATATTTCTTGTTTCAACCCAAAAACTAAATATCTTAATATGGCCATAACTTCCAAAATAAGGCTCGTAAGAAGTTGCGGTTAGCGTTGTTGAACAGATAACGGTCAGGTCTTTGCATTGCCGTTCAAAACTCAACTTTTTTTTTTCCAATCGATTTTCGAAAAAAAGCATGGACTACCCCCTTATCACTAAAAATTAATTTTTTTACGAAAGTCTCTGGAACCCATTGAAACGTACATATATATAAAGGTTTTGTCAAATGCAACCAGCACATCCAAAGCAAACCCTTTTATAATGTCTAGTTTTCGAGATATTTGCATTCAAAGTTATTTTTTTGAATTATGAAGGCTTGTATGACTTTGGATGCCTACAGTTCCGCAAATAAGGCTATGACGTCATTTTCGCTTGCAAAACGCTTAATTAGTTTTTTAAGAGCTATCCATAGCTGAAAACTAGAACATTCTAGGAGGTCTGGTTGCGGAGATATCTTAATTCAAAGTAAATCCATTAAAATCGATTTTTTTGAGTTTTGAAAGTTTGCATGACTTTGGATGTCTACAGTTCCACAAATAAGGCTCGGAAGGCCTTGCGGTTTATTAACCGCTTAATCAGTTTTTGAAGAGCTATTTATTGCTGAAAACTAAAGCATTGTTTGGGCTCTGGTTGCAGAGAAATTTTGATTCAAAGTTAATATTTCTTGTTCCAACCCAAAAACCCCTCTGGAACCCATTGAAACGTACATATATAGAAAGGTTTTGTCAAATGCAACCAGCACATCCAAAGCAAACCCTTTTATAATGTCTAGTTTTCGAGATATTTGCATTCAAAGTTATTTTTTTGAGTTATGAAGGCTTGTATGACTTTGGATGCCTACAGTTCCGCAAATAAGGCTATGACGTCATTTTCGCTTGCAAAACCCTTAATTAGTTTTTCAAGAGCTATCCATAGCTGAAAACTAGAACATTCTAGGAGGTCTGGTTGCGGAGATATCTTAATTCAAAGTAAATCCATTAAAATCGATTTTTTTGAGTTTTGAAAGTTTGCATGACTTTGGATATCTACAGTTCCACAAATAAGGCTCGGAAGGCCTTGCGGTTTATTAACCGCTTAATCAGTTTTTGAAGAGCTATCCATTGCTGAAAACTAAAGCATTGTTTGGGCTCTGGTTGCAGAGAAATTTTGATTCAAAGTTAATATTTCTTGTTTCAACCCAAAAACTAAAAATCTTAATATGGCCATAACTTCCAAAATAAGGCTCGTAAGAGGTTGCGGTTAGCGTTGTTGAACAGATAACGGTCAGGTCTTTGCATTGCCATTCAAAACTCAACTTTTTTTTCCAATCGATTTTCGAAAAAAAGCATGGACTACCCCCTTATCACTAAAAATAAATTTTTTTACGAAAGTCTCTGGAACCCATTGAAACGTACATATATAGAAAGGTTTTGTCAAATGCAACCAGCACATCCAAAGCAAACCCTTTTATAATGTCTAGTTTTCCAGATATTTGCATTCAAAGTTATTTTTTTGAGTTATGAAGGCTTGTATGACTTTGGATGCCTACAGTTCCGCAAATAAGGCTATGACGTCATTTTCGCTTGCAAAACGCTTAATTAGTTTTTCAAGAGCTATCCATAGCTGAAAACTAGAACATTCTAGGAGGTCTGGTTGCGGAGATATCTTAATTCAAAGTAAATCCATTAAAATCGATTTTTTTGAGTTTTGAAAGTTTGCATGACTTTGGATATCTACAGTTCCACAAATAAGGCTCGGAAGGCCTTGCGGTTTATTAACCGCTTAATCAGTTTTTGAAGAGCTATCCATTGCTGAAAACTAAATCATTGTTTGGGCTCTGGTTGCAGAGAAATTTTGATTCAAAGTTAATATTTCTTGTTTCAACCCAAAAACTAAAAATCTTAATATGGCCATAACTTCCAAAATAAGGCTCGTAAGAGGTTGCGGTTAGCGTTGTTGAACAGATAACGGTCAGGTCTTTGCATTGCCATTCAAAACTCAACTTTTTTTTCCAATCGATTTTCGAAAAAAAGCATGGACTACCCCCTTATCACTAAAAATAAATTTTTTTACGAAAGTCTCTGGAACCCATTGAAACGTACATATATAGAAAGGTTTTGTCAAATGCAACCAGCACATCCAAAGCAAACCCTTTTATAATGTCTAGTTTTCGAGATATTTGCATTCAAAGTTATTTTTTTGAGTTATGAAGGCTTGTATGACTTTGGATGCCTACAGTTCCGCAAATAAGGCTATGACGTCATTTTTGCTTGCAAAACGCTTAATTAGTTTTTCAAGAGCTATCCATAGCTGAAAACTAGAACATTCTAGGAGGTCTGGTTGCGGAGATATCTTAATTCAAAGTAAATCCATTAAAATCGATTTTTTTGAGTTTTGAAAGTTTGCATTACTTTGGATGTCTACAGTTCCACAAATAAGGCTCGGAAGGCCTTGTGGTTTAATAACCGCTTAATCAGTTTTTAAGAAGCTATCTATTGCTGAAAACTAGAGCACTGTTTGGGCTCTGGTTGCAGAGAAATTTTGATTCAAAGTTAATATTTCTTGTTTCAACCCAAAAACTAAATATCTTAATATGGCCATAACTTCCAAAATAAGGCTCGTAAGAAGTTGCGGTTAGCGTTGTTGAACAGATAACGGTCAGGTCTTTGCATTGCCGTTCAAAACTCAACTTTTTTTTTTCCAATCGATTTTCGAAAAAAGCATGGACTACCCCCTTATCACTAAAAATTAATTTTTTTACGAAAGTCTCTGGAACCCATTGAAACGTACATATATATAAAGGTTTTGTCAAATGCAACCAGCACATCCAAAGCAAACCCTTTTATAATGTCTAGTTTTCGAGATATTTGCATTCAAAGTTATTTTTTTGAATTATGAAGGCTTGTATGACTTTGGATGCCTACAGTTCCGCAAATAAGGCTATGACGAAATTTTCGCTTGCAAAACGCTTAATTAGTTTTTTAAGAGCTATCCATAGCTGAAAACTAGAACATTCTAGGAGGTCTGGTTGCGGAGATATCTTAATTCAAAGTAAATCCATTAAAATCGATTTTTTTGAGTTTTGAAAGTTTGCATGACTTTGGATGTCTACAGTTCCACAAATAAGGCTCGGAAGGCCTTGCGGTTTATTAACCGCTTAATCAGTTTTTGAAGAGCTATTTATTGCTGAAAACTAAAGCATTGTTTGGGCTCTGGTTGCAGAGAAATTTTGATTCAAAGTTAATATTTCTTGTTCCAACCCAAAAACTAAAAATCTTAATATGGCCATAACTTCCAAAATAAGGCTCGTAAGAGGTTGCGGTTAGCGTTGTTGAACAGATAACGGTCAGGTCTTTGCATTGCCGTTCAAAACTCAACTTTTTTTTTCAATCGATTTTCGAAAAAAAGCATGGGCTACCACTAAAAATTAATTTTTTTACGAAAGTCTCTGGAACCCATTGAAACGTACATATATAGAAAGGTTTTGTCAAATGCAACCAGCACATCCAAAGCAAACCCTTTTATAATGTCTAGTTTTCGAGATATTTGCATTCAAAGTTATTTTTTTGAGTTATGAAGGCTTGTATGACTTTGGATGCCTACAGTTCCGCAAATAAGGCTATGACGTCATTTTCGCTTGCAAAACGCTTAATTAGTTTTTCAAGAGCTATCCATACCTGAAAACTAGAACATTCTAGGAGGTCTGGTTGGGAAGATATCTTAATTCAAAGTAAATCCATTAAAATCGATTTTTTTGAGTTTTGAAAGTTTGCATGACTTTGGATGTCTACAGTTCCACAAATAAGGCTCGGAAGGCCTTGCGGTTTATTAACTGCTTAATCAGTTTTTGGAGAGCTATCCATTGCTGAAAACTAGAGCATTTTTTGGGCTCTGGTTGCAGAGAAATTTTGATTCAAAGTTAATATTTCTTGTTTCAACCCAAAAACTAAAAATCTTAATATGGCCATAACTTCCAAAATAAGGCTCGTAAGAGGTTGCGGTTAGCGTTGTTGAACAGATAACGGTCAGGTCTTTGCATTGCCGTTCAAAACTCAACTTTTTTTTTCAATCGATTTTCGAAAAAAAGCATGGGCTACCACTAAAAATTAATTTTTTTACGAAAGTCTCTGGAACCCATTGAAACGTACATATATAGAAAGGTTTTGTCAAATGCAACCAGCACATCCAAAGCAAACCCTTTTATAATGTCTAGTTTTCGAGATATTTGCATTCAAAGTTATTTTTTTGAGTTATGAAGGCTTGTATGACTTTGGATGCCTACAGTTCCGCAAATAAGGCTATGACGTCATTTTCGCTTGCAAAACGCTTAATTAGTTTTTCAAGAGCTATCCATAGCTGAAAACTAGAACATTCTAGGAGGTCTGGTTGCGGAGATATCTTAATTCAAAGTAAATCCATTAAAATCGATTTTTTTGAGTTTTGAAAGTTTGCATGACTTTGGATGTCTACAGTTCCACAAATAAGGCTCGGAAGGCCTTGCGGTTTATTAACCGCTTAATCAGTTTTTGAAGAGCTATTTATTGCTGAAAACTAAAGCATTGTTTGGGCTCTGGTTGCAGAGAAATTTTGATTCAAAGTTAATATTTCTTGTTCCAACCCAAAAACTAAAAATCTTAATATGGCCATAACTTCCAAAATAAGGTTCGTAAGAGGTTGCGGTTAGCGTTGTTGAACAGATAACGGTCAGGTCTTTGCATTGCCGTTCAAAACTCAACTTTTTTTTTTCCAATCGATTTTCGAAAAAAAGCATGGACTACCCCCTTATCACTAAAAATTAATTTTTTTACGAAAGTCTCTGGAACCCATTGAAACGTACATATATAGAAAGGTTTTGTCAAATGCAACCAGCACATCCAAAGCAAACCCTTTTATAATGTCTAGTTTTCGAGATATTTGCATTCAAAGTTATTTTTTTGAGTTATGAAGGCTTGTATGACTTTGGATGCCTACAGTTCCGCAAATAAGGCTATGACGTCATTTTCGCTTGCAAAACGCTTAATTAGTTTTTCAAGAGCTATCCATACCTGAAAACTAGAACATTCTAGGAGGTCTGGTTGGGAAGATATCTTAATTCAAAGTAAATCCATTAAAATCGATTTTTTTGAGTTTTGAAAGTTTGCATGACTTTGGATGTCTACAGTTCCACAAATAAGGCTCGGAAGGCCTTGCGGTTTGTTAACTGCTTAATCAGTTTTTGGAGAGCTATCCATTGCTGAAAACTAGAGCATTTTTTGGGCTCTGGTTGCAGAGAAATTTTGATTCAAAGTTAATATTTCTTGTTTCAACCCAAAAACTAAAAATCTTAATATGGCCATAACTTCCAAAATAAGGCTCGTAAGAGGTTGCGGTTAGCGTTGTTGAACAGATAACGGTCAGGTCTTTGCATTGCCGTTCAAAACTCAACTTTTTTTTTTCAATCGATTTTCGAAAAAAAGCATGGGCTACCACTAAAAATTAATTTTTTTACGAAAGTCTCTGGAACCCATTGAAACGTACATATATAGAAAGGTTTTGTCAAATGCAACCAGCACATCCAAAGCAAACCCTTTTATAATGTCTAGTTTTCGAGATATTTGCATTCAAAGTTATTTTTTTGAGTTATGAAGGCTTGTATGACTTTGGATGCCTACAGTTCCGCAAATAAGGCTATGACGTCATTTTCGCTTGCAAAACGCTTAATTAGTTTTTCAAGAGCTATCCATAGCTGAAAACTAGAACATTCTAGGAGGTCTGGTTGCGGAGATATCTTAATTCAAAGTAAATCCATTAAAATCGATTTTTTTGAGTTTTGAAAGTTTGCATGACTTTGGATATCTACAGTTCCACAAATAAGGCTCGGAAGGCCTTGCGGTTTATTAACCGCTTAATCAGTTTTTGAAGAGCTATCCATTGCTGAAAACTAAAGCATTGTTTGGGCTCTGGTTGCAGAGAAATTTTGATTCAAAGTTAATATTTCTTGTTTCAACCCAAAAACTAAAAATCTTAATATGGCCATAACTTCCAAAATAAGGCTCGTAAGAGGTTGCGGTTAGCGTTGTTGAACAGATAACGGTCAGGTCTTTGCATTGCCATTCAAAACTCAACTTTTTTTCCAATCGATTTTCGAAAAAAAGCATGGACTACCCCCTTATCACTAAAAATAAATTTTTTTACGAAAGTCTCTGGAACCCATTGAAACGTACATATATAGAAAGGTTTTGTCAAATGCAACCAGCACATCCAAAGCAAACCCTTTTATAATGTCTAGTTTTCGAGATATTTGCATTCAAATTTATTTTTTTGAGTTATGAAGGCTTGTATGACTTTGGATGCCTACAGTTCCGCAAATAAGGCTATGACGTCATTTTCGCTTGCAAAACGCTTAATTAGTTTTTCAAGAGCTATCCATAGCTGAAAACTAGAACATTCTAGGAGGTCTGGTTGCGGAGATATCTTAATTCAAAGTAAATCCATTAAAATCGATTTTTTTGAGTTTTGAAAGTTTGCATTACTTTGGATGTCTACAGTTCCACAAATAAGGCTCGGAAGGCCTTGCGGTTTATTAACCGCTTAATCAGTTTTTAGAGAGCTATCTATTGCTGAAAACTAGAGCACTGTTTGGGCTCTGGTTGCAGAGAAATTTTGATTCAAAGTTAATATTTCTTGTTTCAACCCAAAAACTAAATATCTTAATATGGCCATAACTTCCAAAATAAGGCTCGTAAGAAGTTGCGGTTAGCGTTGTTGAACAGATAACGGTCAGGTCTTTGCATTGCCGTTCAAAACTCAACTTTTTTTTTTCCAATCGATTTTCGAAAAAAAGCATGGACTACCCCCTTATCACTAAAAATTAATTTTTTTACGAAAGTCTCTGGAACCCATTGAAACGTACATATATAGAAAGGTTTTGTCAAATGCAACCAGCACATCCAAAGCAAACCCTTTTATAATGTCTAGTTTTCGAGATATTTGCATTCAAAGTTATTTTTTTGAATTATGAAGGCTTGTATGACTTTGGATGCCTACAGTTCCGCAAATAAGGCTATGACGTCATTTTCGCTTGCAAAACGCTTAATTAGTTTTTCAAGAGCTATCCATAGCTGAAAACTAGAACATTCTAGGAGGTCTGGTTGCGGAGATATCTTAATTCAAAGTAAATCCATTAAAATCGATTTTTTTGAGTTTTGAAAGTTTGCATGACTTTGGATGTCTACAGTTCCACAAATAAGGCTCGGAAGGCCTTGCGGTTTATTAACCGCTTAATCAGTTTTTGAAGAGCTATTTATTGCTGAAAACTAAAGCATTGTTTGGGCTCTGGTTGCAGAGAAATTTTGATTCAAAGTTAATATTTCTTGTTCCAACCCAAAAACTAAAAATCTTAATATGGCCATAACTTCCAAAATAAGGCTCGTAAGAGGTTGCGGTTAGCGTTGTTGAACAGATAACGGTCAGGTCTTTGCATTGCCGTTCAAAACTCAACTTTTTTTTTTCAATCGATTTTCGAAAAAAAGCATGGGCTACCACTAAAAATTAATTTTTTTACGAAAGTCTCTGGAACCCATTGAAACGTACATATATAGAAAGGTTTTGTCAAATGCAACCAGCACATCCAAAGCAAACCCTTTTATAATGTCTAGTTTTCGAGATATTTGCATTCAAAGTTATTTTTTTGAGTTATGAAGGCTTGTATGACTTTGGATGCCTACAGTTCCGCAAATAAGGCTATGACGTCATTTTCGCTTGCAAAACGCTTAATTAGTTTTTCAAGAGCTATCCATAGCTGAAAACTAGAACATTCTAGGAGGTCTGGTTGCGGAGATATCTTAATTCAAAGTAAATCCATTAAAATCGATTTTTTTGAGTTTTGAAAGTTTGCATGACTTTGGATGTCTACAGTTCCACAAATAAGGCTCGGAAGGCCTTGCGGTTTATTAACCGCTTAATCAGTTTTTGAAGAGCTATCCATTGCTGAAAACTAAAGCATTGTTTGGGCTCTGGTTACAGAGAAATTTTGATTCAAAGTTAATATTTCTTGTTTCAACCCAAAAACTAAAAATCTTAATATGGCCATAACTTCCAAAATAAGGCTCGTAAGAGGTTGCGGTTAGCGTTGTTGAACAGATAACGGTCAGGTCTTTGCATTGCCATTCAAAACTCAACTTTTTTTCCAATCGATTTTCGAAAAAAAGCATGGACTACCCCCTTATCACTAAAAATAAATTTTTTTACGAAAGTCTCTGGAACCCATTGAAACGTACAAATATAGAAAGGTTTTGTCAAATGCAACCAGCACATCCAAAGCAAACCCTTTTATAATGTCTAGTTTTCGAGATATTTGCATTCAAAGTTATTTTTTTGAATTATGAAGGCTTGTATGACTTTGGATGCCTACAGTTCCGCAAATAAGGCTATGACGTCATTTTCGCTTGCAAAACGCTTCATTAGTTTTTCAAGAGCTATCCATAGCTGAAAACTAGAACATTCTAGGAGGTCTGGTTGCGGAGATATCTTAATTCAAAGTAAATCCATTAAAATCGATTTTTTTGAGTTTTGAAAGTTTGCATGACTTTGGATGTCTACAGTTCCACAAATAAGGCTCGGAAGGCCTTGCGGTTTATTAACCGCTTAATCAGTTTTTGAAGAGCTATTTATTGCTGAAAACTAAAGCATTGTTTGGGCTCTGGTTGCAGAGAAATTTTGATTCAAAGTTAATATTTCTTGTTTCAACCCAAAAACTAAAAATCTTAATATGGCCATAACTTCCAAAATAAGGCTCGTAAGAGGTTGCGGTTAGCGTTGTTGAACAGATAACGGTCAGGTCTTTGCATTGCCGTTCAAAACTCAACTTTTTTTTTCCAATCGATTTTCGAAAAAAAGTATGGACTACCCCCTTATCACTAAAAATTAATTTTTTTACGAAAGTCTCTGGAACCCATTGAAACGTACATATATAGAAAGGTTTTGTCAAATGCAACCAGCACATCCAAAGCAAACCATTTTATAATGTCTAGTTTTCGAGATATTTGCATTCAAAGTAATTTTTTTGAGTTATGAAGGCTTGTATGACTTTGGATGCCTACAGTTCCGCAAATAAGGCTATGACGTCATTTTCGCTTGCAAAACGCTTAATAAGTTTTTCAAGAGCTATCCATAGCTGAAAACTAGAACATTCTAGGAGGTCTGGTTGCGGAGATATCTTAATTCAAAGTAAATCCATTAAAATCGATTTTTTTGAGTTTTTAAAGTTTGCATGACTTTGGATGTCTACAGTTCCACAAATGAGGCTCGCAAGGCCTTGCGGTTTATTAACCGCTTAATCAGTTTTTGAAGAGCTATTTATTGCTGAAAACTAAAGCATTGTTTGGGCTCTGGTTGCAGAGAAATTTTGATTCAAAGTTAATATTTCTTGTTTCAACCCAAAAACTAAAAATCTTAATATGGCCATTACTTCCAAAATAAGGCTCGTAAGAGGTTGCGGTTAGCGTTGTTGAACAGATAACGGTCAGGTCTTTGCATTGCCGTTCAAAACTCAACTTTTTTTTTCCAATCGATTTTCGAAAACAAGCATGGACTACCCCCTTATCACTAAAAATTAATTTTTTTACGAAAGTCTCTGGAACCCATTGAAACGTACATATATAGAAAGGTTTTGTCAAATGCAACCAGCACATCCAAAGCAAACCATTTTATAATGTCTAGTTTTCGAGATATTTGCATTCAAAGTTATTTTTTTGAGTTATGAAGGCTTGTATGACTTTGGATGCCTACAGTTCCGCAAATAAGGCTATGACGTCATTTTCGCTTGCAAAACGCTTAATAAGTTTTTCAAGAGCTATCCATAGCTGAAAACTAGAACATTCTAGGAGGTCTGGTTGCGGAGATATCTTAATTCAAAGTAAATCCATTAAAATCGATTTTTTTGAGTTTTTAAAGTTTGCATGACTTTGGATGTCTACAGTTCCACAAATAAGGCTCGGAAGGCCTTGCGGTTTATTAACCGCTTAATCAGTTTTTGAAGAGCTATCCATTGCTGAAAACTAAAGCATTGTTTGGGCTCTGGTTGCAGAGAAATTTTGATTCAAAGTTAATATTTCTTGTTTCAACCCAAAAACTAAAAATCTTAATATGGCCATAACTTCCAAAATAAGGCTCGTAAGAGGTTGCGGTTAGCGTTGTTGAACAGATAACGGTCAGGTCTTTGCATTGCCATTCAAAACTCAACTTTTTTTTCCAAAATTTCGAAAAAAAGCATGGACTACCCCCTTATCACTAAAAATAAATTTTTTTACGAAAGTCTCTGGAACCCATTGAAACGTACATATATAGAAAGGTTTTGTCAAATGCAACCAGCACATCCAAAGCAAACCCTTTTATAATGTCTAGTTTTCGAGATATTTGCATTCAAAGTTATTTTTTTGAGTTATGAAGGCTTGTATGACTTTGGATGCCTACAGTTCCACAAATAAGGCTATGACGTCATTTTCGCTTGCAAAACGCTTAATTAGTTTTTCAAGAGCTATCCATAGCTGAAAACTAGAACATTCTAGGAGGTCTGGTTGCGGAGATATCTTAATTCAAAGTAAATCCATTAAAATCGATTTTTTTGAGTTTTGAAAGTTTGCATGACTTTGGATGTCTACAGTTCCACAAATAAGGCTCGGAAGGCCTTGCGGTTTATTAACCGCTTAATCAGTTTTTGAAGAGCTATTTATTGCTGAAAACTAAAGCATTGTTTGGGCTCTGGTTGCAGAGAAATTTTGATTCAAAGTTAATATTTCTTGTTTCAACCCAAAAACTAAAAATCTTAATATGGCCATAACTTCCAAAATAAGGCTCGTAAGAGGTTGCGGTTAGCGTTGTTGAACAGATAACGGTCAGGTCTTTGCATTGCCGTTCAAAACTCAACTTTTTTTTTCCAATCGATTTTCGAAAACATGCATGGACTACCCCCTTATCACTAAAAATTAATTTTTTTACGAAAGTCTCTGGAACCCATTGAAACGTACATATATAGAAAGGTTTTGTCAAATGCAACCAGCACATCCAAAGCAAACCATTTTATAATGTCTAGTTTTCGAGATATTTGCATTCAAAGTTATTTTTTTGAGTTATGAAGGCTTGTATGACTTTGGATGCCTACAGTTCCGCAAATAAGGCTATGACGTCATTTTCGCTTGCAAAACGCTTAATTAGTTTTTCAAGAGCTATCCATAGCTGAAAACTAGAACATTCTAGGAGGTCTGGTTGCGGAGATATCTTAATTCAAAGTAAATCCATTAAAATCGATTTTTTTGAGTTTTGAAAGTTTGCATGACTTTGGATGTCTACAGTTCCACAAATAAGGCTCGGAAGGCCTTGCGGTTTATTAACCGCTTAATCAGTTTTTGAAGAGCTATTTATTGCTGAAAACTAAAGCATTGTTTGGGCTCTGGTTGCAGAGAAATTTTGATTCAAAGTTAATATTTCTTGTTTCAACCCAAAAACTAAAAATCTTAATATGGCCATAACTTCCAAAATAAGGCTCGTAAGAGGTTGCGGTTAGCGTTGTTGAACAGATAACGGTCAGGTCTTTGCATTGCCATTCAAAACTCAACTTTTTTTTTTCCAATCGATTTTCGAAAAAAAGCATGGACTACCCCTTATCACTAAAAATTAATTTTTTTACGAAAGTCTCTGGAACCCATTGAAACGTACATATATAGAATGGTTTTGTTAAATGCAACCAGCACATCCAAAGCAAACCCTTTTATAATGTCTAGTTTTCGAGATATTTGCATTCAAAGTTATTTTTTTGAGTTATGAAGGCTTGTATGACTTTGGATGCCTACAGTTCCGCAAATAAGGCTATGACGTCATTTTCGCTTGCAAAAGGCTTTATTAGTTTTTCAAGAGCTATCCATAGCTGAAAACTAGAACATTCTAGGAGGTCTGGTTGCGGAGATATCTTAATTCAAAGTAAATCCATTAAAATCGATTTTTTTGAGTTTTGAAAGTTTGCATGACTTTGGATGTCTACAGTTCCACAAATAAGGCTCGGAAGGCCTTGCGGTTTATTAACCGCTTAATCAGTTTTTGAAGAGCTATTTATTGCTGAAAACTAAAGCATTGTTTGGGCTCGGTTGCAGAGAAATTTTGATTCAAAGTTAATATTTCTTGTTTCAACCCAAAAACTAAAAATCTTAATATGGCCATAACTTCCAAAATAAGGCTCGTAAGAGGTTGCGGTTAGCGTTGTTGAACAGATAACGGTCAGGTCTTTGCATTGCCGTTCAAAACTCAACTTTTTTTTTCCAATCGATTTTCGAAAAAAAGCATGAACTACCCCCTTATCACTAAAAATTAATTTTTTTACGAAAGTCTCTGGAACCCATTGAAACGTACATATATAGAAAGGTTTTGTCAAATGCAACCAGCACATCCAAAGCAAACCATTTTATAATGTCTAGTTTTCAAGATATTTGCATTCAAAGTTATTTTTTTGAGTTATGAAGGCTTGTATGACTTTGGATGCCTACAGTTCCGCAAATAAGGCTATGACGTCATTTTCACTTGCAAAACGCTTAATTAGTTTTTCAAGAGCTATCCATAGCTGAAAACTAGAACATTCTAGGAGGTCTGGTTGCGGAGATATCTTAATTCAAAGTAAATCCATTAAAATCGATTTTTTTGAGTTTTGAAAGTTTGCATGACTTTGGATGTCTACAGTTCCACAAATAAGGCTCGGAAGGCCTTGCGGTTTATTAACCGCTTAATCAGTTTTTGAAGAGCTATTTATTGCTGAAAACTAAAGCATTGTTTGGGCTCTGGTTGCAGAGAAATTTTGATTCAAAGTTAATATTTCTTGTTTCAACCCAAAAACTAAAAATCTTAATATGGCCATAACTTCCAAAATAAGGCTCGTAAGAGGTTGCGGTTAGCGTTGTTGAACAGATAACGGTCAGGTCTTTGCATTGCCATTCAAAACTCAACTTTTTTTTTTCCAATCGATTTTCGAAAAAAAGCATGGACTACCCCCTTATCACTAAAAATTAATTTTTTTACGAAAGTCTCTGGAACCCATTGAAACGTACATATATAGAATGGTTTTGTTAAATGCAACCAGCACATCCAAAGCAAACCCTTTTATAATGTCTAGTTTTCGAGATATTTGCATTCAAAGTTATTTTTTTGAGTTATGAAGGCTTGTATGACTTTGGATGCCTACAGTTCCGCAAATAAGGCTATGACGTCATTTTCGCTTGCAAAACGCTGAATTAGTTTTTCAAGAGCTATCCATAGCTGAAAACTAGAACATTCTAGGAGGTCTGGTTGCGGAGATATCTTAATTCAAAGTAAATCCATTAAAATCGATTTTTTTGAGTTTTGAAAGTTTGCATGACTTTGGATGTCTACAGTTCCACAAATAAGGCTCGGAAGGCCTTGCGGTTTATTAACCGCTTAATCAGTTTTTGAAGAGCTATTTATTGCTGAAAACTAAAGCATTGTTTGGGCTCTGGTTGCAGAGAAATTTTGATTCAAAGTTAATATTTCTTGTTTCAACCCAAAAACTAAAAATCTTAATATGGCCATAACTTCCAAAATAAGGCTCGTAAGAGGTTGCGGTTAGCGTTGTTGAACAGATAACGGTCAGGTCTTTGCATTGCCGTTCAAAACTCAACTTTTTTTTTCCAATCGATTTTCGAAAAAAAGCATGGACTACCCCCTTATCACTAAAAATTAATTTTTTTACGAAAGTCTCTGGAACCCATTGAAACGTACATATATAGAAAGGTTTTGTCAAATGCAACCAGCACATCCAAAGCAAACCATTTTATAATGTCTAGTTTTCAAGATATTTGCATTCAAAGTTATTTTTTTGAGTTATGAAGGCTTGTATGACTTTGGATGCCTACAGTTCCGCAAATAAGGCTATGACGTCATTTTGGCTTGCAAAACGCTTAATTAGTTTTTCAAGAGCTATCCATAGCTGAAAACTAGAACATTCTAGGAGGTCTGGTTGCGGAGATATCTTAATTCAAAGTAAATCCATTAAAATCGATTTTTTTGAGTTTTGAAAGTTTGCATGACTTTGGATGTCTACAGTTCCACAAATAAGGCTCGGAAGGCCTTGCGGTTTATTAACCGCTTAATCAGTTTTTGAAGAGCTATTTATTGCTGAAAACTAAAGCATTGTTTGGGCTCTGGTTGCAGAGAAATTTTGATTCAAAGTTAATATTTCTTGTTTCAACCCAAAAACTAAAAATCTTAATATGGCCATAACTTCCAAAATAAGGCTCGTAAGAGGTTGCGGTTAGCGTTGTTGAACAGATAACGGTCAGGTCTTTGCATTGCCGTTCAAAACTCAACTTTTTGTTTCCAATCGATTTTCGAAAAAAAGCATGGACTACCCCCTTATCACTAAAAATTAATTTTTTTACGAAAGTCTCTGGAACCCATTGAAACGTACATATATAGAAAGGTTTTGTCAAATGCAACCAGCACATCCAAAGCAAACCATTTTATAATGTCTAGTTTTCGAGATATTTGCATTCAAAGTTATTTTTTTGAGTTATGAAGGCTTGTATGACTTTGGATGCCTACAGTTCCGCAAATAAGGCTATGACGTCATTTTCGCTTGCAAAACGCTTAATTAGTTTTTCAAGAGCTATCCATAGCTGAAAACTAGAACATTCTAGGAGGTCTGGTTGCGGAGATATCTTAATTCAAAGTAAATCCATTAAAATCGATTTTTTTGAGTTTTGAAAGTTTGCATGACTTTGGATGTCTACAGTTCCACAAATAAGGCTCGCAAGGCCTTGCGGTTTATTAACCGCTTAATCAGTTTTTGAAGAGCTATTTATTGCTGAAAACTAAAGCATTGTTTGGGCTCTGGTTGCAGAGAAATTTTGATTCAAAGTTAATATTTCTTGTTCAACCCAAAAACTAAAAATCTTAATATGGCCATAACTTCCAAAATAAGGCTCGTAAGAGGTTGCGGTTAGCGTTGTTGAACAGATAACGGTCAGGTCTTTGCATTGCCGTTCAAAACTCAACTTTTTTTTCCAATCGATTTTCGAAAAAAAGCATGGACTACCCCCTTATCACTAAAAATTAATTTTTTTACGAAAGTCTCTGGAACCCATTGAAACGTACATATATAGAAAGGTTTTGTCAAATGCAACCAGCACATCCAAAGCAAACCATTTTATAATGTCTAGTTTTCGAGATATTTGCATTCAAAGTTATTTTTTTGAGTTATGAAGGCTTGTATGACTTTGGATGCCTACAGTTCCGCAAATAAGGCTATGACGTCATTTTCGCTTGCAAAACGCTTAATTAGTTTTTCAAGAGCTATCCATAGCTGAAAACTAGAACATTCTAGGAGGTCTGGTTGCGGAGATATCTTAATTCAAAGTAAATCCATTAAAATCGATTTTTTGAGTTTTGAAAGTTTGCATGACTTTGGATGTCTACAGTTCCACAAATAAGGCTCGGAAGGCCTTGCGGTTTATTAACCGCTTAATCAGTTTTTGAAGAGCTATTTATTGCTGAAAACTAAAGCATTGTTTGGGCTCTGGTTGTCAAATGCAACCAGCACATCCAAAGCAAACCCTTTTATAATGTCTAGTTTTCGAGATATTTGCATTCAAAGTTATTTTTTTGAGTATGAAGGCTTGTATGACTTTGGATGCCTACAGTTCCGCAAATAAGGCTATGACGTCATTTTCGCTTGCAAAACGCTTAATAAGTTTTTCAAGAGCTATCCATAGCTGAAAACTAGAACATTCTAGGAGGTCTGGTTGCGGAGATATCTTAATTCAAAGTAAATCCATTAAAATCGATTTTTTTGAGTTTTGAAAGTTTGCATGACTTTGGATGTCTACAGTTCCACAAATAAGGTTCGGAAGGCCTTGCGGTTTATTAACCGCTTAATCAGTTTTTGAAGAGCTATTTATTGCTGAAAACTAAAGCATTGTTTGGGCTCTGGTTGCAGAGAAATTTTGATTCAAAGTTAATATTTCTTGTTCAACCCAAAAACTAAAAATCTTAATATGGCCATTACTTCCAAAATAAGGCTCGTAAGAGGTTGCGGTTAGCGTTGTTGAACAGATAACGGTCAGGTCTTTGCATTGCCGTTCAAAACTCAACTTTTTTTTCCAATCGATTTTCGAAAAAAAGCATGGACTACCCCCTTATCACTAAAAATTAATTTTTTTACGAAAGTCTCTGGAACCCATTGAAACGTACATATATAGAAAGGTTTTGTCAAATGCAACCAGCACATCCAAAGCAAACCATTTTATAATGTCTAGTTTTCGAGATATTTGCATTCAAAGTTATTTTTTGAGTTATGAAGGCTTGTATGACTTTGGATGCCTACAGTTCCGCAAATAAGGCTATGACGTCATTTTCGCTTGCAAAACGCTTAATTAGTTTTTCAAGAGCTATCCATAGCTGAAAACTAGAACATTCTAGGAGGTCTGGTTGCGGAGATATCTTAATTCAAAGTAAATCCATTAAATCGATTTTTTTGAGTTTTGAAAGTTTGCATGACTTTGGATGTCTACAGTTCCACAAATAAGGCTCGCAAGGCCTTGCGGTTTATTAACCGCTTAATCAGTTTTTGAAGAGCTATTTATTGCTGAAAACTAAAGCATTGTTTGGGCTCTGGTTGCAGAGAAATTTTGATTCAAAGTTAATATTTCTTGTTCAACCCAAAAACTAAAATCTTAATATGGCCATAACTTCCAAAATAAGGCTCGTAAGAGGTTGCGGTTAGCGTTGTTGAACAGATAACGGTCAGGTCTTTGCATTGCCGTTCAAAACTCAACTTTTTTTTCCAATCGATTTTCGAAAAAAAGCATGGACTACCCCCTTATCACTAAAAATTAATTTTTTTACGAAAGTCTCTGGAACCCATTGAAACGTACATATATAGAAAGGTTTTGTCAAATGCAACCAGCACATCCAAAGCAAACCATTTTATAATGTCTAGTTTTCGAGATATTTGCATTCAAAGTTATTTTTTTGAGTTATGAAGGCTTGTATGACTTTGGATGCCTACAGTTCCGCAAATAAGGCTATGACGTCATTTTCGCTTGCAAAACGCTTAATTAGTTTTTCAAGAGCTATCCATAGCTGAAAACTAGAACATTCTAGGAGGTCTGGTTGCGGAGATATCTTAATTCAAAGTAAATCCATTAAAATCGATTTTTTTGAGTTTTGAAAGTTTGCATGACTTTGGATGTCTACAGTTCCACAAATAAGGCTCGGAAGGCCTTGCGGTTTATTAACCGCTTAATCAGTTTTTGAAGAGCTATTTATTGCTGAAAACTAAAGCATTGTTTGGGCTCTGGTTGTCAAATGCAACCAGCACATCCAAAGCAAACCCTTTTATAATGTCTAGTTTTCGAGATATTTGCATTCAAAGTTATTTTTTTGAGTATGAAGGCTTGTATGACTTTGGATGCCTACAGTTCCGCAAATAAGGCTATGACGTCATTTTCGCTTGCAAAACGCTTAATAAGTTTTTCAAGAGCTATCCATAGCTGAAAACTAGAACATTCTAGGAGGTCTGGTTGCGGAGATATCTTAATTCAAAGTAAATCCATTAAAATCGATTTTTTTGAGTTTTGAAAGTTTGCATGACTTTGGATGTCTACAGTTCCACAAATAAGGTTCGGAAGGCCTTGCGGTTTATTAACCGCTTAATCAGTTTTTGAAGAGCTATTTATTGCTGAAAACTAAAGCATTGTTTGGGCTCTGGTTGCAGAGAAATTTTGATTCAAAGTTAATATTTCTTGTTCAACCCAAAAACTAAAAATCTTAATATGGCCATTACTTCCAAAATAAGGCTCGTAAGAGGTTGCGGTTAGCGTTGTTGAACAGATAACGGTCAGGTCTTTGCATTGCCGTTCAAAACTCAACTTTTTTTTCCAATCGATTTTCGAAAAAAAGCATGGACTACCCCCTTATCACTAAAAATTAATTTTTTTACGAAAGTCTCTGGAACCCATTGAAACGTACATATATAGAAAGGTTTTGTCAAATGCAACCAGCACATCCAAAGCAAACCATTTTATAATGTCTAGTTTTCGAGATATTTGCATTCAAAGTTATTTTTTTGAGTTATGAAGGCTTGTATGACTTTGGATGCCTACAGTTCCGCAAATAAGGCTATGACGTCATTTTCGCTTGCAAAACGCTTAATTAGTTTTTCAAGAGCTATCCATAGCTGAAAACTAGAACATTCTAGGAGGTCTGGTTGCGGAGATATCTTAATTCAAAGTAAATCCATTAAAATCGATTTTTTTGAGTTTTGAAAGTTTGCATGACTTTGGATGTCTACAGTTCCACAAATAAGGCTCGGAAGGCCTTGCGGTTTATTAACCGCTTAATCAGTTTTTGAAGAGCTATTTATTGCTGAAAACTAAAGCATTGTTTGGGCTCTGGTTGTCAAATGCAACCAGCACATCCAAAGCAAACCCTTTTATAATGTCTAGTTTTCGAGATATTTGCATTCAAAGTTATTTTTTTGAGTATGAAGGCTTGTATGACTTTGGATGCCTACAGTTCCGCAAATAAGGCTATGACGTCATTTTCGCTTGCAAAACGCTTAATAAGTTTTTCAAGAGCTATCCATAGCTGAAAACTAGAACATTCTAGGAGGTCTGGTTGCGGAGATATCTTAATTCAAAGTAAATCCATTAAAATCGATTTTTTTGAGTTTTGAAAGTTTGCATGACTTTGGATGTCTACAGTTCCACAAATAAGGTTCGGAAGGCCTTGCGGTTTATTAACCGCTTAATCAGTTTTTGAAGAGCTATTTATTGCTGAAAACTAAAGCATTGTTTGGGCTCTGGTTGCAGAGAAATTTTGATTCAAAGTTAATATTTCTTGTTCAACCCAAAAACTAAAAACGTAAGAGGTTGCGGTTAGCGTTGTTGAACAGATAACGGTCAGGTCTTTGCATTGCCGTTCAAAACTCAACTTTTTTTTTCCAATCGATTTTCGAAAAAAAGCATGGACTACCCCCTTATCACTAAAAATTAATTTTTTTACGAAAGTCTCTGGAACCCATTGAAACGTACATATATAGAAAGGTTTTGTCAAATGCAACCAGCACATCCAAAGCAAACCATTTTATAATGTCTAGTTTTCGAGATATTTGCATTCAAAGTTATTTTTTTGAGTTATGAAGGCTTGTATGACTTTGGATGCCTACAGTTCCGCAAATAAGGCTTTGACGTCATTTTCGCTTGCAAAACGCTTAATTAGTTTTTCAAGAGCTATCCATAGCTGAAAACTAGAACATTCTAGGAGGTCTGGTTGCGGAGATATCTTAATTCAAAGTAAATCCATTAAAATCGATTTTTTTGAGTTTTGAAAGTTTGCATGACTTTGGATGTCTACAGTTCCACAAATAAGGTTCGGAAGGCCTTGCGGTTTATTAACCGCTTAATCAGTTTTTGAAGAGCTATTTATTGCTGAAAACTAAAGCATTGTTTGGGCTCTGGTTGCAGAGAAATTTTGATTCAAAGTTAATATTTCTTGTTTCAACCCAAAAACTAAAAATCTTAATATGGCCATAACTTCCAAAATAAGGCTCGTAAGAGGTTGCGGTTAGCGTTGTTGAACAGATAACGGTCAGGTCTTTGCATTGCCGTTCAAAACTCAACTTTTTTTTTCCAATCGATTTTCGAAAAAAAGCATGGACTACCCCCTTATCACTAAAAATTAATTTTTTTACGAAAGTCTCTGGAACCCATTGAAACGTACATATATAGAAAGGTTTTGTCAAATGCAACCAGCACATCCAAAGCAAACCATTTTATAATGTCTAGTTTTCGAGATATTTGCATTCAAAGTTATTTTTTTGAGTTATGAAGGCTTGTATGACTTTGGATGCCTACAGTTCCGCAAATAAGGCTATGACGTCATTTCGCTTGCAAAACGCTTAATTAGTTTTTCAAGAGCTATCCATAGCTGAAAACTAGAACATTCTAGGAGGTCTGGTTGCGGAGATATCTTAATTCAAAGTAAATCCATTAAAATCGATTTTTTTGAGTTTTGAAAGTTTGCATGACTTTGGATGTCTACAGTTCCACAAATAAGGCTCGGAAGGCCTTGCGGTTTATTAACCGCTTAATCAGTTTTTGAAGAGCTATTTATTGCTGAAAACTAAAGCATTGTTTGGGCTCTGGTTGCAGAGAAATTTTGATTCAAAGCTAATATTTCTTGTTTCAACCCAAAAACTAAAAATCTTAATATGGCCATAACTTCCAAAATAAGGCTCGTAAGAGGTTGCGGTTAGCGTTGTTGAACAGATAACGGTCAGGTCTTTGCATTGCCATTCAAAACTCAACTTTTTTTTTTCCAATCGATTTTCGAAAAAAAGCATGGACTACCCCCTTATCACTAAAAATTAATTTTTTTACGAAAGTCTCTGGAACCCATTGAAACGTACATATATAGAATGGTTTTGTTAAATGCAACCAGCACATCCAAAGCAAACCCTTTTATAATGTCTAGTTTTCGAGATATTTGCATTCAAAGTTATTTTTTTGAGTTATGAAGACTTGTATGACTTTGGATGCCTACAGTTCCGCAAATAAGGCTATGACGTCATTTTCGCTTGCAAAAGGCTTAATTAGTTTTTCAAGAGCTATCCATAGCTGAAAACTAGAACATTCTAGGAGGTCTGGTTGCGGAGATATCTTAATTCAAAGTAAATCCATTAAAATCGATTTTTTTGAGTTTTGAAAGTTTGCATGACTTTGGATGTCTACAGTTCCACAAATAAGGCTCGGAAGGCCTTGCGGTTTATTAACCGCTTAATCAGTTTTTGAAGAGCTATCTATTGCTGAAAACTAAAGCATTGTTTGGGCTCTGGTTGCAGAGAAATTTTGATTCAAAGTTAATATTTCTTGTTTCAACCCAAAAACTAAAAATCTTAATATGGCCATAACTTCCAAAATAAGGCTCGTAAGAGGTTGCGGTTAGCGTTGTTGAACAGATAACGGTCAGGTCTTTGCATTGCCGTTCAAAACTCAACTTTTTTTTTCCAATCGATTTTCGAAAAAAAGCATGGACTACCCCCTTATCACTAAAAATTAATTTTTTTACGAAAGTCTCTGGAACCCATTGAAACGTACATATATAGAAAGGTTTTGTCAAATGCAACCAGCACATCCAAAGCAAACCATTTTATAATGTCTAGTTTTCGAGATATTTGCATTCAAAGTTATTTTTTTGAGTTATGAAGGCTTGTATGACTTTGGATGCCTACAGTTCCGCAAATAAGGCTATGACGTCATTTCGCTTGCAAAACGCTTAATTAGTTTTTCAAGAGCTATCCATAGCTGAAAACTAGAACATTCTAGGAGGTCTGGTTGCGGAGATATCTTAATTCAAAGTAAATCCATTAAAATCGATTTTTTTGAGTTTTGAAAGTTTGCATGACTTTGGATGTCTACAGTTCCACAAATAAGGCTCGGAAGGCCTTGCGGTTTATTAACCGCTTAATCAGTTTTTGAAGAGCTATTTATTGCTGAAAACTAAAGCATTGTTTGGGCTCTGGTTGCAGAGAAATTTTGATTCAAAGTTAATATTTCTTGTTTCAACCCAAAAACTAAAAATCTTAATATGGCCATAACTTCCAAAATAAGGCTCGTAAGAGGTTGCGGTTAGCGTTGTTGAACAGATAACGGTCAGGTCTGCCATTCAAAACTCAACTTTTTTTTTTCCAATCGATTTTCGAAAAAAAGCATGGACTACCCCCTTATCACTAAAAATTAATTTTTTTACGAAAGTCTCTGGAACCCATTGAAACGTACATATATAGAATGGTTTTGTTAAATGCAACCAGCACATCCAAAGCAAACCCTTTTATAATGTCTAGTTTTCGAGATATTTGCATTCAAAGTTATTTTCTTGAGTTATGAAGACTTGTATGACTTTGGATGCCTACAGTTCCGCAAATAAGGCTATGACGTCATTTTCGCTTGCAAAAGGCTTAATTAGTTTTTCAAGAGCTATCCATAGCTGAAAACTAGAACATTCTAGAAGGTCTGGTTGCGGAGATATCTTAATTCAAAGTAAATCCATTAAAATCGATTTTTTTGAGTTTTGAAAGTTTGCATGACTTTGGATGTCTACAGTTCCACAAATAAGGCTCGGAAGGCCTTGCGGTTTATTAACCGCTTAATCAGTTTTTGAAGAGCTATTTATTGCTGAAAACTAAAGCATTGTTTGGGCTCTGGTTGCAGAGAAATTTTGATTCAAAGTTAATATTTCTTGTTTCAACCCAAAAACTAAAAATCTTAATATGGCCATAACTTCCAAAATAAGGCTCGTAAGAGGTTGCGGTTAGCGTTGTTGAACAGATAACGGTCAGGTCTTTGCATTGCCATTCAAAACTCAACTTTTTTTTTTCCAATCGATTTTCGAAAAAAAGCATGGAATTACCCCCTTATCACTAAAAATTAATTTTTTTACGAAAGTCTCTGGAACCCATTGAAACGTACATATATAGAAAGGTTTTGTCAAATGCAACCAGCACATCCAAAGCAAACCCTTTTACAATGTCTAGTTTTCGAGATATTTGCATTCAAAGTTATTTTTTTGAGTTATGAAGGCTTGTATGACTTTGGATGCCTACAGTTCCGCTAATAAGGCTATGACGTCATTTTCGCTTGCAAAACGCTTAATTAGTTTTTCAAGAGCTATCCATAGCTGAAAACTAGAACATTCTAGGAGGTCTGGTTGCGGAGATATCTTAATTCAAAGTAAATCCATTAAAATCGATTTTTTTGAGTTTTGAAAGTTTGCATGACTTTGGATGTCTACAGTTCCACAAATAAGGCTCGGAAGGCCTTGCGGTTTATTAACCGCTTAATCAGTTTTTGAAGAGCTATTTATTGCTGAAAACTAAAGCATTGTTTGTTCTCTGGTTGCAGAGAAATTTTGATTCAAAGTTAATATTTCTTGTTTCAACCCAAAAACTAAAAATCTTAATATGGCCATAACTTCCAAAATAAGGCTCGTAAGAGGTTGCGGTTAGCGTTGTTGAACAGATAACGGTCAGGTCTGCCATTCAAAACTCAACTTTTTTTTTTCCAATCGATTTTCGAAAAAAAGCATGGACTACCCCCTTATCACTAAAAATTAATTTTTTTACGAAAGTCTCTGGAACCCATTGAAACGTACATATATAGAATGGTTTTGTTAAATGCAACCAGCACATCCAAAGCAAACCCTTTTATAATGTCTAGTTTTCGAGATATTTGCATTCAAAGTTATTTTCTTGAGTTATGAAGACTTGTATGACTTTGGATGCCTACAGTTCCGCAAATAAGGCTATGACGTCATTTTCGCTTGCAAAAGGCTTAATTAGTTTTTCAAGAGCTATCCATAGCTGAAAACTAGAACATTCTAGGAGGTCTGGTTGCGGAGATATCTTAATTCAAAGTAAATCCATTAAAATCGATTTTTTTGAGTTTTGAAAGTTTGCATGACTTTGGATGTCTACAGTTCCACAAATAAGGCTCGGAAGGCCTTGCGGTTTATTAACCGCTTAATCAGTTTTTGAAGAGCTATTTATTGCTGAAAACTAAAGCATTGTTTGGGCTCTGGTTGCAGAGAAATTTTGATTCAAAGTTAATATTTCTTGTTTCAACCCAAAAACTAAAAATCTTAATATGGCCATAACTTCCAAAATAAGGCTCGTAAGAGGTTGCGGTTAGCGTTGTTGAACAGATAACGGTCAGGTCTTTGCATTGCCATTCAAAACTCAACTTTTTTTTTTCCAATCGATTTTCGAAAAAAAGCATGGAATTACCCCCTTATCACTAAAAATTAATTTTTTTACGAAAGTCTCTGGAACCCATTGAAACGTACATATATAGAAAGGTTTTGTCAAATGCAACCAGCACATCCAAAGCAAACCCTTTTACAATGTCTAGTTTTCGAGATATTTGCATTCAAAGTTATTTTTTTGAGTTATGAAGGCTTGTATGACTTTGGATGCCTACAGTTCCGCTAATAAGGCTATGACGTCATTTTCGCTTGCAAAACGCTTAATTAGTTTTTCAAGAGCTATCCATAGCTGAAAACTAGAACATTCTAGGAGGTCTGGTTGCGGAGATATCTTAATTCAAAGTAAATCCATTAAAATCGATTTTTTTGAGTTTTGAAAGTTTGCATGACTTTGGATGTCTACAGTTCCACAAATAAGGCTCGGAAGGCCTTGCGGTTTATTAACCGCTTAATCAGTTTTTGAAGAGCTATTTATTGCTGAAAACTAAAGCATTGTTTGGGCTCTGGTTGCAGAGAAATTTTGATTCAAAGTTAATATTTCTTGTTTCAACCCAAAAACTAAAAATCTTAATATGGCCATAACTTCCAAAATAAGGCTCGTAAGAGGTTGCGGTTAGCGTTGTTGAACAGATAACGGTCAGGTCTGCCATTCAAAACTCAACTTTTTTTTTTCCAATCGATTTTCGAAAAAAAGCATGGACTACCCCCTTATCACTAAAAATTAATTTTTTTACGAAAGTCTCTGGAACCCATTGAAACGTACATATATAGAATGGTTTTGTTAAATGCAACCAGCACATCCAAAGCAAACCCTTTTATAATGTCTAGTTTTCGAGATATTTGCATTCAAAGTTATTTTCTTGAGTTATGAAGACTTGTATGACTTTGGATGCCTACAGTTCCGCAAATAAGGCTATGACGTCATTTTCGCTTGCAAAAGGCTTAATTAGTTTTTCAAGAGCTATCCATAGCTGAAAACTAGAACATTCTAGGAGGTCTGGTTGCGGAGATATCTTAATTCAAAGTAAATCCATTAAAATCGATTTTTTTGAGTTTTGAAAGTTTGCATGACTTTGGATGTCTACAGTTCCACAAATAAGGCTCGGAAGGCCTTGCGGTTTATTAACCGCTTAATCAGTTTTTGAAGAGCTATTTATTGCTGAAAACTAAAGCATTGTTTGGGCTCTGGTTGCAGAGAAATTTTGATTCAAAGTTAATATTTCTTGTTTCAACCCAAAAACTAAAAATCTTAATATGGCCATAACTTCCAAAATAAGGCTCGTAAGAGGTTGCGGTTAGCGTTGTTGAACAGATAACGGTCAGGTCTTTGCATTGCCATTCAAAACTCAACTTTTTTTTTTCCAATCGATTTTCGAAAAAAAGCATGGAATTACCCCCTTATCACTAAAAATTAATTTTTTTACGAAAGTCTCTGGAACCCATTGAAACGTACATATATAGAAAGGTTTTGTCAAATGCAACCAGCACATCCAAAGCAAACCCTTTTACAATGTCTAGTTTTCGAGATATTTGCATTCAAAGTTATTTTTTTGAGTTATGAAGGCTTGTATGACTTTGGATGCCTACAGTTCCGCTAATAAGGCTATGACGTCATTTTCGCTTGCAAAACGCTTAATTAGTTTTTCAAGAGCTATCCATAGCTGAAAACTAGAACATTCTAGGAGGTCTGGTTGCGGAGATATCTTAATTCAAAGTAAATCCATTAAAATCGATTTTTTTGAGTTTTGAAAGTTTGCATGACTTTGGATGTCTACAGTTCCACAAATAAGGCTCGGAAGGCCTTGCGGTTTATTAACCGCTTAATCAGTTTTTGAAGAGCTATTTATTGCTGAAAACTAAAGCATTGTTTGGGCTCTGGTTGCAGAGAAATTTTGATTCAAAGTTAATATTTCTTGTTTCAACCCAAAAACTAAAAATCTTAATATGGCCATAACTTCCAAAATAAGGCTCGTAAGAGGTTGCGGTTAGCGTTGTTGAACAGATAACGGTCAGGTCTTTGCATTGCCATTCAAAACTCAACTTTTTTTTTCCAATCGATTTTCGAAAAAAAGCATGGACTACCCCCTTATCACTAAAAATTAATTTTTTTACGAAAGTCTCTGGAACCCATTGAAACGTACATATATAGAATGGTTTTGTTAAATGCAACCAGCACATCCAAAGCAAACCCTTTTATAATGTCTAGTTTTCGAGATATTTGCATTCAAAGTTATTTTTTTGAGTTATGAAGGCTTGTATGACTTTGGATGCCTACAGTTCCGCAAATAAGGCTATGACGTCATTTTCGCTTGCAAAACGCTTTATTAGTTTTTCAAGAGCTATCCATAGCTGAAAACTAGAACATTCTAGGAGGTCTGGTTGCGGAGATATCTTAATTCAAAGTAAATCCATTAAAATCGATTTTTTTGAGTTTTGAAAGTTTGCATGACTTTGGATGTCTACAGTTCCACAAATAAGGCTCGGAAGGCCTTGCGGTTTATTAACCGCTTAATCAGTTTTTGAAGAGCTATTTATTGCTGAAAACTAAAGCATTGTTTGGGCTCTGGTTGCAGAGAAATTTTGATTCAAAGTTAATATTTCTTGTTTCAACCCAAAAACTAAAAATCTTAATATGGCCATAACTTCCAAAATAAGGCTCGTAAGAGGTTGCGGTTAGCGTTGTTGAACAGATAACGGTCAGGTCTTTGCATTGCCGTTCAAAACTCAACTTTTTTTTTCCAATCGATTTTCGAAAAAAAGCATGGACTACCCCCTTATCACTAAAAATTAATTTTTTTACGAAAGTCTCTGGAACCCATTGAAACGTACATATATAGAAAGGTTTTGTCAAATGCAACCAGCACATCCAAAGCAAACCATTTTATAATGTCTAGTTTTCGAGATATTTGCATTCAAAGTTATTTTTTTGAGTTATGAAGGCTTGTATGACTTTGGATGCCTACAGTTCCGCAAATAAGGCTATGACGTCATTTTCGCTTGCAAAAGGCTTTATTAGTTTTTCAAGAGCTATCCATAGCTGAAAACTAGAACATTCTAGGAGGTCTGGTTGCGGAGATATCTTAATTCAAAGTAAATCCATTAAAATCGATTTTTTTGAGTTTTGAAAGTTTGCATGACTTTGGATATCTACAGTTCCACAAATAAGGCTCGGAAGGCCTTGCGGTTTATTAACCGCTTAATCAGTTTTTGAAGAGCTATCCATTGCTGAAAACTAAAGCATTGTTTGGGCTCTGGTTGCAGAGAAATTTTGATTCAAAGTTAATATTTCTTGTTTCAACCCAAAAACTAAAAATCTTAATATGGCCATAACTTCCAAAATAAGGCTCGTAAGAGGTTGCGGTTAGCGTTGTTGAACAGATAACGGTCAGGTCTTTGCATTGCCATTCAAAACTCAACTTTTTTTTTTCCAATCGATTTTCGAAAAAAAGCATGGACTACCCCCTTATCACTAAAAATTAATTTTTTTACGAAAGTCTCTGGAACCCATTGAAACGTACATATATAGAAAGGTTTTGTCAAATGCAACCAGCACATCCAAAGCAAACCCTTTTATAATGTCTAGTTTTCGAGATATTTGCATTCAAAGTTATTTTTTTCAGTTATGAAGGCTTGTATGACTTTGGATGCCTACAGTTCCGCAAATAAGGCTATGACGTCATTTTCGCTTGCAAAACGCTTAATTAGTTTTTCAAGAGCTATCCATAGCTGAAAACTAGAACATTCTAGGAGGTCTGGTTGCGGAGATATCTTAATTCAAAGTAAATCCATTAAAATCGATTTTTTTGAGTTTTGAAAGTTTGCATGACTTTGGATGTCTACAGTTCCACAAATAAGGCTCGGAAGGCCTTGCGGTTTATTAGCCGCTTAATCAGTTTTTGGAGAGCTATCCATTGCTGAAAACTAGAGCATTTTTTGGGCTCTGGTTGCAGAGAAATTTTGATTCAAAGTTAATATTTCTTGTTTCAACCCAAAAACTAAAAATCTTAATATGGCCATAACTTCCAAAATAAGGCTCGTAAGAGGTTGCGGTTAGCGTTGTTGAACAGATAACGGTCAGGTCTTTGCATTGCTGTTCAAAACTCAACTTTTTTTTTCCAATCGATTTTCGAAAAAAAGCATGGACTACCCCCTTATCACTAAAAATTAATTTTTTTACGAAAGTCTCTGGAACCCATTGAAACGTACATATATAGAAAGGTTTTGTCAAATGCAACCAGCACATCCAAAGCAAACCCTTTTATAATGTCTAGTTTTCGAGATAGTTTTTCAAGAGCTATCCATAGCTGAAAACTAGAACATTCTAGGAGGTCTGGTTGCGGAGATATCTTAATTCAAAGTAAATCCATTAAAATCGATTTTTTTGAGTTTTGAAAGTTTGCATGACTTTGGATGTCTACAGTTCCACAAATAAGGCTCGGAAGGCCTTGCGGTTTATTAACCGCTTAATCAGTTTTTGAAGAGCTATTTATTGCTGAAAACTAAAGCATTGTTTGGGCTCTGGTTGCAGAGAAATTTTGATTCAAAGTTAATATTTCTTGTTTCAACCCAAAAACTAAAAATCTTAATATGGCCATAACTTCCAAAATAAGGCTCGTAAGAGGTTGCGGTTAGCGTTGTTGAACAGATAACGGTCAGGTCTTTGCATTGCCGTTCAAAACTCAACTTTTTTTTTCCAATCGATTTTCGAAAAAAAGCATGGACTACCCCCTTATCACTAAAAATTAATTTTTTTACGAAAGTCTCTGGAACCCATTGAAACGTACATATATAGAAAGGTTTTGTCAAATGCAACCAGCACATCCAAAGCAAACCATTTTATAATGTCTAGTTTTCGAGATATTTGCATTCAAAGTTATTTTTTTGAGTTATGAAGGCTTGTATGACTTTGGATGTCTACAGTTCCACAAATAAGGCTCGGAAGGCCTTGCGGTTTATTAGCCGCTTAATCAGTTTTTGGAGAGCTATCCATTGCTGAAAACTAGAGCATTTTTTGGGCTCTGGTTGCAGAGAAATTTTGATTCAAAGTTAATATTTCTTGTTTCAACCCAAAAACTAAAAATCTTAATATGGCCATAACTTCCAAAATAAGGCTCGTAAGAGGTTGCGGTTAGCGTTGTTGAACAGATAACGGTCAGGTCTTTGCATTGCCGTTCAAAACTCAACTTTTTTTTTCCAATCGATTTTCGAAAAAAGCATGGACTACCCCCTTATCACTAAAAATTAATTTATTTACGAAAGTCTCTGGAACCCATTGAAACGTACATATATAGAAAGGTTTTGTCAAATGCAACCAGCACATCCAAAGCAAACCATTTTATAATGTCTAGTTTTCGAGATATTTGCATTCAAAGTTATTTTTTTGAGTTATGAAGGCTTGTATGACTTTGGATGCCTACAGTTCCGCAAATAAGGCTATGACGTCATTTTCGCTTGCAAAACGCTTAATTAGTTTTTCAAGAGCTATCCATAGCTGAAAACTAGAACATTCTAGGAGGTCTGGTTGCGGAGATATCTTAATTCAAAGTAAATCCATTAAAATCGATTTTTTTGAGTTTTGAAAGTTTGCATGACTTTGGATATCTACAGTTCCACAAACAAGGCTCGGAAGGCCTTGCGGTTTATTAACCGCTTAATCAGTTTTTGAAGAGCTATCCATTGCTGAAAACTAAAGCATTGTTTGGGCTCTGGTTGCAGAGAAATTTTGATTCAAAGTTAATATTTCTTGTTTCAACCCAAAAACTAAAAATCTTAATATGGCCATAACTTCCAAAATAAGGCTCGTAAGAGGTTGCGGTTAGCGTTGTTGAACAGATAACGGTCAGGTCTTTGCATTGCCATTCAAAACTCAACTTTTTTTTTTCCAATCGATTTTCGAAAAAAAGCATGGACTACCCCCTTATCACTAAAAATTAATTTTTTTACGAAAGTCTCTGGAACCCATTGAAACGTACATATATAGAAAGGTTTTGTCAAATGCAACCAGCACATCCAAAGCAAACCCTTTTATAATGTCTAGTTTTCGAGATATTTGCATTCAAAGTTATTTTTTTCAGTTATGAAGGCTTGTATGACTTTGGATGCCTACAGTTCCGCAAATAAGGCTATGACGTCATTTTCGCTTGCAAAACGCTTAATTAGTTTTTCAAGAGCTATCCATAGCTGAAAACTAGAACATTCTAGGAGGTCTGGTTGCGGAGATATCTTAATTCAAAGTAAATCCATTAAAATCGATTTTTTTGAGTTTTGAAAGTTTGCATGACTTTGGATGTCTACAGTTCCACAAATAAGGCTCGGAAGGCCTTGCGGTTTATTAGCCGCTTAATCAGTTTTTGGAGAGCTATCCATTGCTGAAAACTAGAGCATTTTTTGGGCTCTGGTTGCAGATAAATTTTGATTCAAAGTTAATATTTCTTGTTTCAACCCAAAAACTAAAAATCTTAATATGGCCATAACTTCCAAAATAAGGCTCGTAAGAGGTTGCGGTTAGCGTTGTTGAACAGATAACGGTCAGGTCTTTGCATTGCCGTTCAAAACTCAACTTTTTTTTTTCCAATCGATTTTCGAAAAAAAGCATGGACTACCCCCTTATCACTAAAAATTAATTTTTTTACGAAAGTCTCTGGAACCCATTGAAACGTACATATATAGAAAGGTTTTGTCAAATGCAACCAGCACATCCAAAGCAAACCCTTTTATAATGTCTAGTTTTCGAGATAGTTTTTCAAGAGCTATCCATAGCTGAAAACTAGAACATTCTAGGAGGTCTGGTTGCGGAGATATCTTAATTCAAAGTAAATCCATTAAAATCGATTTTTTTGAGTTTTGAAAGTTTGCATGACTTTGGATGTCTACAGTTCCACAAATAAGGCTCGGAAGGCCTTGCGGTTTATTAACCGCTTAATCAGTTTTTGAAGAGCTATTTATTGCTGAAAACTAAAGCATTGTTTGGGCTCTGGTTGCAGAGAAATTTTGATTCAAAGTTAATATTTCTTGTTTCAACCCAAAAACTAAAAATCTTAATATGGCCATAACTTCCAAAATAAGGCTCGTAAGAGGTTGCGGTTAGCGTTGTTGAACAGATAACGGTCAGGTCTTTGCATTGCCGTTCAAAACTCAACTTTTTTTTTCCAATCGATTTTCGAAAAAAAGCATGGACTACCCCCTTATCACTAAAAATTAATTTTTTTACGAAAGTCTCTGGAACCCATTGAAACGTACATATATAGAAAGGTTTTGTCAAATGCAACCAGCACATCCAAAGCAAACCATTTTATAATGTCTAGTTTTCGAGATATTTGCATTCAAAGTTATTTTTTTGAGTTATGAAGGCTTGTATGACTTTGGATGCCTACAGTTCCGCAAATAAGGCTATGACGTCATTTTTGCTTGCAAAACGCTTAATTAGTTTTTCAAGAGCTATCCATAGCTGAAAACTAGAACATTCTAGGAGGTCTGGTTGCGGAGATATCTTAATTCAAAGTAAATCCATTAAAATCGATTTTTTTGAGTTTTGAAAGTTTGCATGACTTTGGATATCTACAGTTCCACAAATAAGGCTCGGAAGGCCTTGCGGTTTATTAACCGCTTAATCAGTTTTTGAAGAGCTATCCATTGCTGAAAACTAAAGCATTGTTTGGGCTCTGGTTGCAGAGAAATTTTGATTCAAAGTTAATATTTCTTGTTTCAACCCAAAAACTAAAAATCTTAATATGGCCATAACTTCCAAAATAAGGCTCGTAAGAGGTTGCGGTTAGCGTTGTTGAACAGATAACGGTCAGGTCTTTGCATTGCCATTCAAAACTCAACTTTTTTTTTTCCAATCGATTTTCGAAAAAAAGCATGGACTACCCCCTTATCACTAAAAATTAATTTTTTTACGAAAGTCTCTGGAACCCATTGAAACGTACATATATAGAAAGGTTTTGTCAAATGCAACCAGCACATCTAAAACAAACCCTTTTATAATGTCTAGTTTTCGAGATATTTGCATTCAAAGTTATTTTTTTCAGTTATGAAGGCTTTATGAATTTGGATGCCTACAGTTCCGCAAATAAGGCTATGACGTCATTTTCGCTTGCAAAACGCTTAATTAGTTTTTCAAGAGCTATCCATAGCTGAAAACTAGAACATTCTAGGAGGTCTGGTTGCGGAGATATCTTAATTCAAAGTAAATCCATTAAAATCGATTTTTTTGAGTTTTGAAAGTTTGAATGACTTTGGATATCTACAGTTCCACAAATAAGGCTCGGAAGGCCTTGCGGTTTATTAACCGCTTAATCAGTTTTTGAAGAGCTATCCATTGCTGAAAACTAAAGCATTGTTTGGGCTCTGGTTGCAGAGAAATTTTGATTCAAAGTTAATATTTCTTGTTTCAACCCAAAAACTAAAAATCTTAATATGGCCATAACTTCCAAAATAAGGCTCGTAAGAGGTTGCGGTTAGCGTTGTTGAACAGATAACGGTCAGGTCTTTGCATTGCCATTCAAAACTCAACTTTTTTTTTTCCAATCGATTTTCGAAAAAAAGCATGGACTACCCCCTTATCACTAAAAATTAATTTTTTTACGAAAGTCTCTGGAACCCATTGAAACGTACATATATAGAAAGGTTTTGTCAAATGCAACCAGCACATCTAAAACAAACCCTTTTATAATGTCTAGTTTTCGAGATATTTGCATTCAAAGTTATTTTTTTCAGTTATGAAGGCTTTATGAATTTGGATGCCTACAGTTCCGCAAATAAGGCTATGACGTCATTTTCGCTTGCAAAACGCTTAATTAGTTTTTCAAGAGCTATCCATAGCTGAAAACTAGAACATTCTAGGAGGTCTGGTTGCGGAGATATCTTAATTCAAAGTAAATCCATTAAAATCGATTTTTTTGAGTTTTGAAAGTTTGCATGACTTTGGATGTCTACAGTTCCACAAATAAGGCTCGGAAGGCCTTGCGGTTTATTAGCCGCTTAATCAGTTTTTGGAGAGCTATCCATTGCTGAAAACTAGAGCATTTTTTGGGCTCTGGTTGCAGAGAAATTTTGATTCAAAGTTAATATTTCTTGTTTCAACCCAAAAACTAAAAATCTTAATATGGCCATAACTTCCAAAATAAGGCTCGTAAGAGGTTGCGGTTAGCGTTGTTGAACAGATAACGGTCAGGTCTTTGCATTGCCGTTCAAAACTCAACTTTTTTTTTTTCAATCGATTTTCGAAAAAAAGCATGGACTACCCCCTTATCACTAAAAATTAATTTTTTTACGAAAGTCTCTGGAACCCATTGAAACGTACATATATAGAAAGGTTTTGTCAAATGCAACCAGCACATCCAAAGCAAACCCTTTTATAATGTCTAGTTTTCGAGATATTTGCATTCAAAGTTATTTTTTTGAGTTATGAAGGCTTGTATGACTTTGGATGCCTACAGTTCCGCAAATAAGGCTATGACGTCATTTTCGCTTGCAAAACGCTTAATTAGTTTTTCAAGAGCTATCCATAGCTGAAAACTAGAACATTCTAGGAGGTCTGGTTGCGGAGATATCTTAATTCAAAGTAAATCCATTAAAATCGATTTTTTTGAGTTTTGAAAGTTTGCATGACTTTGGATGTCTACAGTTCCACAAATAAGGCTCGGAAGGCCTTGCGGTTTATTAACCGCTTAATCAGTTTTTGAAGAGCTATTTATTGCTGAAAACTAAAGCATTGTTTGGGCTCTGGTTGCAGAGAAATTTTGATTCAAAGTTAATATTTCTTGTTTCAACCCAAAAACTAAAAATCTTAATATGGCCATAACTTCCAAAATAAGGCTCGTAAGAGGTTGCGGTTAGCGTTGTTGAACAGATAACGGTCAGGTCTTTGCATTGCCGTTCAAAACTCAACTTTTTTTTTCCAATCGATTTTCGAAAAAAAGCATGGACTACCCCCTTATCACTAAAAATTAATTTTTTTACGAAAGTCTCTGGAACCCATTGAAACGTACATATATAGAAAGGTTTTGTCAAATGCAACCAGCACATCCAAAGCAAACCATTTTATAATGTCTAGTTTTCGAGATATTTGCATTCAAAGTTATTTTTTTGAGTTATGAAGGCTTGTATGACTTTGGATGCCTACAGTTCCGCAAATAAGGCTATGACGTCATTTTCGCTTGCAAAACGCTTAATGAGTTTTTCAGGAGCTATCCATAGCTGAAAACTAGAACATTCTAGGAGGTCTGGTTGCGGAGATATCTTAATTCAAAGTAAATCCATTAAAATCGATTTTTTTGAGTTTTGAAAGTTTGCATGACTTTGGATGTCTACAGTTCCACAAATAAGGCTCGGAAGGCCTTGCGGTTTATTAACCGCTTAATCAGTTTTTGAAGAGCTATTTATTGCTGAAAACTAAAGCATTGTTTGGGCTCTGGTTGCAGAGAAATTTTGATTCAAAGTTAATATTTCTTGTTTCAACCCAAAAACTAAAAATCTTAATATGGCCATAGCTTCCAAAATAAGGCTCGTAAGAGGTTGCGGTTAGCGTTGTTGAACAGATAACGGTCAGGTCTTTGCATTGCCGTTCAAAACTCAACTTTTTTTTTTTCAATCGATTTTCGAAAAAAAGCATGGACTACCCCCTTATCACTAAAAATTAATTTTTTTACGAAAGTCTCTGGAACCCATTGAAACGTACATATATAGAAAGGTTTTGTCAAATGCAACCAGCACATCCAAAGCAAACCCTTTTATAATGTCTAGTTTTCGAGATATTTGCATTCAAAGTTATTTTTTTGAGTTATGAAGGCTTGTATGACTTTGGATGCCTACAGTTCCGCAAATAAGGCTATGACGTCATTTTCGCTTGCAAAACGCTTAATTAGTTTTTCAGGAGCTATCCATAGCTGAAAACTAGAACATTCTAGGAGGTCTGGTTGCGGAGATATCTTAATTCAAAGTAAATCCATTAAAATCGATTTTTTTGAGTTTTGAAAGTTTGCATGACTTTGGATGTCTACAGTTCCACAAATAAGGCTCGGAAGGCCTTGCGGTTTATTAACCGCTTAATCAGTTTTTGAAGAGCTATTTATTGCTGAAAACTAAAGCATTGTTTGGGCTCTGGTTGCAGAGAAATTTTGATTCAAAGTTAATATTTCTTGTTTCAACCCAAAAACTAAAAATCTTAATATGGCCATAGCTTCCAAAATAAGGCTCGTAAGAGGTTGCGGTTAGCGTTGTTGAACAGATAACGGTCAGGTCTTTCCATTGCCGTTCAAAACTCAACTTTTTTTTTCCAATCGATTTTCGAAAAAAAGCATGGACTACCCCCTTATCACTAAAAATTAATTTTTTTACGAAAGTCTCTGGAACCCATTGAAACGTACATATATAGAAAGGTTTTGTCAAATGCAACCAGCACATCCAAAGCAAACCATTTTATAATGTCTAGTTTTCGAGATAGTTTTTCAAGAGCTATCCATAGCTGAAAACTAGAACATTTTAGGAGGTCTGGTTGCGGAGATATCTTAATTCAAAGTAAATCCATTAAAATCGATTTTTTTGAGTTTTGAAAGTTTGCATGACTTTGGATGTCTACAGTTCCACAAATAAGGCTCGGAAGGCCTTGCGGTTTATTAGCCGCTTAATCAGTTTTTGGAGAGCTATCCATTGCTGAAAACTAGAGCATTTTTTGGGCTCTGGTTGCAGAGAAATTTTGATTCAAAGTTAATATTTCTTGTTTCAACCCAAAAACTAAAAATCTTAATATGGCCATAACTTCCAAAATAAGGCTCGTAAGAGGTTGCGGTTAGCGTTGTTGAACAGATAACGGTCAGGTCTTTGCATTGCCGTTCAAAACTCAACTTTTTTTTTTCCAATCGATTTTCGAAAAAAAGCATGGACTACCCCCTTATCACTAAAAATTAATTTTTTTACGAAAGTCTCTGGAACCCATTGAAACGTACATATATAGAAAGGTTTTGTCAAATGCAACCAGCACATCCAAAGCAAACCCTTTTATAATGTCTAGTTTTCGAGATATTTGCATTCAAAGTTATTTTTTTGAGTTATGAAGGCTTGTATGACTTTGGATGCCTACAGTTCCGCAAATAAGGCTATGACGTCATTTTCGCTTGCAAAACGCTTAATAAGTTTTTCAAGAGCTATCCATAGCTGAAAACTAGAACATTCTAGGAGGTCTGGGTGCGGAGATATCTTAATTCAAAGTAAATCCATTAAAATCGATTTTTTTGAGTTTTGAAAGTTTGCATGACTTTGGATGTCTACAGTTCCACAAATAAGGCTCGGAAGGCCTTGCGGTTTATTAACCGCTTAATCAGTTTTTGAAGAGCTATTTATTGCTGAAAACTAAAGCATTGTTTGGGCTCTGGTTGCAGAGAAATTTTGATTCAAAGTTAATATTTCTTGTTTCAACCCAAAAACTAAAAATCTTAATATGGCCATAACTTCCAAAATAAGGCTCGTAAGAGGTTGCGGTTAGCGTTGTTGAACAGATAACGGTCAGGTCTTTGCATTGCCGTTCAAAACTCAACTTTTTTTTTCCAATCGATTTTCGAAAAAAAGCATGGAACTACCCCCTTATCACTAAAAATTAATTTTTTTACGAAAGTCTCTGGAACCCATTGAAACGTACATATATAGAAAGGTTTTGTCAAATGCAACCAGCACATCCAAAGCAAACCATTTTATAATGTCTAGTTTTCGAGATATTTGCATTCAAAGTTATTTTTTTGAGTTATGAAGGCTTGTATGACTTTGGATGCCTACAGTTCCGCAAATAAGGCTATGACGTCATTTTCGCTTGCAAAACGCTTAATTAGTTTTTCAGGAGCTATCCATAGCTGAAAACTAGAACATTCTAGGAGGTCTGGTTGCGGAGATATCTTAATTCAAAGTAAATCCATTAAAATCGATTTTTTTGAGTTTTGAAAGTTTGCATGACTTTGGATGTCTACAGTTCCACAAATAAGGCTCGGAAGGCCTTGCGGTTTATTAGCCGCTTAATCAGTTTTTGGAGAGCTATCCATTGCTGAAAACTAGAGCATTTTTTGGGCTCTGGTTGCAGAGAAATTTTGATTCAAAGTTAATATTTCTTGTTTCAACCCAAAAACTAAAAATCTTAATATGGCCATAGCTTCCAAAATAAGGCTCGTAAGAGGTTGCGGTTAGCGTTGTTGAACAGATAACGGTCAGGTCTTTCCATTGCCGTTCAAAACTCAACTTTTTTTTTCCAATCGATTTTCGAAAAAAAGCATGGACTACCCCCTTATCACTAAAAATTAATTTTTTTACGAAAGTCTCTGGAACCCATTGAAACGTACATATATAGAAAGGTTTTGTCAAATGCAACCAGCACATCCAAAGCAAACCATTTTATAATGTCTAGTTTTCGAGATATTTGCATTCAAAGTTATTTTTTTGAGTTATGAAGGCTTGTATGACTTTGGATGCCTACAGTTCCGCAAATAAGGCTATGACGTCATTTTCGCTTGCAAAACGCTTAATTAGTTTTTCAGGAGCTATCCATAGCTGAAAACTAGAACATTCTAGGAGGTCTGGTTGCGGAGATATCTTAATTCAAAGTAAATCCATTAAAATCGATTTTTTTGAGTTTTGAAAGTTTGCATGACTTTGGATGTCTACAGTTCCACAAATAAGGCTCGGAAGGCCTTGCGGTTTATTAGCCGCTTAATCAGTTTTTGGAGAGCTATCCATTGCTGAAAACTAGAGCATTTTTTGGGCTCTGGTTGCAGAGAAATTTTGATTCAAAGTTAATATTTCTTGTTTCAACCCAAAAACTAAAAATCTTAATATGGCCATAACTTCCAAAATAAGGCTCGTAAGAGGTTGCGGTTAGCGTTGTTGAACAGATAACGGTCAGGTCTTTGCATTGCCGTTCAAAACTCAACTTTTTTTTTTTCAATCGATTTTCGAAAAAAAGCATGGACTACCCCCTTATCACTAAAAATTAATTTTTTTACGAAAGTCTCTGGAACCCATTGAAACGTACATATATAGAAAGGTTTTGTCAAATGCAACCAGCACATCCAAAGCAAACCCTTTTATAATGTCTAGTTTTCGAGATATTTGCATTCAAAGTTATTTTTTTGAGTTATGAAGGCTTGTATGACTTTGGATGCCTACAGTTCCGCAAATAAGGCTATGACGTCATTTTCGCTTGCAAAACGCTTAATTAGTTTTTCAGGAGCTATCCATAGCTGAAAACTAGAACATTCTAGGAGGTCTGGTTGCGGAGATATCTTAATTCAAAGTAAATCCATTAAAATCGATTTTTTTGAGTTTTGAAAGTTTGCATGACTTTGGATGTCTACAGTTCCACAAATAAGGCTCGGAAGGCCTTGCGGTTTATTAACCGCTTAATCAGTTTTTGAAGAGCTATTTATTGCTGAAAACTAAAGCATTGTTTGGGCTCTGGTTGCAGAGAAATTTTGATTCAAAGTTAATATTTCTTGTTTCAACCCAAAAACTAAAAATCTTAATATGGCCATAGCTTCCAAAATAAGGCTCGTAAGAGGTTGCGGTTAGCGTTGTTGAACAGATAACGGTCAGGTCTTTCCATTGCCGTTCAAAACTCAACTTTTTTTTTCCAATCGATTTTCGAAAAAAAGCATGGACTACCCCCTTATCACTAAAAATTAATTTTTTTACGAAAGTCTCTGGAACCCATTGAAACGTACATATATAGAAAGGTTTTGTCAAATGCAACCAGCACATCCAAAGCAAACCATTTTATAATGTCTAGTTTTCGAGATAGTTTTTCAAGAGCTATCCATAGCTGAAAACTAGAACATTTTAGGAGGTCTGGTTGCGGAGATATCTTAATTCAAAGTAAATCCATTAAAATCGATTTTTTTGAGTTTTGAAAGTTTGCATGACTTTGGATGTCTACAGTTCCACAAATAAGGCTCGGAAGGCCTTGCGGTTTATTAGCCGCTTAATCAGTTTTTGGAGAGCTATCCATTGCTGAAAACTAGAGCATTTTTTGGGCTCTGGTTGCAGAGAAATTTTGATTCAAAGTTAATATTTCTTGTTTCAACCCAAAAACTAAAAATCTTAATATGGCCATAACTTCCAAAATAAGGCTCGTAAGAGGTTGCGGTTAGCGTTGTTGAACAGATAACGGTCAGGTCTTTGCATTGCCGTTCAAAACTCAACTTTTTTTTTTTCAATCGATTTTCGAAAAAAAGCATGGACTACCCCCTTATCACTAAAAATTAATTTTTTTACGAAAGTCTCTGGAACCCATTGAAACGTACATATATAGAAAGGTTTTGTCAAATGCAACCAGCACATCCAAAGCAAACCCTTTTATAATGTCTAGTTTTCGAGATATTTGCATTCAAAGTTATTTTTTTGAGTTATGAAGGCTTGTATGACTTTGGATGCCTACAGTTCCGCAAATAAGGCTATGACGTCATTTTCGCTTGCAAAACGCTTAATTAGTTTTTCAAGAGCTATCCATAGCTGAAAACTAGAACATTCTAGGAGGTCTGGTTGCGGAGATATCTTAATTCAAAGTAAATCCATTAAAATCGATTTTTTTGAGTTTTGAAAGTTTGCATGACTTTGGATGTCTACAGTTCCACAAATAAGGCTCGGAAGGCCTTGCGGTTTATTAACCGCTTAATCAGTTTTTGAAGAGCTATTTATTGCTGAAAACTAAAGCATTGTTTGGGCTCTGGTTGCAGAGAAATTTTGATTCAAAGTTAATATTTCTTGTTTCAACCCAAAAACTAAAAATCTTAATATGGCCATAACTTCCAAAATAAGGCTCGTAAGAGGTTGCGGTTAGCGTTGTTGAACAGATAACGGTCAGGTCTTTGCATTGCCGTTCAAAACTCAACTTTTTTTTCCAATCGATTTTCGAAAAAAAGCATGGACTACCCCCTTATCACTAAAAATTATTTTTTTTACGAAAGTCTCTGGAACCCATTGAAACGTACATATATAGAAAGGTTTTGTCAAATGCAACCAGCACATCCAAAGCAAACCATTTTATAATGTCTAGTTTTCGAGATATTTGCATTCAAAGTTATTTTTTTGAGTTATGAAGGCTTGTATGACTTTGGATGCCTACAGTTCCGCAAATAAGGCTATGACGTCATTTTCGCTTGCAAAACGCTTAATTAGTTTTTCAGGAGCTATCCATAGCTGAAAACTAGAACATTCTAGGAGGTCTGGTTGCGGAGATATCTTAATTCAAAGTAAATCCATTAAAATCGATTTTTTTGAGTTTTGAAAGTTTGCATGACTTTGGATGTCTACAGTTCCACAAATAAGGCTCGGAAGGCCTTGCGGTTTATTAACCGCTTAATCAGTTTTTGAAGAGCTATTTATTGCTGAAAACTAAAGCATTGTTTGGGCTCTGGTTGCAGAGAAATTTTGATTCAAAGTTAATATTTCTTGTTTCAACCCAAAAACTAAAAATCTTAATATGGCCATAACTTCCAAAATAAGGCTCGTAAGAGGTTGCGGTTAGCGTTGTTGAACAGATAACGGTCAGGTCTTTCCATTGCCGTTCAAAACTCAACTTTTTTTTTCCAATCGATTTTCGAAAAAAAGCATGGGCTACCCCCTTATCACTAAAAATTAATTTTTTTACGAAAGTCTCTGGAACCCATTGAAACGTACATATATAGAAAGGTTTTGTCAAATGCAACCAGCACATCCAAAGCAAACCATTTTATAATGTCTAGTTTTCGAGATAGTTTTTCAAGAGCTATCCATAGCTGAAAACTAGAACATTCTAGGAGGTCTGGTTGCGGAGATATCTTAATTCAAAGTAAATCCATTAAAATCGATTTTTTTGAGTTTTGAAAGTTTGCATGACTTTGGATGTCTACAGTTCCACAAATAAGGCTCGGAAGGCCTTGCGGTTTATTAACCGCTTAATCAGTTTTTGAAGAGCTATTTATTGCTGAAAACTAAAGCATTGTTTGGGCTCTGGTTGCAGAGAAATTTTGATTCAAAGTTAATATTTCTTGTTTCAACCCAAAAACTAAAAATCTTAATATGGCCATAACTTCCAAAATAAGGCTCGTAAGAGGTTGCGGTTAGCGTTGTTGAACAGATAACGGTCAGGTCTTTGCATTGCCGTTCAAAACTCAACTTTTTTTTTCCAATCGATTTTCGAAAAAAAGCATGGACTACCCCCTTATCACTAAAAATTAATTTTTTTACGAAAGTCTCTGGAACCCATTGAAACGTACATATATAGAAAGGTTTTGTCAAATGCAACCAGCACATCCAAAGCAAACCATTTTATAATGTCTAGTTTTCGAGATATTTGCATTCAAAGTTATTTTTTTGAGTTATGAAGGCTTGTATGACTTTGGATGCCTACAGTTCCGCAAATAAGGCTATGACGTCATTTTCGCTTGCAAAACGCTTCATTAGTTTTTCAAGAGCTATCCATAGCTGAAAACTAGAACATTCTAGGAGGTCTGGTTGCGGAGATATCTTAATTCAAAGTAAATCCATTAAAATCGATTTTTTTGAGTTTTGAAAGTTTGCATGACTTTGGATATCTACAGTTCCACAAATAAGGCTCGGAAGGCCTTGCGGTTTATTAACCGCTTAATCAGTTTTTGAAGAGCTATCCATTGCTGAAAACTAAAGCATTGTTTGGGCTCTGGTTGCAGAGAAATTTTGATTCAAAGTTAATATTTCTTGTTTCAACCCAAAAACTAAAAATCTTAATATGGCCATAACTTCCAAAATAAGGCTCGTAAGAGGTTGCGGTTAGCGTTGTTGAACAGATAACGGTCAGGTCTTTGCATTGCCATTCAAAACTCAACTTTTTTTTCCAATCGATTTTCGAAAAAAAGCATGGACTACCCCCTTATCACTAAAAATTAATTTTTTTACGAAAGTCTCTGGAACCCATTGAAACGTACATATATAGAAAGGTTTTGTCAAATGCAACCAGCACATCCAAAGCAAACCCTTTTATAATGTCTAGTTTTCGAGATATTTGCATTCAAAGTTATTTTTTTCAGTTATGAAGGCTTGTATGACTTTGGATGCCTACAGTTCCGCAAATAAGGCTATGACGTCATTTTCGCTTGCAAAACGCTTAATTAGTTTTTCAAGAGCTATCCATAACTGAAAACTAGAACATTCTAGGAGGTCTGGTTGCGGAGATATCTTAATTCAAAGTAAATCCATTAAAATCGATTTTTTTGAGTTTTGAAAGTTTGCATGACTTTGGATGTCTACAGTTCCACAAATAAGGCTCGGAAGGCCTTGCGGTTTATTAGCCGCTTAATCAGTTTTTGGAGAGCTATCCATTGCTGAAAATTAGAGCATTTTTTGGGCTCTGGTTGCAGAGAAATTTTGATTCAAAGTTAATATTTCTTGTTTCAACCCAAAAACTAAAAATCTTAATATGGCCATAACTTCCAAAATAAGGCTCGTAAGAGGTTGCGGTTAGCGTTGTTGAACAGATAACGGTCAGGTCCTTGCATTGCCATTCAAAACTCAACTTTTTTTTTCCAATCGATTTTCGAAAAAAAGCATGGATGACCCCCTTATCACTAAAAATTAATTTTTTTACGAAAGTCTCTGGAACCCATTGAAACGTACATATATAGAAAGGTTTTGTCAAATGCAACCAGCACATCCAAAGCAAACCCTTTTATAATGTCTAGTTTTCGAGATATTTGCATTCAAATTTATTTTTTTCAGTTATGAAGGCTTGTATGACTTTGGATGCCTACAGTTCCGCAAATAAGGCTATGACGTCATTTTCGCTTGCAAAACGCTTAATTAGTTTTTCAAGAGCTATCCATAGCTGAAAACTAGAACATTCTAGGAGGTCTGGTTGCGGAGATATCTTAATTCAAAGTAAATCCATTAAAATCGATTTTTTTGAGTTTTGAAAGTTTGCATGACTTTGGATGTCTACAGTTCCACAAATAAGGCTCGGAAGGCCTTGCGGTTTATTAACCGCTTAATCAGTTTTTGAAGAGCTATTTATTGCTGAAAACTAAAGCATTGTTTGGGCTCTGGTTGCAGAGAAATTTTGATTCAAAGTTAATATTTCTTGTTTCAACCCAAAAACTAAAAATCTTAATATGGCCATAACTTCCAAAATAAGGCTAGTAAGAGGTTGCGGTTAGCGTTGTTGAACAGATAACGGTCAGGTCTTTGCATTGCCGTTCAAAACTCAACTTTTTTTTCCAATCGATTTTCGAAAAAAAGCATGGACTACCCCCTTATCACTAAAAATTAATTTTTTTACGAAAGTCTCTGGAACCCATTGAAACGTACATATATAGAAAGGTTTTGTCAAATGCAACCAGCACATCCAAAGCAAACCATTTTATAATGTCTAGTTTTCGAGATATTTGCATTCAAAGTTATTTTTTTCAGTTATGAAGGCTTGTATGACTTTGGATGCCTACAGTTCCGCAAATAAGGCTATGACGTCGTTTTCGCTTGCAAAACGCTTAATTAGTTTTTCAAGAGCTATCCATAACTGAAAACTAGAACATTCTAGGAGGTCTGGTTGCGGAGATATCTTAATTCAAAGTAAATCCATTAAAATCGATTTTTTTGAGTTTTGAAAGTTTGCATGACTTTGGATGTCTACAGTTCCACAAATAAGGCTCGGAAGGCCTTGCGGTTTATTAGCCGCTTAATCAGTTTTTGGAGAGCTATCCATTGCTGAAAACTAGAGCATTTTTTGGGCTCTGGTTGCAGAGAAATTTTGATTCAAAGTTAATATTTCTTGTTTCAACCCAAAAACTAAAAATCTTAATATGGCCATAACTTCCAAAATAAGGCTCGTAAGAGGTTGCGGTTAGCGTTGTTGAACAGATAACGGTCAGGTCTTTGCATTGCCATTCAAAACTCAACTTTTTTTTCCAATCGATTTTCGAAAAAAAGCATGGACTACCCCCTTATCACTAAAAATTAATTTTTTTACGAAAGTCTCTGGAACCCATTGAAACGTACATATATAGAAAGGTTTTGTCAAATGCAACCAGCACATCCAAAGCAAACCCTTTTATAATGTCTAGTTTTCGAGATATTTGCATTCAAAGTTATTTTTTTGAGTTATGAAGGCTTGTATGACTTTGGATGCCTACAGTTCCGCAAATAAGGCTATGACGTCATTTTCGCTTGCAAAACGCTTAATTACCTGACCGTTTTTCAAGAGCTATCCATAGCTGAAAACTAGAACATTCTAGGAGGTCTGGTTGCGGAGATATCTTAATTCAAAGTAAATCCATTAAAATCGATTTTTTTGAGTTTTGAAAGTTTGCATGACTTTGGATGTCTACAGTTCCACAAATAAGGCTCGGAAGGCCTAGTTTTCGAGATATTTGCATTCAAAGTTATTTTTTTGAGTTATGAAGGCTTGTATGACTTTGGATGCCTACAGTTCCGCAAATAAGGCTATGACGTCATTTTCGCTTGCAAAACGCTTAATTAGTTTTTCAAGAGCTATCCATAGCTGAAAACTAGAACATTCTAGGAGGTCTGGTTGCGGAGATATCTTAATTCAAAGTAAATCCATTAAAATCGATTTTTTTGAGTTTTGAAAGTTTGCATGACTTTGGATATCTACAGTTCCACAAATAAGGCTCGGAAGGCCTTGCGGTTTATTAACCGCTTAATCAGTTTTTGAAGAGCTATCCATTGCTGAAAACTAAAGCATTGTTTGGGCTCTGGTTGCAGAGAAATTTTGATTCAAAGTTAATATTTCTTGTTTCAACCCAAAAACTAAAAATCTTAATATGGCCATAACTTCCAAAATAAGGCTCGTAAGAGGTTGCGGTTAGCGTTGTTGAACAGATAACGGTCAGGTCTTTGCATTGCCATTCAAAACTCAACTTTTTTTTTTCCAATCGATTTTCGAAAAAAAGCATGGACTACCCCCTTATCACTAAAAATTAATTTTTTTACGAAAGTCTCTGGAACCCATTGAAACGTTAATATATATAAAGGTTTTGTCAAATGCAACCAGCACATCCAAAGCAAACCCTTTTATAATGTCTAGTTTTCGAGATATTTGCATTCAAAGTTATTTTTTTCAGTTATGAAGGCTTGTATGACTTTGGATGCCTACAGTTCCGCAAATAAGGCTATGACGTCATTTTCGCTTGCAAAACGCTTAATTAGTTTTTCAAGAGCTATCCATAGCTGAAAACTAGAACATTCTAGGAGGTCTGGTTGCGGAGATATCTTAATTCAAAGTAAATCCATTAATATCGATTTTTTTGAGTTTTGAAAGTTTGCATGACTTTGGATGTCTACAGTTCCACAAATAAGGCTCGGAAGGCCTTGCGGTTTATTAGCCGCTTAATCAGTTTTTGGAGAGCTATCCATTGCTGAAAACTAAAGCATTGTTTGGGCTCTGGTTGCAGAGAAATTTTGATTCAAAGTTAATATTTCTTGTTTCAACCCAAAAACTAAAAATCTTAATATGGCCATAACTTCCAAAATAAGGCTCGTAAGAGGTTGCGGTTAGCGTTGTTGAACAGATAACGGTCAGGTCTTTGCATTGCCGTTCAAAACTCAACTTTTTTTTCCAATCGATTTTCGAAAAAAAGCATGGACTACCCCCTTATCACTAAAAATTAATTTTTTTACGAAAGTCTCTGGAACCCATTGAAACGTACATATATAGAAAGGTTTTGTCAAATGCAACCAGCACATCCAAAGCAAACCATTTTATAATGTCTAGTTTTCGAGATATTTGCATTCAAAGTTATTTTTTTGAGTTATGAAGGCTTGTATGACTTTGGATGCCTACAGTTCCGCAAATAAGGCTATGACGTCATTTTCGCTTGCAAAACGCTTAATTAGTTTTTCAAGAGCTATCCATAGCTGAAAACTAGAACATTCTAGGAGGTCTGGTTGCGGAGATATCTTAATTCAAAGTAAATCCATTAAAATCGATTTTTTTGAGTTTTGAAAGTTTGCATGACTTTGGATATCTACAGTTCCACAAATAAGGCTCGGAAGGCCTTGCGGTTTATTAACCGCTTAATCAGTTTTTGAAGAGCTATCCATTGCTGAAAACTAAAGCATTGTTTGGGCTCTGGTTGCAGAGAAATTTTGATTCAAAGTTAATATTTCTTGTTTCAACCCAAAAACTAAAAATCTTAATATGGCCATAACTTCCAAAATAAGGCTCGTAAGAGGTTGCGGTTAGCGTTGTTGAACAGATAACGGTCAGGTCTTTGCATTGCCATTCAAAACTCAACTTTTTTTTCCAATCGATTTTCGAAAAAAAGCATGGACTACCCCCTTATCACTAAAAATTATTTCTTTTACGAAAGTCTCTGGAACCCATTGAAACGTACATATATAGAAAGGTTTTGTCAAATGCAACCAGCACATCCAAAGCAAACCCTTTTATAATGTCTAGTTTTCGAGATATTTGCATTCAAAGTTATTTTTTTGAGTTATGAAGGCTTGTATGACTTTGGATGCCTACAGTTCCGCAAATAAGGCTATGACGTCATTTTCGCTTGCAAAACGCTTAATTAGTTTTTCAAGAGCTATCCATAGCTGAAAACTAGAACATTCTAGGAGGTCTGGTTGCGGAGATATCTTAATTCAAAGTAAATCCATTAAAATCGATTTTTTTGAGTTTTGAAAGTTTGCATGACTTTGGATGTCTACAGTTCCACAAATAAGGCTCGGAAGGCCTAGTTTTCGAGATATTTGCATTCAAAGTTATTTTTTTGAGTTATGAAGGCTTGTATGACTTTGGATGCCTACAGTTCCGCAAATAAGGCTATGACGTCATTTTCGCTTGCAAAACGCTTAATTAGTTTTTCAAGAGCTATCCATAGCTGAAAACTAGAACATTCTAGGAGGTCTGGTTGCGGAGATATCTTAATTCAAAGTAAATCCATTAAAATCGATTTTTTTGAGTTTTGAAAGTTTGCATGACTTTGGATATCTACAGTTCCACAAATAAGGCTCGGAAGGCCTTGCGGTTTATTAACCGCTTAATCAGTTTTTGAAGAGCTATCCATTGCTGAAAACTAAAGCATTGTTTGGGCTCTGGTTGCAGAGAAATTTTGATTCAAAGTTAATATTTCTTGTTTCAACCCAAAAACTAAAAATCTTAATATGGCCATAACTTCCAAAATAAGGCTCGTAAGAGGTTGCGGTTAGCGTTGTTGAACAGATAACGGTCAGGTCTTTGCATTGCCATTCAAAACTCAACTTTTTTTTTTCCAATCGATTTTCGAAAAAAAGCATGGACTACCCCCTTATCACTAAAAATTAATTTTTTTACGAAAGTCTCTGGAACCCATTGAAACGTACATATATAGAAAGGTTTTGTCAAATGCAACCAGCACATCCAAAGCAAACCCTTTTATAATGTCTAGTTTTCGAGATATTTGCATTCAAAGTTATTTTTTTCAGTTATGAAGGCTTGTATGACTTTGGATGCCTACAGTTCCGCAAATAAGGCTATGACGTCATTTTCGCTTGCAAAACACTTAATTAGTTTTTCAAGAGCTATCCATAGCTGAAAACTAGAACATTCTAGGAGGTCTGGTTGCGGAGATATCTTAATTCAAAGTAAATCCATTAATATCGATTTTTTTGAGTTTTGAAAGTTTGCATGACTTTGGATGTCTACAGTTCCACAAATAAGGCTCGGAAGGCCTTGCGGTTTATTAGCCGCTTAATCAGTTTTTGGAGAGCTATCCATTGCTGAAAACTAAAGCATTGTTTGGGCTCTGGTTGCAGAGAAATTTTGATTCAAAGTTAATATTTCTTGTTTCAACCCAAAAACTAAAAATCTTAATATGGCCATAACTTCGAAAATAAGGCTCGTAAGAGGTTGCGGTTAGCGTTGTTGAACAGATAACGGTCAGGTCTTTGCATTGCCATTCAAAACTCAACTTTTTTTTTCCAATCGATTTTCGAAAAAAAGCATGGACTACCCCCTTATCACTAAAAATTAATTTTTTTACGAAAGTCTCTGGAACCCATTGAAACGTACATATATAGAAAGGTTTTGTCAAATGCAACCAGCACATCCAAAGCAAACCCTTTTATAATGTCTAGTTTTCGAGATATTTGCATTCAAAGTTATTTTTTTCAGTTATGAAGGCTTGTATGACTTTGGATGCCTACAGTTCCGCAAATAAGGCTATGACGTCATTTTCGCTTGCAAAACGCTTAATAAGTTTTTCAAGAGCTATCCATAGCTGAAAACTAGAACATTCTAGGAGGTCTGGTTGCGGAGATATCTTAATTCAAAGTAAATCCATTAAAATCGATTTTTTTGAGTTTTGAAAGTTTGCATGACTTTGGATATCTACAGTTCCACAAATAAGGCTCGGAAGGCCTTGCGGTTTATTAACCGCTTAATCAGTTTTTGAAGAGCTATCCATTGCTGAAAACTAAAGCATTGTTTGGGCTCTGGTTGCAGAGAAATTTTGATTCAAAGTTAATATTTCTTGTTTCAACCCAAAAACTAAAAATCTTAATATGGCCATAACTTCCAAAATAAGGCTCGTAAGAGGTTGCGGTTAGCGTTGTTGAACAGATAACGGTCAGGTCTTTGCATTGCCATTCAAAACTCAACTTTTTTTTCCAATCGATTTTCGAAAAAAAGCATGGACTACCCCCTTATCACTAAAAATTAATTTTTTTACGAAAGTCTCTGGAACCCATTGAAACGTACATATATAGAAAGGTTTTGTCAAATGCAACCAGCACATCCAAAGCAAACCCTTTTATAATGTCTAGTTTTCGAGATATTTGCATTCAAAGTTATTTTTTTCAGTTATGAAGGCTTGTATGACTTTGGATGCCTACAGTTCCGCAAATAAGGCTATGACGTCATTTTCGCTTGCAAAACGCTTAATTAGTTTTTCAAGAGCTATCCATAGCTGAAAACTAGAACATTCTAGGAGGTCTGGTTGCGGAGATATCTTAATTCAAAGTAAATCCATTAAAATCGATTTTTTTGAGTTTTGAAAGTTTGCATGACTTTGGATGTCTACAGTTCCACAAATAAGGCTCGGAAGGCCTAGTTTTCGAGATATTTGCATTCAAAGTTATTTTTTTGAGTTATGAAGGCTTGTATGACTTTGGATGCCTACAGTTCCGCAAATAAGGCTATGACGTCATTTTCGCTTGCAAAACGCTTAATTAGTTTTTCAAGAGCTATCCATAGCTGAAAACTAGAACATTCTAGGAGGTCTGGTTGCGGAGATATCTTAATTCAAAGTAAATCCATTAAAATCGATTTTTTTGAGTTTTGAAAGTTTGCATGACTTTGGATATCTACAGTTCCACAAATAAGGCTCGGAAGGCCTTGCGGTTTATTAACCGCTTAATCAGTTTTTGAAGAGCTATCCATTGCTGAAAACTAAAGCATTGTTTGGGCTCTGGTTGCAGAGAAATTTTGATTCAAAGTTAATATTTCTTGTTTCAACCCAAAAACTAAAAATCTTAATATGGCCATAACTTCCAAAATAAGGCTCGTAAGAGGTTGCGGTTAGCGTTGTTGAACAGATAACGGTCAGGTCTTTGCATTGCCATTCAAAACTCAACTTTTTTTTTCCAATCGATTTTCGAAAAAAAGCATGGACTACCCCCTTATCACTAAAAATTAATTTTTTTACGAAAGTCTCTGGAACCCATTGAAACGTACATATATAGAAAGGTTTTGTCAAATGCAACCAGCACATCCAAAGCAAACCCTTTTATAATGTCTAGTTTTCGAGATATTTGCATTCAAAGTTATTTTTTTCAGTTATGAAGGCTTGTATGACTTTGGATGCCTACAGTTCCGCAAATAAGGCTATGACGTCATTTTCGCTTGCAAAACGCTTAATTAGTTTTTCAAGAGCTATCCATAACTGAAAACTAGAACATTCTAGGAGGTCTGGTTGCGGAGATATCTTAATTCAAAGTAAATCCATTAAAATCGATTTTTTTGAGTTTTGAAAGTTTGCATGGATTTGGATGTCTACAGTTCCACAAATAAGGCTCGGAAGGCCTTGCGGTTTATTAGCCGCTTAATCAGTTTTTGGAGAGCTATCCATTGCTGAAAACTAGAGCATTTTTTGGGCTCTGGTGCAGAGAAATTTTGATTCAAAGTTAATATTTCTTGTTTCAACCCAAAAACTAAAAATCTTAATATGGCCATAACTTCGAAAATAAGGCTCGTAAGAGGTTGCGGTTAGCGTTGTTGAACAGATAACGGTCAGGTCTTTGCATTGCCATTCAAAACTCAACTTTTTTTTTCCAATCGATTTTCGAAAAAAAGCATGGACTACCCCCTTATCACTAAAAATTAATTTTTTTACGAAAGTCTCTGGAACCCATTGAAACGTACATATATAGAAAGGTTTTGTCAAATGCAACCAGCACATCCAAAGCAAACCCTTTTATAATGTCTAGTTTTCGAGATATTTGCATTCAAAGTTATTTTTTTCAGTTATGAAGGCTTGTATGACTTTGGATGCCTACAGTTCCGCAAATAAGGCTATGACGTCATTTTCGCTTGCAAAACGCTTAATTAGTTTTTCAAGAGCTATCCATAACTGAAAACTAGAACATTCTAGGAGGTCTGGTTGCGGAGATATCTTAATTCAAAGTAAATCCATTAAAATCGATTTTTTTGAGTTTTGAAAGTTTGCATGGATTTGGATGTCTACAGTTCCACAAATAAGGCTCGGAAGGCCTTGCGGTTTATTAGCCGCTTAATCAGTTTTTGGAGAGCTATCCATTGCTGAAAACTAGAGCATTTTTTGGGCTCTGGTGCAGAGAAATTTTGATTCAAAGTTAATATTTCTTGTTTCAACCCAAAAACTAAAAATCTTAATATGGCCATAACTTCGAAAATAAGGCTCGTAAGAGGTTGCGGTTAGCGTTGTTGAACAGATAACGGTCAGGTCTTTGCATTGCCATTCAAAACTCAACTTTTTTTTTCCAATCGATTTTCGAAAAAAAGCATGGACTACCCCCTTATCACTAAAAATTAATTTTTTTACGAAAGTCTCTGGAACCCATTGAAACGTACATATATAGAAAGGTTTTGTCAAATGCAACCAGCACATCCAAAGCAAACCCTTTTATAATGTCTAGTTTTCGAGATATTTGCATTCAAAGTTATTTTTTTCAGTTATGAAGGCTTGTATGACTTTGGATGCCTACAGTTCCGCAAATAAGGCTATGACGTCATTTTCGCTTGCAAAACGCTTAATTAGTTTTTCAAGAGCTATCCATAACTGAAAACTAGAACATTCTAGGAGGTCTGGTTGCGGAGATATCTTAATTCAAAGTAAATCCATTAAAATCGATTTTTTTGAGTTTTGAAAGTTTGCATGACTTTGGATGTCTACAGTTCCACAAATAAGGCTCGGAAGGCCTTGCGGTTTATTAGCCGCTTAATCAGTTTTTGGAGAGCTATCCATTGCTGAAAACTAGAGCATTTTTTGGGCTCTGGTGCAGAGAAATTTTGATTCAAAGTTAATATTTCTTGTTTCAACTCAAAAACTAAAAATCTTAATATGGTCATAACTTCCAAAATAAGGCTCGTAAGAGGTTGCGGTTAGCGTTGTTGAACAGATAACGGTCAGGTCTTTGCATTGCCATTCAAAACTCAACTTTTTTTTTCCAATCGATTTTCGAAAAAAAGCATGGACTACCCCCTTATCACTAAAAATTAATTTTTTTACGAAAGTCTCTGGAACCCATTGAAACGTACATATATAGAAAGGTTTTGTCAAATGCAACCAGCACATCCAAAGCAAACCCTTTTATAATGTCTAGTTTTCGAGATATTTGCATTCAAAGTTATTTTTTTGAGTTATGAAGGCTTGTATGACTTTGGATGCCTACAGTTCCGCAAATAAGGCTATGACGTCATTTTCGCTTGCAAAACGCTTAATTAGTTTTTCAAGAGCTATCCATAGCTGAAAACTAGAACATTCTAGGAGGTCTGGTTACGGAGATATCTTAATTCAAAGTAAATCCATTAAAATCGATTTTTTTGAGTTTTGAAAGTTTGCATGACTTTGGATGTCTACAGTTCCACAAATAAGGCTCGGAAGGCCTTGCGGTTTATTAACCGCTTAATCAGTTTTTGAAGAGCTATTTATTGCTGAAAACTAAAGCATTGTTTGGGCTCTGGTTGCAGAGAAATTTTGATTCAAAGTTAATATTTCTTGTTTCAACCCAAAAACTAAAAATCTTAATATGGCCATAACTTCCAAAATAAGGCTCGTAAGAGGTTGCGGTTAGCGTTGTTGAACAGATAACGGTCAGGTCTTTGCATTGCCGTTCAAAACTCAACTTTTTTTTCCAATCGATTTTCGAAAAAAAGCATGGACTACCCCCTTATCACTAAAAATTAATTTTTTTACGAAAGTCTCTGGAACCCATTGAAACGTACATATATAGAAAGGTTTTGTCAAATGCAACCAGCACATCCAAAGCAAACCATTTTATAATGTCTAGTTTTCGAGATATTTGCATTCAAAGTTATTTTTTTGAGTTATGAAGGCTTGTATGACTTTGGATGCCTACAGTTCCGCAAATAAGGCTATGACGTCATTTTCGCTTGCAAAACGCTTAATTAGTTTTTCAAGAGCTATCCATAGCTGAAAACTAGAACATTCTAGGAGGTCTGGTTGCGGAGATATCTTAATTCAAAGTAAATCCATTAAAATCGATTTTTTTGAGTTTTGAAAGTTTGCATGACTTTGGATGTCTACAGTTCCACAAATAAGGCTCGGAAGGCCTAGTTTTCGAGATATTTGCATTCAAAGTTATTTTTTTGAGTTATGAAGGCTTGTATGACTTTGGATGCCTACAGTTCCGCAAATAAGGCTATGACGTCATTTTCGCTTGCAAAACGCTTAATTAGTTTTTCAAGAGCTATCCATAGCTGAAAACTAGAACATTCTAGGAGGTCTGGTTGCGGAGATATCTTAATTCAAAGTAAATCCATTAAAATCGATTTTTTTGAGTTTTGAAAGTTTGCATGACTTTGATATCTACAGTTCCACAAATAAGGCTCGGAAGGCCTTGCGGTTTATTAACCGCTTAATCAGTTTTTGAAGAGCTATCCATTGCTGAAAACTAAAGCATTGTTTTGGCTCTGGTTGCAGAGAAATTTTGATTCAAAGTTAATATTTCTTGTTTCAACCCAAAAACTAAAAATCTTAATATGGCCATAACTTCCAAAATAAGGCTCGTAAGAGGTTGCGGTTAGCGTTGTTGAACAGATAACGGTCAGGTCTTTGCATTGCCATTCAAAACTCAACTTTTTTTTTTCCAATCGATTTTCGAAAAAAAGCATAGACTACCCCCTTATCACTAAAAATTAATTTTTTTACGAAAGTCTCTGGAACCCATTGAAACGTACATATATAGAAAGGTTTTGTCAAATGCAACCAGCACATCCAAAGCAAACCCTTTTATAATGTCTAGTTTTCGAGATATTTGCATTCAAAGTTATTTTTTTCAGTTATGAAGGCTTGTATGACTTTGGATGCCTACAGTTCCGCAAATAAGGCTATGACGTCATTTTCGCTTGCAAAACGCTTAATTAGTTTTTCAAGAGCTATCCATAGCTGAAAACTAGAACATTCTAGGAGGTCTGGTTGCGGAGATATCTTAATTCAAAGTAAATCCATTAATATCGATTTTTTTGAGTTTTGAAAGTTTGCATGACTTTGGATGTCTACAGTTCCACAAATAAGGCTCGGAAGGCCTTGCGGTTTATTAACCGCTTAATCAGTTTTTGAAGAGCTATTTATTGCTGAAAACTAAAGCATTGTTTGGGCTCTGGTTGCAGAGAAATTTTGATTCAAAGTTAATATTTCTTGTTTCAACCCAAAAACTAAAAATCTTAATATGGCCATAACTTCCAAAATAAGGCTCGTAAGAGGTTGCGGTTAGCGTTGTTGAACAGATAACGGTCAGGTCTTTGCATTGCCGTTCAAAACTCAACTTTTTTTTCCAATCGATTTTCGAAAAAAAGCATGGACTACCCCCTTATCACTAAAAATTAATTTTTTTACGAAAGTCTCTGGAACCCATTGAAACGTACATATATAGAAAGGTTTTGTCAAATGCAACCAGCACATCCAAAGCAAACCATTTTATAATGTCTAGTTTTCGAGATATTTGCATTCAAATTTATTTTTTTCAGTTATGAAGGCTTGTATGACTTTGGATGCCTACAGTTCCGCAAATAAGGCTATGACGTCATTTTCGCTTGCAAAACGCTTAATTAGTTTTTCAAGAGCTATCCATAGCTGAAAACTAGAACATTCTAGGAGGTCTGGTTGCGGAGATATCTTAATTCAAAGTAAATCCATTAAAATCGATTTTTTGAGTTTTGAAAGTTTGCATGACTTTGGATGTCTACAGTTCCACAAATAAGGCTCGGAAGGCCTTGCGGTTTATTAGCCGCTTAATCAGTTTTTGGAGAGCTAATCATTGCTGAAAACTAGAGCATTTTTTGGGCTCTGGTTGCAGAGAAATTTTGATTCAAAGTTAATATTTCTTGTTTCAACCCAAAAACTAAAAATCTTAATATGGCCATAACTTCCAAAATAAGGCTCGTAAGAGGTTGCGGTTAGCGTTGTTGAACAGATAACGGTCAGGTCTTTGCATTGCCGTTCAAAACTCAACTTTTTTTTTTCCAATCGATTTTCGAAAAAAAGCATGGACTACCCCCTTATCACTAAAAATTAATTTTTTTACGAAAGTCTCTGGAACCCATTGAAACGTACATATATAGAAAGGTTTTGTCAAATGCAACCAGCACATCCAAAGCAAACCCTTTTATAATGTCTAGTTTTCGAGATATTTGCATTCAAAGTTATTTTTTTGAGTTATGAAGGCTTGTATGACTTTGGATGCCTACAGTTCCGCAAATAAGGCTATGACGTCATTTTCGCTTGCAAAACGCTTAATTAGTTTTTCAAGAGCTATCCATAGCTGAAAACTAGAACATTCTAGGAGGTCTGGTTGCGGAGATATCTTAATTCAAAGTAAATCCATTAAAATCGATTTTTTTGAGTTTTGAAAGTTTGCATGACTTTGGATGTCTACAGTTCCACAAATAAGGCTCGGAAGGCCTAGTTTTCGAGATATTTGCATTCAAAGTTATTTTTTTGAGTTATGAAGGCTTGTATGACTTTGGATGCCTACAGTTCCGCAAATAAGGCTATGACGTCATTTTCGCTTGCAAAACGCTTAATTAGTTTTTCAAGAGCTATCCATAGCTGAAAACTAGAACATTCTAGGAGGTCTGGTTGCGGAGATATCTTAATTCAAAGTAAATCCATTAAAATCGATTTTTTTGAGTTTTGAAAGTTTGCATGACTTTGATATCTACAGTTCCACAAATAAGGCTCGGAAGGCCTTGCGGTTTATTAACCGCTTAATCAGTTTTTGAAGAGCTATCCATTGCTGAAAACTAAAGCATTGTTTGGGCTCTGGTTGCAGAGAAATTTTGATTCAAAGTTAATATTTCTTGTTTCAACCCAAAAACTAAAAATCTTAATATGGCCATAACTTCCAAAATAAGGCTCGTAAGAGGTTGCGGTTAGCGTTGTTGAACAGATAACGGTCAGGTCTTTGCATTGCCATTCAAAACTCAACTTTTTTTTTTCCAATCGATTTTCGAAAAAAAGCATAGACTACCCCCTTATCACTAAAAATTAATTTTTTTACGAAAGTCTCTGGAACCCATTGAAACGTACATATATAGAAAGGTTTTGTCAAATGCAACCAGCACATCCAAAGCAAACCCTTTTATAATGTCTAGTTTTCGAGATATTTGCATTCAAAGTTATTTTTTTGAGTTATGAAGGCTTGTATGACTTTGGATGCCTACAGTTCCGCAAATAAGGCTATGACGTCATTTTCGCTTGCAAAACGCTTAATTAGTTTTTCAAGAGCTATCCATAGCTGAAAACTAGAACATTCTAGGAGGTCTGGTTGCGGAGATATCTTAATTCAAAGTAAATCCATTAATATCGATTTTTTTGAGTTTTGAAAGTTTGCATGACTTTGGATGTCTACAGTTCCACAAATAAGGCTCGGAAGGCCTTGCGGTTTATTAACCGCTTAATCAGTTTTTGAAGAGCTATTTATTGCTGAAAACTAAAGCATTGTTTGGGCTCTGGTTGCAGAGAAATTTTGATTCAAAGTTAATATTTCTTGTTTCAACCCAAAAACTAAAAATCTTAATATGGCCATAACTTCCAAAATAAGGCTCGTAAGAGGTTGCGGTTAGCGTTGTTGAACAGATAACGGTCAGGTCTTTGCATTGCCGTTCAAAACTCAACTTTTTTTTCCAATCGATTTTCGAAAAAAAGCATGGACTACCCCCTTATCACTAAAAATTAATTTTTTTACGAAAGTCTCTGGAACCCATTGAAACGTACATATATAGAAAGGTTTTGTCAAATGCAACCAGCACATCCAAAGCAAACCCTTTTATAATGTCTAGTTTTCGAGATATTTGCATTCAAATTTATTTTTTTCAGTTATGAAGGCTTGTATGACTTTGGATGCCTACAGTTCCGCAAATAAGGCTATGACGTCATTTTCGCTTGCAAAACGCTTAATTAGTTTTTCAAGAGCTATCCATAGCTGAAAACTAGAACATTCTAGGAGGTCTGGTTGCGGAGATATCTTAATTCAAAGTAAATCCATTAAAATCGATTTTTTTGAGTTTTGAAAGTTTGCATGACTTTGGATGTCTACAGTTCCACAAATAAGGCTCGGAAGGCCTTGCGGTTTATTAGCCGCTTAATCAGTTTTTGGAGAGCTAATCATTGCTGAAAACTAGAGCATTTTTTGGGCTCTGGTTGCAGAGAAATTTTGATTCAAAGTTAATATTTCTTGTTTCAACCCAAAAACTAAAAATCTTAATATGGCCATAACTTCCAAAATAAGGCTCGTAAGAGGTTGCGGTTAGCGTTGTTGAACAGATAACGGTCAGGTCTTTGCATTGCCGTTCAAAACTCAACTTTTTTTTTTCCAATCGATTTTCGAAAAAAAGCATGGACTACCCCCTTATCACTAAAAATTAATTTTTTTACGAAAGTCTCTGGAACCCATTGAAACGTACATATATAGAAAGGTTTTGTCAAATGCAACCAGCACATCCAAAGCAAACCCTTTTATAATGTCTAGTTTTCGAGATATTTGCATTCAAAGTTATTTTTTTGAGTTATGAAGGCTTGTATGACTTTGGATGCCTACAGTTCCGCAAATAAGGCTATGACGTCATTTTCGCTTGCAAAACGCTTAATTAGTTTTTCAAGAGCTATCCATAGCTGAAAACTAGAACATTCTAGGAGGTCTGGTTGCGGAGATATCTTAATTCAAAGTAAATCCATTAAAATCGATTTTTTTGAGTTTTGAAAGTTTGCATGACTTTGGATGTCTACAGTTCCACAAATAAGGCTCGGAAGGCCTAGTTTTCGAGATATTTGCATTCAAAGTTATTTTTTTGAGTTATGAAGGCTTGTATGACTTTGGATGCCTACAGTTCCGCAAATAAGGCTATGACGTCATTTTCGCTTGCAAAACGCTTAATTAGTTTTTCAAGAGCTATCCATAGCTGAAAACTAGAACATTCTAGGAGGTCTGGTTGCGGAGATATCTTAATTCAAAGTAAATCCATTAAAATCGATTTTTTTGAGTTTTGAAAGTTTGCATGACTTTGATATCTACAGTTCCACAAATAAGGCTCGGAAGGCCTTGCGGTTTATTAACCGCTTAATCAGTTTTTGAAGAGCTATCCATTGCTGAAAACTAAAGCATTGTTTGGGCTCTGGTTGCAGAGAAATTTTGATTCAAAGTTAATATTTCTTGTTTCAACCCAAAAACTAAAAATCTTAATATGGCCATAACTTCCAAAATAAGGCTCGTAAGAGGTTGCGGTTAGCGTTGTTGAACAGATAACGGTCAGGTCTTTGCATTGCCATTCAAAACTCAACTTTTTTTTTTCCAATCGATTTTCGAAAAAAAGCATAGACTACCCCCTTATCACTAAAAATTAATTTTTTTACGAAAGTCTCTGGAACCCATTGAAACGTACATATATAGAAAGGTTTTGTCAAATGCAACCAGCACATCCAAAGCAAACCCTTTTATAATGTCTAGTTTTCGAGATATTTGCATTCAAAGTTATTTTTTTCAGTTATGAAGGCTTGTATGACTTTGGATGCCTACAGTTCCGCAAATAAGGCTATGACGTCATTTTCGCTTGCAAAACGCTTAATTAGTTTTTCAAGAGCTATCCATAGCTGAAAACTAGAACATTCTAGGAGGTCTGGTTGCGGAGATATCTTAATTCAAAGTAAATCCATTAATATCGATTTTTTTGAGTTTTGAAAGTTTGCATGACTTTGGATGTCTACAGTTCCACAAATAAGGCTCGGAAGGCCTTGCGGTTTATTAACCGCTTAATCAGTTTTTGAAGAGCTATTTATTGCTGAAAACTAAAGCATTGTTTGGGCTCTGGTTGCAGAGAAATTTTGATTCAAAGTTAATATTTCTTGTTTCAACCCAAAAACTAAAAATCTTAATATGGCCATAACTTCCAAAATAAGGCTCGTAAGAGGTTGCGGTTAGCGTTGTTGAACAGATAACGGTCAGGTCTTTGCATTGCCGTTCAAAACTCAACTTTTTTTTCCAATCGATTTTCGAAAAAAAGCATGGACTACCCCCTTATCACTAAAAATTAATTTTTTTACGAAAGTCTCTGGAACCCATTGAAACGTACATATATAGAAAGGTTTTGTCAAATGCAACCAGCACATCCAAAGCAAACCATTTTATAATGTCTAGTTTTCGAGATATTTGCATTCAAATTTATTTTTTTCAGTTATGAAGGCTTGTATGACTTTGGATGCCTACAGTTCCGCAAATAAGGCTATGACGTCATTTTCGCTTGCAAAACGCTTAATTAGTTTTTCAAGAGCTATCCATAGCTGAAAACTAGAACATTCTAGGAGGTCTGGTTGCGGAGATATCTTAATTCAAAGTAAATCCATTAAAATCGATTTTTTTGAGTTTTGAAAGTTTGCATGACTTTGGATGTCTACAGTTCCACAAATAAGGCTCGGAAGGCCTTGCGGTTTATTAGCCGCTTAATCAGTTTTTAGAGAGCTAATCATTGCTGAAAACTAGAGCATTTTTTGGGCTCTGGTTGCAGAGAAATTTTGATTCAAAGTTAATATTTCTTGTTTCAACCCAAAAACTAAAAATCTTAATATGGCCATAACTTCCAAAATAAGGCTCGTAAGAGGTTGCGGTTAGCGTTGTTGAACAGATAACGGTCAGGTCTTTGCATTGCCGTTCAAAACTCAACTTTTTTTTTTCCAATCGATTTTCGAAAAAAAGCATGGACTACCCCCTTATCACTAAAAATTAATTTTTTTACGAAAGTCTCTGGAACCCATTGAAACGTACATATATAGAAAGGTTTTGTCAAATGCAACCAGCACATCCAAAGCAAACCCTTTTATAATGTCTAGTTTTCGAGATATTTGCATTCAAAGTTATTTTTTTGAGTTATGAAGGCTTGTATGACTTTGGATGCCTACAGTTCCGCAAATAAGGCTATGACGTCATTTTCGCTTGCAAAACGCTTAATTAGTTTTTCAAGAGCTATCCATAGCTGAAAACTAGAACATTCTAGGAGGTCTGGTTGCGGAGATATCTTAATTCAAAGTAAATCCATTAAAATCGATTTTTTTGAGTTTTGAAAGTTTGCATGACTTTGGATGTCTACAGTTCCACAAATAAGGCTCGGAAGGCCTTGCGGTTTATTAACCGCTTAATCAGTTTTTGAAGAGCTATTTATTGCTGAAAACTAAAGCATTGTTTGGGCTCTGGTTGCAGAGAAATTTTGATTCAAAGTTAATATTTCTTGTTCCAACCCAAAAACTAAAAATCTTAATATGGCCATAACTTCCAAAATAAGGCTCGTAAGAGGTTGCGGTTAGCGTTGTTGAACAGATAACGGTCAGGTCTTTGCATTGCCGTTCAAAACTCAACTTTTTTTTTTCCAATCGATTTTCGAAAAAAAGCATGGACTACCACCTTATCACTAAAAATTAATTTTTTTACGAAAGTCTCTGGAACCCATTGAAACGTACATATATAGAAAGGTTTTGTCAAATGCAACCAGCACATCCAAAGCAAACCCTTTTATAATGTCTAGTTTTCGAGATATTTGCATTCAAAGTTATTTTTTTCAGTTATGAAGGCTTGTATGACTTTGGATGCCTACAGTTCCGCAAATAAGGCTATGACGTCATTTTCGCTTGCAAAACGCTTAATTAGTTTTTCAAGAGCTATCCATAACTGAAAACTAGAACATTCTAGGAGGTCTGGTTGCGGAGATATCTTAATTCAAAGTAAATCCATTAAAATCGATTTTTTTGAGTTTTGAAAGTTTGCATGACTTTGGATGTCTACAGTTCCACAAATAAGGCTCGGAAGGCCTTGCGGTTTATTAGCCGCTTAATCAGTTTTTGGAGAGCTATCCATTGCTGAAAATTAGAGCATTTTTTGGGCTCTGGTTGCAGAGAAATTTTGATTCAAAGTTAATATTTCTTGTTTCAACCCAAAAACTAAAAATCTTAATATGGCCATAACTTCCAAAATAAGGCTCGTAAGAGGTTGCGGTTAGCGTTGTTGAACAGATAACGGTCAGGTCTTTGCATTGCCATTCAAAACTCAACTTTTTTTTTCCAATCGATTTTCGAAAAAAAGCATGGATGACCCCCTTATCACTAAAAATTAATTTTTTTACGAAAGTCTCTGGAACCCATTGAAACGTACATATATAGAAAGGTTTTGTCAAATGCAACCAGCACATCCAAAGCAAACCCTTTTATAATGTCTAGTTTTCGAGATATTTGCATTCAAAGTTATTTTTTTCAGTTATGAAGGCTTGTATGACTTTGGATGCCTACAGTTCCGCAAATAAGGCTATGACGTCATTTTCGCTTGCAAAACGCTTAATTAGTTTTTCAAGAGCTATCCATAGCTGAAAACTAGAACATTCTAGGAGGTCTGGTTGCGGAGATATCTTAATTCAAAGTAAATCCATTAATATCGATTTTTTTGAGTTTTGAAAGTTTGCATGACTTTGGATGTCTACAGTTCCACAAATAAGGCTCGGAAGGCCTTGCGGTTTATTAACCGCTTAATCAGTTTTTGAAGAGCTATTTATTGCTGAAAACTAAAGCATTGTTTGGGCTCTGGTTGCAGAGAAATTTTGATTCAAAGTTAATATTTCTTGTTTCAACCCAAAAACTAAAAATCTTAATATGGCCATAACTTCCAAAATAAGGCTCGTAAGAGGTTGCGGTTAGCGTTGTTGAACAGATAACGGTCAGGTCTTTGCATTGCCGTTCAAAACTCAACTTTTTTTTCCAATCGATTTTCGAAAAAAAGCATGGACTACCCCCTTATCACTAAAAATTAATTTTTTTACGAAAGTCTCTGGAACCCATTGAAACGTACATATATAGAAAGGTTTTGTCAAATGCAACCAGCACATCCAAAGCAAACCATTTTATAATGTCTAGTTTTCGAGATATTTGCATTCAAATTTATTTTTTTCAGTTATGAAGGCTTGTATGACTTTGGATGCCTACAGTTCCGCAAATAAGGCTATGACGTCATTTTCGCTTGCAAAACGCTTAATTAGTTTTTCAAGAGCTATCCATAGCTGAAAACTAGAACATTCTAGGAGGTCTGGTTGCGGAGATATCTTAATTCAAAGTAAATCCATTAAAATCGATTTTTTTGAGTTTTGAAAGTTTGCATGACTTTGGATGTCTACAGTTCCACAAATAAGGCTCGGAAGGCCTTGCGGTTTATTAGCCGCTTAATCAGTTTTTAGAGAGCTAATCATTGCTGAAAACTAGAGCATTTTTTGGGCTCTGGTTGCAGAGAAATTTTGATTCAAAGTTAATATTTCTTGTTTCAACCCAAAAACTAAAAATCTTAATATGGCCATAACTTCCAAAATAAGGCTCGTAAGAGGTTGCGGTTAGCGTTGTTGAACAGATAACGGTCAGGTCTTTGCATTGCCGTTCAAAACTCAACTTTTTTTTTTCCAATCGATTTTCGAAAAAAAGCATGGACTACCCCCTTATCACTAAAAATTAATTTTTTTACGAAAGTCTCTGGAACCCATTGAAACGTACATATATAGAAAGGTTTTGTCAAATGCAACCAGCACATCCAAAGCAAACCCTTTTATAATGTCTAGTTTTCGAGATATTTGCATTCAAAGTTATTTTTTTGAGTTATGAAGGCTTGTATGACTTTGGATGCCTACAGTTCCGCAAATAAGGCTATGACGTCATTTTCGCTTGCAAAACGCTTAATTAGTTTTTCAAGAGCTATCCATAGCTGAAAACTAGAACATTCTAGGAGGTCTGGTTGCGGAGATATCTTAATTCAAAGTAAATCCATTAAAATCGATTTTTTTGAGTTTTGAAAGTTTGCATGACTTTGGATGTCTACAGTTCCACAAATAAGGCTCGGAAGGCCTTGCGGTTTATTAACCGCTTAATCAGTTTTTGAAGAGCTATTTATTGCTGAAAACTAAAGCATTGTTTGGGCTCTGGTTGCAGAGAAATTTTGATTCAAAGTTAATATTTCTTGTTCCAACCCAAAAACTAAAAATCTTAATATGGCCATAACTTCCAAAATAAGGCTCGTAAGAGGTTGCGGTTAGCGTTGTTGAACAGATAACGGTCAGGTCTTTGCATTGCCGTTCAAAACTCAACTTTTTTTTTTCCAATCGATTTTCGAAAAAAAGCATGGACTACCACCTTATCACTAAAAATTAATTTTTTTACGAAAGTCTCTGGAACCCATTGAAACGTACATATATAGAAAGGTTTTGTCAAATGCAACCAGCACATCCAAAGCAAACCCTTTTATAATGTCTAGTTTTCGAGATATTTGCATTCAAAGTTATTTTTTTCAGTTATGAAGGCTTGTATGACTTTGGATGCCTACAGTTCCGCAAATAAGGCTATGACGTCATTTTCGCTTGCAAAACGCTTAATTAGTTTTTCAAGAGCTATCCATAGCTGAAAACTAGAACATTCTAGGAGGTCTGGTTGCGGAGATATCTTAATTCAAAGTAAATCCATTAAAATCGATTTTTTTGAGTTTTGAAAGTTTGCATGACTTTGGATGTCTACAGTTCCACAAATAAGGCTCGGAAGGCCTTGCGGTTTATTAACCGCTTAATCAGTTTTTGAAGAGCTATTTATTGCTGAAAACTAAAGCATTGTTTGGGCTCTGGTTGCAGAGAAATTTTGATTCAAAGTTAATATTTCTTGTTTCAACCCAAAAACTAAAAATCTTAATATGGCCATAACTTCCAAAATAAGGCTCGTAAGAGGTTGCGGTTAGCGTTGTTGAACAGATAACGGTCAGGTCTTTGCATTGCCGTTCAAAACTCAACTTTTTTTTTCCAATCGATTTTCGAAAAAAAGCATGGACTACCCCCTTATCACTAAAAATTAATTTTTTTACGAAAGTCTCTGGAACCCATTGAAACGTACATATATAGAAAGGTTTTGTCAAATGCAACCAGCACATCCAAAGCAAACCCTTTTATAATGTCTAGTTTTCGAGATATTTGCATTCAAAGTTATTTTTTTCAGTTATGAAGGCTTGTATGACTTTGGATGCCTACAGTTCCGCAAATAAGGCTATGACGTCATTTTCGCTTGCAAAACGCTTAATTAGTTTTTCAAGAGCTATCCATAGCTGAAAACTAGAACATTCTAGGAGGTCTGGTTGCGGAGATATCTTAATTCAAAGTAAATCCATTAATATCGATTTTTTTGAGTTTTGAAAGTTTGCATGACTTTGATATCTACAGTTCCACAAATAAGGCTCGGAAGGCCTTGCGGTTTATTAACCGCTTAATCAGTTTTTGAAGAGCTATCCATTGCTGAAAACTAAAGCATTGTTTGGGCTCTGGTTGCAGAGAAATTTTGATTCAAAGTTAATATTTCTTGTTTCAACCCAAAAACTAAAAATCTTAATATGGCCATAACTTCCAAAATAAGGCTCGTAAGAGGTTGCGGTTAGCGTTGTTGAACAGATAACGGTCAGGTCTTTGCATTGCCATTCAAAACTCAACTTTTTTTTTTCCAATCGATTTTCGAAAAAAAGCATAGACTACCCCCTTATCACTAAAAATTAATTTTTTTACGAAAGTCTCTGGAACCCATTGAAACGTACATATATAGAAAGGTTTTGTCAAATGCAACCAGCACATCCAAAGCAAACCCTTTTATAATGTCTAGTTTTCGAGATATTTGCATTCAAAGTTATTTTTTTCAGTTATGAAGGCTTGTATGACTTTGGATGCCTACAGTTCCGCAAATAAGGCTATGACGTCATTTTCGCTTGCAAAACGCTTAATTAGTTTTTCAAGAGCTATCCATAGCTGAAAACTAGAACATTCTAGGAGGTCTGGTTGCGGAGATATCTTAATTCAAAGTAAATCCATTAATATCGATTTTTTTGAGTTTTGAAAGTTTGCATGACTTTGGATGTCTACAGTTCCACAAATAAGGCTCGGAAGGCCTTGCGGTTTATTAACCGCTTAATCAGTTTTTGAAGAGCTATTTATTGCTGAAAACTAAAGCATTGTTTGGGCTCTGGTTGCAGAGAAATTTTGATTCAAAGTTAATATTTCTTGTTTCAACCCAAAAACTAAAAATCTTAATATGGCCATAACTTCCAAAATAAGGCTCGTAAGAGGTTGCGGTTAGCGTTGTTGAACAGATAACGGTCAGGTCTTTGCATTGCCATTCAAAACTCAACTTTTTTTTTTCCAATCGATTTTCGAAAAAAAGCATAGACTACCCCCTTATCACTAAAAATTAATTTTTTTACGAAAGTCTCTGGAACCCATTGAAACGTACATATATAGAAAGGTTTTGTCAAATGCAACCAGCACATCCAAAGCAAACCCTTTTATAATGTCTAGTTTTCGAGATATTTGCATTCAAAGTTATTTTTTTCAGTTATGAAGGCTTGTATGACTTTGGATGCCTACAGTTCCGCAAATAAGGCTATGACGTCATTTTCGCTTGCAAAACGCTTAATTAGTTTTTCAAGAGCTATCCATAGCTGAAAACTAGAACATTCTAGGAGGTCTGGTTGCGGAGATATCTTAATTCAAAGTAAATCCATTAAAATCGATTTTTTTGAGTTTTGAAAGTTTGCATGACTTTGGATGTCTACAGTTCCACAAATAAGGCTCGGAAGGCCTTGCGGTTTATTAACCGCTTAATCAGTTTTTGAAGAGCTATTTATTGCTGAAAACTAAAGCATTGTTTGGGCTCTGGTTGCAGAGAAATTTTGATTCAAAGTTAATATTTCTTGTTTCAACCCAAAAACTAAAAATCTTAATATGGCCATAACTTCCAAAATAAGGCTCGTAAGAGGTTGCGGTTAGCGTTGTTGAACAGATAACGGTCAGGTCTTTGCATTGCCGTTCAAAACTCAACTTTTTTTTTCCAATCGATTTTCGAAAAAAAGCATGGACTACCCCCTTATCACTAAAAATTAATTTTTTTACGAAAGTCTCTGGAACCCATTGAAACGTACATATATAGAAAGGTTTTGTCAAATGCAACCAGCACATCCAAAGCAAACCCTTTTATAATGTCTAGTTTTCGAGATATTTGCATTCAAAGTTATTTTTTTCAGTTATGAAGGCTTGTATGACTTTGGATGCCTACAGTTCCGCAAATAAGGCTATGACGTCATTTTCGCTTGCAAAACGCTTAATTAGTTTTTCAAGAGCTATCCATAGCTGAAAACTAGAACATTCTAGGAGGTCTGGTTGCGGAGATATCTTAATTCAAAGTAAATCCATTAATATCGATTTTTTTGAGTTTTGAAAGTTTGCATGACTTTGATATCTACAGTTCCACAAATAAGGCTCGGAAGGCCTTGCGGTTTATTAACCGCTTAATCAGTTTTTGAAGAGCTATCCATTGCTGAAAACTAAAGCATTGTTTGGGCTCTGGTTGCAGTGAAATTTTGATTCAAAGTTAATATTTCTTGTTTCAACCCAAAAACTAAAAATCTTAATATGGCCATAACTTCCAAAATAAGGCTCGTAAGAGGTTGCGGTTAGCGTTGTTGAACAGATAACGGTCAGGTCTTTGCATTGCCATTCAAAACTCAACTTTTTTTTTCCAATCGATTTTCGAAAAAAAGCATAGACTACCCCCTTATCACTAAAAATTAATTTTTTTACGAAAGTCTCTGGAACCCATTGAAACGTACATATATAGAAAGGTTTTGTCAAATGCAACCAGCACATCCAAAGCAAACCCTTTTATAATGTCTAGTTTTCGAGATATTTGCATTCAAAGTTATTTTTTTCAGTTATGAAGGCTTGTATGACTTTGGATGCCTACAGTTCCGCAAATAAGGCTATGACGTCATTTTCGCTTGCAAAACGCTTAATTAGTTTTTCAAGAGCTATCCATAGCTGAAAACTAGAACATTCTAGGAGGTCTGGTTGCGGAGATATCTTAATTCAAAGTAAATCCATTAAAATCGATTTTTTTGAGTTTTGAAAGTTTGCATGACTTTGGATGTCTACAGTTCCACAAATAAGGCTCGGAAGGCCTTGCGGTTTATTAACCGCTTAATCAGTTTTTGAAGAGCTATTTATTGCTGAAAACTAAAGCATTGTTTGGGCTCTGGTTGCAGAGAAATTTTGATTCAAAGTTAATATTTCTTGTTTCAACCCAAAAACTAAAAATCTTAATATGGCCATAACTTCCAAAATAAGGCTCGTAAGAGGTTGCGGTTAGCGTTGTTGAACAGATAACGGTCAGGTCTTTGCATTGCCGTTCAAAACTCAACTTTTTTTTTCCAATCGATTTTCGAAAAAAAGCATGGACTACCCCCTTATCACTAAAAATTAATTTTTTTACGAAAGTCTCTGGAACCCATTGAAACGTACATATATAGAAAGGTTTTGTCAAATGCAACCAGCACATCCAAAGCAAACCCTTTTATAATGTCTAGTTTTCGAGATATTTGCATTCAAAGTTATTTTTTTCAGTTATGAAGGCTTGTATGACTTTGGATGCCTACAGTTCCGCAAATAAGGCTATGACGTCATTTTCGCTTTGCAAAACGCTTAATTAGTTTTTCAAGAGCTATCCATAGCTGAAAACTAGAACATTCTAGGAGGTCTGGTTGCGGAGATATCTTAATTCAAAGTAAATCCATTAATATCGATTTTTTTGAGTTTTGAAAGTTTGCATGACTTTGATATCTACAGTTCCACAAATAAGGCTCGGAAGGCCTTGCGGTTTATTAACCGCTTAATCAGTTTTTGAAGAGCTATCCATTGCTGAAAACTAAAGCATTGTTTGGGCTCTGGTTGCAGAGAAATTTTGATTCAAAGTTAATATTTCTTGTTTCAACCCAAAAACTAAAAATCTTAATATGGCCATAACTTCCAAAATAAGGCTCGTAAGAGGTTGCGGTTAGCGTTGTTGAACAGATAACGGTCAGGTCTTTGCATTGCCATTCAAAACTCAACTTTTTTTTTCCAATCGATTTTCGAAAAAAAGCATAGACTACCCCCTTATCACTAAAAATTAATTTTTTTACGAAAGTCTCTGGAACCCATTGAAACGTACATATATAGAAAGGTTTTGTCAAATGCAACCAGCACATCCAAAGCAAACCCTTTTATAATGTCTAGTTTTCGAGATATTTGCATTCAAAGTTATTTTTTTCAGTTATGAAGGCTTGTATGACTTTGGATGCCTACAGTTCCGCAAATAAGGCTATGACGTCATTTTCGCTTGCAAAACGCTTAATTAGTTTTTCAAGAGCTATCCATAGCTGAAAACTAGAACATTCTAGGAGGTCTGGTTGCGGAGATATCTTAATTCAAAGTAAATCCATTAATATCGATTTTTTTGAGTTTTGAAAGTTTGCATGACTTTGGATGTCTACAGTTCCACAAATAAGGCTCGGAAGGCCTTGCGGTTTATTAACCGCTTAATCAGTTTTTGAAGAGCTATTTATTGCTGAAAACTAAAGCATTGTTTGGGCTCTGGTTGCAGAGAAATTTTGATTCAAAGTTAATATTTCTTGTTTCAACCCAAAAACTAAAAATCTTAATATGGCCATAACTTCCAAAATAAGGCTCGTAAGAGGTTGCGGTTAGCGTTGTTGAACAGATAACGGTCAGGTCTTTGCATTGCCATTCAAAACTCAACTTTTTTTTTTCCAATCGATTTTCGAAAAAAAGCATAGACTACCCCCTTATCACTAAAAATTAATTTTTTTACGAAAGTCTCTGGAACCCATTGAAACGTACATATATAGAAAGGTTTTGTCAAATGCAACCAGCACATCCAAAGCAAACCCTTTTATAATGTCTAGTTTTCGAGATATTTGCATTCAAAGTTATTTTTTTCAGTTATGAAGGCTTGTATGACTTTGGATGCCTACAGTTCCGCAAATAAGGCTATGACGTCATTTTCGCTTGCAAAACGCTTAATTAGTTTTTCAAGAGCTATCCATAGCTGAAAACTAGAACATTCTAGGAGGTCTGGTTGCGGAGATATCTTAATTCAAAGTAAATCCATTAAAATCGATTTTTTTGAGTTTTGAAAGTTTGCATGACTTTGGATGTCTACAGTTCCACAAATAAGGCTCGGAAGGCCTTGCGGTTTATTAACCGCTTAATCAGTTTTTGAAGAGCTATTTATTGCTGAAAACTAAAGCATTGTTTGGGCTCTGGTTGCAGAGAAATTTTGATTCAAAGTTAATATTTCTTGTTTCAACCCAAAAACTAAAAATCTTAATATGGCCATAACTTCCAAAATAAGGCTCGTAAGAGGTTGCGGTTAGCGTTGTTGAACAGATAACGGTCAGGTCTTTGCATTGCCGTTCAAAACTCAACTTTTTTTTTCCAATCGATTTTCGAAAAAAAGCATGGACTACCCCCTTATCACTAAAAATTAATTTTTTTACGAAAGTCTCTGGAACCCATTGAAACGTACATATATAGAAAGGTTTTGTCAAATGCAACCAGCACATCCAAAGCAAACCCTTTTATAATGTCTAGTTTTCGAGATATTTGCATTCAAAGTTATTTTTTTCAGTTATGAAGGCTTGTATGACTTTGGATGCCTACAGTTCCGCAAATAAGGCTATGACGTCATTTTCGCTTGCAAAACGCTTAATTAGTTTTTCAAGAGCTATCCATAGCTGAAAACTAGAACATTCTAGGAGGTCTGGTTGCGGAGATATCTTAATTCAAAGTAAATCCATTAATATCGATTTTTTTGAGTTTTGAAAGTTTGCATGACTTTGATATCTACAGTTCCACAAATAAGGCTCGGAAGGCCTTGCGGTTTATTAACCGCTTAATCAGTTTTTGAAGAGCTATCCATTGCTGAAAACTAAAGCATTGTTTGGGCTCTGGTTGCAGAGAAATTTTGATTCAAAGTTAATATTTCTTGTTTCAACCCAAAAACTAAAAATCTTAATATGGCCATAACTTCCAAAATAAGGCTCGTAAGAGGTTGCGGTTAGCGTTGTTGAACAGATAACGGTCAGGTCTTTGCATTGCCATTCAAAACTCAACTTTTTTTTTCCAATCGATTTTCGAAAAAAAGCATAGACTACCCCCTTATCACTAAAAATTAATTTTTTTACGAAAGTCTCTGGAACCCATTGAAACGTACATATATAGAAAGGTTTTGTCAAATGCAACCAGCACATCCAAAGCAAACCCTTTTATAATGTCTAGTTTTCGAGATATTTGCATTCAAAGTTATTTTTTTCAGTTATGAAGGCTTGTATGACTTTGGATGCCTACAGTTCCGCAAATAAGGCTATGACGTCATTTTCGCTTGCAAAACGCTTAATTAGTTTTTCAAGAGCTATCCATAGCTGAAAACTAGAACATTCTAGGAGGTCTGGTTGCGGAGATATCTTAATTCAAAGTAAATCCATTAATATCGATTTTTTTGAGTTTTGAAAGTTTGCATGACTTTGGATGTCTACAGTTCCACAAATAAGGCTCGGAAGGCCTTGCGGTTTATTAACCGCTTAATCAGTTTTTGAAGAGCTATTTATTGCTGAAAACTAAAGCATTGTTTGGGCTCTGGTTGCAGAGAAATTTTGATTCAAAGTTAATATTTCTTGTTTCAACCCAAAAACTAAAAATCTTAATATGGCCATAACTTCCAAAATAAGGCTCGTAAGAGGTTGCGGTTAGCGTTGTTGAACAGATAACGGTCAGGTCTTTGCATTGCCGTTCAAAACTCAACTTTTTTTTCCAATCGATTTTCGAAAAAAAGCATGGACTACCCCCTTATCACTAAAAATTAATTTTTTTACGAAAGTCTCTGGAACCCATTGAAACGTACATATATAGAAAGGTTTTGTCAAATGCAACCAGCACATCCAAAGCAAACCATTTTATAATGTCTAGTTTTCGAGATATTTGCATTCAAATTTATTTTTTTCAGTTATGAAGGCTTGTATGACTTTGGATGCCTACAGTTCCGCAAATAAGGCTATGACGTCATTTTCGCTTGCAAAACGCTTAATTAGTTTTTCAAGAGCTATCCATAGCTGAAAACTAGAACATTCTAGGAGGTCTGGTTGCGGAGATATCTTAATTCAAAGTAAATCCATTAAAATCGATTTTTTTGAGTTTTGAAAGTTTGCATGACTTTGGATGTCTACAGTTCCACAAATAAGGCTCGGAAGGCCTTGCGGTTTATTAGCCGCTTAATCAGTTTTTGGAGAGCTAATCATTGCTGAAAACTAGAGCATTTTTTGGGCTCTGGTTGCAGAGAAATTTTGATTCAAAGTTAATATTTCTTGTTTCAACCCAAAAACTAAAAATCTTAATATGGCCATAACTTCCAAAATAAGGCTCGTAAGAGGTTGCGGTTAGCGTTGTTGAACAGATAACGGTCAGGTCTTTGCATTGCCGTTCAAAACTCAACTTTTTTTTTTCCAATCGATTTTCGAAAAAAAGCATGGACTACCCCCTTATCACTAAAAATTAATTTTTTTACGAAAGTCTCTGGAACCCATTGAAACGTACATATATAGAAAGGTTTTGTCAAATGCAACCAGCACATCCAAAGCAAACCCTTTTATAATGTCTAGTTTTCGAGATATTTGCATTCAAAGTTATTTTTTTCAGTTATGAAGGCTTGTATGACTTTGGATGCCTACAGTTCCGCAAATAAGGCTATGACGTCATTTTCGCTTGCAAAACGCTTAATTAGTTTTTCAAGAGCTATCCATAGCTGAAAACTAGAACATTCTAGGAGGTCTGGTTGCGGAGATATCTTAATTCAAAGTAAATCCATTAATATCGATTTTTTTGAGTTTTGAAAGTTTGCATGACTTTGGATGTCTACAGTTCCACAAATAAGGCTCGGAAGGCCTTGCGGTTTATTAACCGCTTAATCAGTTTTTGAAGAGCTATTTATTGCTGAAAACTAAAGCATTGTTTGGGCTCTGGTTGCAGAGAAATTTTGATTCAAAGTTAATATTTCTTGTTTCAACCCAAAAACTAAAAATCTTAATATGGCCATAACTTCCAAAATAAGGCTCGTAAGAGGTTGCGGTTAGCGTTGTTGAACAGATAACGGTCAGGTCTTTGCATTGCCGTTCAAAACTCAACTTTTTTTTCCAATCGATTTTCGAAAAAAAGCATGGACTACCCCCTTATCACTAAAAATTAATTTTTTTACGAAAGTCTCTGGAACCCATTGAAACGTACATATATAGAAAGGTTTTGTCAAATGCAACCAGCACATCCAAAGCAAACCATTTTATAATGTCTAGTTTTCGAGATATTTGCATTCAAATTTATTTTTTTCAGTTATGAAGGCTTGTATGACTTTGGATGCCTACAGTTCCGCAAATAAGGCTATGACGTCATTTTCGCTTGCAAAACGCTTAATTAGTTTTTCAAGAGCTATCCATAGCTGAAAACTAGAACATTCTAGGAGGTCTGGTTGCGGAGATATCTTAATTCAAAGTAAATCCATTAAAATCGATTTTTTTGAGTTTTGAAAGTTTGCATGACTTTGGATGTCTACAGTTCCACAAATAAGGCTCGGAAGGCCTTGCGGTTTATTAGCCGCTTAATCAGTTTTTGGAGCGCTAATCATTGCTGAAAACTAGAGCATTTTTTGGGCTCTGGTTGCAGAGAAATTTTGATTCAAAGTTAATATTTCTTGTTTCAACCCAAAAACTAAAAATCTTAATATGGCCATAACTTCCAAAATAAGGCTCGTAAGAGGTTGCGGTTAGCGTTGTTGAACAGATAACGGTCAGGTCTTTGCATTGCCGTTCAAAACTCAACTTTTTTTTCCAATCGATTTTCGAAAAAAAGCATGGACTACCCCCTTATCACTAAAAATTAATTTTTTTACGAAAGTCTCTGGAACCCATTGAAACGTACATATATAGAAAGGTTTTGTCAAATGCAACCAGCACATCCAAAGCAAACCCTTTTATAATGTCTAGTTTTCGAGATATTTGCATTCAAAGTTATTTTTTTCAGTTATGAAGGCTTGTATGACTTTGGATGCCTACAGTTCCGCAAATAAGGCTATGACGTCATTTTCGCTTGCAAAACGCTTAATTAGTTTTTCAAGAGCTATCCATAGCTGAAAACTAGAACATTCTAGGAGGTCTGGTTGCGGAGATATCTTAATTCAAAGTAAATCCATTAATATCGATTTTTTTGAGTTTTGAAAGTTTGCATGACTTTGGATGTCTACAGTTCCACAAATAAGGCTCGGAAGGCCTTGCGGTTTATTAGCCGCATAATCAGTTTTTGGAGAGCTATCCATTGCTGAAAACTAAAGCATTGTTTGGGCTCTGGTTGCAGAGAAATTTTGATTCAAAGTTAATATTTCTTGTTTCAACCCAAAAACTAAAAATCTTAATATGGCCATAACTTCCAAAATAAGGCTCGTAAGAGGTTGCGGTTAGCGTTGTTGAACAGATAACGGTCAGGTCTTTGCATTGCCATTCAAAACTCAACTTTTTTTTTTCAATCGATTTTCGAAAAAAAGCATGGACTACCCCCTTATCACTAAAAATTAATTTTTTTACGAAAGTCTCTGGAACCCATTGAAACGTACATATATAGAAAGGTTTTGTCAAATGCAACCAGCACATCCAAAGCAAACCCTTTTATAATGTCTAGTTTTCGAGATATTTGCATTCAAAGTTATTTTTTTCAGTTATGAAGGCTTGTATGACTTTGGATGCCTACAGTTCCGCAAATAAGGCTATGACGTCATTTTCGCTTGCAAAACGCTTAATTAGTTTTTCAAGAGCTATCCATAACTGAAAACTAGAACATTCTAGGAGGTCTGGTTGCGGAGATATCTTAATTCAAAGTAAATCCATTAAAATCGATTTTTTTGAGTTTTGAAAGTTTGCATGACTTTGGATGTCTACAGTTCCACAAATAAGGCTCGGAAGGCCTTGCGGTTTATTAGCCGCTTAATCAGTTTTTGGAGAGCTATCCATTGCTGAAAACTAGAGCATTTTTTGGGCTCTGGTGCAGAGAAATTTTGATTCAAAGTTAATATTTCTTGTTTCAACTCAAAAACTAAAAATCTTAATATGGCCATAACTTCCAAAATAAGGCTCGTAAGAGGTTGCGGTTAGCGTTGTTGAACAGATAACGGTCAGGTCTTTGCATTGCCATTCAAAACTCAACTTTTTTTTTCCAATCGATTTTCGAAAAAAAGCATGGAGTTACCCCCTTATCACTAAAAATTAATTTTTTTACGAAAGTCTCTGGAACCCATTGAAACGTACATATATAGAAAGGTTTTGTCAAATGCAACCAGCACATCCAAAGCAAACCCTTTTATAATGTCTAGTTTTCGAGATATTTGCATTCAAAGTTATTTTTTTGAGTTATGAAGGCTTGTATGACTTTGGATGCCTACAGTTCCGCAAATAAGGCTATGACGTCATTTTCGCTTGCAAAACGCTTAATTAGTTTTTCAAGAGCTATCCATAGCTGAAAACTAGAACATTCTAGGAGGTCTGGTTACGGAGATATCTTAATTCAAAGTAAATCCATTTAAATCGATTTTTTTGAGTTTTGAAAGTTTGCATGACTTTGGATGTCTACAGTTCCACAAATAAGGCTCGGAAGGCCTTGCGGTTTATTAGCCGCTTAATCAGTTTTTGGAGAGCTATCCATTGCTGAAAACTAGAGCATTTTTTGGGCTCTGGTGCAGAGAAATTTTGATTCAAAGTTAATATTTCTTGTTTCAACTCAAAAACTAAAAATCTTAATATGGCCATAACTTCCAAAATAAGGCTCGTAAGAGGTTGCGGTTAGCGTTGTTGAACAGATAACGGTCAGGTCTTTGCATTGCCATTCAAAACTCAACTTTTTTTTTCAATCGATTTTCGAAAAAAAGCATGGAGTTACCCCCTTATCACTAAAAATTAATTTTTTTACGAAAGTCTCTGGAACCCATTGAAACGTACATATATAGAAAGGTTTTGTCAAATGCAACCAGCACATCCAAAGCAAACCCTTTTATAATGTCTAGTTTTCGAGATATTTGCATTCAAAGTTATTTTTTTGAGTTATGAAGGCTTGTATGACTTTGGATGCCTACAGTTCCGCAAATAAGGCTATGACGTCATTTTCGCTTGCAAAACGCTTAATTAGTTTTTCAAGAGCTATCCATAGCTGAAAACTAGAACATTCTAGGAGGTCTGGTTACGGAGATATCTTAATTCAAAGTAAATCCATTTAAATCGATTTTTTTGAGTTTTGAAAGTTTGCATGACTTTGGATGTCTACAGTTCCACAAATAAGGCTCGGAAGGCCTTGCGGTTTATTAACCGCTTAATCAGTTTTTGAAGAGCTATTTATTGCTGAAAACTAAAGCATTGTTTGGGCTCTGGTTGCAGAGAAATTTTGATTCAAAGTTAATATTTCTTGTTTCAACCCAAAAACTAAAAATCTTAATATGGCCATAACTTCCAAAATAAGGCTCGTAAGAGGTTGCGGTTAGCGTTGTTGAACAGATAACGGTCAGGTCTTTGCATTGCCGTTCAAAACTCAACTTTTTTTTCCAATCGATTTTCGAAAAAAAGCATGGACTACCCCCTTATCACTAAAAATTAATTTTTTTACGAAAGTCTCTGGAACCCATTGAAACGTACATATATAGAAAGGTTTTGTCAAATGCAACCAGCACATCCAAAGCAAACCCTTTTATAATGTCTAGTTTTCGAGATATTTGCATTCAAAGTTATTTTTTTGAGTTATGAAGGCTTGTATGACTTTGGATGCCTACAGTTCCGCAAATAAGGCTATGACGTCATTTTCGCTTGCAAAACGCTTAATTAGTTTTTCAAGAGCTATCCATAGCTGAAAACTAGAACATTCTAGGAGGTCTGGTTGCGGAGATATCTTAATTCAAAGTAAATCCATTAAAATCGATTTTTTTGAGTTTTGAAAGTTTGCATGACTTTGGATTTCTACAGTTCCACAAATAAGGCTCGGAAGGCCTTGCGGTTTATTAGCCGCTTAATCAGTTTTGGAGAGCTATCCATTGCTGAAAACTAGAGCATTTTTTGGCTCTGGTGCAGAGAAATTTTGATTCAAAGTTAATATTTCTTGTTTCAACTCAAAAACTAAAAATCTTAATATGGCCATAACTTCCAAAATAAGGCTCGTAAGAGGTTGCGGTTAGCGTTGTTGAACAGATAACGGTCAGGTCTTTGCATTGCCATTCAAAACTCAACTTTTTTTTTCCAATCGATTTTTCGAAAAAAAGCATGGACTACCCCCTTATCACTAAAAATTAATTTTTTTACGAAAGTCTCTGGAACCCATTGAAACGTACATATATAGAAAGGTTTTGTCAAATGCAACCAGCACATCCAAAACAAACCCTTTTATAATGTCTAGTTTTCGAGATATTTGCATTCAAAGTTATTTTTTTGAGTTATGAAGGCTTGTATGACTTTGGATGCCTACAGTTCCCTAAATAAGGCTATGACGTCATTTTCGCTTGCAAATCGATTTTCGAAAAAAAGCATGGACTACCCCCTTATCACTAAAAATTAATTTTTTTACGAAAGTCTCTGGAACCCATTGAAACGTACATATATAGAAAGGTTTTGTCAAATGCAACCAGCACATCCAAAGCAAACCCTTTTATAATGTCTAGTTTTCGAGATATTTGCATTCAAAGTTATTTTTTTGAGTTATGAAGGCTTGTATGACTTTGGATGCCTACAGTTCCCCAAATAAGGCTATGACGTCATTTGCGCTTTCAAAACGCTTAATTAGTTTTTCAAGAGCTATCCATAGCTGAAAACTAGAACATTCTAGGAGGTCTGGTTGCGGAGATATCTTAATTCAAAGTAAATCCATTAAAATCGATTTTTTTGAGTTTTGAAAGTTTGCATGACTTTGGATGTCTACAGTTCCACAAATAAGGCTCGGACGGCCTTCCGGTTTATTAACCGCTTAATCAGTTTTTGGAGAGCTATCCATTGCTGAAAACTAGAGCATTTTTTGGGCTCTGGTTGCAGAGAAATTTTGATTCAAAGTTAATATTTCTTGTTTCAACCCAAAAACTAAAAATCTTAATATGGCCATAACTTCCAAAATAAGTTTCGTAAGAGGTTGCGGTTAGCGTTGTTGAACAGATAACGGTCAGGTCTTTGCATTGCCGTTCAAAACTCAACTTTTTTTTTTCCAATCGATTTTCGAAAAAAAGCATGGACTACCCCCTTATCACTAAAATTTAATTTTTTTACGAAAGTCTCTGGAACCCATTGAAACGTACATATATAGAAAGGTTTTGTCAAATGCAACCAGCACATCCAAAGCAAACCCTTTTATAATGTCTAGTTTTCGAGATATTTGCATTCAAAGTTATTTTTTTGAGTTATGAAGGCTTGTATGACTTTGGATGCCTACAGTTCCCCAAATAAGGCTATGACGTCATTTGCGCTTTCAAAAAGCTTAATTAGTTTTTCAAGAGCTATCCATAGCTGAAAACTAGAACATTCTAGGAGGTCTGGTTGCGGAGATATCTTAATTCAAAGTAAATCCATTAAAATCGATTTTTTTGAGTTTTGAAAGTTTGCATGACTTTGGATGTCTACAGTTCCACAAATAAGGCTCGGACGGCCTTCCGGTTTATTAACCGCTTAATCAGTTTTTGGAGAGCTATTCATTGCTGAAAACTAGAGCATTTTTTGGGCTCTGGTTGCAGAGAAATTTTGATTCAAAGTTAATATTTCTTGTTTCAACCCAAAAACTAAAAATCTTAATATGGCCATAACTTCCAAAATAAGTTTCGTAAGAGGTTGCGGTTAGCGTTGTTGAACAGATAACGGTCAGGTCTTTGCATTGCCGTTCAAAACTCAACTTTTTTTTCCAATCGATTTTCGAAAAAAAGCATGGACAAAAATTAATTTTTTTACGAAAGTCTCTGGAACCCATTGAAACGTACATATATAGAAAGGTTTTGTCAAATGCAACCAGCACATCCAAAGCAAACCCTTTTATAATGTCTAGTTTTCGAGATATTTGCATTCAAAGTTATTTTTTTGAGTTATGAAGGCTTGTATGACTTTGGATGCCTACAGTTCCGCAAATAAGGCTATGACGTCATTTTCGCTTGCAAAACGCTTAATTAGTTTTTCAAGAGCTATCCATAGCTGAAAACTAGAACATTCTAGGAGGTCTGGTTGCGGAGATATCTTAATTCAAAGTAAATCCATTAAAATCGATTTTTTTGAGTTTTGAAAGTTTGCATGACTTTGGATGTCTACAGTTCCACAAATAAGGCTCGGAGGGCCTTGCGGTTTATTAATCGCTTAATCAGTTTTTAAAGAGCTATCCATTGCTGAAAACTAGAGCATTTTTTGGGCTCTGGTTGCAGAGAAATTTTGATTCAAAATTAATATTTCTTGTTTCAACCCAAAAACTAAAAATCTTAATATGGCCATAACTTCCAAAATAAGGCTCGTAAGAGGTTGCGGTTAGCGTTGTTGAACAGATAACGGTCAGGTCTTTGCATTGCCGTTCAAAGCTCAACTTTTTTTTCCAATCGATTTTCGAAAAAAAGCATGGACTACCCCCTTATCACTAAAAATTAATTTTTTTACGAAAGTCTCTGGAACCCATTGAAACGTACATATATAGAAAGGTTTTGTCAAATGCAACCAGCACATCCAAAGCAAACCCTTTTATAATGTCTAGTTTTCGAGATATTTGCATTCAAAGTTATTTTTTTGAGTTATGAAGGCTTGTATGACTTTGGATGCCTACAGGTCCCCAAATAAGGCTATGACGTCATTTGCGCTTTCAAAAAGCTTAATAAGTTTTTCAAGAGCTATCCATAGCTGAAAACTAGAACATTCTAGGAGGTCTGGTTGCGGAGATATCTTAATTCAAAGTAAATCCATTAAAATCGATTTTTTTGAGTTTTGAAAGTTTGCATGACTTTGGATGTCTACAGTTCCACAAATAAGGCTCGGACGGCCTTCCGGTTTATTAACCGCTTAATCAGTTTTTGGAGAGCTATTCTTTGCTGAAAACTAGAGCATTTTTTGGGCTCTGGTTGCAGAGAAATTTTGATTCAAAGTTAATATTTCTTGTTTCAACCCAAAAACTAAAAATCTTAATATGGCCATAACTTCCAAAATAAGTTTCGTAAGAGGTTGCGGTTAGCGTTGTTGAACAGATAACGGTCAGGTCTTTGCATTGCCGTTCAAAACTCAACTTTTTTTTTTCAATCGATTTTCGAAAAAAAGCATGGACTACCCCCTTATCACTAAAAATTAATTTTTTTACGAAAGTCTCTGGAACCCATTGAAACGTACATATATAGAAAGGTTTTGTCAAATGCAACCAGCACTTCCAAAGCAAACCCTTTTATAATGTCTAGTTTTTGAGATATTTGCATTCAAAGTTATTTTTTTGAGTTATGAAGGCTTGTATGAATTTGGATGCCTATAGTTCCCCAAATAAGGCTATGACGTCATTTGCGCTTGCAAAACGCTTAATTAGTTTTTCAAGAGCTATCCATAGCTGAAAACTAGAACATTCTAGGAGGTCTGGTTGCGGAGATATCTTAATTCAAAGTAAATCCATTAAAATCGATTTTTTTGAGTTTTGAAAGTTTGCATGACTTTGGATGTCTACAGTTCCACAAATAAGGCTCGGACGGCCTTCCGGTTTATTAACCGCTTAATCAGTTTTTGGAGAGCTATCCATTGCTGAAAACTAGAGCATTTTTTGGGCTCTGGTTGCAGAGAAATTTTGATTCAAAGTTAATATTTCTTGTTTCAACCCAAAAACTAAAAATCTTAATATGGCCATAACTTCCAAAATAAGTTTCGTAAGAGGTTGCGGTTAGCGTTGTTGAACAGATAACGGTCAGGTCTTTGCATTGCCGTTCAAAACTCAACTTTTTTTTTTCCAATCGATTTTCGAAAAAAAGCATGGACTACCCCCTTATCACTAAAATTTAATTTTTTTACGAAAGTCTCTGGAACCCATTGAAACGTACATATATAGAAAGGTTTTGTCAAATGCAACCAGCACATCCAAAGCAAACCCTTTTATAATGTCTAGTTTTCGAGATATTTGCATTCAAAGTTATTTTTTTGAGTTATGAAGGCTTGTATGACTTTGGATGCCTACAGTTCCCCAAATAAGGCTATGACGTCATTTGCGCTTTCAAAAAGCTTAATTAGTTTTTCAAGAGCTATCCATAGCTGAAAACTAGAACATTCTAGGAGGTCTGGTTGCGGAGATATCTTAATTCAAAGTAAATCCATTAAAATCGATTTTTTTGAGTTTTGAAAGTTTGCATGACTTTGGATGTCTACAGTTCCACAAATAAGGCTCGGACGGCCTTCCGGTTTATTAACCGCTTGATCAGTTTTTGGAGAGCTATTCATTGCTGAAAACTAGAGCATTTTTTGGGCTCTGGTTGCAGAGAAATTTTGATTCAAAGTTAATATTTCTTGTTTCAACCCAAAAACTAAAAATCTTAATATGGCCATAACTTCCAAAATAAGTTTCGTAAGAGGTAGCGGTTAGCGTTGTTGAACAGATAACGGTCAGGTCTTTGCATTGCCGTTCAAAACTCAACTTTTTTTTCCAATCGATTTTCGAAAAAAAGCATGGACTACCCCCTTATCACTAAAAATTAATTTTTTTACGAAAGTCTCTGGAACCCATTGAAACGTACATATATAGAAAGGTTTTGTCAAATGCAACCAGCACATCCAAAGCAAACCCTTTTATAATGTCTAGTTTTCGAGATATTTGCATTCAAAGTTATTTTTTTGAGTTATGAAGGCTTGTATGACTTTGGATGCCTACAGTTCCGCAAATAAGGCTATGACGTCATTTTCGCTTGCAAAACGCTTAATTAGTTTTTCAAGAGCTATCCATAGCTGAAAACTAGAACATTCTAGGAGGTCTGGTTGCGGAGATATCTTAATTCAAAGTAAATCCATTAAAATCGATTTTTTTGAGTTTTGAAAGTTTGCATGACTTTGGATGTCTACAGTTCCACAAATAAGGCTCGGAGGGCCTTGCGGTTTATTAATCGCTTAATCAGTTTTTAAAGAGCTATCCATTGCTGAAAACTAGAGCATTTTTTGGGCTCTGGTTGCAGAGAAATTTTGATTCAAAATTAATATTTCTTGTTTCAACCCAAAAACTAAAAATCTTAATATGGCCATAACTTCCAAAATAAGGCTCGTAAGAGGTTGCGGTTATTGTTGTTGAACAGATAACGGTCAGGTCTTTGCATTGCCGTTCAAAGCTCAACTTTTTTTTCCAATCGATTTTCGAAAAAAAGCATGGACTACCCCCTTATCACTAAAAATTAATTTTTTTACGAAAGTCTCTGGAACCCATTGAAACGTACATATATAGAAAGGTTTTGTCAAATGCAACCAGCACATCCAAAGCAAACCCTTTTATAATGTCTAGTTTTCGAGATATTTGCATTCAAAGTTATTTTTTTGAGTTATGAAGGCTTGTATGACTTTGGATGCCTACAGTTCCCCAAATAAGGCTATGACGTCATTTGCGCTTTCAAAAAGCTTAATAAGTTTTTCAAGAGCTATCCATAGCTGAAAACTAGAACATTCTAGGAGGTCTGGTTGCCGAGATATCTTAATTCAAAGTAAATCCATTAAAATCGATTTTTTTGAGTTTTGAAAGTTTGCATGACTTTGGATGTCTACAGTTCCACAAATAAGGCTCGGACGGCCTTCCGGTTTATTAACCGCTTAATCAGTTTTTGGAGAGCTATTCATTGCTGAAAACTAGAGCATTTTTTGGGCTCTGGTTGCAGAGAAATTTTGATTCAAAGTTAATATTTCTTGTTTCAACCCAAAAACTAAAAATCTTAATATGGCCATAACTTCCAAAATAAGGCTCGTAAGAGGTTGCGGTTAGAGTTGTTGAACAGATAACGGTCAGGTCTTTGCATTGCCGTTAAAAACTCAACTTTTTGTTTTCCACTCCATAGCTGAAAACTAGAACATTCTAGGAGGTCTGGTTGCGGAGATATCTTAATTCAAAGTAAATCCATTAAAATCGATTTTTTTGAGTTTTGAAAGTTTGCATGACTTTGGATGTCTACAGTTCCACAAATAAGGCTCGGAAGGCCTTGCGGCTTATTAACCGCTTAATCAGTTTTTGGAGAGCTATCCATTGCTGAAAACTAGAGCATTTTTTGGGCTCTGGTTGCAGAGAAATTTTGATTCAAAGTTAACATTTCTTGTTTCAACCCAAAAACTAAAAATCTTAATATGGCCATAACTTCCAAAATAAGGCTCGTAAGAGGTTGCGGTTAGCGTTGTTGAACAGATAAGGGTCAGGTCTTTGCATTGCCGTTCAAAACTCAACTTTTTTTTTCCAATCGATTTTTCGAAAAAAAGCATGGACTACCCCCTTATCACTAAAAATTAATTTTTTTACGAAAGTCTCTGGAACCCATTGAAGCGTACATATATAGAAAGGTTTTGTCAAATGCAACCAGCACATCCAAAGCAAACCCTTTTATAATGTCTAGTTTTCGAGATATTTGCATTCAAAGTTATTTTTTTGAGTTATGAAGGCTTGTATGACTTTGGATGCCTACAGTTCCGCAAATAAGGCTATGACGTCATTTTCGCTTGCAAAACGCTTAATTAGTTTTTCAAGAGCTATCCATAGCTGGAAACTAGAACATTCTAGGAGGTCTGGTTGCGGAGATATCTTAATTCAAAGTAAATCCATTAAAATCGATTTTTTTGAGTTTTGAAAGTTTGCATGAATTTGGATGTCTACAGTTCCACAATTAAGGCTCGGAAGGCCTTGCGGTTTATAAATGCTTAATCAGTTTTTGGAGAGCTATCCATTGCTGAAAACTAGAGCATTTTTTGGGCTCTGGTTGCAGAGAAATTTTGATTCAAAGTTAACATTTCTTGTTTCAACCCAAAAACTAAAAATCTTAATATGGCCATAACTTCCAAAATAAGGCTCGTAAGAGGTTGCGGTTAGCGTTGTTGAACAGATAAGGGTCAGGTCTTTGCATTGCCGTTCAAAACTCAACTTTTTTTTTCCAATCGATTTTTCGAAAAAAAGCATAGACTACCCCCTTATCACTAAAAATTAATTTTTTTACGAAAGTCTCTGGAACCCATTGAAACGTACATATATAGAAAGGTTTTGTCAAATGCAACCAGCACATCCAAAGCAAACCCTTTTATAATGTCTAGTTTTCGAGATATTTGCATTCAAAGTTATTTTTTTGAGTTATGAAGGCTTGTATAAATTTGGATGCCTACAGTTCCGCAAATAAGGCTATGACGTCATTTTCGCTTAAGCGAAACGCTTAATTAGTTTTTCAAGAGCTATCCATAGCTGAAAACTAGAACATTCTAGGAGGTCTGGTTGCGGAGATATCTTAATTCAAAGTAAATCTATTAAAATCGATTTTTTTGAGTTTTGAAAGTTTGCATAACTTTGGATGTCTACAGTTCCACAAATAAGGCTCGGAAGGCCTTGCGGTTTATTAACCGCTTAATCAGTTTTTGTAGAGCTATCCATTGCTGAAAACTAGAGCATTTTTTGGTTGCAGAGAAATTTTGATTCAAAGTTAATAATTCTTATTTCAACCCAAAAACTAAAAATCTGAATATGGCCATAACTTCCAAAATAAGGCTCGTAAGAGGTTGCGGTTAGCGTTGTTGAACAGATAACGGTCAGGTCTTTGCATTGCCGTTCAAAACTCAACTTTTTTTTTTTCCAATCGATTTTCGAAAAAAAGCATGGACTACCCCCTTATCACTAAAAATTAATTTTTTTACGAAAGTCTCTGGAACCCATTGAAACGTACATATATAGAAAGGTTTTGTCAAATGCAACCAGCACATCCAAAGCAAACCCTTTTATAATGTCTAGTTTTCGAGATATTTGCATTCAAAGTTATTTTTTGAGTTATGAAGGCTTGTATGACTTTGGATGCCTACAGTTCCCCAAATAAGGCTATGACGTCATTTGCGCTTTCAAAAAGCTTAATTAGTTTTTCAAGAGCTATCCATAGCTGAAAACTAGAACATTCTAGGAGGTCTGCTTGCGGAGATATCTTAATTCAAAGTAAATCCATTAAAATCGATTTTTTTGAGTTTTGAAAGTTTGCATGACTTTGGATGTCTACAGTTCCACAAATAAGGCTCGGACGGCCTTCCGGTTTATTAACCGCTTAATCAGTTTTTGGAGAGCTATTCATTGCTGAAAACTAGAGCATTTTTTGGGCTCTGGTTGCAGAGAAATTTTGATTCAAAGTTAATATTTCTTGTTTCAACCCAAAAACTAAAAATCTTAATATGGCCATAACTTCCAAACAAGGCTCGTAAGAGGTTGCGGTTAGAGTTGTTGAACAGATAACGGTCAGGTCTTTGCATTGCCGTTAAAAACTCAACTTTTTGTTTTCCACTCCATAGCTGAAAACTAGAACATTCTAGGAGGTCTGGTTGCGGATATATCTTAATTCAAAGTAAATCCATTAAAATCGATTTTTTTGAGTTTTGAAAGTTTGCATGACTTTGGATGTCTACAGTTCCACAAATAAGGCTCGGAAGGCCTTGCGGTTTATTAACCGCTTAATCAGTTTTTGGAGAGCTATCCATTGCTGAAAACTAGAGCATTTTTTGGGCTCTGGTTGCAGAGAAATTTTGATTCAAAGTTAACATTTCTTGTTTCAACCCAAAAACTAAAAATCTTAATATGGCCATAACTTCCAAAATAAGGCTCGTAAGAGGTTGCGGTTAGCGTTGTTGAACATATAAGGGTCAGGTCTTTGCATTGCCGTTCAAAACTCAACTTTTTTTTTCCAATCGATTTTTCGAAAAAAAGCATGGACTACCCCCTTATCACTAAAAATTAATTTTTTTACGAAAGTCTCTGGAACCCATTGAAGCGTACATATATAGAAAGGTTTTGTCAAATGCAACCAGCACATCCAAAGCAAACCCTTTTATAATGTCTAGTTTTCGAGATATTTGCATTCAAAGTTATTTTTTTGAGTTATGAAGGCTTGTATGACTTTGGATGCCTACAGTTCCGCAAATAAGGCTATGACGTCATTTTCGCTTGCAAAACGCTTAATTAGTTTTTCAAGAGCTATCCATAGCTGGAAACTAGAACATTCTAGGAGGTCTGGTTGCGGAGATATCTTAATTCAAAGTAAATCCATTAAAATCGATTTTTTTGAGTTTTGAAAGTTTGCATGAATTTGGACGTCTACAGTTCCACAAATAAGGCTCGGAAGGCCTTGCGGTTTATAAATGCTTAATCAGTTTTTGTAGAGCTATCCATTGCTGAAAACTAGAGCATTTTTTGGTTGCAGAGAAATTTTGATTCAAAGTTAATAATTCTTGTTTCAACCCAAAAACTAAAAATCTGAATATGGCCATAACTTCCAAAATAAGGCTCGTAAGAGGTTGCGGTTAGCGTTGTTGAACAGATAAGGGTCAGGTCTTTGCATTGCCGTTCAAAACTCAACTTTTTTTTTTTCCAATCGATTTTCGAAAAAAAGCATGGACTACCCCCTTATCACTAAAAATTAATTTTTTTACGAAAGTCTCTGGAACCCATTGAAACGTACATATATAGAAAGGTTTTGTCAAATGCAACCAGCACATCCAAAGCAAACCCTTTTATAATGTCTAGTTTTCGAGATATTTGCATTCAAAGTTATTTTTTTGAGTTATGAAGGCTTGTATGACTTTGGATGCCTACAGTTCCCCAAATAAGGCTATGACGTCATTTGCGCTTTCAAAAAGCTTAATTAGTTTTTCAAGAGCTATCCATAGCTGAAAACTAGAACATTCTAGGAGGTCTGGTTGCGGAGATATCTTAATTCAAAGTAAATCCATTAAAATCGATTTTTTTGAGTTTTGAAAGTTTGCATGACTTTGGATGTCTACAGTTCCACAAATAAGGCTCGGACGGCCTTCCGGTTTATTAACCGCGTAATCAGTTTTTGGAGAGCTATCCATTGCTGAAAACTAGAGCATTTTTTGGGCTCTGGTTGCAGAGAAATTTTGATTCAAAGTTAAAATTTCTTGTTTCAACCCAAAAACTAAAAATCTTAATATGGCCATAACTTCCAAAATAAGTTTCGTAAGAGGTTGCGGTTAGCGTTGTTGAACAGATAACGGTCAGGTCTTTGCATTACCGTTCAAAACTCAACTTTTTTTTTTTCCAATCGATTTTCGAAAAAAAGCATCACTAAAAATTAATTTTTTTACGAAAGTCTCTGGAACCCATTGAAACGTACATATATAGAAAGGTTTTGTCAAATGCAACCAGCACATCCAAAGCAAACCCTTTTATAATGTCTAGTTTTCGAGATATTTGCATTCAAAGTTATTTTTTTGAGTTATGAAGGCTTGTATGACTTTGGATGCCTACAGTTCCGCAAATAAGGCTATGACGTCATTTCATTTTCGCTTGCAAAACGCTTAATGAGTTTTTCAAGAGCCACCCATAGCTGAAAACTAGAACATTCTAGGAGGTCTGGTTGCGGAGATATCTTAATTCAAAGTAAATCTATTAAAATCGATTTTTTTGAGTTTTGAAAGTTTGCATAACTTTGGATGTCTACAGTTCCACAAATAAGGCTCGGAAGGCCTTGCGGTTTATTAACCGCTTAATCAGTTTTTGTAGAGCTATCCATTGCTGAAAACTAGAGCATTTTTTGGGCTCTGGTTGCAGAGAAATTTTGATTCAAAGTTAATATTTCTTGTTTCAACCCAAAAACTAAAAATCTTAATATGGCCATAACTTCCAAAATAAGTTTCGTAAGAGGTTGCGGTTAGCGTTGTTGAACAGATAACGGTCAGGTCTTTGCATTGCCGTTCAAAACTCAACTTTTTTTTTTCCAATCGATTTTCGAAAAAAAGCATGGACTACCCCCTTATCACTAAAAATTAATTTTTTTACGAAAGTCTCTGGAACCCATTGAAACGTACATATATAGAAAGGTTTTGTCAAATGCAACCAGCACATCCAAAGCAAACCCTTTTATAATGTCTAGTTTTCGAGATATTTGCATTCAAAGTTATTTTTTTGAGTTATGAAGGCTTGTATGAATTTGGATGCCTATAGTTCCCCAAATAAGGCTATGACGTCATTTGCGCTTGCAAAACGCTTAATAAGTTTTTCAAGAGCTATCCATAGCTGAAAACTAGAACATTCTAGGAGGTCTGGTTGCGGAGATATTTTAATTCAAAGTAAATCCATTAAAATCGATTTTTTTGAGTTTTGAAAGTTTGCATGACTTTGGATGTCTACAGTTCCACAAATAAGGCTCGGAAGGCCTTGCGGTTTATTAACCGCTTAATCAGTTTTTAGAGAGCTATCAATTGCTGAAAACTAGAGCATTTTTTGGGCTCTGGTTGCAGAGAAATTTTGATTCAAAGTTAATATTTCTTGTTTCAACCCAAAAACTAAAAATCTTAATATGGCCATAACTTCCAAAATAAGTTTCGTAAGAGGTTGCGGTTAGCGTTGTTGAACAGATAACGGTCAGGTCTTTGCATTGCCGTTCAAAACTCAACTTTTTTTTTTCCAATCGATTTTCGAAAAAAAGCATGGACTACCCCCTTATCACTAAAAATTAATTTTTTTACGAAAGTCTCTGGAACCCATTGAAACGTACATATATAGAAAGGTTTTGTCAAATGCAACCAGCACATCCAAAGCAAACCCTTTTATAATGTCTAGTTTTCGAGATATTTGCATTCAAAGTTATTTTTTTGAGTTATGAAGGCTTGTATGAATTTGGATGCCTATAGTTCCCCAAATAAGGCTATGACGTCATTTGCGCTTGCAAAACGCTTAATAAGTTTTTCAAGAGCTATCCATAGCTGAAAACTAGAACATTCTAGGAGGTCTGGTTGCGGAGATATTTTAATTCAAAGTAAATCCATTAAAATCGATTTTTTTGAGTTTTGAAAGTTTGCATGACTTTGGATGTCTACAGTTCCACAAATAAGGCTCGGAAGGCCTTGCGGTTTATTAACCGCTTAATCAGTTTTTAGAGAGCTATCAATTGCTGAAAACTAGAGCATTTTTTGGGCTCTGGTTGCAGAGAAATTTTGATTCAAAGTTAATATTTCTTGTTTCAACCCAAAAACTAAAAATCTTAATATGGCCATAACTTCCAAAATAAGTTTCGTAAGAGGTTGCGGTTAGCGTTGTTGAACAGATAACGGTCAGGTCTTTGCATTGCCGTTCAAAACTCAACTTTTTTTTTTCCAATCGATTTTCGAAAAAAAGCATGGACTACCCCCTTATCACTAAAAATTAATTTTTTTACGAAAGTCTCTGGAACCCATTGAAACGTACATATATAGAAAGGTTTTGTCAAATGCAACCAGCACATCCAAAGCAAACCCTTTTATAATGTCTAGTTTTCGAGATATTTGCATTCAAAGTTATTTTTTTGAGTTATGAAGGCTTGTATGACTTTGGATGCCTACAGTTCCGCAAATAAGGCTATGACGTCATTTCATTTTCGCTTGCAAAACGCTTAATGAGTTTTTCAAGAGCCATCCATAGCTGAAAACTAGAACATTCTAGGAGGTCTGGTTGCGGAGATATCTTAATTCAAAGTAAATCTATTAAAATCGATTTTTTTGAGTTTTGAAAGTTTGCATAACTTTGGATGTCTACAGTTTTTTTTGAAGGCTTGTATGAATTTGGATGCCTATAGTTCCCCAAATAAGGCTATGACGTCATTTGCGCTTGCAAAACGCTTAATAAGTTTTTCAAGAGCTATCCATAGCTGAAAACTAGAACATTCTAGGAGGTCTGGTTGCGGAGATATTTTAATTCAAAGTAAATCCATTAAAATCGATTTTTTTGAGTTTTGAAAGTTTGCATGACTTTGGATGTCTACAGTTCCACAAATAAGGCTCGGAAGGCCTTGCGGTTTATTAACCGCTTAATCAGTTTTTAGAGAGCTATCAATTGCTGAAAACTAGAGCATTTTTTGGGCTCTGGTTGCAGAGAAATTTTGATTCAAAGTTAATATTTCTTGTTTCAACCCAAAAACTAAAAATCTTAATATGGCCATAACTTCCAAAATAAGTTTCGTAAGAGGTTGCGGTTAGCGTTGTTGAACAGATAACGGTCAGGTCTTTGCATTGCCGTTCAAAACTCAACTTTTTTTTTTCCAATCGATTTTCGAAAAAAAGCATGGACTACCCCCTTATCACTAAAAATTAATTTTTTTACGAAAGTCTCTGGAACCCATTGAAACGTACATATATAGAAAGGTTTTGTCAAATGCAACCAGCACATCCAAAGCAAACCCTTTTATAATGTCTAGTTTTCGAGATATTTGCATTCAAAGTTATTTTTTTGAGTTATGAAGGCTTGTATGACTTTGGATGCCTACAGTTCCGCAAATAAGGCTATGACGTCATTTCATTTTCGCTTGCAAAACGCTTAATGAGTTTTTCAAGAGCCATCCATAGCTGAAAACTAGAACATTCTAGGAGGTCTGGTTGCGGAGATATCTTAATTCAAAGTAAATCTATTAAAATCGATTTTTTTGAGTTTTGAAAGTTTGCATAACTTTGGATGTCTACAGTTCCACAAATAAGGCTCGGAAGGCCTTGCGGTTTATTAACCGCTTAATCAGTTTTTGTAGAGCTATCCATTGCTGAAAACTAGAGCATTTTTTGGTTGCAGAGAAATTTTGATTCAAAGTTAATAATTCTTGTTTCAACCCAAAAACTAAAAATCTGAATATGGCCATAACTTCCAAAATAAGGCTCGTAAGAGGTTGCGGTTAGCGTTGTTGAACAGATAACGGTCAGGTCTTTGCATTGCCGTTCAAAACTCAACTTTTTTTTTTCCAATCGATTTTCGAAAAAAAGCATGGACTACCCCCTTATCACTAAAAATTAATTTTTTTACGAAAGTCTCTGGAACCCATTGAAACGTACATATATAGAAAGGTTTTGTCAAATGCAACCAGCACATCCAAAGCAAACCCTTTTATAATGTCTAGTTTTCGAGATATTTGCATTCAAAGTTATTTTTTTGAGTTATGAAGGCTTGCATGACTTTGGATGCCTACAGTTCCGCAAATAAGGCTCTGACGTTATTTTCGCTTGCAAAACGCTTAATTAGTTTTTCAAGAGCTATCCATAGCTGAAAACTAGAACATTCTAGGAGGTCTGGTTGAGGAGATATCTTAATTCAAAGTAAATCCATTAAAATCGATTTTTTTGAGTTTTGAAAGTTTGCATGACTTTGGATGTCTACAGTTCCACAAATAAGGCTCGGAAGGCCTTGCGGTTTATTAACCGCTTAATCAGTTTTTGGAGAGCTATCCACTGCTGAAAACTAGAGCTAGGAGGTTTGGTTGCGGAGATATCTTAATTCAAAGTAAATCCATTAAAATCGATTTTTTTAAGTTTTGAAAGTTTGCTTGACTTTGGATGTCTACAGTTCCACAAATAAGGCTCGGACGGCCTTCCGGTTTATTAACCGCTTAATCAGTTTTTGAAGAGCTATCCATTGCTGAAAACTAGAGCATTTTTTGGGCTCTGGTTGCAGAGAAATTTTGATTCAAAGTTAATATTTCTTGTTTCAACCCAAAAACTAAAAATCTTAATATGGCCATAACTTCCAAAATAAGTTTCGTAAGAGGTTGCGGTTAGCGTTGTTGAACAGATAACGGTCAGGTCTTTGCATTGCCGTTCAAAACTCAACTTTTTTTTTCCAATCGATTTTCGAAAAAAAGCATGGACTACCCCCTTATCACTAAAAATTAATTTTTTAACGAAAGTCTCTGGAACCCATTGAAACGTACATATATAGAAAGGTTTTGTCAAATGCAACCAGCACATCCAAAGCAAACCCTTTTATAATGTCTAGTTTTCGAGATATTTGCATTCAAAGTTATTTTTTTGAGTTATGAAGGCTTGTATGACTTTGGATGCCTACAGTTCCGCAAATAAGGCTATGACGTCATTTTCGCTTGCAAAACGCTTAATTAGTTTTTTAAGAGCTATCCATAGCTGAAAACTAGAACATTGTAGGAGGTCTGGTTGCGGAGATATCTTAATTCAAAGTAAATCCATTAAAATCGATTTTTTTGAGTTTTGAAAATTTGCATGACTTTGGATGTCTACAGTTCCACAAATAAGGCTCGGAAGGCCTTGCGGTTTATTAACCGCTTAATCAGTTTTTAGAGAGCTATCCATTGCTGAAAACTAGAGCATTTTTTGGGCTCTGGTTGCAGAGAAATTTTGATTCAAAGTTAACATTTCTTGTTTCAACCCAAAAACTAAAAATCTTAATATGGCCATAACTTCCAAAATAAGTTTCGTAAGAGGTTGCGGTTAGCGTTGTTGAACAGATAACGGTCAGGTCTTTGCATTGCCGTTCAAAACTCAACTTTTTTTTTTCCAATCGATTTTCGAAAAAAGCATGGACTACCCCCTTATCACTAAAAATTAATTTTTTTACGAAAGTCTCTGGAACCCATTGAAACGTACATATATAGAAAGGTTTTGTCAAATGCAACCAGCACATGCAAAGCAAACCCTTTTATAATGTCTAGTTTTCGAGATATTTGCATTCAAAGTTATTTTTTTGAGTTATGAAGGCTTGTATGACTTTGGATGCCTACAGTTCCCCAAATAAGGCTATGACGTCATTTGCGCTTTCAAAAAGCTTAATAAGTTTTTCAAGAGCTATCCATAGCTGAAAACTAGAACATTCTAGGAGGTCTGGTTGCGGAGATATCTTAATTCAAAGTAAATCCATTAAAATCGATTTTTTTGAGTTTTGAAAGTTTGCATGACTTTGGATGTCTACAGTTCCACAAATAAGGATCGGACGGCCTTCCGGTTTATTAACCGCTTAATCAGTTTTTGGAGAGCTATTCATTGCTGAAAACTAGAGCATTTTTTGGGCTCTGGTTGCAGAGAAATTTTGATTCAAAGTTAATATTTCTTGTTTCAACCCAAAAACTAAAAATCTTAATATGGCCATAACTTCCAAAATAAGTTTCGTAAGAGGTTGCGGTTAGCGTTGTTGAACAGATAACGGTCAAGTCTTTGCATTTCCGTTCAAAACTCAACTTTTTTTTTTCCAATCGATTTTCGAAAAAAAGCATGGACTACCCCCTTATCACTAAAAATTAATTTTTTTACGAAAGTCTCTGGAACCCATTGAAACGTACATATATAGAAAGGTTTTGTCAAATGCAACCAGCACATCCAAAGCAAACCCTTTTATAATGTCTAGTTTTCGAGATATTTGCATTCAAAGTTATTTTTTTGAGTTATGAAGGCTTGTATGACTTTGGATGCCTACAGTTCCCCAAATAAGGCTATGACGTCATTTTCGCTTGCAAAACGCTTAATTAGTTTTTCAAGAGCTATCCATAGCTGAAAACTAGAACATTCTAGGAGGTCTGGTTGCGGAGATATTTTAATTCAAAGTAAATCCATTAAAATCGATTTTTTTGAGTTTTGAAAGTTTGCATGACTTTGGATGTCTACAGTTCCACAAATAAGGCTCGGAAGGCCTTGCGGTTTATTAACCGCTTAATCAGTTTTTAGAGAGCTATCAATTGCTGAAAACTAGAGCATTTTTTGGGCTCTGGTTGCAGAGAAATTTTGATTCAAAGTTAATATTTCTTGTTTCAACCCAAAAACTAAAAATCTTAATATGGCCATAACTTCCAAAATAAGTTTCGTAAGAGGTTGCGGTTAGCGTTGTTGAACAGATAACGGTCAGGTCTTTGCATTGCCGTTCAAAACTCAACTTTTTTTTTCCAATCGATTTTCGAAAAAAAGCATGGACTACCCCCTTATCACTAAAAATTAATTTTTTTACGAAAGTCTCTGGAACCCATTGAAACGTACATATATAGAAAGGTTTTGTCAAATGCAACCAGCACATCCAAAGCAAACCCTTTTATAATGTCTAGTTTTCGAGATATTTGCATTCAAAGTTATTTTTTTGAGTTATGAAGGCTTGTATGACTTTGGATGCCTACAGTTCCGCAAATAAGGCTATGACGTCATTTCATTTTCGCTTGCAAAACGCTTAATTAGTTTTTCAAGAGCCATCCATAGCCGAAAACTAGAACATTCTAGGAGGTCTGGTTGCGGAGATATCTTAATTCAAAGTAAATCTATTAAAATCGATTTTTTTGAGTTTTGAAAGTTTGCATAACTTTGGATGTCTACAGTTCCACAAATAAGGCTCGGAAGGCCTTGCGGTTTATTAACCGCTTAATCAGTTTTTGTAGAGCTATCCATTGCTGAAATCTAGAGCATTTTTTGGTTGCAGAGAAATTTTGATTCAAAGTTAATAATTCTTGTTTCAACCCAAAAACTAAAAATCTGAATATGGCCATAACTTCCAAAATAAGGCTCGTAAGAGGTTGCGGTTAGCGTTGTTGAACAGATAACGGTCAGGTCTTTGCATTGCCGTTCAAAACTCAACTTTTTTTTTTTCCAATCGATTTTCGAAAAAAAGCATGGACTACCCCCTTATCACTAAAAATTAATTTTTTTACGAAAGTCTCTGGAACCCATTGAAACGTACATATATAGAAAGGTTTTGTCAAATGCAACCAGCACATCCAAAGCAAACCCTTTTATAATGTCTAGTTTTCGAGATATTTGCATTCAAAGTTATTTTTTTGAGTTATGAAGGCTTGCATGACTTTGGATGCCTACAGTTCCGCAAATAAGGCTCTGACGTTATTTTCGCTTGCAAAACGCTTAATTAGTTTTTCAAGAGCTATCCATAGCTGAAAACTAGAACATTCTAGGAGGTCTGGTTGAGGAGATATCTTAATTCAAAGTAAATCCATTAAAATCGATTTTTTTGAGTTTTGAAAGTTTGCATGACTTTGGATGTCTACAGTTCCACAAATAAGGCTCGGAAGGCCTTGCGGTTTATTAACCGCTTAATCAGTTTTTGGAGAGCTATCCACTGCTGAAAACTAGAGCTAGGAGGTTTGGTTGCGGAGATATCTTAATTCAAAGTAAATCCATTAAAATCGATTTTTTTAAGTTTTGAAAGTTTGCTTGACTTTGGATGTCTACAGTTCCACAAATAAGGCTCGGACGGCCTTCCGGTTTATTAACCGCTTAATCAGTTTTTGAAGAGCTATCCATTGCTGAAAACTAGAGCATTTTTTGGGCTCTGGTTGCAGAGAAATTTTGATTCAAAGTTAATATTTCTTGTTTCAACCCAAAAACTAAAAATCTTAATATGGCCATAACTTCCAAAATAAGTTTCGTAAGAGGTTGCGGTTAGCGTTGTTGAACATATAACGGTCAGGTCTTTGCATTGCCGTTCAAAACTCAACTTTTTTTTTCCAATCGATTTTCGAAAAAAAGCATGGACTACCCCCTTATCACTAAAAATTAATTTTTTTACGAAAGTCTCTGGAACCCATTGAAACGTACATATATAGAAAGGTTTTGTCAAATGCAACCAGCACATCCAAAGCAAACCCTTTTATAATGTCTAGTTTTCGAGATATTTGCATTCAAAGTTATTTTTTTGAGTTATGAAGGCTTGTATGACTTTGGATGCCTACAGTTCCCCAAATAAGGCTATGACGTCATTTGCGCTTTCAAAAAGCTTAATAAGTTTTTCAAGAGCTATCCATAGCTGAAAACTAGAACATTCTAGGAGGTCTGGTTGCGGAGATATCTTAATTCAAAGTAAATCCATTAAAATCGATTTTTTTGAGTTTTGAAAGTTTGCATGACTTTGGATGTCTACAGTTCCACAAATAAGGCTCGGACGGCCTTCCGGTTTATTAACCGCTTAATCAGTTTTTGGAGAGCTATTCATTGCTGAAAACTAGAGCATTTTTTGGGCTCTGGTTGCAGAGAAATTTTGATTCAAAGTTAATATTTCTTGTTTCAACCCAAAAACTAAAAATCTTAATATGGCCATAACTTCCAAAATAAGTTTCGTAAGAGGTTGCGGTTAGCGTTGTTGAACAGATAACGGTCAGGTCTTTGCATTTCCGTTCAAAACTCAACTTTTTTTTTTCCAATCGATTTTCGAAAAAAAGCATGGACTACCCCCTTATCACTAAAAATTAATTTTTTTACGAAAGTCTCTGGAACCCATTGAAACGTACATATATAGAAAGGTTTTGTCAAATGCAACCAGCACATCCAAAGCAAACCCTTTTATAATGTCTAGTTTTCGAGATATTTGCATTCAAAGTTATTTTTTTGAGTTATGAAGGCTTGTATGACTTTGGATGCCTACAGTTCCCCAAATAAGGCTATGACGTCATTTTCGCTTGCAAAACGCTTAATAAGTTTTTCAAGAGCTATCCATAGCTGAAAACTAGAACATTCTAGGAGGTCTGGTTGCGGAGATATTTTAATTCAAAGTAAATCCATTAAAATCGATTTTTTTGAGTTTTGAAAGTTTGCATGACTTTGGATGTCTACAGTTCCACAAATAAGGCTCGGAAGGCCTTGCGGTTTATTAACCGCTTAATCAGTTTTTAGAGAGCTATCAATTGCTGAAAACTAGAGCATTTTTTGGGCTCTGGTTGCAGAGAAATTTTGATTCAAAGTTAATATTTCTTGTTTCAACCCAAAAACTAAAAATCTTAATATGGCCATAACTTCCAAAATAAGTTTCGTAAGAGGTTGCGGTTAGCGTTGTTGAACAGATAACGGTCAGGTCTTTGCATTGCCGTTCAAAACTCAACTTTTTTTTTTCCAATCGATTTTCGAAAAAAAGCATGGACTACCCCCTTATCACTAAAAATTAATTTTTTAACGAAAGTCTCTGGAACCCATTGAAACGTACATATATAGAAAGGTTTTGTCAAATGCAACCAGCACATCCAAAGCAAACCCTTTTATAATGTCTAGTTTTCGAGATATTTGCATTCAAAGTTATTTTTTTGAGTTATGAAGGCTTGTATGAATTTGGATGCCTATAGTTCCCCAAATAAGGCTATGACGTCATTTGCGCTTGCAAAACGCTTAATAAGTTTTTCAAGAGCTATCCATAGCTGAAAACTAGAACATTCTAGGAGGTCTGGTTGCGGAGATATCTTAATTCAAAGTAAATCCATTAAAATCGATTTTTTTGAGTTTTGAAAGTTTGCATGACTTTGGATGTCTACAGTTCCACAAATAAGGCTCGGACGGCCTTGCGGTTTATTAACCGCTTAATCAGTTTTTAGAGAGCTATCCATTGCTGAAAACTAGAGCATTTTTTGGGCTCTGGTTGCAGAGAAATTTTGATTCAAAGTTAATATTTCTTGTTTCAACCCAAAAACTAAAAATCTTAATATGGCCATAACTTCCAAAATAAGTTTCGTAAGAGTTTGCGGTTAGCGTTTTTAAACAGATAACGGTCAGGTCTTTGCATTGCCGTTCAAAACTCAACTTTTTTTTCCAATCGATTTTTCGAAAAAAAGCATGGACTACCCCCTTATCACTAAAAATTAATTTTTTTACGAAAGTCTCTGGAACCCATTGAAACGTACATATATAGAAAGGTTTTGTCAAATGCAACCAGCACATCCAAAGCAAACCCTTTTATAATGTCTAGTTTTCGAGATATTTGCATTCAAAGTTATTTTTTTGAGTTATGAAGGCTTGTATGACTTTGGATGCCTACAGTTCCCCAAATAAGGCTATGACGTCATTTTCGCTTGCAAAACGCTTAATTAGTTTTTCAAGAGCCATCCATAGCTGAAAACTAGAACATTCTAGGAGGTCTGGTTGCGGAGATATCTTAATTCAAAGTAAATCCATTAAAATCGATTTTTTTGAGTTTTGAAAATTTGCATGACTTTGGATGTCTACAGTTCCACAAATAAGGCTCGGAAGGCCTTGCGGTTTATTAACCGCTTAATCAGTTTTTAGAGAGCTATCCATTGCTGAAAACTAGAGCATTTTTTGGGCTCTGGTTGCAGAGAAATTTTGATTCAAAGTTAATATTTCTTGTTTCAACCCAAAAACTAAAAATCTTAATATGGCCATAACTTCCAAAATAAGTTTCGTAAGAGTTTGCGGTTAGCGTTTTTAAACAGATAACGGTCAGGTCTTTGCATTGCCGTTCAAAACTCAACTTTTTTTTCCAATCGATTTTTCGAAAAAAAGCATGGACTACCCCCTTATCACTAAAAATTAATTTTTTTACGAAAGTCTCTGGAACCCATTGAAACGTACATATATAGAAAGGTTTTGTCAAATGCAACCAGCACATCCAAAGCAAACCCTTTTATAATGTCTAGTTTTCGAGATATTTGCATTCAAAGTTATTTTTTTGAGTTATGAAGGCTTGTATGACTTTGGATGCCTACAGTTCCCCAAATAAGGCTATGACGTCATTTTCGCTTGCAAAACGCTTAATTAGTTTTTCAAGAGCTATCCATAGCTGAAAACTAGAACATTCTAGGAGGTCTGATTGCGGAGATATCTTAATTCAAAGTAAATCCATTAAAATCGATTTTTTTGAGTTTTGAAAATTTGCATGACTTTGGATGTCTACAGTTCCACAAATAAGGCTCGGAAGGCCTTGCGGTTTATTAACCGCTTAATCAGTTTTTAGAGAGCTATCCATTGCTGAAAACTAGAGCATTTTTTGGTTGCAGAGAAATTTTGATTCAAAGTTAATATTTCTTGTTTCAACCCAAAAACTAAAAATCTTAATATGGCCATAACTTCCAAAATAAGGCTCGTAAGAGGTTGCGGTTAGCGTTGTTGAACAGATAACGGTCAGGTCTTTGCATTGCCGTTCAAAACTCAACTTTTTTTTTTTCCAATCGATTTTCGAAAAAAAGCATGGACTACCCCCTTATCACTAAAAATTAATTTTTTTACGAAAGTCTCTGGAACCCATTGAAACGTACATATATAGAAAGGTTTTGTCAAATGCAACCAGCACATCCAAAGCAAACCCTTTTATAATGTCTATTTTTCGAGATATTTGCATTCAAAGTTATTTTTTTGAGTTATGAAGGCTTGTATGACTTTGGATGCCTACAGTTCCCCAAATAAGGCTATGACGTCATTTGCGCTTTCAAAAAGCTTAATAAGTTTTTCAAGAGCTATCCATAGCTGAAAACTAGAACATTCTAGGAGGTCTGGTTGCGGAGATATCTTAATTCAAAGTAAATCCATTAAAATCGATTTTTTTGAGTTTTGAAAGTTTGCATGACTTTGGATGTCTACAGTTCCACAAATAAGGCTCGGACGGCCTTCCGGTTTATTAACCGCTTAATCAGTTTTTGGAGAGCTATTCATTGCTGAAAACTAGAGCATTTTTTGGGCTCTGGTTGCAGAGAAATTTTGATTCAAAGTTAATATTTCTTGTTTCAACCCAAAAACTAAAAATCTTAATATGGCCATAACTTCCAAAATAAGTTTCGTAAGAGGTTGCGGTTAGCGTTGTTGAACAGATAACGGTCAGGTCTTTGCATTGCCGTTCAAAACTCAACTTTTTTTTTCCAATCGATTTTCGAAAAAAAGCATGGACTACCCCCTTATCACTAAAAATTAATTTTTTTACGAAAGTCTCTGGAACCCATTGAAACGTACATATATAGAAAGGTTTTGTCAAATGCAACCAGCACATCCAAAGCAAACCCTTTTATAATGTCTAGTTTTCGAGATATTTGCATTCAAAGTTATTTTTTTGAGTTATGAAGGCTTGTATGAATTTGGATGCCTATAGTTCCCCAAATAAGGCTATGACGTCATTTGCGCTTGCAAAACGCTTAATAAGTTTTTCAAGAGCTATCCATAGCTGAAAACTAGAACATTCTAGGAGGTCTGGTTGCGGAGATATCTTAATTCAAAGTAAATCCATTAAAATCGATTTTTTTGAGTTTTGAAAGTTTGCATGACTTTGGATGTCTACAGTTCCACAAATAAGGCTCGGACGGCCTTGCGGTTTATTAACCGCTTAATCAGTTTTTAGAGAGCTATCCATTGCTGAAAACAAGAGCATTTTTTGGGCTCTGGTTGCAGAGAAATTTTGATTCAAAGTTAATATTTCTTGTTTCAACCCAAAAACTAAAAATCTTAATATGGCCATAACTTCCAAAATAAGTTTCGTAAGAGTTTGCGGTTAGCGTTTTTAAACAGATAACGGTCAGGTCTTTGCATTGCCGTTCAAAACTCAACTTTTTTTTCCAATCGATTTTTCGAAAAAAAGCATGGACTACCCCCTTATCACTAAAAATTAATTTTTTTACGAAAGTCTCTGGAACCCATTGAAACGTACATATATAGAAAGGTTTTGTCAAATGCAACCAGCACATCCAAAGCAAACCCTTTTATAATGTCTAGTTTTCGAGATATTTGCATTCAAAGTTATTTTTTTGAGTTATGAAGGCTTGTATGACTTTGGATGCCTACAGTTCCCCAAATAAGGCTATGACGTCATTTTCGCTTGCAAAACGCTTAATTAGTTTTTCAAGAGCTATCCATAGCTGAAAACTAGAACATTCTAGGAGGTCTGGTTGCGGAGATATCTTAATTCAAAGTAAATCCATTAAAATCGATTTTTTTGAGTTTTGAAAATTTGCATGACTTTGGATGTCTACAGTTCCACAAATAAGGCTCGGAAGGCCTTGCGGTTTATTAACCGCTTAATCAGTTTTTAGAGAGCTATCCATTGCTGAAAACTAGAGCATTTTTTGGTTGCAGAGAAATTTTGATTCAAAGTTAATATTTCTTGTTTCAACCCAAAAACTAAAAATCTTAATATGGCCATAACTTCCAAAATAAGTCTCGTAAGAGGTTGCGGTTAGCGTTGTTGAACAGATAACGGTCAGGTCTTTGCATTGCCGTTCAAAACTCAACTTTTTTTTCAAAAAGCTTAATAAGTTTTTCAAGAGCTATCCATAGCTGAAAACTAGAACATTCTAGGAGGTCTGGTTGCGGAGATATCTTAATTCAAAGTAAATCCATTAAAATCGATTTTTTTGAGTTTTGAAAGTTTGCATGACTTTGGATGTCTACAGTTCCACAAATAAGGCTCGGACGGCCTTCCGGTTTATTAACCGCTTAATCAGTTTTTGGAGAGCTATTCATTGCTGAAAACTAGAGCATTTTTTGGGCTCTGGTTGCAGAGAAATTTTGATTCAAAGTTAATATTTCTTGTTTCAACCCAAAAACTAAAAATCTTAATATGGCCATAACTTCCAAAATAAGTTTCGTAAGAGGTTGCGGTTAGCGTTGTTGAACAGATAACGGTCAGGTCTTTGCATTGCCGTTCAAAACTCAACTTTTTTTTTCCAATCGATTTTCGAAAAAAAGCATGGACTACCCCCTTATCACTAAAAATTAATTTTTTTACGAAAGTCTCTGGAACCCATTGAAACGTACATATATAGAAAGGTTTTGTCAAATGCAACCAGCACATCCAAAGCAAACCCTTTTATAATGTCTAGTTTTCGAGATATTTGCATTCAAAGTTATTTTTTTGAGTTATGAAGGCTTGTATGACTTTGGATGCCTACAGTTCCCCAAATAAGGCTATGACGTCATTTGCGCTTTCAAAAAGCTTAATTAGTTTTTCAAGAGCTATCCATAGCTGAAAACTAGAACATTCTAGGAGGTCTGGTTGCGGAGATATCTTAATTCAAAGTAAATCCATTAAAATCGATTTTTTTGAGTTTTGAAAGTTTGCATGACTTTGGATGTCTACAGTTCCACAAATAAGGCTCGGACGGCCTTGCGGTTTATTAACCGCTTAATCAGTTTTTGGAGAGCTATCCATTGCTGAAAACTAGAGCATTTTTTGGGCTCTGGTTGCAGAGAAATTTTGATTCAAAGTTAAAATTTCTTGTTTCAACCCAAAAACTAAAAATCTTAATATGGCCATAGCTTCCAAAATAAGTTTCGTAAGAGGTTGCGGTTAGCGTTGTTGAACAGATAACGGTCAGGTCTTTGCATTGCCGTTCAAAACTCAACTTTTTTTTTTTCCAATCGATTTTCGAAAAAAAGCATGGACTACCCCCTTATCACTAAAAATTAATTTTTTTACGAAAGTCTCTGGAACCCATTGAAACGTACATATATAGAAAGGTTTTGTCAAATGCAACCAGCACATCCAAAGCAAACCCTTTTATAATGTCTAGTTTTCGAGATATTTGCATTCAAAGTTATTTTTTTGAGTTATGAAGGCTTGTATGACTTTGGATGCCTACAGTTCCCCAAATAAGGCTATGACGTCATTTTCGCTTGCAAAACGCTTAATTAGTTTTTCAAGAGCTATCCATAGCTGAAAACTAGAACATTCTAGGAGGTCTGGTTGCGGAGATATCTTAATTCAAAGTAAATCCATTAAAATCGATTTTTTTGAGTTTTGAAAATTTGCATGACTTTGGATGTCTACAGTTCCACAAATAAGGCTCGGAAGGCCTTGCGGTTTATTAACCGCTTAATCAGTTTTTAGAGAGCTATCCATTGCTGAAAACTAGAGCATTTTTTGGTTGCAGAGAAATTTTGATTCAAAGTTAATATTTCTTGTTTCAACCCAAAAACTAAAAATCTTAATATGGCCATAACTTCCAAAATAAGGCTCGTAAGAGGTTGCGGTTAGCGTTGTTGAACAGATAACGGTCAGGTCTTTGCATTGCCGTTCAAAACTCAACTTTTTTTTTTTCCAATCGATTTTCGAAAAAAAGCATGGACTACCCCCTTATCACTAAAAATTAATTTTTTTACGAAAGTCTCTGGAACCCATTGAAACGTACATATATAGAAAGGTTTTGTCAAATGCAACCAGCACATCCAAAGCAAACCCTTTTATAATGTCTAGTTTTCGAGATATTTGCATTCAAAGTTATTTTTTTGAGTTATGAAGGCTTGTATGACTTTGGATGCCTACAGTTCCCCAAATAAGGCTATGACGTCATTTGCGCTTTCAAAAAGCTTAATAAGTTTTTCAAGAGCTATCCATAGCTGAAAACTAGAACATTCTAGGAGGTCTGGTTGCGGAGATATCTTAATTCAAAGTAAATCCATTAAAATCGATTTTTTTGAGTTTTGAAAGTTTGCATGACTTTGGATGTCTACAGTTCCACAAATAAGGCTCGGACGGCCTTCCGGTTTATTAACCGCTTAATCAGTTTTTAGAGAGCTATTCATTGCTGAAAACTAGAGCATTTTTTGGGCTCTGGTTGCAGAGAAATTTTGATTCAAAGTTAATATTTCTTGTTTCAACCCAAAAACTAAAAATCTTAATATGGCCATAACTTCCAAAATAAGTTTCGTAAGAGGTTGCGGTTAGCGTTGTTGAACAGATAACGGTCAGGTCTTTGCATTGCCGTTCAAAACTCAACTTTTTTTTTCCAATCGATTTTCGAAAAAAAGCATGGACTACCCCCTTATCACTAAAAATTAATTTTTTTACGAAAGTCTCTGGAACCCATTGAAACGTACATATATAGAAAGGTTTTGTCAAATGCAACCAGCACATCCAAAGCAAACCCTTTTATAATGTCTAGTTTTCGAGATATTTGCATTCAAAGTTATTTTTTTGAGTTATGAAGGCTTGTATGACTTTGGATGCCTACAGTTCCCCAAATAAGGCTATGACGTCATTTGCGCTTTCAAAAAGCTTAATTAGTTTTTCAAGAGCTATCCATAGCTGAAAACTAGAACATTCTAGGAGGTCTGGTTGCGGAGATATCTTTATTCAAAGTAAATCCATTAAAATCGATTTTTTTGAGTTTTGAAAGTTTGCATGACTTTGGATGTCTACAGTTCCACAAATAAGGCTCGGACGGCCTTCCGGTTTATTAACCGCTTAATCAGTTTTTGGAGAGCTATCCATTGCTGAAAACTAGGGCATTTTTTGGGCTCTGGTTGCAGAGAAATTTTGATTCAAAATTAAAATTTCTTGTTTCAACCCAAAAACTAAAAATCTTAATATGGCCATAACTTCCAAAATAAGTTTCGTAAGAGGTTGCGGTTAGCGTTGTTGAACAGATAACGGTCAGGTCTTTGCATTGCCGTTCAAAACTCAACTTTTTTTTTTTCCAATCGATTTTCGAAAAAAAGCATGGACTACCCCCTTATCACTAAAAATTAATTTTTTTACGAAAGTCTCTGGAACCCATTGAAACGTACATATATAGAAAGGTTTTGTCAAATGCAACCAGCACATCCAAAGCAAACCCTTTTATAATGTCTAGTTTTCGAGATATTTGCATTCAAAGTTATTTTTTTGAGTTATGAAGGCTTGTATGAATTTGGATGCCTACAGTTCCCCAAATAAGGCTATGACGTCATTTGCGCTTTCAAAAAGCTTAATTAGTTTTTCAAGAGCTATCCATAGCTGAAAACTAGAACATTCTAGGAGGTCTGGTTGCGGAGATATCTTAATTCAAAGTAAATCCATTAAAATCGATTTTTTTGAGTTTTGAAAGTTTGCATGACTTTGGATGTCTACAGTTCCACAAATAAGGCTCGGACGGCCTTCCGGTTTATTAACCGCTTAATCAGTTTTTAGAGAGCTATCCATTGCTGAAAACTAGAGCATTTTTTGGGCTCTGGTTGCAGAGAAATTTTGATTCAAAGTTAATATTTCTTGTTTCAACCCAAAAACTAAAAATCTTAATATGGCCATAACTTCCAAAATAAGTTTCGTAAGAGGTTGCGGTTAGCGTTGTTGAACAGATAACGGTCAGGTCTTTGCATTGCCGTTCAAAACTCAACTTTTTTTTCCAATCGATTTTTCGAAAAAAAGCATGGACTACCCCCTTATCACTAAAAATTAATTTTTTTACGAAAGTCTCTGGAACCCATTGAAACGTACATATATAGAAAGGTTTTGTCAAATGCAACCAGCACATCCAAAGCAAACCCTTTTATAATGTCTAGTTTTCGAGATATTTGCATTCAAAGTTATTTTTTTGAGTTATGAAGGCTTGTATGACTTTGGATGCCTACAGTTCCCCAAATAAGGCTATAACGTCATTTTCGCTTGCAAAACGCTTAATTAGTTTTTCAAGAGCTATCCATAGCTGAAAACTAGAACATTCTAGGAGGTCTGGTTGCGGAGATATCTTAGTTCAAAGTAAATCCATTAAAATCGATTTTTTTGAGTTTTGAAAGTTTGCATGACTTTGGATGTCTACAGTTCCACAAATAAGGCTCGGAAGGCCTTGCGGTTTATTAACCGCTTAATCAGTTTTTAGAGAGCTATCAATTGCTGAAAACTAGAGCATTTTTTGGGCTCTGGTTGCAGAGAAATTTTGATTCAAAGTTAATATTTCTTGTTTCAACCCAAAAACTAAAAATCTTAATATGGCCATAACTTCCAAAATAAGTTTCGTAAGAGGTTGCGGTTAGCGTTGTTGAACAGATAACGGTCAGGTCTTTGCATTGCCGTTCAAAACTCAACTTTTTTTTTCCAATCGATTTTCGAAAAAAAGCATGGACTACCCCCTTATCACTAAAAATTAATTTTTTAACGAAAGTCTCTGGAACCCATTGAAACGTACATATATAGAAAGGTTTTGTCAAATGCAACCAGCACATCCAAAGCAAACCCTTTTATAATGTCTAGTTTTCGAGATATTTGCATTCAAAGTTATTTTTTTGAGTTATGAAGGCTTGTATGACTTTGGATGCCTACAGTTCCGCAAATAAGGCTATGACGTCATTTTCGCTTGCAAAACGCTTAATTAGTTTTTTAAGAGCTATCCATAGCTGAAAACTAGAACATTGTAGGAGGTCTGGTTGCGGAGATATCTTAATTCAAAGTAAATCCATTAAAATCGATTTTTTTGAGTTTTGAAAATTTGCATGACTTTGGATGTCTACAGTTCCACAAATAAGGCTCGGAAGGCCTTGCGGTTTATTAACCGCTTAATCAGTTTTTAGAGAGCTATCCATTGCTGAAAACTAGAGCATTTTTTGGTTGCAGAGAAATTTTGATTCAAAGTTAATATTTCTTGTTTCAACCCAAAAACTAAAAATCTTAATATGGCCATAACTTCCAAAATAAGGCTCGTAAGAGGTTGCGGTTAGCGTTGTTGAACAGATAACGGTCAGGTCTTTGCATTGCCGTTCAAAACTCAACTTTTTTTTTTTCCAATCGATTTTCGAAAAAAAGCATGGACTACCCCCTTATCACTAAAAATTAATTTTTTTACGAAAGTCTCTGGAACCCATTGAAACGTACATATATAGAAAGGTTTTGTCAAATGCAACCAGCACATCCAAAGCAAACCCTTTTATAATGTCTAGTTTTCGAGATATTTGCATTCAAAGTTATTTTTTTGAGTTATGAAGGCTTGTATGACTTTGGATGCCTACAGTTCCCCAAATAAGGCTATGACGTCATTTGCGCTTTCAAAAAGCTTAATAAGTTTTTCAAGAGCTATCCATAGCTGAAAACTAGAACATTCTAGGAGGTCTGGTTGCGGAGATATCTTAATTCAAAGTAAATCCATTAAAATCGATTTTTTTGAGTTTTGAAAGTTTGCATGACTTTGGATGTCTACAGTTCCACAAATAAGGCTCGGACGGCCTTCCGGTTTATTAACCGCTTAATCAGTTTTTGGAGAGCTATTCATTGCTGAAAACTAGAGCATTTTTTGGGCTCTGGTTGCAGAGAAATTTTGATTCAAAGTTAATATTTCTTGTTTCAACCCAAAAACTAAAAATCTTAATATGGCCATAACTTCCAAAATAAGTTTCGTAAGAGTTTGCGGTTAGCGTTTTTAAACAGATAACGGTCAGGTCTTTGCATTGCCGTTCAAAACTCAGCTTTTTTTTCCAATCGATTTTTCGAAAAAAAGCATGGACTACCCCCTTATCACTAAAAATTAATTTTTTTACGAAAGTCTCTGGAACCCATTGAAACGTACATATATAGAAAGGTTTTGTCAAATGCAACCAGCACATCCAAAGCAAACCCTTTTATAATGTCTAGTTTTCGAGATATTTGCATTCAAAGTTATTTTTTTGAGTTATGAAGGCTTGTATGACTTTGGATGCCTACAGTTCCCCAAATAAGGCTATGACGTCATTTTCGCTTGCAAAACGCTTAATTAGTTTTTCAAGAGCTATCCATAGCTGAAAACTAGAACATTCTAGGAGGTCTGGTTGCGGAGATATCTTAATTCAAAGTAAATCCATTAAAATCGATTTTTTTGAGTTTTGAAAGTTTGCATGACTTTGGATGTCTACAGTTCCACAAATAAGGCTCGGACGGCCTTAAGGTTTATTAACCGCTTAATCAGTTTTTAGAGAGCTATCCATTGCTGAAAACTAGAGCATTTTTTGGGCTCTGGTTGCAGAGAAATTTTGATTCAAAGTTAATATTTCTTGTTTCAACCCAAAAACTAAAAATCTTAATATGGCCATAACTTCCAAAATAAGTTTCGTAAGAGTTTGCGGTTAGCGTTTTTAAACAGATAACGGTCAGGTCTTTGCATTGCCGTTCAAAACTCAGCTTTTTTTTCCAATCGATTTTTCGAAAAAAAGCATGGACTACCCCCTTATCACTAAAAATTAATTTTTTTACGAAAGTCTCTGGAACCCATTGAAACGTACATATATAGAAAGGTTTTGTCAAATGCAACCAGCACATCCAAAGCAAACCCTTTTATAATGTCTAGTTTTCGAGATATTTGCATTCAAAGTTATTTTTTTGAGTTATGAAGGCTTGTATGACTTTGGATGCCTACAGTTCCCCAAATAAGGCTATGACGTCATTTTCGCTTGCAAAACGCTTAATTAGTTTTTCAAGAGCTATCCATAGCTGAAAACTAGAACATTCTAGGAGGTCTGGTTGCGGAGATATCTTAATTCAAAGTAAATCCATTAAAATCGATTTTTTTGAGTTTTGAAAATTTGCATGACTTTGGATGTCTACAGTTCCACAAATAAGGCTCGGAAGGCCTTGCGGTTTATTAACCGCTTAATCAGTTTTTAGAGAGCTATCCATTGCTGAAAACTAGAGCATTTTTTGGTTGCAGAGAAATTTTGATTCAAAGTTAATATTTCTTGTTTCAACCCAAAAACTAAAAATCTTAATATGGCCATAACTTCCAAAATAAGGCTCGTAAGAGGTTGCGGTTAGCGTTGTTGAACAGATAACGGTCAGGTCTTTGCATTGCCGTTCAAAACTCAACTTTTTTTTTTAAAAAGCTTAATAAGTTTTTCAAGAGCTATCCATAGCTGAAAACTAGAACATACTAGGAGGTCTGGTTGCGGAGATATCTTAATTCAAAGTAAATCCATTAAAATCGATTTTTTTGAGTTTTGAAAGTTTGCATGACTTTGGATGTCTACAGTTCCACAAATAAGGGTCGGACGGCCTTCCGGTTTATTAACCGCTTAATCAGTTTTTAGAGAGCTATCCATTGCTGAAAACTAGAGCATTTTTTGGGCTCTGGTTGCAGAGAAATTTTGATTCAAAGTTAATATTTCTTGTTTCAACCCAAAAACTAAAAATCTTAATATGGCCATAACTTCCAAAATAAGTTTCGTAAGAGGTTGCGGTTAGCGTTGTTGAACAGATAACGGTCAGGTCTTTGCATTGCCGTTCAAAACTCAACTTTTTTTTCCAATCGATTTTTCGAAAAAAAGCATGGACTACCCCCTTATCACTAAAAATTAATTTTTTTACGAAAGTCTCTGGAACCCATTGAAACGTACATATATAGAAAGGTTTTGTCAAATGCAACCAGCACATCCAAAGCAAACCCTTTTATAATGTCTAGTTTTCGAGATATTTGCATTCAAAGTTATTTTTTTGAGTTATGAAGGCTTGTATGACTTTGGATGCCTACAGTTCCCCAAATAAGGCTATAACGTCATTTTCGCTTGCAAAACGCTTTATTAGTTTTTCAAGAGCTATCCATAGCTGAAAACTAGAACATTCTAGGAGGTCTGGTTGCGGAGATATTTTAATTCAAAGTAAATCCATTAAAATCGATTTTTTTGAGTTTTGAAAGTTTGCATGACTTTGGATGTCTACAGTTCCACAAATAAGGCTCGGAAGGCCTTGCGGTTTATTAACCGCTTAATCAGTTTTTAGAGAGCTATCATTTGCTGAAAACTAGAGCATTTTTTGGGCTCTGGTTGCAGAGAAATTTTGATTCAAAGTTAATATTTCTTGTTTCAACCCAAAAACTAAAAATCTTAATATGGCCATAACTTCCAAAATAAGTTTCGTAAGAGGTTGCGGTTAGCGTTGTTGAACAGATAACGGTCAGGTCTTTGCATTGCCGTTCAAAACTCAACTTTTTTTTTCCAATCGATTTTCGAAAAAAAGCATGGACTACCCCCTTATCACTAAAAATTAATTTTTTAACGAAAGTCTCTGGAACCCATTGAAACGTACATATATAGAAAGGTTTTGTCAAATGCAACCAGCACATCCAAAGCAAACCCTTTTATAATGTCTAGTTTTCGAGATATTTGCATTCAAAGTTATTTTTTTGAGTTATGAAGGCTTGTATGACTTTGGATGCCTACAGTTCCGCAAATAAGGCTATGACGTCATTTTCGCTTGCAAAACGCTTAATTAGTTTTTTAAGAGCTATCCATAGCTGAAAACTAGAACATTGTAGGAGGTCTGGTTGCGGAGATATCTTAATTCAAAGTAAATCCATTAAAATCGATTTTTTTGAGTTTTGAAAATTTGCATGACTTTGGATGTCTACAGTTCCACAAATAAGGCTCGGAAGGCCTTGCGGTTTATTAACCGCTTAATCAGTTTTTAGAGAGCTATCCATTGCTGAAAACTAGAGCATTTTTTGGTTGCAGAGAAATTTTGATTCAAAGTTAATATTTCTTGTTTCAACCCAAAAACTAAAAATCTTAATATGGCCATAACTTCCAAAATAAGGCTCGTAAGAGGTTGCGGTTAGCGTTGTTGAACAGATAACGGTCAGGTCTTTGCATTGCCGTTCAAAACTCAACTTTTTTTTTTTCCAATCGATTTTCGAAAAAAAGCATGGACTACCCCCTTATCACTAAAAATTAATTTTTTTACGAAAGTCTCTGGAACCCATTGAAACGTACATATATAGAAAGGTTTTGTCAAATGCAACCAGCACATCCAAAGCAAACCCTTTTATAATGTCTAGTTTTCGAGATATTTGCATTCAAAGTTATTTTTTTGAGTTATGAAGGCTTGTATGACTTTGGATGCCTACAGTTCCCCAAATAAGGCTATGACGTCATTTGCGCTTTCAAAAAGCTTAATAAGTTTTTCAAGAGCTATCCATAGCTGAAAACTAGAACATTCTAGGAGGTCTGGTTGCGGAGATATCTTAATTCAAAGTAAATCCATTAAAATCGATTTTTTTGAGTTTTGAAAGTTTGCATGACTTTGGATGTCTACAGTTCCACAAATAAGGCTCGGACGGCCTTCCGGTTTATTAACCGCTTAATCAGTTTTTGGAGAGCTATTCATTGCTGAAAACTAGAGCATTTTTTGGGCTCTGGTTGCAGAGAAATTTTGATTCAAAGTTAATATTTCTTGTTTCAACCCAAAAACTAAAAATCTTAATATGGCCATAACTTCCAAAATAAGTTTCGTAAGAGGTTGCGGTTAGCGTTGTTGAACAGATAACGGTCAGGTCTTTGCATTGCCGTTCAAAACTCAACTTTTTTTTTCCAATCGATTTTCGAAAAAAAGCATGGACTACCCCCTTATCACTAAAAATTAATTTTTTTACGAAAGTCTCTGGAACCCATTGAAACGTACATATATAGAAAGGTTTTGTCAAATGCAACCAGCACATCCAAAGCAAACCCTTTTATAATGTCTAGTTTTCGAGATATTTGCATTCAAAGTTATTTTTTTGAGTTATGAAGGCTTGTATGAATTTGGATGCCTACACTCACCGAAAAATATCCTTGTGACAAGAGTTATGTTTTTCATACTGTTAACTTCTAATAGAAATAGTTGACTTCTAATATTAATTTATGACTCATAACGATATACTAGTACACTCAAGAACTTTTGACTCTTAAAACATGTTTCGCGAACAAATTGTTTGTATGCATGGAGTTTCACTCTAGTCAACAGAGTAAAAGTTTTGTTCATTAATTGCAAAAGTTATAAACAAAAACGTTAGTAGCTTTTAGTTGGTAATTCGAAAATTGTTTGTCACAAACGTTTTACTGTGTTCAACAAAACGAAAAAGTTTTGTTTACGAGTTACCAAAAATTAATTAACCTTGTAAATTCGTAAACTGTTTGTTACAAACGATATTCGATGTGGGGTCAAACAGACTTGTATATGACCCAGTCTGAAATGTACAGTATCACTTTCAAAGTGATTAAGTTTCGACATTGTTCATACATATCGTGCGATGGCCTGGTGGTAGCATGTTGCATTGCTGCCCGGAAGGTACCAGGTTCAAATCCCAGAAATATCAAGTAAGTGAAATATAAGTTTTTTTTCAAATAAATACAATTGTATACATTTCAGAATAAATGGAAGCGGCTGCAAAACCCATGAGGTGGAAAAAATAACGAAATTAAAAAAAAAAATAATAAATTACAAGTTAAAGAAAAAGATTGTTATTTGTGAAAAACACTATTCGCTTGTGGTTAATAATTAGTTTTTTTGTAGATAATAAATATATTGTTTGTTACAAGAACTTTTCTTTTTGCTGTTCGTAGATTAACTTTTTATAAGCAGGAACTTTTCTCTAATAGTGAAACCTTAAACCGATAGCTGGAAATAGGTAAAACGCTTGGGGCCTTTTTTCTCTTGTGGCTAACAGTTTAATTCTTGTGGGAATGAATTTTTTGGCTCAGTGTATAGTTCCCCAAATAAGGCTATGACGTCATTTGCGCTTGCAAAACGCTTAATAAGTTTTTCAAGAGCTATCCATAGCTGAAAACTAGAACATTCTAGGAGGTCTGGTTGCGGAGATATCTTAATTCAAAGTAAATCCATTAAAATCGATTTTTTTGAGTTTTGAAAGTTTGCATGACTTTGGATGTCTACAGTTCCACAAATAAGGCTCGGACGGCCTTGCGGTTTATTAACCGCTTAATCAGTTTTTAGAGAGCTATCCATTGCTGAAAACAAGAGCATTTTTTGGGCTCTGGTTGCAGAGAAATTTTGATTCAAAGTTAATATTTCTTGTTTCAACCCAAAAACTAAAAATCTTAATATGGCCATAACTTCCAAAATAAGTTTCGTAAGAGTTTGCGGTTAGCGTTGTTGAACAGATAACGGTCAGGTCTTTGCATTGCCGTTCAAAACTCAACTTTTTTTTCCAATCGATTTTTCGAAAAAAAGCATGGACTACCCCCTTATCACTAAAAATTAATTTTTTTACGAAAGTCTCTGGAACCCATTGAAACGTACATATATAGAAAGGTTTTGTCAAATGCAACCAGCACATCCAAAGCAAACCCTTTTATAATGTCTAGTTTTCGAGATATTTGCATTCAAAGTTATTTTTTTGAGTTATGAAGGCTTGTATGACTTTGGATGCCTACAGTTCCCCAAATAAGGCTATGACGTCATTTTCGCTTGCAAAACGCTTAATTAGTTTTTCAAGAGCTATCCATAGCTGAAAACTAGAACATTCTAGGAGGTCTGGTTGCGGAGATATCTTAATTCAAAGTAAATCCATTAAAATCGATTTTTTTGAGTTTTGAAAATTTGCATGACTTTGGATGTCTACAGTTCCACAAATAAGGCTCGGAAGGCCTTGCGGTTTATTAACCGCTTAATCAGTTTTTAGAGAGCTATCCATTGCTGAAAACTAGAGCATTTTTTGGTTGCAGAGAAATTTTGATTCAAAGTTAATATTTCTTGTTTCAACCCAAAAACTAAAAATCTTAATATGGCCATAACTTCCAAAATAAGGCTCGTAAGAGGTTGCGGTTAGCGTTGTTGAACAGATAACGGTCAGGTCTTTGCATTGCCGTTCAAAACTCAACTTTTTTTTTCAAAAAGCTTAATAAGTTTTTCAAGAGCTATCCATAGCTGAAAACTAGAACATTCTAGGAGGTGTGGTTGCGGAGATATCTTAATTCAAAGTAAATCCATTAAAATCGATTTTTTTGAGTTTTGAAAGTTTGCATGACTTTGGATGTCTACAGTTCCACAAATAAGGCTCGGACGGCCTTCCGGTTTATTAACCGCTTAATCAGTTTTTGGAGAGCTATTCATTGCTGAAAACTAGAGCATTTTTTGGGCTCTGGTGCGGTTAGCGTTGTTGAACAGATAACGGTCAGGTCTTTGCATTGCCGTTCAAAACTCAACTTTTTTTTTCCAATCGATTTTCGAAAAAAAGCATGGACTACCCCCTTATCACTAAAAATTAATTTTTTTACGAAAGTCTCTGGAACCCATTGAAACGTACATATATAGAAAGGTTTTGTCAAATGCAACCAGCACATCCAAAGCAAACCCTTTTATAATGTCTAGTTTTCGAGATATTTGCATTCAAAGTTATTTTTTTGAGTTATGAAGGCTTGTATGACTTTGGATGCCTACAGTTCCCCAAATAAGGCTATGACGTCATTTGCGCTTTCAAAAAGCTTAATTAGTTTTTCAAGAGCTATCCATAGCTGAAAACTAGAACATTCTAGGAGGTCTGGTTGCGGAGATATCTTAATTCAAAGTAAATCCATTAAAATCGATTTTTTTGAGTTTTGAAAGTTTGCATGACTTTGGATGTCTACAGTTCCACAAATAAGGCTCGGACGGCCTTGCGGTTTATTAACCGCTTAATCAGTTTTTGGAGAGCTATCCATTGCTGAAAACTAGAGCATTTTTTGGGCTCTGGTTGCAGAGAAATTTTGATTCAAAGTTAAAATTTCTTGTTTCAACCCAAAAACTAAAAATCTTAATATGGCCATAGCTTCCAAAATAAGTTTCGTAAGAGGTTGCGGTTAGCGTTGTTGAACAGATAACGGTCAGGTCTTTGCATTGCCGTTCAAAACTCAACTTTTTTTTTTTCCAATCGATTTTCGAAAAAAAGCATGGACTACCCCCTTATCACTAAAAATTAATTTTTTTACGAAAGTCTCTGGAACCCATTGAAACGTACATATATAGAAAGGTTTTGTCAAATGCAACCAGCACATCCAAAGCAAACCCTTTTATAATGTCTAGTTTTCGAGATATTTGCATTCAAAGTTATTTTTTTGTGTTATGAAGGCTTGTATGACTTTGGATGCCTACAGTTCCCCAAATAAGGCTATGACGTCATTTTCGCTTGCAAAACGCTTAATTAGTTTTTCAAGAGCTATCCATAGCTGAAAACTAGAACATTCTAGGAGGTCTGGTTGCGGAGATATCTTAATTCAAAGTAAATCCATTAAAATCGATTTTTTTGAGTTTTGAAAATTTGCATGACTTTGGATGTCTACAGTTCCACAAATAAGGCTCGGAAGGCCTTGCGGTTTATTAACCGCTTAATCAGTTTTTAGAGAGCTATCCATTGCTGAAAACTAGAGCATTTTTTGGTTGCAGAGAAATTTTGATTCAAAGTTAATATTTCTTGTTTCAACCCAAAAACTAAAAATCTTAATATGGCCATAACTTCCAAAATAAGGCTCGTAAGAGGTTGCGGTTAGCGTTGTTGAACAGATAACGGTCAGGTCTTTGCATTGCCGTTCAAAACTCAACTTTTTTTTTTTCCAATCGATTTTCGAAAAAAAGCATGGACTACCCCCTTATCACTAAAAATTAATTTTTTTACGAAAGTCTCTGGAACCCATTGAAACGTACATATATAGAAAGGTTTTGTCAAATGCAACCAGCACATCCAAAGCAAACCCTTTTATAATGTCTAGTTTTCGAGATATTTGCATTCAAAGTTATTTTTTTGAGTTATGAAGGCTTGTATGACTTTGGATGCCTACAGTTCCCCAAATAAGGCTATGACGTCATTTGCGCTTTCAAAAAGCTTAATAAGTTTTTCAAGAGCTATCCATAGCTGAAAACTAGAACATTCTAGGAGGTCTGGTTGCGGAGATATCTTAATTCAAAGTAAATCCATTAAAATCGATTTTTTTGAGTTTTGAAAGTTTGCATGACTTTGGATGTCTACAGTTCCACAAATAAGGCTCGGACGGCCTTCCGGTTTATTAACCGCTTAATCAGTTTTTGGATAGCTATTCATTGCTGAAAACTAGAGCATTTTTTGGGCTCTGGTTGCAGAGAAATTTTGATTCAAAGTTAATATTTCTTGTTTCAACCCAAAAACTAAAAATCTTAATATGGCCATAACTTCCAAAATAAGTTTCGTAAGAGGTTGCGGTTAGCGTTGTTGAACAGATAACGGTCAGGTCTTTGCATTGCCGTTCAAAACTCAACTTTTTTTTTCCAATCGATTTTCGAAAAAAAGCATGGACTACCCCCTTATCACTAAAAATTAATTTTTTTACGAAAGTCTCTGGAACCCATTGAAACGTACATATATAGAAAGGTTTTGTCAAATGCAACCAGCACATCCAAAGCAAACCCTTTTATAATGTCTAGTTTTCGAGATATTTGCATTCAAAGTTATTTTTTTGAGTTATGAAGGCTTGTATGACTTTGGATGCCTACAGTTCCCCAAATAAGGCTATGACGTCATTTGCGCTTTCAAAAAGCTTAATAAGTTTTTCAAGAGCTATCCATAGCTGAAAACTAGAACATTCTAGGAGGTCTGGTTGCGGAGATATCTTTATTCAAAGTAAATCCATTAAAATCGATTTTTTTGAGTTTTGAAAGTTTGCATGACTTTGGATGTCTACAGTTCCACAAATAAGGCTCGGACGGCCTTCCGGTTTATTAACCGCTTAATCAGTTTTTGGAGAGCTATCCATTGCTGAAAACTAGGGCATTTTTTGGGCTCTGGTTGCAGAGAAATTTTGATTCAAAGTTAAAATTTCTTGTTTCAACCCAAAAACTAAAAATCTTAATATGGCCATAACTTCCAAAATAAGTTTCGTAAGAGGTTGCGGTTAGCGTTGTTGAACAGATAACGGTCAGGTCTTTGCATTGCCGTTCAAAACTCAACTTTTTTTTTTTCCAATCGATTTTCGAAAAAAAGCATGGACTACCCCCTTATCACTAAAAATTAATTTTTTTACGAAAGTCTCTGGAACCCATTGAAACGTACATATATAGAAAGGTTTTGTCAAATGCAACCAGCACATCCAAAGCAAACCCTTTTATAATGTCTAGTTTTCGAGATATTTGCATTCAAAGTTATTTTTTTGAGTTATGAAGGCTTGTATGAATTTGGATGCCTACAGTTCCCCAAATAAGGCTATGACGTCATTTGCGCTTTCAAAAAGCTTAATTAGTTTTTCAAGAGCTATCCATAGCTGAAAACTAGAACATTCTAGGAGGTCTGGTTGCGGAGATATCTTAATTCAAAGTAAATCCATTAAAATCGATTTTTTTGAGTTTTGAAAGTTTGCATGACTTTGGATGTCTACAGTTCCACAAATAAGGCTCGGACGGCCTTCCGGTTTATTAACCGCTTAATCAGTTTTTAGAGAGCTATCCATTGCTGAAAACTAGAGCATTTTTTGGGCTCTGGTTGCAGAGAAATTTTGATTCAAAGTTAATATTTCTTGTTTCAACCCAAAAACTAAAAATCTTAATATGGCCATAACTTCCAAAATAAGTTTCGTAAGAGGTTGCGGTTAGCGTTGTTGAACAGATAACGGTCAGGTCTTTGCATTGCCGTTCAAAACTCAACTTTTTTTTCCAATCGATTTTTCGAAAAAAAGCATGGACTACCCCCTTATCACTAAAAATTAATTTTTTTACGAAAGTCTCTGGAACCCATTGAAACGTACATATATAGAAAGGTTTTGTCAAATGCAACCAGCACATCCAAAGCAAACCCTTTTATAATGTCTAGTTTTCGAGATATTTGCATTCAAAGTTATTTTTTTGAGTTATGAAGGCTTGTATGACTTTGGATGCCTACAGTTCCCCAAATAAGGCTATAACGTCATTTTCGCTTGCAAAACGCTTAATTAGTTTTTCAAGAGCTATCCATAGCTGAAAACTAGAACATTCTAGGAGGTCTGGTTGCGGAGATATTTTAATTCAAAGTAAATCCATTAAAATCGATTTTTTTGAGTTTTGAAAGTTTGCATGACTTTGGATGTCTACAGTTCCACAAATAAGGCTCGGAAGGCCTTGCGGTTTATTAACCGCTTAATCAGTTTTTAGAGAGCTATCAATTGCTGAAAACTAGAGCATTTTTTGGGCTCTGGTTGCAGAGAAATTTTGATTCAAAGTTAATATTTCTTGTTTCAACCCAAAAACTAAAAATCTTAATATGGCCATAACTTCCAAAATAAGTTTCGTAAGAGGTTGCGGTTAGCGTTGTTGAACAGATAACGGTCAGGTCTTTGCATTGCCGTTCAAAACTCAACTTTTTTTTTCCAATCGATTTTCGAAAAAAAGCATGGACTACCCCCTTATCACTAAAAATTAATTTTTTAACGAAAGTCTCTGGAACCCATTGAAACGTACATATATAGAAAGGTTTTGTCAAATGCAACCAGCACATCCAAAGCAAACCCTTTTATAATGTCTAGTTTTCGAGATATTTGCATTCAAAGTTATTTTTTTGAGTTATGAAGGCTTGTATGACTTTGGATGCCTACAGTTCCGCAAATAAGGCTATGACGTCATTTTCGCTTGCAAAACGCTTAATTAGTTTTTTAAGAGCTATCCATAGCTGAAAACTAGAACATTGTAGGAGGTCTGGTTGCGGAGATATCTTAATTCAAAGTAAATCCATTAAAATCGATTTTTTTGAGTTTTGAAAATTTGCATGACTTTGGATGTCTACAGTTCCACAAATAAGGCTCGGAAGGCCTTGCGGTTTATTAACCGCTTAATCAGTTTTTAGAGAGCTATCCATTGCTGAAAACTAGAGCATTTTTTGGTTGCAGAGAAATTTTGATTCAAAGTTAATATTTCTTGTTTCAACCCAAAAACTAAAAATCTTAATATGGCCATAACTTCCAAAATAAGGCTCGTAAGAGGTTGCGGTTAGCGTTGTTGAACAGATAACGGTCAGGTCTTTGCATTGCCGTTCAAAACTCAACTTTTTTTTTTCCAATCGATTTTCGAAAAAAAGCATGGACTACCCCCTTATCACTAAAAATTAATTTTTTTACGAAAGTCTCTGGAACCCATTGAAACGTACATATATAGAAAGGTTTTGTCAAATGCAACCAGCACATCCAAAGCAAACCCTTTTATAATGTCTAGTTTTCGAGATATTTGCATTCAAAGTTATTTTTTTGAGTTATGAAGGCTTGTATGACTTTGGATGCCTACAGTTCCCCAAATAAGGCTATGACGTCATTTGCGCTTTCAAAAAGCTTAATAAGTTTTTCAAGAGCTATCCATAGCTGAAAACTAGAACATTCTAGGAGGTCTGGTTGCGGAGATATCTTAATTCAAAGTAAATCCATTAAAATCGATTTTTTTGAGTTTTGAAAGTTTGCATGACTTTGGATGTCTACAGTTCCACAAATAAGGCTCGGACGGCCTTCCGGTTTATTAACCGCTTAATCAGTTTTTGGAGAGCTATTCATTGCTGAAAACTAGAGCATTTTTTGGGCTCTGGTTGCAGAGAAATTTTGATTCAAAGTTAATATTTCTTGTTTCAACCCAAAAACTAAAAATCTTAATATGGCCATAACTTCCAAAATAAGTTTCGTAAGAGTTTGCGGTTAGCGTTTTTAAACAGATAACGGTCAGGTCTTTGCATTGCCGTTCAAAACTCAGCTTTTTTTTCCAATCGATTTTTCGAAAAAAAGCATGGACTACCCCCTTATCACTAAAAATTAATTTTTTTACGAAAGTCTCTGGAACCCATTGAAACGTACATATATAGAAAGGTTTTGTCAAATGCAACCAGCACATCCAAAGCAAACCCTTTTATAATGTCTAGTTTTCGAGATATTTGCATTCAAAGTTATTTTTTTGAGTTATGAAGGCTTGTATGACTTTGGATGCCTACAGTTCCCCAAATAAGGCTATGACGTCATTTTCGCTTGCAAAACGCTTAATTAGTTTTTCAAGAGCTATCCATAGCTGAAAACTAGAACATTCTAGGAGGTCTGGTTGCGGAGATATCTTAATTCAAAGTAAATCCATTAAAATCGATTTTTTTGAGTTTTGAAAGTTTGCATGACTTTGGATGTCTACAGTTCCACAAATAAGGCTCGGACGGCCTTAAGGTTTATTAACCGCTTAATCAGTTTTTAGAGAGCTATCCATTGCTGAAAACTAGAGCATTTTTTGGGCTCTGGTTGCAGAGAAATTTTGATTCAAAGTTAATATTTCTTGTTTCAACCCAAAAACTAAAAATCTTAATATGGCCATAACTTCCAAAATAAGTTTCGTAAGAGTTTGCGGTTAGCGTTTTTAAACAGATAACGGTCAGGTCTTTGCATTGCCGTTCAAAACTCAACTTTTTTTTCCAATCGATTTTTCGAAAAAAAGCATGGACTACCCCCTTATCACTAAAAATTAATTTTTTTACGAAAGTCTCTGGAACCCATTGAAACGTACATATATAGAAAGGTTTTGTCAAATGCAACCAGCACATCCAAAGCAAACCCTTTTATAATGTCTAGTTTTCGAGATATTTGCATTCAAAGTTATTTTTTTGAGTTATGAAGGCTTGTATGACTTTGGATGCCTACAGTTCCCCAAATAAGGCTATGACGTCATTTTCGCTTGGAAAACGCTTAATTAGTTTTTCAAGAGCTATCCATAGCTGAAAACTAGAACATTCTAGGAGGTCTGGTTGCGGAGATATCTTAATTCAAAGTAAATCCATTAAAATCGATTTTTTTGAGTTTTGAAAATTTGCATGACTTTGGATGTCTACAGTTCCACAAATAAGGCTCGGAAGGCCTTGCGGTTTATTAACCGCTTAATCAGTTTTTAGAGAGCTATCCATTGCTGAAAACTAGAGCATTTTTTGGTTGCAGAGAAATTTTGATTCAAAGTTAATATTTCTTGTTTCAACCCAAAAACTAAAAATCTTAATATGGCCATAACTTCCAAAATAAGGCTCGTAAGAGGTTGCGGTTAGCGTTGTTGAACAGATAACGGTCAGGTCTTTGCATTGCCGTTCAAAACTCAACTTTTTTTTTCAAAAAGCTTAATAAGTTTTTCAAGAGCTATCCATAGCTGAAAACTAGAACATTCTAGGAGGTCTGGTTGCGGAGATATCTTAATTCAAAGTAAATCCATTAAAATCGATTTTTTTGAGTTTTGAAAGTTTGCATGACTTTGGATGTCTACAGTTCCACAAATAAGGCTCGGACGGCCTTCCGGTTTATTAACCGCTTAATCAGTTTTTGGAGAGCTATTCATTGCTGAAAACTAGAGCATTTTTTGGGCTCTGGTTGCAGAGAAATTTTGATTCAAAGTTAATATTTCTTGTTTCAACCCAAAAACTAAAAATCTTAATATGGCCATAACTTCCAAAATAAGTTTCGTAAGAGGTTGCGGTTAGCGTTGTTGAACAGATAACGGTCAGGTCTTTGCATTGCCGTTCAAAACTCAACTTTTTTTTTCCAATCGATTTTCGAAAAAAAGCATGGACTACCCCCTTATCACTAAAAATTAATTTTTTTACGAAAGTCTCTGGAACCCATTGAAACGTACATATATAGAAAGGTTTTGTCAAATGCAACCAGCACATCCAAAGCAAACCCTTTTATAATGTCTAGTTTTCGAGATATTTGCATTCAAAGTTATTTTTTTGAGTTATGAAGGCTTGTATGACTTTGGATGCCTACAGTTCCCCAAATAAGGCTATGACGTCATTTTCGCTTGGAAAACGCTTAATTAGTTTTTCAAGAGCTATCCATAGCTGAAAACTAGAACATTCTAGGAGGTCTGGTTGCGGAGATATCTTAATTCAAAGTAAATCCATTAAAATCGATTTTTTTGAGTTTTGAAAATTTGCATGACTTTGGATGTCTACAGTTCCACAAATAAGGCTCGGAAGGCCTTGCGGTTTATTAACCGCTTAATCAGTTTTTAGAGAGCTATCCATTGCTGAAAACTAGAGCATTTTTTGGTTGCAGAGAAATTTTGATTCAAAGTTAATATTTCTTGTTTCAACCCAAAAACTAAAAATCTTAATATGGCCATAACTTCCAAAATAAGGCTCGTAAGAGGTTGCGGTTAGCGTTGTTGAACAGATAACGGTCAGGTCTTTGCATTGCCGTTCAAAACTCAACTTTTTTTTTCAAAAAGCTTAATAAGTTTTTCAAGAGCTATCCATAGCTGAAAACTAGAACATTCTAGGAGGTCTGGTTGCGGAGATATCTTAATTCAAAGTAAATCCATTAAAATCGATTTTTTTGAGTTTTGAAAGTTTGCATGACTTTGGATGTCTACAGTTCCACAAATAAGGCTCGGACGGCCTTCCGGTTTATTAACCGCTTAATCAGTTTTTGGAGAGCTATTCATTGCTGAAAACTAGAGCATTTTTTGGGCTCTGGTTGCAGAGAAATTTTGATTCAAAGTTAATATTTCTTGTTTCAACCCAAAAACTAAAAATCTTAATATGGCCATAACTTCCAAAATAAGGCTCGTAAGAGGTTGCGGTTAGCGTTGTTGAACAGATAACGGTCAGGTCTTTGCATTGCCGTTCAAAACTCAACTTTTTTTTTTTCCAATCGATTTTCGAAAAAAAGCATGGACTACCCCCTTATCACTAAAAATTAATTTTTTTACGAAAGTCTCTGGAACCCATTGAAACGTACATATATAGAAAGGTTTTGTCAAATGCAACCAGCACATCCAAAGCAAACCCTTTTATAATGTCTAGTTTTCGAGATATTTGCATTCAAAGTTATTTTTTTGAGTTATGAAGGCTTGTATGACTTTGGATGCCTACAGTTCCCCAAATAAGGCTATGACGTCATTTGCGCTTTCAAAAAGCTTAATAAGTTTTTCAAGAGCTATCCATAGCTGAAAACTAGAACATTCTAGGAGGTCTGGTTGCGGAGATATCTTAATTCAAAGTAAATCCATTAAAATCGATTTTTTTGAGTTTTGAAAGTTTGCATGACTTTGGATGTCTACAGTTCCACAAATAAGGCTCGGACGGCCTTCCGGTTTATTAACCGCTTAATCAGTTTTTGGAGAGCTATTCATTGCTGAAAACTAGAGCATTTTTTGGGCTCTGGTTGCAGAGAAATTTTGATTCAAAGTTAATATTTCTTGTTTCAACCCAAAAACTAAAAATCTTAATATGGCCATAACTTCCAAAATAAGTTTCGTAAGAGGTTGCGGTTAGCGTTGTTGAACAGATAACGGTCAGGTCTTTGCATTGCCGTTCAAAACTCAACTTTTTTTTTCCAATCGATTTTCGAAAAAAAGCATGGACTACCCCCTTATCACTAAAAATTAATTTTTTAACGAAAGTCTCTGGAACCCATTGAAACGTACATATATAGAAAGGTTTTGTCAAATGCAACCAGCACATCCAAAGCAAACCCTTTTATAATGTCTAGTTTTCGAGATATTTGCATTCAAAGTTATTTTTTTGAGTTATGAAGGCTTGTATGACTTTGGATGCCTACAGTTCCCCAAATAAGGCTATAACGTCATTTTCGCTTGCAAAACGCTTAATTAGTTTTTCAAGAGCTATCCATAGCTGAAAACTAGAACATTCTAGGAGGTCTGGTTGCGGAGATATTTTAATTCAAAGTAAATCCATTAAAATCGATTTTTTTGAGTTTTGAAAGTTTGCATGACTTTGGATGTCTACAGTTCCACAAATAAGGCTCGGAAGGCCTTGCGGTTTATCAACCGCTTAATCAGTTTTTAGAGAGCTATCAATTGCTGAAAACTAGAGCATTTTTTGGGCTCTGGTTGCAGAGAAATTTTGATTCAAAGTTAATATTTCTTGTTTCAACCCAAAAACTAAAAATCTTAATATGGCCATAACTTCCAAAATAAGTTTCGTAAGAGGTTGCGGTTAGCGTTGTTGAACAGATAACGGTCAGGTCTTTGCATTGCCGTTCAAAACTCAACTTTTTTTTTCCAATCGATTTTCGAAAAAAAGCATGGACTACCCCCTTATCACTAAAAATTAATTTTTTAACGAAAGTCTCTGGAACCCATTGAAACGTACATATATAGAAAGGTTTTGTCAAATGCAACCAGCACATCCAAAGCAAACCCTTTTATAATGTCTAGTTTTCGAGATATTTGCATTCAAAGTTATTTTTTTGAGTTATGAAGGCTTGTATGACTTTGGATGCCTACAGTTCCGCAAATAAGGCTATGACGTCATTTTCGCTTGCAAAACGCTTAATAAGTTTTTTAAGAGCTATCCATAGCTGAAAACTAGAACATTGTAGGAGGTCTGGTTGCGGAGATATCTTAATTCAAAGTAAATCCATTAAAATCGATTTTTTTGAGTTTTGAAAATTTGCATGACTTTGGATGTCTACAGTTCCACAAATAAGGCTCGGAAGGCCTTGCGGTTTATTAACCGCTTAATCAGTTTTTAGAGAGCTATCCATTGCTGAAAACTAGAGCATTTTTTGGTTGCAGAGAAATTTTGATTCAAAGTTAATATTTCTTGTTTCAACCCAAAAACTAAAAATCTTAATATGGCCATAACTTCCAAAATAAGGCTCGTAAGAGGTTGCGGTTAGCGTTGTTGAACAGATAACGGTCAGGTCTTTGCATTGCCGTTCAAAACTCAACTTTTTTTTTTTCCAATCGATTTTCGAAAAAAAGCATGGACTACCCCCTTATCACTAAAAATTAATTTTTTTACGAAAGTCTCTGGAACCCATTGAAACGTACATATATAGAAAGGTTTTGTCAAATGCAACCAGCACATCCAAAGCAAACCCTTTTATAATGTCTAGTTTTCGAGATATTTGCATTCAAAGTTATTTTTTTGAGTTATGAAGGCTTGTATGACTTTGGATGCCTACAGTTCCCCAAATAAGGCTATGACGTCATTTGCGCTTTCAAAAAGCTTAATAAGTTTTTCAAGAGCTATCCATAGCTGAAAACTAGAACATTCTAGGAGGTCTGGTTGCGGAGATATCTTAATTCAAAGTAAATCCATTAAAATCGATTTTTTTGAGTTTTGAAAGTTTGCATGACTTTGGATGTCTACAGTTCCACAAATAAGGCTCGGACGGCCTTCCGGTTTATTAACCGCTTAATCAGTTTTTGGAGAGCTATTCATTGCTGAAAACTAGAGCATTTTTTGGGCTCTGGTTGCAGAGAAATTTTGATTCAAAGTTAATATTTCTTGTTTCAACCCAAAAACTAAAAATCTTAATATGGCCATAACTTCCAAAATAAGTTTCGTAAGAGTTTGCGGTTAGCGTTTTTAAACAGATAACGGTCAGGTCTTTGCATTGCCGTTCAAAACTCAGCTTTTTTTTCCAATCGATTTTTCGAAAAAAAGCATGGACTACCCCCTTATCACTAAAAATTAATTTTTTTACGAAAGTCTCTGGAACCCATTGAAACGTACATATATAGAAAGGTTTTGTCAAATGCAACCAGCACATCCAAAGCAAACCCTTTTATAATGTCTAGTTTTCGAGATATTTGCATTCAAAGTTATTTTTTTGAGTTATGAAGGCTTGTATGACTTTGGATGCCTACAGTTCCCCAAATAAGGCTATGACGTCATTTTCGCTTGCAAAACGCTTAATTAGTTTTTCAAGAGCTATCCATAGCTGAAAACTAGAACATTCTAGGAGGTCTGGTTGCGGAGATATCTTAATTCAAAGTAAATCCATTAAAATCGATTTTTTTGAGTTTTGAAAGTTTGCATGACTTTGGATGTCTACAGTTCCACAAATAAGGCTCGGACGGCCTTAAGGTTTATTAACCGCTTAATCAGTTTTTAGAGAGCTATCCATTGCTGAAAACTAGAGCATTTTTTGGGCTCTGGTTGCAGAGAAATTTTGATTCAAAGTTAATATTTCTTGTTTCAACCCAAAAACTAAAAATCTTAATATGGCCATAACTTCCAAAATAAGTTTCGTAAGAGTTTGCGGTTAGCGTTTTTAAACAGATAACGGTCAGGTCTTTGCATTGCCGTTCAAAACTCAACTTTTTTTTCCAATCGATTTTTCGAAAAAAAGCATGGACTACCCCCTTATCACTAAAAATTAATTTTTTTACGAAAGTCTCTGGAACCCATTGAAACGTACATATATAGAAAGGTTTTGTCAAATGCAACCAGCACATCCAAAGCAAACCCTTTTATAATGTCTAGTTTTCGAGATATTTGCATTCAAAGTTATTTTTTTGAGTTATGAAGGCTTGTATGACTTTGGATGCCTACAGTTCCCCAAATAAGGCTATGACGTCATTTTCGCTTGGAAAACGCTTAATTAGTTTTTCAAGAGCTATCCATAGCTGAAAACTAGAACATTCTAGGAGGTCTGGTTGCGGAGATATCTTAATTCAAAGTAAATCCATTAAAATCGATTTTTTTGAGTTTTGAAAATTTGCATGACTTTGGATGTCTACAGTTCCACAAATAAGGCTCGGAAGGCCTTGCGGTTTATTAACCGCTTAATCAGTTTTTAGAGAGCTATCCATTGCTGAAAACTAGAGCATTTTTTGGTTGCAGAGAAATTTTGATTCAAAGTTAATATTTCTTGTTTCAACCCAAAAACTAAAAATCTTAATATGGCCATAACTTCCAAAATAAGGCTCGTAAGAGGTTGCGGTTAGCGTTGTTGAACAGATAACGGTCAGGTCTTTGCATTGCCGTTCAAAACTCAACTTTTTTTTTTCAAAAAGCTTAATAAGTTTTTCAAGAGCTATCCATAGCTGAAAACTAGAACATTCTAGGAGGTCTGGTTGCGGAGATATCTTAATTCAAAGTAAATCCATTAAAATCGATTTTTTTGAGTTTTGAAAGTTTGCATGACTTTGGATGTCTACAGTTCCACAAATAAGGCTCGGACGGCCTTCCGGTTTATTAACCGCTTAATCAGTTTTTGGAGAGCTATTCATTGCTGAAAACTAGAGCATTTTTTGGGCTCTGGTTGCAGAGAAATTTTGATTCAAAGTTAATATTTCTTGTTTCAACCCAAAAACTAAAAATCTTAATATGGCCATAACTTCCAAAATAAGTTTCGTAAGAGGTTGCGGTTAGCGTTGTTGAACAGATAACGGTCAGGTCTTTGCATTGCCGTTCAAAACTCAACTTTTTTTTTCCAATCGATTTTCGAAAAAAAGCATGGACTACCCCCTTATCACTAAAAATTAATTTTTTTACGAAAGTCTCTGGAACCCATTGAAACGTACATATATAGAAAGGTTTTGTCAAATGCAACCAGCACATCCAAAGCAAACCCTTTTATAATGTCTAGTTTTCGAGATATTTGCATTCAAAGTTATTTTTTTGAGTTATGAAGGCTTGTATGACTTTGGATGCCTACAGTTCCCCAAATAAGGCTATGACGTCATTTGCGCTTTCAAAAAGCTTAATAAGTTTTTCAAGAGCTATCCATAGCTGAAAACTAGAACATTCTAGGAGGTCTGGTTGCGGAGATATCTTAATTCAAAGTAAATCCATTAAAATCGATTTTTTTGAGTTTTGAAAGTTTGCATGACTTTGGATGTCTACAGTTCCACAAATAAGGCTCGGACGGCCTTCCGGTTTATTAACCGCTTAATCAGTTTTTGGAGAGCTATTCATTGCTGAAAACTAGAGCATTTTTTGGGCTCTGGTTGCAGAGAAATTTTGATTCAAAGTTAATATTTCTTGTTTCAACCCAAAAACTAAAAATCTTAATATGGCCATAACTTCCAAAATAAGTTTCGTAAGAGTTTGCGGTTAGCGTTTTTAAACAGATAACGGTCAGGTCTTTGCATTGCCGTTCAAAACTCAGCTTTTTTTTCCAATCGATTTTTCGAAAAAAAGCATGGACTACCCCCTTATCACTAAAAATTAATTTTTTTACGAAAGTCTCTGGAACCCATTGAAACGTACATATATAGAAAGGTTTTGTCAAATGCAACCAGCACATCCAAAGCAAACCCTTTTATAATGTCTAGTTTTCGAGATATTTGCATTCAAAGTTATTTTTTTGAGTTATGAAGGCTTGTATGACTTTGGATGCCTACAGTTCCCCAAATAAGGCTATGACGTCATTTTCGCTTGCAAAACGCTTAATTAGTTTTTCAAGAGCTATCCATAGCTGAAAACTAGAACATTCTAGGAGGTCTGGTTGCGGAGATATCTTAATTCAAAGTAAATCCATTAAAATCGATTTTTTTGAGTTTTGAAAGTTTGCATGACTTTGGATGTCTACAGTTCCACAAATAAGGCTCGGACGGCCTTAAGGTTTATTAACCGCTTAATCAGTTTTTAGAGAGCTATCCATTGCTGAAAACTAGAGCATTTTTTGGGCTCTGGTTGCAGAGAAATTTTGATTCAAAGTTAATATTTCTTGTTTCAACCCAAAAACTAAAAATCTTAATATGGCCATAACTTCCAAAATAAGTTTCGTAAGAGTTTGCGGTTAGCGTTTTTAAACAGATAACGGTCAGGTCTTTGCATTGCCGTTCAAAACTCAACTTTTTTTTCCAATCGATTTTTCGAAAAAAAGCATGGACTACCCCCTTATCACTAAAAATTAATTTTTTTACGAAAGTCTCTGGAACCCATTGAAACGTACATATATAGAAAGGTTTTGTCAAATGCAACCAGCACATCCAAAGCAAACCCTTTTATAATGTCTAGTTTTCGAGATATTTGCATTCAAAGTTATTTTTTTGAGTTATGAAGGCTTGTATGACTTTGGATGCCTACAGTTCCCCAAATAAGGCTATGACGTCATTTTCGCTTGGAAAACGCTTAATTAGTTTTTCAAGAGCTATCCATAGCTGAAAACTAGAACATTCTAGGAGGTCTGGTTGCGGAGATATCTTAATTCAAAGTAAATCCATTAAAATCGATTTTTTTGAGTTTTGAAAATTTGCATGACTTTGGATGTCTACAGTTCCACAAATAAGGCTCGGAAGGCCTTGCGGTTTATTAACCGCTTAATCAGTTTTTAGAGAGCTATCCATTGCTGAAAACTAGAGCATTTTTTGGTTGCAGAGAAATTTTGATTCAAAGTTAATATTTCTTGTTTCAACCCAAAAACTAAAAATCTTAATATGGCCATAACTTCCAAAATAAGGCTCGTAAGAGGTTGCGGTTAGCGTTGTTGAACAGATAACGGTCAGGTCTTTGCATTGCCGTTCAAAACTCAACTTTTTTTTTTTCAAAAAGCTTAATAAGTTTTTCAAGAGCTATCCATAGCTGAAAACTAGAACATTCTAGGAGGTCTGGTTGCGGAGATATCTTAATTCAAAGTAAATCCATTAAAATCGATTTTTTTGAGTTTTGAAAGTTTGCATGACTTTGGATGTCTACAGTTCCACAAATAAGGCTCGGACGGCCTTCCGGTTTATTAACCGCTTAATCAGTTTTTGGAGAGCTATTCATTGCTGAAAACTAGAGCATTTTTTGGGCTCTGGTTGCAGAGAAATTTTGATTCAAAGTTAATATTTCTTGTTTCAACCCAAAAACTAAAAATCTTAATATGGCCATAACTTCCAAAATAAGTTTCGTAAGAGGTTGCGGTTAGCGTTGTTGAACAGATAACGGTCAGGTCTTTGCATTGCCGTTCAAAACTCAACTTTTTTTTTCCAATCGATTTTCGAAAAAAAGCATGGACTACCCCCTTATCACTAAAAATTAATTTTTTTACGAAAGTCTCTGGAACCCATTGAAACGTACATATATAGAAAGGTTTTGTCAAATGCAACCAGCACATCCAAAGCAAACCCTTTTATAATGTCTAGTTTTCGAGATATTTGCATTCAAAGTTATTTTTTTGAGTTATGAAGGCTTGTATGACTTTGGATGCCTACAGTTCCCCAAATAAGGCTATGACGTCATTTGCGCTTTCAAAAAGCTTAATTAGTTTTTCAAGAGCTATCCATAGCTGAAAACTAGAACATTCTAGGAGGTCTGGTTGCGGAGATATCTTAATTCAAAGTAAATCCATTAAAATCGATTTTTTTGAGTTTTGAAAGTTTGCATGACTTTGGATGTCTACAGTTCCACAAATAAGGCTCGGACGGCCTTCCGGTTTATTAACCGCTTAATCAGTTTTTGGAGAGCTATCCATTGCTGAAAACTAGAGCATTTTTTGGGCTCTGGTTGCAGAGAAATTTTGATTCAAAGTTAAAATTTCTTGTTTCAACCCAAAAACTAAAAATCTTAATATGGCCATAGCTTCCAAAATAAGTTTCGTAAGAGGTTGCGGTTAGCGTTGTTGAACAGATAACGGTCAGGTCTTTGCATTGCCGTTCAAAACTCAACTTTTTTTTTTTCCAATCGATTTTCGAAAAAAAGCATGGACTACCCCCTTATCACTAAAAATTAATTTTTTTACGAAAGTCTCTGGAACCCATTGAAACGTACATATATAGAAAGGTTTTGTCAAATGCAACCAGCACATCCAAAGCAAACCCTTTTATAATGTCTAGTTTTCGAGATATTTGCATTCAAAGTTATTTTTTTGAGTTATGAAGGCTTGTATGACTTTGGATGCCTACAGTTCCCCAAATAAGGCTATGACGTCATTTTCGCTTGCAAAACGCTTAATTAGTTTTTCAAGAGCTATCCATAGCTGAAAACTAGAACATTCTAGGAGGTCTGGTTGCGGAGATATCTTAATTCAAAGTAAATCCATTAAAATCGATTTTTTTGAGTTTTGAAAATTTGCATGACTTTGGATGTCTACAGTTCCACAAATAAGGCTCGGAAGGCCTTGCGGTTTATTAACCGCTTAATCAGTTTTTAGAGAGCTATCCATTGCTGAAAACTAGAGCATTTTTTGGTTGCAGAGAAATTTTGATTCAAAGTTAATATTTCTTGTTTCAACCCAAAAACTAAAAATCTTAATATGGCCATAACTTCCAAAATAAGGCTCGTAAGAGGTTGCGGTTAGCGTTGTTGAACAGATAACGGTCAGGTCTTTGCATTGCCGTTCAAAACTCAACTTTTTTTTTTTCCAATCGATTTTCGAAAAAAAGCATGGACTACCCCCTTATCACTAAAAATTAATTTTTTTACGAAAGTCTCTGGAACCCATTGAAACGTACATATATAGAAAGGTTTTGTCAAATGCAACCAGCACATCCAAAGCAAACCCTTTTATAATGTCTAGTTTTCGAGATATTTGCATTCAAAGTTATTTTTTTGAGTTATGAAGGCTTGTATGACTTTGGATGCCTACAGTTCCCCAAATAAGGCTATGACGTCATTTGCGCTTTCAAAAAGCTTAATAAGTTTTTCAAGAGCTATCCATAGCTGAAAACTAGAACATTCTAGGAGGTCTGGTTGCGGAGATATCTTAATTCAAAGTAAATCCATTAAAATCGATTTTTTTGAGTTTTGAAAGTTTGCATGACTTTGGATGTCTACAGTTCCACAAATAAGGCTCGGACGGCCTTCCGGTTTATTAACCGCTTAATCAGTTTTTGGAGAGCTATTCATTGCTGAAAACTAGAGCATTTTTTGGGCTCTGGTTGCAGAGAAATTTTGATTCAAAGTTAATATTTCTTGTTTCAACCCAAAAACTAAAAATCTTAATATGGCCATAACTTCCAAAATAAGTTTCGTAAGAGGTTGCGGTTAGCGTTGTTGAACAGATAACGGTCAGGTCTTTGCATTGCCGTTCAAAACTCAACTTTTTTTTTCCAATCGATTTTCGAAAAAAAGCATGGACTACCCCCTTATCACTAAAAATTAATTTTTTTACGAAAGTCTCTGGAACCCATTGAAACGTACATATATAGAAAGGTTTTGTCAAATGCAACCAGCACATCCAAAGCAAACCCTTTTATAATGTCTAGTTTTCGAGATATTTGCATTCAAAGTTATTTTTTTGAGTTATGAAGGCTTGTATGACTTTGGATGCCTACAGTTCCCCAAATAAGGCTATGACGTCATTTGCGCTTTCAAAAAGCTTAATTAGTTTTTCAAGAGCTATCCATAGCTGAAAACTAGAACATTCTAGGAGGTCTGGTTGCGGAGATATCTTTATTCAAAGTAAATCCATTAAAATCGATTTTTTTGAGTTTTGAAAGTTTGCATGACTTTGGATGTCTACAGTTCCACAAATAAGGCTCGGACGGCCTTCCGGTTTATTAACCGCTTAATCAGTTTTTGGAGAGCTATCCATTGCTGAAAACTAGAGCATTTTTTGGGCTCTGGTTGCAGAGAAATTTTGATTCAAAGTTAAAATTTCTTGTTTCAACCCAAAAACTAAAAATCTTAATATGGCCATAACTTCCAAAATAAGTTTCGTAAGAGGTTGCGGTTAGCGTTGTTGAACAGATAACAGATAACTATTGCGGTTAGCGTTGTTGAACAGATAACGGTCAGGTCTTTGCATTGCCGTTCAAAACTCAACTTTTTTTTCCAATCGATTTTTCGAAAAAAAGCATGGACTACCCCCTTATCACTAAAAATTAATTTTTTTACGAAAGTCTCTGGAACCCATTGAAACGTACATATATAGAAAGGTTTTGTCAAATGCAACCAGCACATCCAAAGCAAACCCTTTTATAATGTCTAGTTTTCGAGATATTTGCATTCAAAGTTATTTTTTTGAGTTATGAAGGCTTGTATGACTTTGGATGCCTACAGTTCCCCAAATAAGGCTATAACGTCATTTTCGCTTGCAAAACGCTTAATTAGTTTTTCAAGAGCTATCCATAGCTGAAAACTAGAACATTCTAGGAGGTCTGGTTGCGGAGATATTTTAATTCAAAGTAAATCCATTAAAATCGATTTTTTTGAGTTTTGAAAGTTTGCATGACTTTGGATGTCTACAGTTCCACAAATAAGGCTCGGAAGGCCTTGCGGTTTATTAACCGCTTAATCAGTTTTTAGAGAGCTATCAATTGCTGAAAACTAGAGCATTTTTTGGGCTCTGGTTGCAGAGAAATTTTGATTCAAAGTTAATATTTCTTGTTTCAACCCAAAAACTAAAAATCTTAATATGGCCATAACTTCCAAAATAAGTTTCGTAAGAGGTTGCGGTTAGCGTTGTTGAACAGATAACGGTCAGGTCTTTGCATTGCCGTTCAAAACTCAACTTTTTTTTTCCAATCGATTTTCGAAAAAAAGCATGGACTACCCCCTTATCACTAAAAATTAATTTTTTAACGAAAGTCTCTGGAACCCATTGAAACGTACATATATAGAAAGGTTTTGTCAAATGCAACCAGCACATCCAAAGCAAACCCTTTTATAATGTCTAGTTTTCGAGATATTTGCATTCAAAGTTATTTTTTTGAGTTATGAAGGCTTGTATGACTTTGGATGCCTACAGTTCCGCAAATAAGGCTATGACGTCATTTTCGCTTGCAAAACGCTTAATTAGTTTTTTAAGAGCTATCCATAGCTGAAAACTAGAACATTGTAGGAGGTCTGGTTGCGGAGATATCTTAATTCAAAGTAAATCCATTAAAATCGATTTTTTTGAGTTTTGAAAATTTGCATGACTTTGGATGTCTACAGTTCCACAAATAAGGCTCGGAAGGCCTTGCGGTTTATTAACCGCTTAATCAGTTTTTAGAGAGCTATCCATTGCTGAAAACTAGAGCATTTTTTGGGCTCTGGTTGCAGAGAAATTTTGATTCAAAGTTAACATTTCTTGTTTCAACCCAAAAACTAAAAATCTTAATATGGCCATAACTTCCAAAATAAGTTTCGTAAGAGGTTGCGGTTAGCGTTGTTGAACAGATAACGGTCAGGTCTTTGCATTGTCGTTCAAAACTCAACTTTTTTTTCCAATCGATTTTCGAAAAAAAGCATGGACTACCCCCTTATCACTAAAAATTAATTTTTTTACGAAAGTCTCTGGAACCCATTGAAACGTACATATATAGAAAGGTTTTGTCAAATGCAACCAGCACATCCAAAGCAAACCCTTTTATAATGTCTAGTTTTCGAGATATTTGCATTCAAAGTTATTTTTTTGAGTTATGAAGGCTTGTATGACTTTGGATGCCTACAGTTCCCCAAATAAGGCTATGACGTCATTTGCGCTTTCAAAAAGCTTAATAAGTTTTTCAAGAGCTATCCATAGCTGAAAACTAGAACATTCTAGGAGGTCTGGTTGCGGAGATATCGTAATTCAAAGTAAATCCATTAAAATCGATTTTTTTGAGTTTTGAAAGTTTGCATGACTTTGGATGTCTACAGTTCCACAAATAAGGCTCGGACGGCCTTCCGGTTTATTAACCGCTTAATCAGTTTGTTTTTGGAGAGCTATTCATTGCTGAAAACTAGAGCATTTTTTGGGCTCTGGTTGCAGAGAAATTTTGATTCAAAGTTAATATTTCTTGTTTCAACCCAAAAAATAAAAATCTTCATATGGCCATAACTTCCAAAATAAGTTTCGTAAGAGGTTGCGGTTAGCGTTGTTGAACAGATAACGGTCAGGTCTTTGCATTGCCGTTCAAAACTCAACTTTTTTTTTTCCAATCGATTTTCGAAAAAAAGCATGGACTACCCCCTTATCACTAAAAATTAATTTTTTTACGAAAGTCTCTGGAACCCATTGAAACGTACATATATAGAAAGGTTTTGTCAAATGCAACCAGCACATCCAAAGCAAACCCTTTTATAATGTCTAGTTTTCGAGATATTTGCATTCAAAGTTATTTTTTTGAGTTATGAAGGCTTGTATGAATTTGGATGCCTACAGTTCCCCAAATAAGGCTATGACGTCATTTGCGCTTTCAAAAAGCTTAATTAGTTTTTCAAGAGCTATCCATAGCTGAAAACTAGAACATTCTAGGAGGTCTGGTTGCGGAGATATCTTAATTCAAAGTAAATCCATTAAAATCGATTTTTTTGAGTTTTGAAAGTTTGCATGACTTTGGATGTCTACAGTTCCACAAATAAGGCTCGGACGGCCTTCCGGTTTATTAACCGCTTAATCAGTTTTTAGAGAGCTATCCATTGCTGAAAACTAGAGCATTTTTTGGGCTCTGGTTGCAGAGAAATTTTGATTCAAAGTTAATATTTCTTGTTTCAACCCAAAAACTAAAAATCTTAATATGGCCATAACTTCCAAAATAAGTTTCGTAAGAGGTTGCGGTTAGCGTTGTTGAACAGATAACGGTCAGGTCTTTGCATTGCCGTTCAAAACTCAACTTTTTTTTCCAATCGATTTTTCGAAAAAAAGCATGGACTACCCCCTTATCACTAAAAATTAATTTTTTTACGAAAGTCTCTGGAACCCATTGAAACGTACATATATAGAAAGGTTTTGTCAAATGCAACCAGCACATCCAAAGCAAACCCTTTTATAATGTCTAGTTTTCGAGATATTTGCATTCAAAGTTATTTTTTTGAGTTATGAAGGCTTGTATGACTTTGGATGCCTACAGTTCCCCAAATAAGGCTATGACGTCATTTGCGCTTTCAAAAAGCTTAATTAGTTTTTCAAGAGCTATCCATAGCTGAAAACTAGAACATTCTAGGAGGTCTGGTTGCGGAGATATCTTAATTCAAAGTAAATCCATTAAAATCGATTTTTTTGAGTTTTGAAAGTTTGCATGACTTTGGATGTCTACAGTTCCACAAATAAGGCTCGGACGGCCTTCCGGTTTATTAACCGCTTAATCAGTTTTTAGAGAGCTATCCATTGCTGAAAACTAGAGCATTTTTTGGGCTCTGGTTGCAGAGAAATTTTGATTCAAAGTTAATATTTCTTGTTTCAACCCAAAAACTAAAAATCTTAATATGGCCATAACTTCCAAAATAAGTTTCGTAAGAGGTTGCGGTTAGCGTTGTTGAACAGATAACGGTCAGGTCTTTGCATTGCCGTTCAAAACTCAACTTTTTTTTCCAATCGATTTTTCGAAAAAAAGCATGGACTACCCCCTTATCACTAAAAATTAATTTTTTTACGAAAGTCTCTGGAACCCATTGAAACGTACATATATAGAAAGGTTTTGTCAAATGCAACCAGCACATCCAAAGCAAACCCTTTTATAATGTCTAGTTTTCGAGATATTTGCATTCAAAGTTATTTTTTTGAGTTATGAAGGCTTGTATGACTTTGGATGCCTACAGTTCCCCAAATAAGGCTATGACGTCATTTTCGCTTGCAAAACGCTTAATTAGTTTTTCAAGAGCTATCCATAGCTGAAAACTAGAACATTCTAGGAGGTCTGGTTGCGGAGATATTTTAATTCAAAGTAAATCCATTAAAATCGATTTTTTTGAGTTTTGAAAGTTTGCATGACTTTGGATGTCTACAGTTCCACAAATAAGGCTCGGAAGGCCTTGCGGTTTATTAACCGCTTAATCAGTTTTTAGAGAGCTATCAATTGCTGAAAACTAGAGCATTTTTTGGGCTCTGGTTGCAGAGAAATTTTGATTCAAAGTTAATATTTCTTGTTTCAACCCAAAAACTAAAAATCTTAATATGGCCATAACTTCCAAAATAAGTTTCGTAAGAGGTTGCGGTTAGCGTTGTTGAACAGATAACGGTCAGGTCTTTGCATTGCCGCTCAAAACTCAACTTTTTTTTTTCCAATCGATTTTCGAAAAAAAGCATGGACTACCCCCTTATCACTAAAAATTAATTTTTTAACGAAAGTCTCTGGAACCCATTGAAACGTACATATATAGAAAGGTTTTGTCAAATGCAACCAGCACATCCAAAGCAAACCCTTTTATAATGTCTAGTTTTCGAGATATTTGCATTCAAAGTTATTTTTTTGAGTTATGAAGGCTTGTATGACTTTGGATGCCTACAGTTCCGCAAATAAGGCTATGACGTCATTTTCGCTTGCAAAACGCTTAATGACTTTTTCAAGAGCTATCCATAGCTGAAAACTAGAACATTGTAGGAGATCTGGTTGCGGAGATATCTTAATTCAAAGTAAATCCATTAAAATCGATTTTTTTGAGTTTTGAAAATTTGCATGACTTTGGATGTCTACAGTTCCACAAATAAGGCTCGGAAGGCCTTGCGGTTTATTAACCGCTTAATCAGTTTTTAGAGAGCTATCCATTGCTGAAAACTAGAGCATTTTTTGGGCTCTGGTTGCAGAGAAATTTTGATTCAAAGTTAATATTTCTTGTTTCAACCCAAAAACTAAAAATCTTAATATGGCCATAACTTCCAAAATAAGGCTCGTAAGAGGTTGCGGTTAGCGTTGTTGAACAGATAACGGTCAGGTCTTTGCATTGCCGTTCAAAACTCAACTTTTTTTTCCAATCGATTTTCGAAAACAAGATTTACGAAAGTCTCTGGAACCCATTGAAACGTACATATATAGAAAGGTTTTGTCAAATGCAACCAGAACATCCAAAGCAAACCCTTTTATAATGTCTAGTTTTCGTGATATTTGCATTCAAAGTTATTTTTTTGTTTTAACGGATGCGTAACGGATGCGTATTGCATGCGTAACGCATGCGTAACGGATGCGTAATGGATGCGTAACGTATGCGTAACGGATGCGTAACGCATGCGTAACGGATGCGTAACGCAAGCGTAACGGATGCGTAAGGCATGCGTAACGGATGCGTAACGTACGCGTAACGGATGCGTAACGGATGCGTTACGAATGCGTAACGCGTGCTTTACGCGACAGTGTCGCCAGTATAAGTAAGTAAGGAGGTGCCACCTATCCATAGATGTATCATACTCGCATGCATAACGGATGCGTAACGCATGCGTAACGGATGCGTAACGCATGCGTAACGGATGCGTAACGGATGCGTAACGCATGCCTATAGCATGCGTTACGCATCCAGGACCTTAGGACCGTTAACGCATGCGTTACGCATGCGCTACGCACGCATTACGCATGCGTTACGCTTGCGTTACGCTTGCGTTACGCTAACGTTACGCTTGCGTTACGCATGCAATACGCGTGCTTTACGCGACAGTGGCGCCAGCATAAGTAAGTAAGTAAAGAGGTGCCACCTATCCATAAATGTATCATACTCTACGAAAACTACAATCCGCATCAAAGGCAAATTTAAGAAAATTTCGCTGATCTGTGTTCACGCCCCCCATAAAAGGAGAGAGGACTCAACCAAAGAAGCATTCTACGATCTCCTGGAGACAACGTACGCATCCGTTACGCATGCGATACGCATCCGTTACGCATCTTACGCGTGCGTTACACATCAGTTACGCATGCGTTACGCATCCACTACGCATGCGTTACTCATCCGTTACGCATGCGTTACGCATCTGTTACGCGTGCGTTACGCATCCGTTACGCATCCGTTACGCATCCGTTACGCATCCATTACGCATGCGTTACGCACGCGTAATGGATGCGTAACGCACTTGTAACGGATGCGTAACGCACGCGTAACGGATGCGTAACGGATGCGTAACGGATGCGTAACGCATGCGTAACGGATGCGTAACGCATGCGTAACGGATGCGTAACGGATGCGTTACGCATGCGTAACGCGTGCTTTACGCGACAGTGTCGCCAGTATAAGTAAGTAAGGAGGTGCCACCTATCCATAGATGTATCATACTCGCATGCATAACGGATGCGTAACGCATGCGTTACGCATCCAGGATCTTAGGACCGTTAACGCATGCGTTACGCATGCGCTACGCACGCATTACGCATGCGTTACGCTTGCGTTACGCTCGCGTTACGCTCGCATTACGCATGCGTTACGCGTGCTTTACGCGACAGTGGCGCCAGCATAAGTAAGTAAGTAAAGAGGTGCCACCTATCCATAAATGTATCATACTCTACGAAAACTACAATCCGCATCAAAGGCAAATTTAAGAAAATTTCGCTGATCTGTGTTCACGCCCCCCATAAAAGGAGAGAGGACTCAACCAAAGAAGCATTCTACGATCTCCTGGAGACAACGTATGATATGTGCCCGAAGTACGACGTAACGTTACGCTTGCGTTACGCTTGCGTTACGCTCGCGTTACGCTTGCGTTACGCATGCAATACGCGTGCTTTACGCGACAGTGGCGCCAGCATAAGTAAGTAAGTAAAGAGGTGCCACCTATCCATAAATGTATCATACTCTACGAAAACTACAATCCGCATCAAAGGCAAATTTAAGAAAATTTCGCTGATCTGTGTTCACGCCCCCCATAAAAGGAGAGAGGACTCAACCAAAGAAGCATTCTACGATCTCCTGGAGACAACGTACGCATCCGTTACGCATGCGATACGCATCCGTTACGCATCTTACGCGTGCGTTACACATCAGTTACGCATGCGTTACGCATCCACTACGCATGCGTTACTCATCCGTTACGCATGCGTTACGCATCTGTTACGCATCCGTTACGCATCCGTTACGCATCCGTTACGCATCCATTACGCATGCGTTACGCACGCGTAATGGATGCGTAACGCACTTGTAACGGATGTGTAACGCATTCGTACCGGATGCGTAACGGATGCGTAACGCACGCGTAACGGATGCGTAACGGATGCGTAACGGATGCGTAACGGATGCGTAACGCATGCGTAACGGATGCGTAACGCATGCGTAACGGATGCGTAACGGATGCGTTACGCATGCGTAACGCGTGCTTTACGCGACAGTGTCGCCAGTATAAGTAAGTAAGGAGGTGCCACCTATCCATAGATGTATCATACTCGCATGCATAACGGATGCGTAACGCATGCGTTACGCATCCAGGATCTTAGGACCGTTAACGCATGCGTTACGCATGCGCTACGCACGCATTACGCATGCGTTACGCTTGCGTTACGCTCGCGTTACGCTCGCATTACGCATGCGTTACGCGTGCTTTACGCGACAGTGGCGCCAGCATAAGTAAGTAAGTAAAGAGGTGCCACCTATCCATAAATGTATCATACTCTACGAAAACTACAATCCGCATCAAAGGCAAATTTAAGAAAATTTCGCTGATCTGTGTTCACGCCCCCCATAAAAGGAGAGAGGACTCAACCAAAGAAGCATTCTACGATCTCCTGGAGACAACGTATGATATGTGCCCGAAGTACGACGTGAAGATCATTCTTAGTGACATCAACGCAGGATTCGGAAAGGAGGGCAGCTTTGGTTCGATAGACGGAGGACACAGCCTACACGACGAAATTTCCGGCAACGGACACAGGCTGGCAGATTTTGCGACGGGGCGAAATGTCATCATCTCAAGCACCTACTTCCCACACCTCAATATACACAAGGGGACGTGGCGGTTGCATGATCAACTAACCGTCAACCAAATCGACCACGTTGCGATAGACGCGAGACATGCTTCCAGTATCTTGGACGTCCGAAGGTTTCGAGGGGCCAACGTTGACTCGGATCACTACCTGGTGGTAGCTAGACTACGTATGCGGATATCCATGACGCGACAACGCAGAGCAGATGCTGTGAAAAGATTCGATGTCGAGAAGCTTAAATCGCAAGAGACCGCCAGAGCTTTTGCAGACCACGTAACTCTTAATCTCTCAGGAGGTCCGCCACCAGCATTAAGTGCAGAGGACCAGTGGGAACACTGTCAACAAGCCATTAGAAGAGCCGCCTCTGATGTGCTGGGTTTCACTAGGCGAATACAACGAAACCCCTGGTTCGATGAAGAGTGCCTGCTAGTGCATGCAGCTAAGGACGAGGCCTACCAGGCAATGCTGCAGACTCGAACTGCTGAGAGAGTGGCCCGGGAGCTCTACGGGCTGAAACGAAAAGAGGAACGCCGACTTCTCAGGAGGAAAAAGAGAGAGCACGAGAAGCGGGCGGTAGAGTCTATTGAGAGTTGTAGCGGTAGGGGAGATGTTCGAAAATTTTATCAGAGGGTGAAGCGATCCACCCAAGGATTCAAGGCTAGAACGGAAGCCTGCCGAGATGAGAGACTGCTTAATGGTGAAGACAGCCAAGATGCCGCTAATAGGCAGAACGCTCCATTCAACTTGGACGATGATGGCCAAGAGTTCCGTCCACCCGACCTAACCGAAGTGCGGCTGGCGATATCCAAACTTAAGTCGTACAAGGCTGCTGGTGCGGAGGGCTTACAAGCCGACCTATTTAAATCAGCGGGAGATGAATTGGCTAGGAGCATACACCAGCTCATCTGCAAAATTTGTTCGGAGGAACCTTGTCGGCCATCCTGTGTGACCGCTTAAAACCTTTTGTCAACGATCTGATCGGCCCCTATCAGTGCGGTTTTAGGCCAGGCAAGTCAACCGTCGATCAAATGTTCACACTCCGACAGATTTTAGAAAAATCCCGGAAATTCCAGATCGATACACACCACCTTTTTATCGATTTTAAAGTCGCGTATGATAGCGTGAAAAGGGACGAATTATACACAGCCATGTCGAGTCTCGGCATCCCTGCCAAACTCGTCCGCCTGTGCAAGATGACGATGGAGAAATCTCGCTGCTCCGTCAAAATGGGTAAGAACACCACCGATTCCTTTGATGTTGAGAAAGGATTGAGGCAAGGCGACGCGTTATCATGCAACCTATTCAACATCGTTCTTGAAGCCATTGTACGCAACGCACATGTCAACACCAGCGGTACAATCTATCAAAAGTCCGTTCAAATGCTTGCATATGCGAATGACATAGACATTGTCGGCAGAACGAAGCGAGCTGTGGAAGGGGCATTTGCGAGCATTGAATTGGAGGCGGCTAGAATGGGATTGGCGGTTAATGAGGACAAGGCGAAGTATATGCTGTCATCGAGAGAGGAATCTCAACATCGTCGACTCGGGCAAAATATCACGATGGACAGATATAACTTCGAAGTTGTCAAGGACTTTGTCTACCTGGGCTCCACTATTACATCGCAGAATGACATCAGTGCAGAGATCAAGCGAAGAATTACTCTTGCCAACCACTGTTTCTTCGGTCTAAGAAGGCATTCAAGTAGTAAGGCCCTCTCTCAGAGAACCAAGGAGACTTTATACAAAACCCTAATCATCCCGGTCCTGCTTTATGGGTCAGAAGCATTGACACTGAAAGATTCGGATAAAAATCAGCTAGGGTGCTTTGAGAGGAAGATTCTTCGTGTGATTTTCGGTCCAGTGTGTATCGAAGGAGTATGGAGGAGAAGATTCAACGACGAGCTATACGGGCTATACAGCGACTTCGACCTGGTCAAAAAGCTGAAAATACAGCGGCTGAGATGGCTGGGGCACGTGGAGCGTATGGACAGAAACGCACCTGCCCGACGAGTCTTCGAATCCAACCCCGATGGTGTACGCAGCAGAGGAAGAACCCGTAACAGGTGGCGCAATCAAGTGAATGACGACATCAAAGCACTCGGTGTGCGCAACTGGAAGTGGCTAGCTAGGGATAGAGCTGGCTGGAGGGGCTTGTTAGTTGAGGCCGAAGCCCATCCTGGGCTGTGAGCGCCATCAAAAGTAAAAGTAAGTAAGTTTGCACACACATCCAGAATCGAGTTATTAGCGTGTGAAGTTTTGGAAAATTTATCACTTCACAGCTTCACTGATCGCGAATTGACCCCCAGAGCGAAAACCTGCTTGGAAAGTGCTTAGCAATTTATTCTCTTCTACCCACCTCATAAGCCTGCAATAAAGTATTTGGGTAAATATTTTTCTCAAACAAGGAAGAATCGAAATGCTGGTGAGCTTGGATCTCATTTTTTAAATTCAGTTGTTGTAATAGGATCAAGGTCTGAAACAGAAATTGAAAGTAGAGCGTATTGAAAAACTTTTGGGTTTGTTGAAGCGTTAAGAAGTTCCATGAAATGGTTTGCTTGTATCTCCACATTTATTGTAGTTGCTAAGCTGCGTATACGCTTCGGAATTTTGGATATTTTCGACTCCATAGAAAAAAAAGAAAGGTGCCTCTTACTCTACTGAGAGCGCAACGATAACTCAACTTTTTCGTATAGTTTCAGATATAAAGAAAAGAAATGAAATTATAAGTCCACTCGGCGTTAACTCTGAGATTTTTTAAAAAGTCGCAAAAAGGGTCGCATTTACAAAAAAAGGTCGCAAAATTCAAATTATTTGAAAAGTCTCATTTTGGAGCAGAAAGTCGCAATTGAATAAAAAAAAAAGTCGCATACCTATATTAGGTTTTATTTTACCATATAAAAACTGGACTTAAGATATTATTTGAACTTTTTTAATTTGAACAATTTCTATAATTAATAACAATAACAACAAAATCAGACTTCATTTTACATTAATATGTAGGTAGTAGGTTTAACGTTTATATAAATATAAATAGTCTTAAAAATTGGTTGTGGTACCATTTGCTCAAAAAGTATCCAAGCCATTTCGATAAATTGTATATGGTGGGAAAGTTATAAGTGCGGAGATTTGCAGAATATATTTGAGACACGCATTAACACACTGTGGGTCATTTTTGTTTATGCACTGCCGATCAATGGGCATATTAAAAAAATTAAAAAAAAAATTGTTTGTGATTTAATTTTCATACTAAGTTTTGAATCTAGAGTTTGTGAAGGTTATATCTTAAAAGATAAATCACAATAATTGTTTCATTGTTTCGAAATGGTTTCTCTATACTTTTTAATCAAATTATTTTCAGGAGCCCATTCGCTTATATCACAGTCACATTCAATGTTTTGTTTTGGAAGCCAGCCTATTTTCAGAAGTTTCTCTTTGCAAGGGGTTTGTTGATTTACAAAAAGTCAAAGGAACAAAAAAAAGACGCATATTTAAAAAGGTCGCAATTTTAAAAAGGTCGTCGCATGCGTCGCACAGCGATGAAAAGGTCGCAAAAATGCGACTAAAGTCGCATAAAGGTAACGCTGCGCACTCTCATATAAAAAAATAATCCAGAGAGCACTGTTTTTTGCATTTATTTCATCAATTTGAGTCTTCGTTGACTGGTCTATATGTCCATTTTATCGTTAAGATTATTATTTGAAAATCTAAGCAATTTCCATTGCATTATACATCTTCAGGATCGCCCTCAACCAAGTATGGAAAACTTTTAATCAAAGTTGAAATTGGAACTTCGGAATACAAGATACTTTTAGGAGTAATTATAGACAAAGGAAAATGTGCATTTTGTCTACCTATTGCCCATGAATAAGATATATATCGTTGGAAAGCTTAGCCCTAGTACATCATTTTTGTGTATGGACACGAAGCTGTAAGACATGGGGTTTACGCAGTATATGGCAATAAACATTGCAATTAGAGCCAAAATTAATTGCAATAGTGTTCCATTGAAATGAAAGTATTGGTCACTTTTGATGAACTGGATAGACCCCAAAATAAATGAACTTTTATACCAATGGAAAATAATAGCAAATAATATCATGGTTGGCCAATAATTCGCTTAACAGTATGAAAATTCTACTTTTTTTTATTCAATTTAGCGAATTTATTGAATGGCAATAATTGTGCCTCTAGTGCCCACAATTGACATATACAACGTTGGAGAGCTTACTTCAAGAGCATCATTTCTTTTCTTAATATGGACCCAGAACTGTAAACTATGGGGCTTAGGCAGTATATTAAAAAATATAAATCAATTCGTCTTTGTTTATTCGACTTTGCAAAGTGTTTTTTCTTATATTTTTCGTCGCTTATTTTAGCCAAATCCCCTTGTTTAGGACAAAAAAAGAACTCGTACGTTGGTACACTCCATAGTACCTAATCATTTTCATAGGTCACGTTTCTGGGCACTAGGTAGACCAGGTCCCATATATTTTTGTCCATTCTCCTTTCTCGTATCATTGTTATTGAGATCAAATCTTAGTAGCAGTTGATTTAAAAGTTCTAAATAAAAATGGGTAGGTTCAGAGAACTTATGGGACTTGCAAGTAAGGCAAATTTCTAGACTGTGAATGGTCAGCTGTCGAAAAATTGTTTCAAATGAAGGGAACTTTCGACAGCTGGCCTATCACAGTCTATAATTTTGCCTTACTTGCAATTCCCCTAAGTTCTCTGAACTTACCCAATGTAAGGCGTTTGTTTTAATATCATTTTTATTATAACTTGTGACGTTCTATTTTTTAAGAAATTCCTTAGTTTTGTTTCCAATGGAAAACATCTTCAATGGGCAAATAATAATAAAATGGTTATAACTTATGGCCATATTTTAGGTCAAACCTTGCACTTCATTCTCACGGGATGAGCTTGGTACACTAATAGTCCACATCCTAAGTTTACTTTAAAGAAGTGTTTCCACGGTTGCAACACTGGCAGACCGGAGGTATAAGAGTTGCCTTCTGAGCATGTTTTAATACGAAATTTCACATAAATTTGCCTATAAATCGGGAACCAGACATCGATTGATGTCGTGGAATAACTCGTTGGATTTAGAATACTTGAAGCCATAGGAATATGTTAATTTTTTGACACCTCCCTCACCCTTGTACGCTGGGGGAGCAAAATACTCTCGGTGGAAAAGGGTTTTTATTTGTGAGAAAATAATGGTAATAAAATAAATAATCAAACAATTTTAAGATGAGTGTCGACGTAGAATTTCATACTCTACAGCATATCCGAAGTCCATTTTTATCCATGTATTAGCTTTTTCTATACTCTCTTTTAAAATGGGGGGAGGGGAAGGTGCAAATATATCAAACAACTATATATATGTCTTGGTATAATCTTAGCATGTGGCACATGACCTTAAGGTAATTTTTAATTCAATTGGGGTTTTTGTGTGATAACACACTCGCAGTTAGGCTGCATAGCTTTCGCTCCGTCATTTATATTATTTATGAATGTTTGAATGTTCAACAACCACTTAAGTGGGCTACCACCATTGTATTTGACTGGAATTATTGCAATTTCATGGCTGCCACACCAATCATCAGATTCCTTATTAGTGGTGCTTAGTCTTTATGTTCAATTTTAATTTATAAATTATTAGTGCCGTCAATTGGAATCGAACCTAGACCAGCTACCTCTGAAGCCTATGCACTACGCACTGCGCCACCGAGGTCACCTGATCATGCACATCCAATGTGCGAGTGTGTTATCACACGAAAACCCCAATTGAATGAAATCAATTCTTGACCAGTGTCACTTCACAAAATAATTAAGTATTCCTTAATTTGGTCAAAGAACACGATTAGGAAAAACCCGTTTAAAAATTGCATAAACCATTGGAAAATAGATACTATGAACTTTGGGCTCAATCAAATCAAATCAAATCAAGATCAAACATTTATCAGCTTAAAAGAATAATTGAAACGATATTAATATGATCAATGATTGATGTTGTCTTATCAAACAATGGGTTTACTCCAAAAGACTCTTCGAATTTTTGATTTTTTTTTTACGTGAAGGTATATATACCGAAAAAATGGATTTAAGAAGCCATCAGTTTCATTAAAGCAGTTGGTTGAATAAACAATGAAAGGCTCTATTTTTGTTCTACTTTTAGCGGTTGCCTTAACCTCGGCATACAAATTGAGAGAAAACGCAAAAGGACCCAGTGCCCGCATCACCAATGGTCTGGACGCCAAAGTAGGACAATTCAACTACCAAGTTGGACTAGAAATGAGGATGAGCCTTTTTACTGGTCAATGGTGTGGAGGATCTTTGATCTCCCCCGAATGGATTGTAACCGCTGCTCACTGTACTGAAGGGTAAGTCTTATTTCCTTATCTTTATCCACGAAGAAACAAATTATAAACTTTTTCTATAGGGCTAGATCTATTACTGCCTATTTGGGAAGCACCCGTCAGCGATCGGGTATTAAAGCTAAGGTCTTAAAAAAAATCATCCACAGCGGATGGAATGAAACAACAGTTGAAAACGACATATCTCTTCTGCGTATTAGACCCGTTACCCTTGGAAAAGATATCAACATCGTCAAATTGCCTGCTTTATCCAATTCTATGCCCAAATATTTTAACGAAAAAGTTATTGCTTCTGGTTGGGGCTTGATAAATGATGGTAACATTAAAATCCCTAAAAATATAGATTGGTTTAAACATCTTACCTTTATTAAATTTACAGAGGGAGATTCTATCGAGAAACTGCAATACGCCCCTATGAAAATCGTATCTAACTTCAAGTGCATGTTGTATTTTGGAGCAGATATCGCATCATCAATTATTTGCGCTCAAGGTCCAATGGGAACATCAACATGCTCAGGAGATTCTGGTGGTCCACTTGTTACTGAATCAACTAAAACACTTGTTGGTCTAACATCGTTTGGTTCTACGGAAGGTTGCACTCTAGGACTCCCAGAGGCTTTCACTCGTATCACCAGCTACAGATCGTGGATCTTGGAACACACTGGAGTTTAGAGATTTGATGGAATTTATGTGTGACTTTCGTCACCATGAGACAACAAGAAAATGTATATCTACATTTTATATTTATTGATCTTTCCTTGAAATGTCAGTAAACTTTAAAAATGTAGTACACTAAATAAAGAACCAAATCCATTGCATACTTAGTAAATGTTATCGTGCAATCTTTCCTTTGCCTGCAACCATTATGATTGGATTACGATAATTTCCCAAACATTTTACCGATCCCAAACATTCCCAATCCCAACATCTTATAGCTTATAGATTTTAGGAGCCGTGGTACCAGTGTTGCCGCTATGCGACTTTAGTCGCATTTTGACTCTTTTTTTCCCCGTAGGACCATGATACGAACTTTTGATATTGTGTCTATTTGTACCCCTTTTTTGAAATCTTGCGACTTTTTTGACCCCATCTCTAAGAAAGTTCACTTTTTGGTTGATAAAATCTTTCCAACCTTCCATTAACAGACACACAGAATTTCTATCTGTAAAACAGAGTCAAGTTAAAATGTATTTTCATCGTGTTCGCTCAGTTAAAGGGATATTAATGAAAGAAAGTTTGCAGTATTGAGGTACTTAGATCCTCAAGTAATAAAACTCGGTGAAGTCTTTAATAATAACGATCTATCAGGGTTGCCGCAAAGATATTTGGAAAGGTCACACAAAAAGGGGTCACTAGAAAAAAAAGTCGCATTTGGAAAATGATTTAATATATAACCAAATTAAATGAAATCCATATAAAGCCTAGTACTCAACTCTTTGTGGAATGAAAAATAAACAGCGTTTAAAATTCACCTGAATAATCAATATGAAACCACAATAAATTAATTCTTCACGTGAATTTTAAGTCCTCAGTTTGCCAATTTTTAATACTCACTTTGAATGAAAGAAATAATTTGATTTATCTGATAGCTTGACAGAATCTTGAAATGCTTGAGAAGACTATTTGAAATCCATAGTTTGGTGTTTGGCTTGTGAGTAACATTTTATATTTAAAAATAAATGATCGTAGGATCCAAAATAATTATTTAGACTTTTTTTAATTTTTTTAATGAAAATTATGAAATGAAATTAATTTTGAACCGGTTCATATTTTGTTCTCAATTTTGGGTACTTAGCTCTCGTTATGAATTTCCTCTCTGTAAAATAAGTGCCATTTTTATATAAAAATTTCATCTTTAATTCAACTAAGTTCTAGGGTTGGATTACGAAAAATAACATATTTTGAGTTTTTTGATACATAGTTTGTTTTTATTAAAAAATGTTTTTCTATAAATTGACTGAACACTGATATCTTTTTTAGCTTATGCATGGCGTGAGAATTGTTTTGTTCCATTCGCCACTTTTGTCGTTTTTGAGTTAGGAATGGATTCTATGGTAATTTTGTATGCTCTTTCTAAATCACTGATCCGATTCGCGCTATGTCTTTCCAATCCTGAGATATCGAACATCGATTTTGTTCCATATCCACCAAAATCAACAGTTTTTAGAATTGTATTGTGCCATAAACCATTTTTTGGCGTTTGGGACAACTTTTCCATACAATTTTTCGCAGTTTTTTTTGTGAGAATTGTTTTGTTCCACGTGCATATCACGGCGACGACAAGAGATAGAGAAAATACTAAGAAAGTTAAGAATTGGTTTGTCCTACGTGCACTTTTGTTAAAGAAATGCTATGTATGTGGGACAATTATCGCAAACAAAATTTAAGTATTGGCTTGTGCCACCTCCATTACAGTTGTGTAGATATTCGGAGACGATTGTATGAAATCAGCTAGTTGTGACTTGAAGTTGACTGCCAAGGTGAAAGGACGTTCGATCGCGGATGTTTTTGAGTTTTTTTTTTTTTTTGTAGAGGACACTATTTCATCTAAACCTCGTTCTGTGGCCAGCGGTGTCCTTAAGTAAGTACCTGCTTATTTTTCCAATTTATTAAAATAAATGCAGGGTATCAAATATATATGTATTTTTTCAAAAGGATCTTAGTTCTTCCTCTTCGTCGTCGGGATATTTTTTAAATAAAAAAATTTTATGTATATCATCGAAATTGTATTTCGTTATTTTTTCATCAAATAATTTGTTGTACAGTTTTAAATCTTCTTATAAAAATTTTGTTTTCAATATCTGCTCAAAACTACCATACTCAACGAACATTTCCTTGGAAATCATTAGAAAGTTAATGTTCACATTAGAGTTACTGAAGATTCAATGTTGTGTTAACTTGTTGTTGTTGCTTTTGTGTGTAAAAATTAGGCCTAATGTGAAACATATCTTAATGTACACATTAGGAACTCACCAAAACACGCCTATTGTTGTTCGAAGAACGTCTAGTACTAACAGCAGTGCTTTCGAATGAAGTAGGTATGACTTTTTGCTTAAAGATCATGTGATTGTCAATATTAAGGCACATACCAGGTTCATATAGGTTTCAGAGCAGGAGGGTCTTGATTGTTGAGATTGATCAATACAAGTTGAAGAAGCATTTTGATTATATTCTATTAAAGAAAAGACCAAATATTGCTTAAAGATCATGTCATTGTCCATACTAATGCACAGCACATACCAGGTTCATTAGAGGATAATGGAATGTAGCTTTAATCGACCGTTAAATTTTCTTGAGACAGTTCCCGATCATTGGCTTTTAAAAGGTGTGATCTTGCAAGCTCAACGAGTTGCCTTCCCCGGGAATGCATTTTTATTTTTCGAAAAATGTTGTACTGTTTTGTGGAAAAAATGACTTATTAAATTAAAATAAATTCAAGGAATTTGTGAAATATGCAGTAATATTTGCGTCATATCGTGACATAGTCCAACAAATATATTTCTAAACGAGGGACAGTTTTCTTTCAATAACGTCAGAAGACAGAATAAAACGAATAAAAATTTGTTTTTTTCAATTGAAGACAGTGTTATTTTTGTATATATTACGTTTGTTAATCTACTATACTTTTGGTTCTATAACGTCCTAACACAAAATAAAACGTTCTAAACTCTAAAAAAAATAGTACAAACACATAGCTTACCTTTCATAGAATAGTCTTTTCACTTTTCAAATATTTTTGGAGCAGTTTTCACTTCAAAGGTCACTGAGTAAAGGAAAATAAAACAGTATTTCCACAAAAATAAAAGTGACAGTCTTTTTAACGACACAAGTGCCCTATAGCCGTCAGTTTTTCAGGAAACGACATTTATACATAATAAAGTTTATAGAAAAAATTGGTTTGAACTGTAAGGTTCAAAATTGCTGTTTTTTTGAGTAATGACGTTGTTCTTTTTAATGAGCGATGTATCTTTTCAGTTTTAGTCTCTTTAGAATCAGCGTTGAAAAGCACCCTAAGAACATGTGCCACGTGATTAATTGTATTATAACTAATTTTTCAGCTTGATAAACTCCTGACTCCCCCTCCTCACCACCTCTTTAAATGCGTCTATACAAAAAGCCAATGCGGGAATTTTGGGGGACTTTGGATATGTTGTTGAGGATACAATTCTGCGTCGATACCAGCAGCAACATTTCATGAATTAATTTGTTCCCGGTCAGATCCAACCTTTCTTATTATTCTTGCGTATTACGAAACGAACGGCAAGTAAACGATACTGACGTAAACGGTAGGCAGAGAGCGATTATGTAATACGAGAATGGTGTTATAAAGATGTTGACAATCTAAAACGAAAAAAAAATTATTTTTTTTGGAGCACAACCAACTTCGCGCCTATTTATGACTGTCAAAATTTGAAATATTTCATCAAAAAAATGTCATTATAATGTAAAAATGTTGTTCCATTTCCATTGTGATTTTTTTTTAAGGTGAATCCGAAAAGGAAGAAACCTTAACCTTTTTCGTGGGTTGGGGTCGAAATACTGTATGTGGCAAAATACTGTATTCAAAATACTGTATGTCAAAATACTGTGCGTCAAAATTCTGTATGTGCAAAATGCTGTATTAGCAATATACTGTATGTCAAAATTCTGTACAACAAAATTCTGGTTGGTCAAAATACTGTATTTCAAAATTCTGTAAAAATGCTGTAAAAGAAATATCGTTTTGATAATGTAAAAAAAGTGCGTGCGCACTTTTATTTACAGATTATTTATAAGAGGTTTTATAATGACGTCATAACTTTCTTATCGCCACCTAAGATAATGAAAGATCAAAATTGATAAAGAAGCACGCTTCAATTGTTGATTAATATAGGTATCTAGTTAGGAGCTAAGGGAAAAGGAGAGAGAAAACAAAATTCTACACTTCTTATTTTTCGTTCCTTAATTTTCCCTTTAAAATTATTTCTTGAGTTTTCTCATCTTTTTTGGTAATTGTCAATTTGTATATCAATTTGTTATATGTAGTAGGTAATTTTTTGTTTACTCGTTCTTACTTTCTCTATTTAATTTCTCATCCTCTTTTTTGTTTGTGAAAACACAATTTGATTTCAAAAATGATTTATAATGAACATGTCATACATTTGTTGATATGTATATTATTTTAGGCGCTCAAATAAGAACAAACTATTATAGACGGAGAGCTGGCTACAGAAAAAAGTGCGTCATCGGTACACGATTGATTTTTACTGGAGAGAATGATTTAGTGTAGCTGAGCACAAATATGCACGTCTGCCAGCGCGATTCAGAGGCTTAATGGGGTGGGCGGGGGGTTCAAAGTTGTCAAATTTTGGTGACAAAAAAAAATTATAAGGTACATGGATTCTGATAACGTAAATGTGTTGTGTCCATCGTCAATAAACGTGAAACAAAATGGCAGACGGTTTGGGAGAGGCTAAGTTACCGGCAGACGTCGTTAAAGTTGTCAAATTTTGGTAAAAAAAAAAATCATAAGGTACATGGATACCGATTTTTTTTATTTTAATACTTATGTATATAGAGAGCTTAATCCAAAATAGCAGACGAAAAAGTATAGGCTAACACCGCGGCAGACGTGTTTGAAAAGTGCACTGTTAAACCAGAAAAATTGCATTATTTCTGCCCCAAAAAATCCAAACGAATATTTTGAAATGCAATTATCTTTATTTTAGCATTAACAATATAGACGCAAAAGTTCATTGCCAAATCGCACAACCGCCAATAGTTATTCAAGGTTGCATGTCAAAAATATCAGTTTTTCCCCTATAACTGCGAAACGGTAAGTGCCATCGAAAATCATTTCATGCAAAACTTGTAGAACATGCTGTCGGACAAAAAAAAAGGTTATGATCATTTTTTTCCTACTGTTAACTGTTAAGAAGATATTGGCATTTAAAAAAATGTAAAATGTCGAAAAAGCTATTTTTTCACGTATAACTCCTAAACGGTTCATATTTCCGAAGACATTTGAATACAAAATTTGTACATTGACTGACCCCCTCCCAGACAACATTATTATTTTTTTCTTAAAAACAAAAATTTTAAAGATATAATTAATTTAAAAAAATCAGAAAAGGTCTAAATTTCTGTTTTTTTTTTCCTTTTTACTCTGAAATGTCAACGATTTACAAAAAAAAAAACTCGCTTAATTTATACATCGTAATATTCAGTACAAAAATATTATGTCGGTTTTTTCCATAAGAATCATCAGTCGCAACATATTACTGTTTAAATAGCGTTAAATGTAATAGATATAGTAAATAGATTAATTATTCACAAAAGTGTTGTTATTTATTTATCGTATTTAACCAACAATATACTATAAGTAATATTTGCTAATCAGCTTCAGTATCGCAACCTGATGACTCATCATACTCTGGGTCTTCACTAACCCAATCAGAATCTTCCTCCGAATAGATTTCTTCACCTTTGCCTGAATTTTTTATAAAAAGACGCTGTGTCAAAAAAGTCTCCTTACAGCTTCAACTTGTTTTTGTTTGCTAAAATATTGTTTAAAATACTACTTAGTGTTGTTCGACTTTTTTACTTTACGTTTTTTACATAGTTTTTTACGTTTTTACATTAGTTTTTAACCTGCTGTATTTTTTACTATGCTTATGCAAAAAACGTAAAAAAAAAGTAAAAAAGTTAAAACCGTGGAAAATAATCAAAATTAGGGAGCTTTAAAACTAGAAATGAGAGTTGGAGCTTGGGTTTTTATTCACTTGATTAAAAAACCCGGTTTGTTTATAAAAACAGATTCTCCAATCTATTGCCATCCAAGTCTTTCATTAAAAAATGCTTCAATTATTTATTTGTTCATATTTATTATTCTTCTGTTTCAATTTCAATAACTTTTTAAACACTTGAACACGTGCCGATAGCACTTCAACGACAACAAAATGTTCTCTATTTATTTAGATTTTGACAGATAACGACAATGCCTCTCATTTTCTCTGCTTTTTCTCAGTAATTTACTTTATTTACCTCTTTGTTGTACCTTTTTAAGAGTTTTTTTTTTACGTTTTTTACGAGATTTGTTTACGTTTTTACACTTATTTACGCTTTTTTACATAGAAAAGGTAAAAAAATAGTTTTGATTTAAAATTTTAAAATTCTTGAACAAAAAAGTCACCGTACATCAATAGAATTTACCTACAGGGTGATCCACCTAAAGGTCTAATAAAAAGTTAGAGGACGTAGTTTGGGGTCGAAACACTCAAAAACTCGTATAAGAAAGGGGGGAGTCTATTACCCCCCGTAGAGGCAGGAGGGGCAAATGTTTCAGTAGGCTTTGCGTTGCTCCTACGCGGAAACTATTCATCTTAAGAAAAAAATCAATACAGTAAAAATGTGGGAAATTTTGTCAGCTTTAATTTATTTAAAAATTGTTTAATCGTTAAACTAGTTGGAAAAGAGATATTGCGAGAAACTGTTTTTGGTCGCCGTTTTTTTCAAAATGGCGGCGTTAGCGGCAAAGGTGCGAGGTGGCAAAATGAAAATTCGGAAAGAGCATCCCAAAATCTAAAAAAATGAAAAGTTTTCAAAACTGCTTCAAAACTTTCCAGTAGTCTAAGATAGATTGGATCGGACCAGGGACAAATTAATTCATGAAATTTTATTTCTGGTATCGACGCAGTATTTTATCCTCAACAACATATCCAAAGTCCCCCAAAATAACCGCATTGGATTTTTGTATAGGCGCATTTTAAGAGGTGGAGAGGGGAGGTAGGCGGGAGTTTGCCAAGCTGAAAAATTGGTTGTAACACAATTTAATCATATGACACATGTTTTTAGGGTGCTTTTCACCGCTGATTCTAAAGCGACCAACACTGAAAAGATACATGTACCTGTGGAAAGTTAATGTCATTCTTATGGAATGATCACTTTTTTTAAAGTACAACAAGTAATATATTACCCAAAACCATTTTAAGATAATGGGATTTTAATGAAATTTGGTGTAATGTTTCATTGGGCATATTTACTAAGAATCAAAAGAGTTTTTTTGAGGGCGAGATGTTAGTGCGTCATAATTACCATAATATCTGTGAATACGTTTTGACACTGATGAAATTTGCTAAAAATATTAAATATTTCATGGTTTCCAAGTATCAAAAGAGTCCATTAAAATTACTTGATCCAAAGAGTTTGTTTTAGAGAGTTTATGTTTGACCTGCCCTATACGGAGCAAAATGTTAGCTGTTACGAAAAATTGTATTTTCGTGTAATCGAGATAGTACATATGACATATGATATATGATTTAATGGTATTTTTTAACGACGAATCTAATAAAAGACAAACCAATATGATACAAGCACCCTAAAAAAGTTAGATTAATTTTGAAACAGAAAGGATTGTTTTTTCCGTTAAGCAGGTCAAATATTACACCCCCAAAAAACACACTTCGACCTTAGATATTTGTACAGACTCTTTTGATCCTTGGGTGCCAATATAAATTTAATATTTTTAGTAAAGTTCATAAGTGTCAGAATTTGTTCATGGATGTTATGGTATTAATCACTCACTTGCATCTCTCCGTAAACAAAACGCCATTTAACCAAAGATATTTTTGGGGACTCTTTTCCTTCTTGGAAAGCATGCCAAATGAAACATTTATACTAAATTTCATTAATATCTAATTATTTTAAAATGGTTTTGGATAATATATTACTTGTTGTACTTTAAAAAAAGTGATCATTCCATAAAAATGACAATAACTTTCCACAGGATACATGTATCTTTTCAGATTTAGTCCCTTTAGAATCAGCGTTGAAAAGCACCCTAAAAACATGTGTCATATGATTAAATTGTCTTACAACAAATTTTTCAGCTTGACAAACTCCCTCCTCCATCCCCTCTCCACATCTTAAAATGCGTCTACACAAAAATTCAATTCAGGGATTTTGGGGGACTTTGGATATGTTGTTGAGGATAAAATTCTGCGTCCATACCAACAATAAAATTGCATGAATTAATTTGTCCCCGGTTGCCCATATTAAATTTCCTATCTTTCCTAGACTATAGGCCAAACAATATTTTAAAAATTTTTTTTTTTTTATTCAAAAAACCTATGTTTTCGAAATTTTACCATTTTTGAAGTCGCAATATCTTGCAACTGATGTGTTATATGTAAAAAAGTGTCATAATATTTCTTCTAGGGAAATCTAACAAATAGGTTCAAAATATTTTCCGTCCAGTTCGTCATTTAAGAGTAAATGGTTAAAAACCGGTATTTTTGAGTTTTTTGTGATTTCTTGAAATAATGGTATAATAAAAATTATGGCTGCTAGAAAAAAATTGTTAATGCAAGCTTATGTAAGGTTACATTATGTATAAATTTTGTATAGATAATTTTTCGATAAAACGTGACGTTTAAAAGATATATGCAAAAAACCTATTTCTTCGACATTTGACGCTATTTAAGTACCAATATCTTGCAACTTATGACTTGCATGGAAAAAAGTGTTAACACTATTTTCTAGAGAATATTATGCTCTACAAATTGAGTCTTGGTTTTTTTTTTTCGACAACTTCGTCATTTAAGAGTAAAACGCGAAAAACTGGAAACTTAGAATTTTTGTCATACTTTTAAAATAATTATATCTTTAAAACGGTTGTTTTTAAGAAATGATGATGAAATGATAGAAATAATTTAAGAAAATTGATTAACTTTCAAATGTTTATATATTTATTGATTGCTCAGCTTGTATAAACAGGGTGTTCAGTTAATAATGGATTACCTTGGAATGCCACATAGTAGACTTTATGACCGTCCTGAAAACTAATAAAAAAAGGTCTATCCCAACCACAAGAAAATATATGTGCATTTGTTTGTTCAGTGCATTATTTTTTGCGTTACTTTACGTTTTTGAATACCATGACTACAAGTCAATGTATTCCACCGTTTTTTTTTTCGTAGCAATATTTAAAATTGTTTGTACCAAAACATAAGAAGACAAAAATTATAACAACTGTTGAGATTCTAAGAGAAAAAAATTATTGAACTTTGATTTTCGATGCAAAACGTAAAAGAAGATAATTTTTGAAGAAGTTAAATCATCTCTGGTATGAAAAAATGCATGCGCGTTAAATGCGGATTTAAAAATGGTTTAATTTATTATTGCATCTCGAACCAATAGGAAGTTATTGGTAAAAATCAGCAACACGCGTCATTTTAGCAAAAACAAATGTTTTAAAAATTAGCAAATTAAATGCGAAAATAATACTATCATGCGTTCAATATGGTAGATTTTTGATTGATTGCCTCTTTTTATGATATTATCCTAGTGATAAATCCAAGCTCTTAACTTCTAGGGCCGATTGCAACATTACCAAAAATGTCAACAATGTGCTAAAAACGGCTACATTTTCCACCTTGTTTTGAATTATACCTGGTCTATTGGGCGCTAACAAACCCATACAAATTTTTCGCAGTTGCTTTAAGTTTATTTGTTATTTTCTTCAAACAAATAGTCTTTTAAGTTTTGAGCCAACTTTCAATCACTTGATCACTTAGTTAGAAAACATAAATAGATATTTTTTTTTTAATTTAAAGCATTTGCTCAAACTGTTTCCACCCAATCTAATACAGGTTCTGCACCTCCGAATAAATGAAAATCTTAAAATAATCTTGTTAAGTTTTGCTCAGAATCTTGTAATGCAGCTGCCGCCACAAGATTTCTTAGCTGCTCTAAGGGCCTGATGGGCTTGCTGTACACGATTTTCTTAATGGAAAATCAAGTTGATTTAGGTCTGGTGAACGGGGTGGTCATAAAATTGGTCCCAGGCCTCATATCCATCTGCCTGTATATCTGGCATATTTGTAATGCAGGGGCTTGCACAAAATTACATACCTCCTCTGAAAAGCTGATCGGCTTGAAAATTTAGTCATTTTTTTGCACTTTGTTAACATTTTTGGTAATGTTTTATTTGGCCCTAGAAGTTAAAAGCTTGGATTTATAATAAGGACAACATTATTAAAACAGGCAATCAATCAAAAATGTAACATGTTGAACGCATGGTATTATTTTCACGTCTAATTTGCTAATTAAAAAAAAAAAACATTTGTTTTTGCTAAATTGACTCTCGTGTTGCTGAATTTTACCAATAACTTCCAATTGGTTCAAGATGCAATAATAAATTATACCATTTTGAAATTCGCATTTAAGGCGCATATTTTTAAAATAGTTGGCCACTAAAATAGTTGCCACTTAGGTATTCAAGCATTTTTTTATACCAGATGATTTAACTTTTTCAAAAATTATTTTCTTTCACATTTCACATTTTGCATCGAAAATCAAAGTTAAACAATTTTTTTCTCTAAGAATTTCAACAATTATTATAATTTTTGTCTTTTTATGTTTTGACAAAAACAATGTTAAATATTGCTACGAAAAAAACACGGTAGAATTTATTTACTTGTAGTCGTGGTATTCAAAAATGTAAAGTAACGCAAAAAATAATGAACTGAACAAAAAAATGCACATATCTTTTCTTGTGGTTGGGATAGACCTTTTTTTTATTAGTTTTCATGGCGTTCATAAAGTCTACTATGAGGCATTCCAAGGTTATCCATTATTTACTGGACACCCTGTATATTTAAGAAAAGATACACATAGGTCTTTAAATTTTCGTATGAATTTTGAGTTTATCAAAAAATTGTTATTATTTTAAAATATCAAACCGTTTTTAGTGTATGAGTGAATATTTGGGACAAATTCTTAGAAAAAAGGTGACAAAAAATTAAAAAAAAAAAATAATATTCTGAAAATTTAAAGAAATTAAGACATGAAAAATAGCTTAAAACCGTCTCATAGACATAAAGTATATTCAGCCCTATCACAAATTCCATCGCAATCTTGTTATTTCCTAAAAAACGGATCACAGAATCGATCGTAGTGGAAAATCACATACAAATTGCCCCTACGAACGAATTTGCTGATAGTTTTTTTTCGAGATTCGTAAAAAGATTCCGATTACGATGGAATTTGTGATAGGTCTGATTATAAAATTTGTTGCACGTACATCAGTTAATTATTTTATGAGTTATGCGCGAAAGAACAAAATAATTCTTTTGTTTCTTTATATAATAGTTAAGACTAAGATTATAAAATTGTGTGCGACTCTTCGCTTTTTAGCAGGTGGATACCAAAGAGGAACCCGTCAAGACTTTCTTATCGAATGAAATGAACCTCAATTTTCCAACCCCCTTTTTTTTCAGGCGGGCCACTACCAAGTATCCCGAAAATATTTAGGACTTTACTTTGACTTGGCTACAAGGCAGATAATTTTAACCAACACCCGGGTTGTTTTCCCATACAAGCAATTACGCAATTACCAAATACAATATTGCTTTTATTGTTTTGGCGGCGTATAAAATAAACACACTTCACCAAAAGTTTTGTTTTGATTCGTCAATTTTTATTTTTTTTTTGTAAAACAAACAAATCACCGGCAGACCGCAGTAAATTATAAATCTATAAACGAAAGCTATACGACTGCCAAATGGCAGTCGTAAGTAAAAACGAGTATCGTTAAACTAAAACGATTATCTTTTTATACAATCGCATTTTAACAATAACGATAGAATTTGAACGATAATCTTTTTACGTAATAGGCCCCTGTTCGACTGCCAAATGTCAGTCGTAAGTAAAAACGAGTGTCGTTTTATATAATCGCATTTTAACGATAACGATAGAATTTGAACGATAATCTACTACAATCGGAAGTGTCCCATATAATTGATATCAGTTCTGAGAACATTGGGGGATGCCAAACCCCTGAATGGGAAATTTCAAAATTTGAAATTTGTTCCTTTATATGCTCCATAAGAAATACCACTGTACTAAATTACTAAATAATAATATCCATTCTGTGAAAATGGGCGGATGTCACTCCCCCTAAATGAAAAATATGAAATTTTCGATTTGTTTCCTTTCTATGCACCACAAGGCCTACTGTGATACGAAATTACAACATTATACGATGTCGGAAAGTGCTCTTTAATTTTGATAATCTGTCAGTGAGTGAGTCAGTTATTACGGTTTTTGTGATTTTTGTACATAGCCCTCAAGAACTATTCATTTATAAAGAGTTGATATTTGATGAGGCGGTCTTAGTTTGATGAATTTAAGAGATTTAGTAAAATGTCTGACTTTATTGCTATGAAGTCAGGGGGTGGGCGAGAAAATCGCTTGGTTTCAATTCTGTAAAAAGGGTGTAGCGTCATAACTTGGCTGGGCACTACTGTTCTGTAAATTTGTATCTGTATGTCCATAAGATCGTCAAAAAACACATTTTTTTTCTTATTTTTTTTTTTTTATTAAATCTTTAAATATTCAATATAATATTATCCACCATTTATATTATTTTTTTAATTTTCTTGGAATTTTTATTTAATATTATTTTAATTTATTAAAGATAATATTATACATACAAAATTACTTTTATTGTTGTCATATATCTTAAATTGTTCATGTTTGTTTGTTGTTTTTTTTTTTTTTTTTTTTGTTTTTGAAAAATGCAATATGGTTATTATTTAAAGAAAAATTATTTGATATTATATTTAACAAGAATGTTTTCTTTTTATTGTACGGAATACATCAAATTTTAATATTCTCAAGGAGTCACACCGAATTAAATAAAATGAAAACAATTACATTCTACGTTCACGTTTTGTTTTTGTTTTTTTTTTTTTACAAAAACAAATCTTATTAAAATATTAAATATTTATATTAATTTTTTTTTTAACGAAGCCAGTCTCAAATTTCATTAATGTTATAAAAGTTTTTGCCTCCGTTGTACACCTACATATACATATATCATGTTTTTCTTTTAATTAAAAAAAAAAAGATTTTTTTAATTTAATTTTTAACTAATAATATTTTGTTTAAACATTTCACTGTTTTGTTTTATTATTATATTTGTTTTTATACATTTTAGTCAACCATTTATTATTTTTAAAAATTTTAAATAGAACGACAAATTTCTATACCACGTATATATAAAAAAAAACTAAAATCTAAAAACTATAAAAGTAAAAACCCTTAATTAAATATAAATACATAAAAAGTTTAAATACAGTTTGAAAATGGTAAATATTTAGTATAAAATATTTTTTTTCTTGTGTTTCCGTATTGTTTTTTTTTTGTTTAATATTTAATAATAACTTTAAAAATTATTTTTGTTTGTATTTTTAAAGAAAGCCTAAAGAGAGCGGGATAGAGATAGAGAATTAAGGAATAGAAAATTAGTTTGAAAATATCTAATCGATTCGCGCATATCGCGGCACTATATCGTGGCTTATCCAGAAATTACAATTTGGATAGTCATCCTGTGAGATGGGGTCCTGTCCCATATTTAACACTCGCTTGCCTTGATTGTATTGCGGGATCTCACCATGTGAGACATAATAATAGAATAGCTGTTGCATGGACGAGACATACCTTCTCTGTTCAACTGTATGTGGCTCATAGCGTCCTAAGATGGCTTGCACATCAACATCAATCTTGGCCAGACCATCGGGACCTTCTCCTTGTGTTGCGACATAGAATGGAACTGTGGGCTGGAGACGGGCATTTGCAAGTAAAGGACATATTGTTCGAATGTCCGAGATCATTGCAACTAGGCCTTGATAGGAGGCGTTGTATCGTTGAATGGCTTCGTCTGTGAGATTCAGGGCTCCAATTTTGGTATTTTCAATGAATGAACGCACTTCTTCGGCTGTCCAGTTTGTGTGACGTATGCGTAGCTTTTCTGTGTGACTTTCATGTGCTGTGCTTCCCATGACAAGTTTTGGTTTTACGGTAGTTTCCCCTTTCCAAATATCAGCTGGGTGTTGTTGGAGGATGTTTCCGTCAAGAACTAGCCATTCATGGCGGGCAGTGGTGTTCTCATCTTTGCCGGGCAGATCAGCGGGGAAGTGTAACCAGGTGTCGGGAGTAGCCTGCCATAACTGATTGACCGTAGCTTCCTGGAGGCATTTAATATCAGAGCATTGCATTTGATTTAAGAAATCCAGGTTGCGTCGTTCGGATTCCATAAGACCACGACCTGGCAAAACTGCCGAACCAGATGTAACCCAGGCTCGAGTATACAGATTCTTTATTTTACGTGATGTTACCAGAGCAGAGACCATTGTTGCTCCAGCTCGATGTCCGAACAGTGTGACAGACTTTGGATCACCTCCAAAGTGAGCAATGTTCAATTTTATCCAATTGAGAACAGCAACAATATCGGTTAGGGCATAATTTCCCGACGTTCTTGGATAGGCGTCTTTGGTTAGCACATCCAGAGCCAGGAAACCAAATACGCCCATTCGGAAATTTGGTCGAACAAAGATGACATCATGTGACCGGGCATACCTGGCAGATGGTCTTAGAATTCCCGGCGATCCTCCAGTAAATGAATCAGCACCAATGAGCACAACAACTGGCAGAGGATTATCATAGCGAATGTGTGGTGTAATAACATCCAATGTCAAACAGTCTTCCACACCAACTATTGTTGAATTGCTGAGCATTTGAGAGCACATTTCTGTGGCATTGTGGGCTTTCAATGTTCCATTCCAACAATCTTCAATGTCTTCAATAAGCTGGGCGGGTTTGAATCGGTTCTCACCAATCGGTGGCAGTGCGTAGGGAATTCCTCGGAAAGCGAATGCTCCATCTTCTTTCAAGCCCTCCACCATGCCACATCCAGTTACGGCGTCGATATAACGTCCTTCTCTCAGAGGTGGAGATGTTTGTGAATCACTGGACAGCACATAGCCAATGACGGCTAGCATAACCACAATTAGCAGGATTCCCAGAGTTATCAGAGCATCATCTACTGAGCAACGGTATAACCGAATACGATCGAAGCATGAGATGACTTCTTCCTCCTCTTCGGATTTCTAGAAATTAAATTTAAATTTGGTTTAAAGTTTAAGAGAGACTCGACTGTCGTTGGTGAACATACCTCAGTTTTGATCTCTTGGCTTCCCTTCACTTTGCTAACATCATCGTCCTTTTTTGTTGGTGCTTTATCAACGGTGTCTTGGTCCTTCAACGAATCATCTAATGTTTCCATTGAAGCTAGTCCAGCTTTTGTTCCTGGACCATTACCAAGTTCGACATCGTCGTCAGTCTTTTTCTTTGGAATCATATTGGCAATTGGGAGTTTGATTGCATTCAAAAGTCCGCGCTTTTGCGGTGGTCCATTATTTTCATCAGCTGCCTCAGCAGTTAAATCTGCGAGAACAAACAAAACATTTTAAAACATGACAATCGGTGCAATCAACACCTCAATAAACTTACCACTTTTGGCTGTGTCATCGGCGGACGGCTTAGGTTTTCGCACAAAGAAACTTCTAATCCTGTCACCCAAACCGGGTCTTTGTTTCTCATCGTTCTTGATGGGTTTCTCTTCGGCTGTTGGCGATGTCTCCTTAGGCTCTTTTTCTAATAGCTCACCTTCGGCACCATCCCCATCACCACGCGGCTTTGCTTTCGTAAAAAATCCTGGCATTTTAATGCCGCCGATAGGGATTTTCTTTGGTTTCACTTCACGTCCCTCTTTTGTGACTGGATTTAGTTTGTTATTTTCGGTGTCATTGGAAGCATTATTTGTTTTATCACCTCCGCCTGCTCCTCCTGCTGATGCTGCCTCGGGAATATTGATTATTTCTTCGCCATTGGGAGTTTTCTTCTCTTTTTCTGGGGTTGGGCTTCTCCGTTTTGTAAGGACATCTTCTATTGCAGCTTTTGCGTTTTGTTTTTGTTCGAGCATTTTGTCTGTTTCTTTAGGTTCTTCGGCTTCGGGATGGTGATCATGTGTTTGTGGTTCTGTTGGGGGTGTTTCTTTTTCTTCCAATTCACCCATCGCCTAACTTCTTATCTCTTTTTGTTAATATTTTTTTTTTTTATTTCTGTAGAAATTCTGAAATTGAAAAAGAAAATGAAGTTGTTAGATTGCTTGCAGGAAAAAAAGGTAAAATAATGTGTAAGGACCTTAATAGCTACGTGAGGATCTAAGATCTATCATTGGCACAGTATAAACTAATTGTGGTAGATTTTTTGAAAAATAACGTTGTATTTATAGAGTGAAACGTTGTATCGCCATCAGAGAGGTAGGAATGCAGGTAAATTCTTTCCCTTATAGAAGGGAACAACACAATCACAAAAAAAAGCAATGAAAACACGTTTACGCCTCCGACAGATCTTTACCTGTGTATAAGGCAATAATATAAATCCGGGTCATCAGGTACTTAGGGGTGATTTCGATAAGTTTGAGCAAACATTTCACAATTCTTGGACATAAGAGAGTAGGTTAGGTACCTACAACAAATAATATGGTTAAGGTTTATAACAAAAAAAGGTATTTTGATTTTGGAAGTTTGTTCTTAGAAAAATTATAGGTACATTTGTACATACATATATGCCCACCACAAAGACGTGTTGAAAACTAAGAAAGCATGCTTTTAACACATGTAATGGAATTTTGGCGAAGTCTCGTTTGAGTGAATATTTTTGAAATGGAATTTTTAAAATTAAAGGAAAATCACTTTGGGTTATTTTAATTTTAATAACGAGGTTCCATAGCAATTAAAAGTCAATACATATATTTATATATATTTTTTATTTTCGTAGCTCGAAATGCATATTTTTGAATTCAATTTGGCCACACAATTATTATTTTTTTGTTTCAAAATCAATTTTGTAGATGTGTGTAGATGATTTATCAGCAGACTGGAAACTTTGAGTTTCAAAAAACAATTACATATATGTATGTTTGTGTGTATGTACACATACATACATGTTGTCTTTGCGTTCACTTTCCCAAGCTGCAAGTTTCTAGACCAGTTTTTTCCAAGGTTTGTGGCAGTTTATATTTACAAAAAATACGATCGATAGAACTTAAGACTAAAATTGACAGTTTTTGGAAGTGAACGAACAGGCCAAAAATTGTTGTCCAATTTTTAAAAAACAGTATTGAATTGAATTTTTTTGAATTTCAATTCCTGTCGACTCGCGCACACAGGAATGGTTGCGAGTTGTTAGTCACAAGGCCCTGGTTCTTCACGAGCCGTTGCGCCGCCACCCAATTGAAAAGTATCCAGTGTTAATCTTAAACCATTTTTATAATTCCTTTCCTACGAAAATAATTTTCAATTAAAAACCACTTGAAAACTGTATTTTTTTTTGCTTGTTGTACCATCAGCCTCCGTACATATTATACTTCCAACAAAGTCATTACCAACCAAATCAATGCCATCGTCGAGAATCACGCAGTTATCCCTGTTCTTAAAGTTTTTTTGTATTTCTTTTTGTTTTTAATGAGAAAAATCTTAGAAGTACAATGAACTCTCAAGCAGTGCACTCTATCTTCACTAAGCTGTGAAATGAAAATTTTCAAATGGCAGTTTTTGAAAGTATACACACTCAATTCATCGGTAATCCACCTACCCATGTGTGAATGGAAGTGAAACGTTTAAACAGATAATAGAGTACAGTACAGCCTCGCTAGTCCGGACACTCGCTAGCCCGGACACTTTAGTAGTCCGGACACCTCTATGTTTCGGACACTTTCAAATATTTACCTCTACAGTCCGGACAGCGTATTAAAATGCTTATGTACAATACACATACATATATTATTTGTCTCTGTTTCTTGGAAAAAACGTTTGTTATACGATTACGGGGAATCCCCTTCTAGTTTTGTCGCTTGTAGTTGGCCCTGGAATCTAGACATTTTAATCGTTGCAAATTTACTCATTGGAAGTTTATATTTGTGGTCGTTGATTTTTCATGCTCTGTTACATTTCATCGTGAGCTTTCTTTAAGGATAAGGCATATTTTTTTGTGTAATTTGAATTTCTCATTGAAAATTTTTAAAACATAAGTTATTACTTATTATGGCTTCTACAAAGAAAAGGAAGCATGTTACTTTGACACTTTCTGAGAAATGTAAAATATTGGATGATATTGAAACTGGCAAATCAGTCAGGCAAGTAGCAGAAATTTTCAAAGTCTCAAAGTCAACTGTTTTTGATATAAAAATGAATAAGATGAAAATTCGGAAATTTGTATCTAACACATTCCAAGGATCAGGTAAGCTTACAAAAGGTCTTAAATTTAAGGTCTAAGATCATTTAGCAATTGCTTTAAGGACAGAGAAAAATTATCAGACAAGGTGAACACCCAGCGGTAGAAGAAGCATTGATGACATGGTTCATCCAACAAAGAAATCATCATGTGCCAATTTCAACAGATATGATTCAAACCAAAGCCAAATTCTTTTACAAAGAGATGACAGGTAAGGAAGATTTTGCAGCAAGTTCTGGTTGGTTGGAAAAATTTAAATTGCGACATGGAATTCGATGCCTTAAGATTTGTGGCGAAAAAGTATCCAGCGACGTTGCTGCTGTTAAGCCTTTTCAAGAAAAATTTTTAAAACTGATTCAAGAAATGAACATAAGTGAAGAACAGGTATATAATGCTGATGAGTCAGCTGCCTTTTGGAGGGTTCTTCCGTTGACGACATGGGTTCATGCGAATGAAAAATCTGCTCCTGGCAGAAAAATATCGAAAGATCGCGTTACTTTTATGCCATGTTCTAACGCTGCAGGAACTCATAAGTTACCCCTCTTAGTTATCGGAAAATCAGTTAATCCGAGGGCTTTTAAAAACGTTAATCTTCCAGTAGCATATAAAGCTACCAAAAAAGGCTGGATGTCTACAACGATTTTTTTTTGATTGGTTCAAGAATAATTTTATTCCAAGTGTGAAAAAGTTTTTGACAGAGATTAACATGCCGTTGAAAGCACTTTTGGTTTTGGATAATGCCCCATCTCATCCTAAAGAAGACGAAATAAACTTTGATCCGAACTTCAGAGTCTTATTCTTACCGCCTAATTGTACAGCAGTATTGCAGCCGATGGATCAAAATTTAATTCAGAATATAAAGGTAGCATATAGAAAGCAGCTATTGACCCACATTCTACTGGAAGATGATAAAAACATTGCAGCAGTCTTAAAAAAATTCAATTTGCGAGATGCTGTTTATTTTTTAGATTCAGCTTGGAAAGGTATCGGAGAGAAAAATATTAAAAAGAGTTGGTCAATATTATGGCCAGAACTGGCATCCCAATGGAATAATGAAGACCTTATACCACTTTCACAGTTACGCCAACAAATTGACTCGGATTCTTCGCTTGCTGATTTAAATAGAATTCATGCCATGATAAGAATAATTGATCCGAATGGTGACACATCCACATATGAAATCAATAAATGGGCAACTGGTCAAAATGAAGTCTCCTACGACTTTTCTGATAATGACATAATTCAGTCCGCTTACAAATCCAACAAAATGTTACTGAAGCTGAAGAAGAAGACAGTGAAGATGAAAATGTAAACAAAGAAGTTTCGAAAATTTCAAACAATGAAGCAAGGAAGATATTTGCCAAGGGCATTCAGTGGGCCGAACAAAATAATGCATCTCAAATGGATATCCTTCTCCTAAAGAGGTTACGCGAAAAAGCTGAAAAGATGTTTTTAGATAAAGCGTTCCAACCAAAAATTAGCACGTGCTTTCCTACTCTTTAAAATAAATTAAAATGCGTTCATATTTCTTACATACGTACATGTATATATGTATTTAAATTATGTGTATATGTACTTCTATTTGTAATAAAAAGGTTTTGAAAAGTTTTCGGTTGTCCATTGTATTTAATTTTTTCTCTATAGTCCGGGCATTTCGCTATTCCGGACACGGTAGAAACTTTATGTGTCCGGACTAGCGAGGCTGTACTGTACATAAATTCCATTTCTTCCATACCATTGATTACAATCGAGTGCTAAAATGTAATTGCGTTTTGAACAAAAGTACCTCTAGTCCTCTAGATATAAATCTTTTATCTTTTACCGTAGGCCTTGATCTCTCTATATATACGAATACGAGTACTAATGGCAGTTTAAATACAAAACAAAAAAAAACTAACGTAACAATGGACGACACTCTGATGGAATTTATCAACTGGCGCCGAATGCAGAATGACATTATGTACGCGTACAAAAAAAATAATAACAAATGCGAATTTGTGTTCCATCATTGAAAATAGATTTCCTGTGCAATTATAAGTGCATTGTAAGTATCCACTGGATGTTACAATGACACGCAGGTTTATTGCACACCTTTTGTTGTGTTTTTTTTTTGTAATATTCTTTTTATTGTTGTTTTCAATGATTCAGCATACATCAAGAAAGGAAGTGCAAAACTTCAACTGGTTGTTGGTTTGGTAATGATGATGACGACTCTTACGTTCTTCATTACGTCGATTAATGTATTTGCTTTCGCTGAATTAGCTAAAAATATGTTAACGACTGTTTGTAATGTTTTCAAGATGGAAATGCTTTTTGGAATTGCTTATTGATAATTTTGAAATGCGAATCTCAGAGATCACTGTCAAAATGCTACATGAGCAAACAAAAATTTAAATTGTATTGTACTTTGAGAGTAGGCGAGTTCAGGAAAAGGATATTTCAGAGGGCCTCAGCAATCTCAGTTGCCTTAACTGGGATTTCTCAGCAAGAAATCTCAGTTTGGCTATCAAAATACTGGGGAAAATAAATTTTGGATGCGCTTGCTGAGCTTTTGATGGAGCAAAATCTCCGATATCCAGCTTTTCTGAACACGCCAAGTGAGACCTCTGAAACCAAATTTTCCTGAACTAGCTAACAGACAGTTTTGTTGCAGGTAAAGGTTTTATGAACTTATTTGTCAGACAAGTGAGACAACAAATTTGTAGATTTGCCACCAGTAAAGGCATTTTTTTTTTTTTTTAAATAGAGCCCAAGTGACATTCAGGTCTCAGGTCCTGCTCTCCAGCCAATTTCTTCAATTTTTGGAGTCATTGATGATCGCCTAATATTGATTTCCTATTATTGACTTCCAACCAAATTGACCACTTCGCGATCAGCCGGCGTTTTAGAAGCAGTCTCCAGGACGTCCGTAACAGAAGAGGTGCTGACATGGGAATGGCCCGGGACCACCACCTGATGGTTACTACCGTAAGATTGCGTACAGCTGCAGTTCGGAGATCCCAAGGTAACACTCGAATGCCCAAGTTTAATACAGATAGACTAAAGGATCCCGCAGTGCGCCAAAAACTAGGGGACCCCCTTTTACAAGGATTGAACGCAATCAGCAGCACGGAAACCACATCCATCGAAAATCATTGGTGTGCTGTGAAAAATGTGTTCATATCCGGTGCTGAAAGTATAGTCGGCCGGGCGCCAGGGAGAAATAGTGCTTGGTTTTCCGACGAAACTTGGGCAAGGATCGAAGAAAGGAAACACCTTAAAGCTCGCATCGCAGCTACCCCAGGAGCAGGGAGAAACGAGCTTGAGTCTACGTACCGCATGAAGATGAGGGAAGTTCACCGTAGTGTGCGACGTGATAAGCGTAACTACATCAACGCATTGGCTACAGAAGCAGAAGAAGCCGCTAGTAGGTGTGACAGTAGGACCGTCTACAGAATTACCAAAGAGCTGACTTGTGTCCAGAGCTCTAAACAATTTCTGGTTAATGACACAAACGGATCCCTGCTAATTTCGGATGAGGACCAGCTCATAAGGTGGAGGGAACACTTTTCTGCGGTTTTAAACCGCGTTTTCGCCAGTGTAGTGAACCCTATTCCCACTCAGCTACCCGAAGTAACAATTTCCCGAATACCCACCGTACCCCACAGTAAAGAAGAAATTATCACCGCCACCAAAGCACTGAAGAACAACAAAGCGGTTGGACTTCACGGTATTCCTGCAGAGCTCTTAGGAGCAGCCCCAACGACATCGAGCGAGCTACTGCACCCACTTTTTAAGAGAGCTTGGGAAACAGAGAGCTTTCCTGAAGAGTGGAAAAAAGGAATGATTGTCAAGCTCCCAAAGAAAGGAGATCTCACACAGTGCGAAAACTGGAGAGGAATATGCGTTCTGCCTGCAGTAGCCAAGATAATAGCAAGGATAGTATTGGACCGAATTAAAGACCACCTCGGAGACACACTCGACGCCGAACAAGCAGGTTTCCGCACTGGATCTTCCTGTGTGGATCACATCAACACCTTGCGGATCATCATCGAACAGTGCGTTGAATATCGATCACCACTTCACCTGCTGTTCATCGATTTTGAAAAGGCGTTCGACAGTGTCAATAGAGAATTTATTTGGCTTGCTTTGCGCAGGAGGGGCATCCCAGATAAATTGATTGCTATTATCAAGGCTACATATGATGGATCCAAGTGTCACGTTTTGCACAAAGGTAGACTGTCAGAGGAGTTTGAAATCCAAAGTGGAGTTAGGCAAGGCTGTATACTGTCACCAATACTGTTCCTGTTGGTGATAAGTGACGTACTGCACGCAGCTCTGTCAAATGGAAATGGAGGAATTCAGTGGACTCTGCAATCTCACCTCAAACATCTGGACTACGCGGACGACGTTTGCTTACTCTCTCATAGGATCATGGATCTCCTTCGAATGACAACAAGGGTGGAGAGAGAAGCAGAAATCGTAGGGCTTAAGATCAACTCTGCAAAAACTAAAAGGATCAGCCTTGGAACTTCCTCATCAATCCAAGTAAATATTTCTGGAGAACCGGTAGAGATGGTAGAGGATTTCCAATATCTTGGGAGTATTGTCTCTACGGGTGGCGGAACTGAACTGGACGTAAACAGTCGAATCAGAAAAGTAAAGGCTGCGTTCGGAATGCTGTCCAAAATATGGAGAAACAACTCTTTTAGCTTAAAGACCAAGCTACGACTGTTCCGCTCCAATGTTGAATCCGTTCTGCTTTACGGCTGCAGCACTTGGAAAGTCACTGACACTGTCACTAGAAAGCTGCAAACCTTCGTTAATAGATGTCTACGAAACATCTTGAGGATTTTCTGGCCCAACCGTATCTCCAATGCCGAACTTCATGCGAGAACGGTTCAGGAGCCCATAGACTCCATTATACGAAGAAGAAAGTGGCAGTGGATTGGCCATACGCTTCGAAAGGGCGATCGGTGCATTGCATCTCAAGCAATGCAGTGGAACCCGCTCACACACGAGGGAAGACAAGTGGGCCGGCCTAGAAGTACATGGCGAAGAACGGTCGAACAGGGATCGGCACGACTGGGGAAAAGTTGGAGAGAGCTGAAATATATTTCAAGAAATCGTACACGATGGCGCGTAGGTGTAGTGGAGGCACTATGTCCCGTAAGGGAAACATCACGGACGTAATAGGTCCGAGGACCGAAGTAAGTAAGTAAGTAATATTGATGCTCTAACTGCACATTTTGGGGTTTCCGAATATTCAGAGTGCTCTTAAGGTACTACCAATTTTCACAAATTGCCAAAAGCCAGATAGTACTAGGAAATGAGCGACACAAATCAAAGTCTTGCAGCGTCACCGTAACGTTCGTTATGTGGTGACTACAGAAGTGGTTTGATTCGAGAAGAAAAAAACGTAAGATTTACGAAAATGAAGCTCATTTTACAATGTGACGAGAAATCGAAACGTGAGCGTGACGAGATCAGTTATCAAAGCGATTTCAAGCAATCAACGCATACCAAGGTATACACCTTCAAAAAAGACGCGAGGAGACGACGTTATTCAATTGTATGCAAGATAATTTAGAGAATGGAAAAAAACTGTCCGTTTGTCTGTTTGTCCTGATTTACATCGAGCTAGAAACTAAACCATTGGAAAGAATTTACTTAAAATTTTATGTGAATCATTTTTATGGATTCAAATTTTTGTTTCAGCTCACCAGAACGGGTAGCAGCCACACAACGATTTTGTTTTTATGAAGTTTTCTCAAAAACGGCTTAAACTTCGTACAGCATACCAGGTTTTTAAGAAAAAAAAAAAAAAAAAAAATCGAATAACGTAAATAAAGTTGTGTTTTTTAGTTACCGAATTGCCTTTTTTTACTTGCTTTGGGATATTCCCGGACATCTCGTAATTTTTTTTTATATTAAGCGCGTGCAAAAGGGTTGTGACTACCCTTAAGATGATATACACAGCACGAGCGATTAGGTAGATTGGAGGGGATTTAAAAGGAGATACCGATGCACATTGGTTTTGAACGTCTGTAGATCACAATGGGAGGGGAAAATTGAGCTGGGTAGAGCATTCCACATTCGAGTAGTGCGACTAAAGAAAGAATCTCTGTACTTAACAGTACGTCCGAAATTGGGCTCAAGGGTAAACTGATGGGCATTCCTAGAAGCGCGAGTATTACGGTTGAATTGTTTGAGGGGAGGAATGCAACTGGCTATTTCACTAGAGCATTGTTTATGGAAATAACGGTAAAATAACGAACGACATGAAACATTTCGACGGTGCTCAAGAGATGAGAATGTTTCCGTTATAGTTCTTTCACCTATCATTTTAAGAGCTCTCTTTTCAATTCTATCCAATAAACTCAAGTGGGTTATTGGAGCACCTGCCCAAATGTGAGAGTTATACTCAAGTTTTGGACGAATAAAGGCTTTGTAGATCAAAGCCAGTTCAGAAGGGGAGAAAAATTTCTTGCATCGACGGAGAAAACCTAAACACTTAGCAGCATTTTTGGCGATGTCGAATATGTGGTCGTTCCATAAAAGGTGGTCTGTGACACACATACCGAGGACTGAAAGCTTTTCGGTTTCCTCAATGCAAGTGCCACTCATGGATAGTGGCATGGGGGGTGGGTTTCGTTTTAACGACAGTAGACAGCATTGAGTTTTTGAAGCATAAAATTCTACACGATTTTTTATTCCCCATTGGACAATGCTGTCGAGATCAGAATTTAGTGAGCTTATCATACGCTGCCGTTCAAGTTCCACATCCGAAGGACATGGATGAGAATCTTTAAACGAATATGAGAAGCTGAGGGTACTGTCGTCAGCGAAACAATTTAATGGATTAGAAGTTTCAGATAAAAGATCGTTTATGAATTTAAGGAAGAGAGTCGGAGACAGAACGGAGCCCTGGGGCACACCAGCATTTATTTTGTGAATTTCAGACTTGAAACCATCCAATACAACTTGAATTGAACGGTCCGAAAGGTAATTTCTAATCCAACGAAGAAGAGATTCATCGATACCAAATGCACGCATTTTCGATAAGAGAGCTTGATGCCAAACTCTATCAAATGCTTTAGAAATATCAAGCGCAATAATCTTACTTTCTCCAAAACGATGTAAAGATTTGTTCCACTGTTCGGTGAGATATACCATCAGATCACCAGTGGACCTATTGCTACGAAAGCCGTACTGCCGGTCATTAAGAAGCTTTCGTTCTTCGAGATATTTTTTTAGCTAAAAATTAATCAGCGTTTCCATGACCTTGGAAAGAAGGGACGTAAGCGCAATTGGCCGATAGTTGGAGGGGGAAGAAGACACGCCTTTTTTAGGGACAGGCTGGACAAATGCTGTTTTCCATCCACTCGGAAAGAGACCAGTAGAGTAGGACAGATGGAAAAGCTTACGCAGTGGTTTTGCCAGCGTTGAAGAACACCTCTTCAGAACAATGGGAGGGATACTATCCGGGCCAGCGGATTTGTGTATATCGAGATCTTTCAGAACTCTGGCAACTGCACGAGTGCGGAAGAAGATTTGTCCCATAGAATCATTTGCGCTCTCAAGTACAGGAGGAGTCATAACACTTTCAGGCAGCGACGAATTAACAGCAAACTGTGCTGCAAGCAAATTGGCTTTATCGATTGAGCTGACAAAAGGAGTATCGTTGAAGACGAGCGTTGGAACCGAGGATGAGGTGGTGTTTCGTATGTTTTTTACAAATGACCAAAAATTTTTACTACCTTTGGGACATTGTAGAATTTTTTGCCGTAATTTTTGATCATGTAAAAATTTGGTTCGTCGAATATGAACGTTACAGGTCTTTCTAGCTTGTTGAAACTTTTTCCGGTTTTCCTCAGTAGGGTTGGCTTTATAACTTCGGAAGCTTAGTTCTCTAACACTAATAACCTCTTTACAGCTCGAATCAAACCATGAGTTTTCTTTGGGTTTGATAGGTTTCACCCTATTCGGGATAAAATTTCTCATTCCACAAAGAATTAAGTTTGTAATCATATCTGCACTGGAATCTACGTCACTATCGAGGAAGCATAGTGACCAGTTAAAGTTCCTGGAGAAAACATTGAGACCGTCCCAGTTGGCTTTCTCATACTGCCAAACGGTTCTCTTGGGAGTTTTTTCTTTAACTGTGTTTTAGTGGCACGAGAAATTCGCAGATATGACACAATGGTCTGATGTGCCTAGAGGCGATAATACACTTATAGTGTATTTATCAGGGTCAGAGGTAAGAAACAAATCTAGAGTGTTGGCGGATTGACCTGCAACGTCAGGAATCCGAGTAGGCTCGTCGACCAGCTGAGTTAGGTTGTTTATCTCAGCAAAAATCTCGACATACCTTCCTTCGGGTGTTGTCTGACCCGAATAGCGTAGCCACGAAGAATTATGTACATTGAAATCGCCCGTAACAACGATTTCACTGCGCGGAAAATGGGAAATAATTCTCTGGATGGAGTCGGATAGTGCATCGAATTCGTTGGAAGTCGAATTACTATCCAAACTAGGACTACGATAAATAAAACAAGTATGGATGATGCGCTTATGGATGGTGAATTTAAACCACATGAAATTAAAGTTCGTATTCAAACATGAACCATATTGTGGTTGAAGCTGATAAGCTACATCACTGCGAACATAATAACGTAAATAAAGTTGTGTTTTTTAGTTACCGAATTGCCTTTTTTTACTTGCTTTGGGATATTCCCGGACATCTCGTAATTGGCATGGTTGATTTTGTTATTGAATGTGTGAATGATTTTGTTGTTATTTTTCAATTCGGTAGTTAACCAACAAATATAATATTTTTTAACGAAAAAATAAAATCAAAGAAAAAATTTATTTTATTCTTCATTTTTTGTAAATTTTATTTGTTTTTGTAATTATTGTTAAAAAAAGAAAAATTCAAAATTGTGATTTTAACCTGTATTTTTATTATTTTCTCGATCTACAAAATATATCAAACCGGCAATGTTTGGTTACATTTTAGTTAGCTACATGTTAGCAAGTTCGTGCGATACAGCAGTCCATAATTTATTTTTGATTGGTTTTTCATTATTTGTAATCAGCAGTTGTTTTTGTTAAGTTTTTTTCTGTGACAAATATACTGCCAGGCTTAAGAAAATTTCAAGGTCTGGGACAATTTCAAAAAAATTGTAAAATAACAGATGTAGGTACACACGGATCCAAAGAACAACGATACCACAAATGGACAATATGCTACCCAGTAGCAAAGAGATCATATGAAAAATAAGAACACCTGAAACTACATACTAGAATCCGAAAACATCTGGTACATATCAACAAAAATTAATCATTTTACCAAATTTGCTATATTCCATTCTTCCTTCAAATATTCTAATTAATAACTAGAAACTATAATTTTCTATAAATAACATCTATCCAGCAAACAAGAGCAAGAGAACAATAATAATTTATGGCTCGTCGCAATCGGAATAGCGAAACGAATTAAAATTAGACCGAACACAAGCTACTCGTACATATTTCGATTTAATACGCATCTGACCGCAATAAGGGTCACCATCGGTCGGTAGCCCGACCAATTAATTAAAAAAAAAAAAAAAAAAACAGATGCATTTTTATAGAGCAACATATAACAAGAGTTTTAATAGTTCGTATATGGGTTGTGTACAATAGGTCTTATGAGCAATGGAGCATACATAGTTAGTAGAGTGAGGGTGCAAAGACCTAATTACATTTCCGACACACGGAGACACCTCCTATACTCTTTGTGTCGTGTTTTTTGTTTTTGTTGTTGTCGGAACTCACATTCTAGTTATCGATCTGTCACTGTCAACTGCTGATGATTGCATTAGCAATTTGTCAAAAGATTAGATGAAACTAAGTATTTCATAAGACACAAAGCAACAAACAATAACTACATCCAGCCCTTTTTTCGAATGAAATAAGTACAGGCTTAATTAATTTATTTTCAACTGAAAAAATAAACTAATTGAAGTAAGTTTCTTCTTTCTCAGCACATTGGCCTGTGGTTGGTATAGGTACTATATATGAGGAGTTATTATCAACATATTAATGAAACTTGATCCAGGATTTTTACCTGTACATTTTTGTTTATGAAACCAAATGAGTTTTCCACACAAAACTAATTCGTTGGGGGAGTTTTGAACCCTTAAAATGCAGTTTTTGGTTGATTTTTATCATTTACAGCTCAATTAAGGTGAATTTAATGGCATTTGCGTGGGGTAAATTATATAGAATGAAATCATCGTATTACCTACACACTTAAGGAACTGTGGAGATATCTTTCACAAAAAATCTTCCAGGGGAATACCAAGTTGCCTATAAAATCATAGCACACACTCTTGGTAATGTTTTTATTTTATTGTTTTTTTTTTAATCGTTTCGATAAACACGCAATGGTGAATGTTGAAATATAGACATTGCATTGGACTGTATGCTATGATGTATGGATGAAGTGTAGGAAAAGAGCCTTTTAGTAAGTTGTTTTTTCGTCCAGCTTTTGTTTGAAAGAAAGAAAGTTAAATAAAAAAAAAATGGTAATTTATATGAGAGAAGCATTCAAGTCTAGCCTTTATTTAAGTATTTAAATTATGTTAAGGGATCATTTGATGTACTTTGTGCGGTTGAAAAAGGTTTGCGTGTTTTTATTTAGTTTTTTTTTTTATATTTTTTTTTATAAAGAAAGCAAATGACTACACCCTCCAGTAATTATTGCACACTTAATGCACACAAAACATAGAAAATAACATTTTTGAAAGCAAATCAAAAGAACACCAACATTAAAATCATATTTGTAGCAAACAAAAATAAAGTGCAGTAAGTGTATTTGGATTTGTTTTGAACGTGCCAAGTCGGCAATTTGGTTGAAATGTTAATTATTTGTTTGTTTTGTTTTTGATTTATAAATTTTTGGGTGTAAGGTGGTGGGTGATGCATGCAATCATATTTGTTTAGATACAAAATGATTTCCTAGTTGAATTGCACAATAAACAAGCTATTAACAGAAATTGCTTGATTTGGAAAAAGCTAAGCGCTTAGGGAAACATTTTGATAATGGTGGTGGTGATGTATAGAGAAAAATTATGCACTATGTTTGATTGTTGATATAAAATTGAAGCTAACTGCTGGAACTTGTAAAAGAACGCTTTGTGGCCTAGACATGGTAATTAATGACCAGGTTTGGTAGATTAAAGCTCATTTAACTAAATGTACCTAACAGTTATTATATTTTACAACCGCAAATGCTATGGTAAAACAAGCATTAATATTCGGAGCCATGCGCAGGCGAGGGAGTAATTTTGTCATAAGATAAACGAAATATCTCGAAGAACGAAATCTTCTTAATGACCGGCAGAACGGCTTTCGCGGTAAAAGGTGGAACAAATCTTTACATCTTTTTGGAGAAAGTAATATTATTGCGCTTGATATTTCAAAAGCGTTAGATAGAGTTTAGCATCAAGCTCTCTTATCGAGAATGCGCGTATTTGGTATTGATGAATTTCTTCTTCATTGGATAGGAAATTACCTTTCGGATTGGTCAATACAAGGCCTATTGGATGTTTTTAAGTCTGAAATTCACAAAATAACTGCTGGTGTGCCCCAGGGCTCCGTCTTGTCTCACACCCTCTTCCTTATATTCGTCAATGAAATGCTGTCCGATATTTCTAATCAACCAAACAGTTTTTCTGACGACAGTAACCTCAGCTTTTCATATTCGTTTCAAGATTCACATGCATGTCCTTCGGATGTGGAATTTCAACGGCAGCTTATGATAAGCTCATTGAATTCTGATCTCGACAGCATTGTCAAATGGGGAATCAAAATCCGTGTGGAATTGAATGCTTTGTGCTAAGGTTTTCTTCGGCGTTGCAAGAAATTTGTCTCCCATTCTCCAAAGCTCGAGTAGGTACAATTATCACTTTTGGGCAGGTGCTCCAATAACACACTTGAGTCCATTGGATAGAATTCAGAGGACTATGGAAATGAAGCATTTGCATCTCTCGAACACCGCCGCAATGTTTCTTGTCTTTCAGTATTCTACCGCTATTTTAACAAACAGTGTTCTAGCGAAATAGCTAGTTGCATTCCTCCCTCAACCGTAAGACTTGTACTTCTAGCAATGCACATAAGTTTACCCTTGAGCCCTATTTCGGACGTACTGTCAAGTAAAGAGATTCTTTTTTAACTGCACTACCCGAATGTGGAATGATTTACCCGGCTCTATTTTGTTCATCTATTTCGTTATTCAAAGGTTAAAAACCAATGTGCATCGGTATCTCCTATTAAATCCTTCCCTATTTTCCTAACGCTCGGACTGTGTTTAATTTAACATTTTAAGGGTATCAAAAACCCCTTGGTTGCACGTACAGTACAGTATAAACGGTGAACTATTTGGCTCTGCTAATAATTATTTTCCTTTCATACTTACTTATTTTACTTTACTTTTGATGGCGCTCACAGCCCAGGATGGGCTTCGGCCTTAACTAACAAGCCCCTCCAGCCAGCTCTGTCCCTAGCTAGCCGCTTCCAGTTGCGCACACCGAGTGCTTTGATGTCGTCATCCACTTGTTTGCGCCACCTGTTACGGGTTCTTTCTCTGCTGCGTACCCCATCGGGGTTGGAAGCGAAGACTCGTCGGGCAGGTGCGTTGCTGTCCATACGCCCCAGCCATCTCAGCCGCTGTATTTTCAGCTTTTTGACCAGGTCAACGTCGCTGTATAGCCCGTATAGCTCGTCGTTGAATCTTCTCCTCCATATTCCTTCGATACACACCGGACCGAAAATCACACGAAGAATCTTCCTCTCAAAGCACCCTAGCAGATTTTTATCCGAGTCTTTCAGTGTCCATGCTTCTGACCCATAAAGCAATACCGGGAATTTCCTTTCATATCTCGCACCAAAAGTTTCATGGATAAAAAACAATATACACACGAGAGCCATAAACATAACAAGTGTGACCCGGAAATAATACAATATGTATGTTACGGATTCCATAATTTATAAAATAGTGTGGCTGTTAGGGGCGTAATTCAGCCGCCATTTTGAAAACCACGTTTTCAGCTGCTGTACAGCATCTTATGTCGAATTTACACGAGTGACAAAATATCATTATTTTCTGTCATTATGTACCTGATTCTAGGTTTGTTTTTTTGAGCCCTAGTCACCCTGATGGAGTCGACAAAATTAGTTTTTTTTTGAACATCTGATCTCACCTGGGATCGCAAATTCTGTGTTATCTTTAAACCTGGGTGTCGCCCTGAACTCGCCATGAAGTAGTTCTAGGTTTTTTTTTTTTCCTGGGGTGAGTTTAGGTAACGAATAAACTGTCAAACTGACATGAGTTGTAAAGTATTTGTTCTGTGTTTTGCTCGTATAGCAGTTTTGCAGGATATAGATTATTTTTGAAACAGAAATTGAATGAAAACACTTACTTTATTTAATAAATCCATAGAAATAGAAAGTTTAAACCTGTAGTTTGAGCATTGGACAAATCCCTCTACCTCACATCTTTTAGGAAGCGCCTGCAAGAGCCCTTGAGAGTGTTTTCTGAAATCCAAAAAAAAACATTTTTTTTTTTTTTTTTTTTTTTTTTTTTGACAAATCTTGGGGTAGTCAAGGAAACCTGATTCAACCCTGGGTAAAGTTCAACGCACGAACCTTTTGTCTGTAAGGCCCTGCCCTCATTATGAATAGCGAATCGAACGTTCAACTACAAGCGAACGTTTTTTATTCGACTATTTTAGACACATTGAGTGAATATTTTAGCTATTATCGCTATTAGCAATTGATCGAAAACCAAACTCGATATTTTTTTTTGATAAAATATTCGTTAAATGTATCGAAATCAGTGGAATAAAGTACATACGCTTTTAGGCGAACGTTCGATTCGCTATTCAAAATGAGGGCCTTAAACACAATAAAAAAAAAAAAAAAAAAGGTAGGTTACCTACGCAATGAACCTTTGTCACTCGTGTGAATCCGGTATTTTCACAAGATCGATAAACTTGGAAGTCAGAGCAGCCAGAACCTCTCCGACAGGACAAAAGAAGGAACCTTTAAAATGTTTGAGTTAAATGAAGATGACTGCTTTCCATAAAACAGTTTAAAAAACTAACTTCCTAGAAAATTCGTTTGATTCTCATGAGAAAACACGATTTTTTTTAAATTTTTTTTGCACATAAAATTCGTTAATAGTAAATACTTAAAATATGTCTGGATTTTTCTAAGAACTGAACACTAATTGTTGTTATCGCCCTTTGTGTTTTTTTTTTTTATATAATTTCATCAAAATCGGTTAAGATGTGAGATTTCATTCTGCTAAGACCAATTTTCCATAACGGGCCGCCTCCACAGGCCATGAACGATGGCAGGATAATGAACATGTCTAGAAAAACTCCAATGGAGTCCAAAAAAATCCATGTCCATGCAGTGACATGTCGAAAAAAAATTATAAGACATGAGCGCTATTTTAAGTTTGGCCATGATTTCAAGTTCCAAGTGCATGCGAATTGATTTTGTTTCTCTGTCGAATGTGTAAGTAAATTTTGTTGGAAAAGATAGATGTAGTTGTGAAAGGCTAATGAACGACATGACATAATTTGCCCAGTGAGTAAAAATGCACTGTTTGTTGTTGGATTGTGGTTGTGATGTGTGACATCTGTATGCCTGTGGAGTCGAGGTGTAATACAGGATTGGTAAAAATAGAACATTTGATGTTAAAACATATTCAACCCGATTTTTTTTTTTTTAAAGTGGACATGGGAGTTGTCGGAGAATAAATGTTACAATTTCTTATCCCCTTCAGTGAGTGGTTCTGTGTTTTTGTGAAATTTTTACCGGACTAAGAACTTATGAACTCACCTTGCATACTATACAAAAGTTTTCATATCCATACCAAGAGAATTTTGAACCAAATTAATTCATTCATTTGGGTACGCGAGTGTCTTAAAACAAATTCTCCCGGTGAGTTATTTTCCCGGGAAATATTTAGAACTGGGCTGATTAGCTCCTCGCCTATTTAGGATTAATAAGTTGCTGATTCCAGAATGAGCATGATAGAAAATGCACTAATAAAACCACAGCTTTTTCGTGACAGGAACCCTATACAAATTTCAACTACAACGCCAACAGTTTCGCAGTACTAAAACGAAAATGAATATACACTCTAGTGCCAAAAATATAATAAACGACAAAAACTTATTCAAATATAAAACTGTTAAAATTCAGATGAATAAACAATTAATTAGTTTGAAAAAGAAACATCATTAATCAAGTCCTATTTATAGTTGTTTATTGATTGATCAGTGTATACAAAAATAAATAAAATATATACATTGTAAGAAAAAGGTTGACACTTCTTGGTGCATTCTCTAATTAACCACTTCCTCAACCCATAACTTCTTAGCACCACATTTAACAAGCAACAGCTTCAAAATGGTTCACGACTCACTGAGTCTTTTATTTATTAACAAAAAAAAATACTTTTTCTTCGTCAACATATTTTAGAGTCGGTTCCCTTTAAAAAAAAAATCAACCTTAAATCCATCCCATCAAATGAACACCTAATGAGTCTCGACAAATAACCCTCGAGTCGAATTCGATGACACTAATGTGACTGTTAAGTGTTTGCATAGTGCATTAAGTTGTTAGAAAACCAAATTCATATGCTCTCGTGCCGCTCAATTGATTACGAACAGAAACATCTACATATATACATGCATGCGTTGGCGGCATCCCATTTTGTGGTTCTATGGCCGTGAATTTTCTAACTTACCCTTGAGTAAACATAATTACACATAGGAACCTAATTTTTTTTTACAAACACACTAAAAAATCCCCTAAAAAAAAAATTCTTTAAAAAAAAGGAACGACAAAAATAAACGAAGAAGTGTAAACAAATCCTTATCGAAGAGATCGCGTACTTTTGTAAATGTCAAATGTGAAAGATGAATCGGTTAACAAAATGGCGGTATGCATATGAAGGCGTGTTCGAGTTCGTTACACTGTAAACAAAATATCCCTGCGTCCTCGTCGTTATGTCAACAATAAATACGATATTTATGACTTTATTGAAGTGTCCTAAACAAATGGACAAAGAACATAATTTAGAGTTTGTGGATGAACAAAAAAAAAAAAAAAAAAAAACAACGGAGTCGAATTTCCCCCTCTCGATATCAATCATCGAATTTTTCACAATTTCACTTCACTTGTTTATTTGGATTCACTTTTCACCACACAAGCGACACCGCACATATCTGAGAGATGAATTTAGACGATAACACACAACGCAACGCTTCCATCAATAACGGCAGAGTTTAGAAGGATAAAGTACACACTTGACCTAAAAAAAAATATGAGCATCTTGTTTACATCGCACGTCTTTATTCATCCGCTGGATACATTTAAAAATCTATTTTTATATATTTATTTTATAAAATTGAACAATTCCCTCTCAATTTTCACTTTACACCTCATTTTGGGACATGGAAGATCGTAATTTTATGGCTTTGTTTACAAACTCACAGGGGAATAGAACGCACGACATCATACACAAAAACTTATTGCGTAATTTAAACCATCCCAACAAAAATAAAGGGGTTTCAGAGGTTGTTTAATTTAGGGACCTTGCTTTAGAAAACCAACGGAAGAGCAGATGGAAAGTATTTCCTTTGGTTGCAGCAGCAGCGACTTAAATGCTTATATTCGAGGGTTATAAAAGATAAACAAAGTGAAAAGGAGTAATTTGATGTTCGACAGCAACGAAAACAAAATAAATAAATACATGGCAGCAAGTTTTTGAGACGAAATGGGTGTTATTGTTGTTGTTGTTTTTGAAAATTATAGTGTTTTTTTTTCTGAAAGGAATGTTGTTTTTATTCTTGTGTAGCGTTCATATAACACGTTTCATAGGAATAAAAGAACAAAAATAAAAAGTTTTCAAATAGCTGTCAAGTATTAAAAAAGGAGAATTTGTAATAATAGTATAATGTAAATAATTGCAGGTTTCGAATGGTAAATCATTTGTAAAAAAGTGGCAAAACTTTAACATTAAAGGCTAGACCGCACACAACTGCAGCGGAACTACACTTCACGACGCGGCAAAACATTATTTGTATGAAATTGTATGAGCTATATCGCACTAAGCGGCAACTGAACTTCATAAAATTTCATACAAATTATTATGAATCGCAGTTCCGCTGCAGTGCAGTTCCCGCCTAGTGCGGTCTAACCTTAAAGATGGAATGGGCTGGGTGTTGTATATTATATTTTTCTGTGCTGTAAGGGTTCAGACAAAAAACAAACGCGTATGAAACTGTACCTGGCTGGAAAAATGCCAAGTTTCTGCCTAGTTTGGGCTTGGCCCTAGTAAGTTTTTAAGTAGGGAAAACCTAGATGTGGAATACTTGTCATATACATGGGAAGTCCTTGCTGGATTTCAGTACTAAAAATTTAGACGAGGGAAACTTTTCAAACACTCGTGAGGCCCTTCCTAGTAAAAACTTGTTGGATATGTTTCGGTACCATCAGAAATGTCTCTTGTACACCAAAAACAAACATTTTATAATCATAATATCATACGACACTTTTTACTCTAAGTTGGCTGGCTGGAAAAATGCCAAGTTGGTCTGTCTGGATGGGCAAGTCCCTAGTAAGTTTTCTGTAGGGAAAATCTAGACGAGGAAAACTTGTCAGGTACTAAACAAGCCCTTGCTGGATTTCAATACCAAACATTTAGACGAGGCAAACTTTTCAAACACTCGTGAGGCCCACCCTAGAAAAAACTTGTTGGACTTGTTTTGATAACCCATCAGGAATATCTCTTGTCAAAAACAAACATTTTCCCTTGATACCCCATCAGGAATATCTCTTGTCAAAAACAAACATTTTTTTGAAGCACCATGCAATTTCAGTATCAAAAGACACTTTTTTTTTTCTTTCCCTTGTCTTCGTTTTCATATCGGAAAAGAACAGATTTGTGAGAAACGTCAGACAAACTAGTACATAAAACCGGTTCTAAGTTGTTCTACCTAAAAAGCAAGTAGGTGTTCTATTCTCTATGTATTTGTTATGCAACATGGTATTAAACATTAAAGTATGAAACTTATTCACATTCGACATTGAATTGTTGTATAGCGAGTTAGCACAGTGGGTAGCGAGTTTGATTGACATACAAACGATCGCGGGATAAAGTCCTACATAAGACCCCATTTATTTTATTTTTTTGCCTGACGAGGCAATATCGCATAATCGACAAGGCCCTTGTTTTAGCCTTTGCTAGCTCCTTGTCAGAATCTATTTAAAACTCTCTAGTGCCTTGTCGAAAACTAGATTGATTATTTGCGCGGGTAGCTAATCCTCTGCAATGTATTTAAAAATTAACAAAACTCTAGTCAACACTCACGACTCACTGGAGCAAGTACATAACCTAGTTTCTGCCATAAAGACAATACATAAAATAACAACTTAAGACACAAACCAACTGTGTACCTTCCATCTATTAAATAATACAAAATTCCAATTCCCTATCGATCTAATAGTATATGTATTGTCTACCAAATACCTTAAATACACATTTCCGCTATTTAAATTGCTCTATTTTCTTACCAAGTTCCAAACAATAAATTGCTTCTTAGCGCATTTAGTTTGCATGTGCATACGAGTAGTTGGAGAATATTAAAGTTCTTTGTGCAACTTGTCCCACATGCTGGTACAAATTTCTCTGTTACACTATAACGTCATTAATTTAATTTCACTTATACTACGAGAATCAATTCATGCGTTGTAAAAGTGCATGTAAAAATTGCTTAACTAAAATTCCAATATAACACACATTTACTATTCGTTGTAGTCACCTTATATTGTAATTCATGCTCTGGGGTGCAGGAGTTCTTCTTCTGACTTGACAACAAACTTAATAATATATTTCATTAGTCAAATTCGCGCCTTTCGACGACAACTTCAATAATGACACCAACACAAAACCAAGCACAAAAGTCAAAATGAGAAATGAAAATTTAATCGGATCATAAAATGAAGTTTATTTTTGAGAGGTTTCCTTCTTTGGGATATGTTTTTTTCTTCTAGGGATGGTAGGTATATTGAAATCGATAACAACTTAACGAAGCACGGGAAGAAGAAGCTACCACCACCGTCATGATGAATACAGACACGAAGAAATTGAGTAAAGAAGGGTTAACGTTCACCGGGTCACCACTAGATCCAGAATCTAACAACCATATACTCATACATACTCCCCATAGTCACCATCAGCAGTGTTTGCTCACTGTCTGAGTTTTTGTGTAGCCTTAAGGTGAGTAGAGGCCACATTCTGCACTATTCTGCTACTTCTTCTGCTTTAATTCTTCCTACAGAGTGCTGTATGGTATATGCATGCAGTTCCCGCTATTTTTAATTGAAGAAGCTCCTCTACTCCCTCTGATGTGAATATACACACTCGAACTATACTACGGCAGCTCTCACTCCCGAATTGGATTATAAATTGCAGCCCCATCATGTTCGAAAAAACCTGAAGGAGTTAGCTAGAGACGTAAGTTGCAAGACTCAGCTGTGTGCTATTCTGTTATAATATTGGAATGGTGGAGCACTGCCTCACGACAACGGACAGTCGATATATGTACAGTACATACTTATAATTGGAAGCAATAGATTGTGAGGCAAAAGGAGCACTAGAAGTCTTTTTACATCTTCCCTATCCCCCACAGCTGGTCGAAGAGCGATAACTAGGAAACGAAGAACGTTTTTGTCTTTGTTCCAGCAGGCCAACATTGACGACCATGAATGCGACCGACCAATCGACGACGCGACGCTACGTCGAGCAGGAGAAGCAAACGTTGGAAATAATTGTTTGAAATTGTTATGGTGCAGGCATGAGGTGGTGCATTCGGGAGATGCATGTTGTATAGTATGGAAACTTCCTTCTCGTGCCTCCTGCGTCGCGTCTTCGTTAGATTAAGTGTTTTGATATAGCAACACAGCACAGCCCAGCACACACCAAACAAATTTCCACATTATAATACGAACGGAGCTGTGTGGATATGGAAACTCCCTGAACTCTGGGTTAGAGGAAAGTCTGCCTAGGCAGGCATATGTTTGCAGGTGCTTCGATTTCGACGATATGTACTATAGAAAGGAAGTGTAGCCCCCTTTTTTTTTTGCACACTTAACAATCGAATTCAAAATCAAAAAAAAAGTAGAAACAAAACTGGTGATGCATTAAAAGGCATCAGAAAAATAGAGAAAGGGTTATAGCGCACGTGATTTTCTATTATCACGATTTTTTCCTCTCTTCATGTTTTTTTTTTTTTTCTGAGTTTTGTTATTATTTTTATGTAGATATACCGCCCTATTAAAATGTGAAGAAAATTAAATGAGTCATTCAATTTGGAAAAGTGAAAATAAAAAAGGTTCAGTGGAGTGAGACAAAAAATTAATTGGTGAAAGTTTTTTCTTATTCAATTGGTTTTCTTTAAAAAAAAAATTAAAATGCTCAATTATGTCTGGACAAACAATTTGAAATTTTAATGGATCGAAATTTAATCCGCTTATTCGACTTTCAAATTCATTTATCCTGACAGTTGTGGTTGTAAAATGTCAAAAGCCTTTAATAATCAACAAAAAAATCCTACTTTGTCCATTTTTAATGTAACATTCATTTTGACTTTTCCAATTGTCAAAATTGATTAAGCTGTCAAAATTATATTGAAGGTTCAATGCTTGAATACAATATGCTGGATACTTGTAATAAGAGTTGAACGAATTAAAAGTTACTCAATTACTTAACTGGTGTCTCGTGCTTTCAGGTCCGTCTGTAGTTGTGTATCGTTTTGTATACAATATTTCTATTTGAGGGTAATCAATGTTTTTGACAGTTTGTGCAGCTCCATATAATTATTTCGATTGCACCAAATTTATTTTTGTGTAAAAGTAGTATAGTAAGCAAGAAAGAATTCTTGAATATAATAGAATTTGATTTATTCTTTGTTGCGGACGGAATGCTATTTCAATTGATTTTTGTTTGTTATGAATTATGATGGTATTGGTGTGGTTTACATTTCTTTGTGAATAAAATATTTTAGGCAACAATGACAAAAGCAATGCGAATGTCAATTTATTTCTTGTGTGGGGACTGCATTGCCTGACAATTTTAGTTAAATTAGCTGTTTTTGATGATATAAAACTTTAGTTTACAAATTTTTATCTCGGATTCTCTTATATGTATGTACTTCGTTTACAAGCAGAATTGATTTGGAATCAATTCCATGTAGACCTGCATCGGATTCAAACGGGATTTCTCTATTCGATTCGGCTTTGCGAGCTGCTCTTGAAGAATCAGGGCCTAGTGACTAACAATTCGCAACCATTCTTGTGTGTGTGTGCGCGTGTCGACAGGAATGGAAGAGACCTACAATTTGATGCCGAATGCGAAGGGCTAGACGTGAAGCACTTATTCATGACAAGTGATACTCTTGGAGGATTTGTCAATTCCTCGCAAGAGGCAGTAGCCCTGAAAAAAAATTTTTAGTTTTAAGGTGGACGAGGCTGGGAATTGAACCCAGACCTCCAGCGTAACAGTGCAACGCACTAACCATTACGCTACGGGCTACAACGAAGCCAGGATGAAAACCATTTTGAAAAATCACGAAACGTAAAAATTTATTGCATCGGCAATGGAAAGCAATAATTACCTTCCATCTACTGGGCAATATTGCGTTTGCCATTGCCAAAGCGGCTCCCATTGTCATTATTCAATTTATTGCCTCAAATAACGCCAAGGAGCCCCTGGGTTAACAAAATAAAATAATGAAAACAAACACTTCTCAAACTGACAGCTGTCAATCATAGATGTTGGTTTTTTAACATTTTTTTTTACAAATATGCAGAGTATAATAAGACTTACTAAGTTTTTGTGTTATTTCAACATTTTCTCGTGTTAATTTTTTTATTACTCAATAAACCGCTGATTTATTGTGCCATAACTAACTTGACAATTTCGTGCATGATGGAAACAGCTGCGGAACACTGTTCCAAGCATTTTCAATCGAACTGTGCTCCTGCTTGATTAGATGCTAGAAGCTAATTGACAAACTTTCAAAACAGTGGAAGAGAGGGGAAATCACCCATCCTGTCTTGTCAAACTATGGGATTCAATGACAAGTGGAAGGAAACGTTACCAAATGTTAACACACACTTTTTCAGAAAATCGAAATGAACTGAAAACTGAACTTGAAAATAGCATGTGTGTGCCACTAGCCCAGCGTTTGTTTGCTTTTTATAACTAGTTTTTTATTGGGTACGTTCAGGAGACATAAGGGACTTCATTTTCAGTCAACTACATCCATTGAACGTAAATTTGTCTCAAAATAATTAACTTTTTCTCGACATGTACATATATTAAACTTATAACTTTTTTTCAATACTTTACCTCAAATTCGTTTGGAAAAAAAGAGAATTCTCCACATAGTTAAAAAATACCGTGTGCTAGCTAAAGACCCAACTTTAATAGCTTAAGCCAACATAAGCATATTAACCCTATTCTGCTATCCGATCCGATCGAATTTTTCGATTCAAGTGAATATTTCATTCAATTTTTAACTTTTTATTTTCAAAAGTCTTCTATATTTTGAGTTCAAAGCTTCACCAATATTTGTTTTTAAGATTCTTAGGAGAATCTAATTCTTAAAATTTATCTTGGATAGAAATTTATATGCTTTTTGGAATAATCCGTTTTTTCCGTCGGATAGCAGAATACAAATATTCACGTGAAAGTTTAGCAGAATCGGGCTGTATGTCAAAAATCCAACGAAAATTTGCTTATGGTTGCGAAAGTACTACGCATAGCCATATTGCAATTTTGAGCGTGTATCTACCTGTCCCTCTCCATTTTGCTTTTTAATACGTTTTTTTTTTTGAGCTGTCAAATTCACTTAAGTGCCGAGCGACTGGAATCGCTTTTGCAAAATTTTAACGAAGCTTAACGAATCGCACCTGAATTGCATTATGGTTTATGAACAGGGATTGTGTTTATTCGCTCGTTGCTTATGCGTGCATAAGTGAGCTACATTCTATTATAAATGGGCCTTAAGACATTAGTGTCAACACGTGTGTAGGTGGATGTTTTTTTTTTTGCAAGTGGATTATAAAATTTGAAACAATTAACCACAACAGTTTTACTGCCTTTAATTTGTGTTTATTAATGGAGCCTTTAAAAATGATTATCACTCGAATGTAGCGCAATCAAGAATTTTCATCTCCTAAGTTGTCCAATATCTGAGAAAATTTTCAAAATATACTGAGCAAAAATGATCTGTCATCTGCCAAAATAACTTTCGCTAGAAACAATGATTTGTTTAGAAAAAAAGATCAATTTTTCTAAACAAATCAAATCTTTCATAATATTTATTTCGAATTCCTTACAACCATTTGAAGTCGATTTCATTTTAAAAAAATTTGTGAGTGTGTGAGTGCAATTTGACAGGAATTTTGTTGTCGCACAAAAACTAAGAAGTAGTGCGCGCTAAGCAAATATTAAAGTGTATTTCATTTTCACGTTGTTTTGATAATTTTAAAACAAATATATTTCGTCTGATAATTGAAAAACATCAAAAACAATTGTGCTCGTAATCAAGTAAAAAAATTACAATCCAAAATTAATCCACACACAGCAGCGAGGATCTATTCTGAATATTTCACTAGGGGACGAAGAAAAATAATTTTGAAACGTGTTTTCCTCGCTAATTGTATGTTTTTTTTATGGGATTTTTTGTTTCTTGAAGATACGCACAATTATCTTTACTTTTTTTCATCATTCACTGAAATATTAAACAATTAAGAACACTTAAACATTTGTTTTCTTTTTTAACTCCGTCACAAAACTGTAATGAGAACATTTAATTCCATCTTGATGCATGAGAAATGTCAAATCTTGATAGTGTGTGTGCGATTGGGTGTGAAATCTAGCTAAAAACGCAAGATTTGTTTGACAGCATTAAAATCGATTTTGTTTAGAAAAAATTCGATTTGTTCAGAAAAATTCGAATTTTTTTGGTTGTAAGGAATTCGACATTAGAAAGATTTATACCGACTTGCACACACGAATTCGACATAAGAACTCTATTATCTAAATGCATATGAGTCATAATCTTTTATTTGCAAAACTAGATTGCATAGCAATAGTAAGTAGGATTACAAGCATATGAATGTTTGTTTGAATTGGAACAGTAGTTAGTTTGAGATCAAAAACATTACTGACAATAATGATTGCAAACATGAACAAAATTTGCCTCCGTAATTTAGAATTGTTTTTTTTTTTTTTTTGAAAAGTATGAATTTTTACCTGAGACACATTTCCGAAGCTTATTGTGACATTAATTCAAGGAAATATCTTTGCAGACAAATTTTATTAAAAAACAGCACCAAGTAGGTATTCTTTGTGGAACAGTTATAACAAACAGAGTTACACACGTCTGAATACTTCAAAAAGTAAGATTACAGACATTACAAAAGGGGGGAAGTTATGAATATTACCATACCATCGACCACTTAGACTGATGATTGCAAGTTCATATATATTTTTCCATATAACAAAACAACAACAACAAAAAAGATGTCTCATATCCTCTTCAAAGTCTCAATAGGGTGTCATTGTTCGCACGTTATCAAATTATAAGAGACATTTTCACTTTTCATTAACTCGCTATATAAGAATATGCATGTAAGAGCCTCGCATTCTCGACCTCCAATTACTCTAGAGAGACGTTTCACCCCAAGTTGATGATTTAATGATATCTTGTTTTTTTTTTGTATGTTGGAAGTGCATTGTTCGATGAGCGCAAATTGAAGTACAAAAGGCCCAAGCCCCACCATTCATTTATTCCATTCATTCATCCAAACCCGCCATCTACACTAAGAAGACTGACGTGTGAAAAATCTGCTTATGAAATTAAACGACCCCCATTGCAATGAATTTAAAAGAATTAGTCATCTATTGAATTGGACGAACAAAAAACTCACGTCCAAATTGAAAAAAAGAAGACATGCGTGTGCCCTCGATAGAAGCTTGATGCATTTTAAAACAGCCAACCTCTCACGCACGCAGCACAAGTGAATCGAATTAAATAAAATCGAACAGATGCACAATCGATTTTCGTATTCAAATCATGCTTCATTGGGACCCCACTGCTGCTACCGATCGATTCTCCTATGCCTATCCGATTACGCGACTAAGTCCAAAGTCCGCGGTAACCTCGTATAGTCAGTCGACGCGGCAGTGATGACACTTGGATCAATGACGACGAACTTGCTCACTGAACGATGAATCAAATGTCAAAAAACATCCGAGGGTTCCGCCGGCGATGACAACGTTCGATTGACATTTACGGCAAACGTGTCCGAAGCACATTCAGTCTTTGCATACGAAATCCCAATACCAACTACCACTAAAAGACTTATAGAAGTTCCATTCTGTATGTGCTGTTCTGTCCCCGATGGCACAACATTTGATTTTAGGTGAATTAATGAAATGAATATTCATTAAAACGCGTAAGGGAAAACAAACCGGAAACTTGTGTCATTTCAATGTCAAGTGAAATTTGTCTTTTCCCAAGAGTTATTGTAGTAATTTATAGGTATCTACATGTTTGGATGTAAGAAACGAAATTCGATCAAAATATACTACTTCCGATGGGTGGGTAGGGAATGTCTTCTTTTTTTTTTGTATAAAAGGCTTCTCCGAAACAACGCAGGTGTTTCAATTGGTTGTACTAGTTTAGTTTTTAATTAAGGGATTCCATTTGAAAGTTGAAAATGTATTTTGGGAAGTTTTTTAATTATAATCAAATGTGACAAGTGAGGTTTTCAGCACTGTATCAGTGTTAGACGTCAAATTGAAGTACTAGAGTTGTAGTTAGAAGAAGTGCTGCATATACTTCTTGCAAAATGATAGAGGAAGTTTAACACAGCTTGGTTGTCATGATGATAAGTACAGAGAAAGATGGAACTTAAGTTTGTTTTTGTGTGACCAGCATCGCTTACAACCAATCCAGGATAGGGCGAGCTTTGATTAAGCATTTTTGTATGAAAGAAAAATTTATCTTCAAGCATCTCTCTTTGATGTCCGAAGATTTTGAGGTGGCTACATAGACCTGTGACACTACTTGGTAGAACCAGAGATGTCCATGACACCACAATGCATGAATTTATTACGAACTGTAAAACTCTATTCGCGTTCCACATACCATCAATAGTGCAATGAATAAATTATTTACACAACTTGCATCAAAATCAAGCTTATTTTTGAGTCCGTATACACGGTTCGTTTATCCGTTCGTTGCGTCTTTCGTCTTTTTGACAGGCACGTACGTTCGTGAATACACAGTTTCTAAATTTCCGTACGTATTTCCTTTCGTTATTTTGACATTTATGGAGATGTTTTGTGGGAAAATAATAATTTAAATTTTTTTTTCATAACTTCTTTCTTAAATAATTCAATTGCCAAAAACAATTTTAAAACTCAATCATTGTTATTTACATCGATTATTAGTAACAACGAGTATCAATGCGGTTGTCAAGTCAGAAACGTCAAAATTCGACCAGAAATTGTCTTGAAATGCTCATTCGTGCTTTTGTTACTTATTTCCTCTACATTTTACATCCCTCACCCAATCTGTCAAAGAGACGAAACGAACGAAAAGGCAGGACGCGAAATTCGCGACGAACAAAAAAAGACCATCATGTCATAGAATATTCGTTGTAATTTAAATTGTCCTTAATACCGCATTTACACGATTGATAAATGGCCATTATTTTTGCCACAAAACTGTCAAAGTATTCGATAAATCCTAGGCTTTATTGACATTTACACGAAGCAACAAGGAGGTTCATTCTCTATTGTTTTGTCATTATTGTTAAAAATTTAAAATAACAAAAATTTACTACTTTTCTTCCTTTCTAACTATGAGGTGGGAGTGAGATAAATTTCAGAGAAGTCAAAAATAGTCGGAAGAGTCAGTCCAATGTGAACACCATCGATGGTAAAAATTAAACGTCACTTTCACTGTCACTATTTTTATAACAAAAAATAATGAAAGATTTTGGACCATTCACACTATTTGGCAATTCATGGCAAGAAAAGGGAAGAAATAATGTGAACTTGTCACTTGATTGGAAAAATTCTGGTAGGGATCGTAGAGTCTAGTCTGCAAAGTTGCCGTGTCTCTCTGATACGGTTCACTGATCACAAGCCCTCAACACCGTTAATTAAGTAGAAAAGCAAAATTAGTTGAAATCTACATTTTAAAGTAGCAATTAAAGATTTCGAGTAAAGGATGATGGGCAAATTTTTATGAAATCTGGTCGTTAGACCAACACTAATGAAATTGGTATCAAATGAAAGGTGGTGTTGAGCTCCTTACATAAGTGCAATATTTTGAAAATCGTACATGGGACGTTCGAGATGTTTGAGCTTGAAGTTGGCGATTGCAAACACCATATTTTTCTGTTTTTTTTTTTTTTTTCGAAATAACTGTTCATAACTTTTCATATAAAAGACGTAGGAAATGGTTTTAGTGTCAAAAAAAGGCAGTTGTCTCATCTTGCAAATATTAATAAAGTAAAGTAAGCTACGTTTTATACACTTTGAGATATTAAGTTTTAAAGTCTTGAATAAAAACTTTTTTAGCATTGGCTTTAAACACCAATATCTTAAAAACTTCAGTGGTGACGTATACTTTTTTTATCACCACCAAAAAGCTATTTTTGAAACCTTTAATTAAATATATAATAAAGTGTCCTTTGCTCATTAAATACTGCTTATAAACAAAAATTGATCAAAAGACACCTTATAGTGCTTAAAGACTGGGAAAAGTAGATTCTAAGTTAAAAACAAAAAAATTATACAGTCTAAGGACTAGTATCGACGCGACGTTTAATTTCACTATACATTTTAATCTACCTAATTAATTTAAATTAATTATATATAAATACACTCTGGTTCGGCCGATTAAGTCATTATTATTTAATTAAAATCTAAAAAAAAAAAAACATCTACCGGACCGGAGTTTATGGTTTATGTTTTTATGTTTGATGAGAATAAATAATATCGCTATGACCAAATAAGGTATGAACCGAGCGCCTCCGCCACCAAGGTCCGCTGCCGAGCGGCCCCGCAAGTAGTTTAGCCACTATTTACTAATATAACTTCTTGTTTGCCCGATGCGTTATATGTGTTTCGACATCATAGTTATTTTAGACCTTTAGTGCAAACATATCTTATATGGTAGCAGAAACATTTATGGCTATCAAAAATAAAAACTTAAACCATACACTCCGGTTCGGTAGAGGTTTTTTTTTAGTTTTTTTTTTTAAATAAATAATGACTTAATCGACCGAGCCAGAGTGTATTTATATTTAATTATATTAATTAATTTATTTTAATAAGGTAGATTAAAATGTACATAGAATAAAATTATACGTCGATACCAGTCCTAAGACTGTATAATTCGTTTGTTTTTAACATTGAATCTACTTTTCTCGGTCTATAAGCATAATGTGTATTTTGAAGCAATATTTCATTATAAGCAGGTATTTATTGAGGAAAGGACACTTTCTGATGTATTAAATTAAAGGTTGTAAAAATAGCTTATCGACGGTGCTAAAAAAAGTATACGTCACTCCTGAATTTATTAACATATTGGTGTGTAAAGCCAGTGCTAAAAAAGTTTTTATTCAAGACTTTAAAACTTAATATCTCAAAGTGTATACAACGTAGCATAATATCTTTGCTATTATTTGAAAGATGAGAAAACTGCCGTTTATTTAAAACCAATGTCGTTTGCAATACCCATATTCAAGTGGCTATATCTCTGTTCTCCGGTGGTTTTGGTTCTTGCTGCCATATAATGAAATAAAGCACTGGACAAGATCTTTCATATTTTAATTCTGTTGGATCAACGACCGATTTGCCCATCATCGTTTGTTTGTGGTTTGTAGTCGTGTGGTCATGTCTTTGGTCCAATTTTTCAACTGTGCGTTTTCTGTGTACACAAAATATTTGTGATTCAGCTTCAAAATTTTGACAGATACAATTTTGACGTGTACACAACTAGCCGAATTTCTATATTTGAGCGTGGATAAAATGTTTGCCCGGAGGGTCATTCCAACTTATGGAATTGCCTGGTCATGACTTCTTTCAATGGAATTACTGTAAGTCGACCTTATTTTTGTTTACATTGACGTTAAGTAGAAACAGAAATGTATAGGTACTTAACTAAACCACAAAATATCCAATCGATATTTTGTTGAAATTATTTGAAACATTCGAGTGATATTAAATTTCATAGAAATTTTATCTGCCGCTGATGTATCTGCACTGTTTATATCAAGCAAAACGCAGATGTTTTTAAAAACAAATCCCTGTACATCACACAATACCCTCCTCGTGGATTCTCAATGGAAAAGAGGAATACAAAAGGGGCGACACATGAACTGTAAAATAATGAAATGAAATATTACCTCACTCTCTCTTGTGTCTCCCCCTTTCCTTACAAACATGGTCTTGTCACGTTTTCGGGTAGGTTTGCGAGTAATACGTGCGCGTCCTTTCGCAAGGGCATTGTTTCCTTCAATTCAATAACTTTTTGTTTTTGTTTGATCCTTATGTGTGAGATGTGACGTTGTGCGAATGCATAAGCACCACTGCAACAAAACTTTATTTTGTATATAAATCTTATTCCGAGATCACCCGATATATTCCCGGTGGTGCTGCGGTGGTAGGTTAGAGAAAAAGAGATGAAAGATTGCGCAAATATCATAGCAATAGTCGTGTTAGTGACTGATGATGATTTCCCAGGATAGCGCAGGCAGAACACACAAATATGGATGCGAATTTTAAATGCGTTTTGCTCGGATGATAAACTTTCTCAACATCTGTCGACGGAATGTTGGGAATGGGATGTGATGATGCACACGGGATTTTTACCACCAATTTTTTTTTTTTTGCTTGTCTTTCGTGGATGAATTCCTTTTAGGATGTCTGTGCGTGGTGGTTTTTATTTTGTCTTTTATTGTTTATCAAAACTATAAATAGAAAAATCACTTCTTTGAAATCCACTTTAGTAGCGCATCATCACTAGCGTGTTAATCGGAAAATGCATACACGTGTTTGATATAAGCAAATAACGGAACCACCAATTATTTAGTGAGAGTTGAATTTGTTTGCACATTCGCATAGATGTAATGATTTTTTGGAACGTTGAAATTAGATTTTAATGTGGGCGAAGTGTGAAACCTTTATGTAGCCAACCCTCGGCTCGTGCTGTTTGGCTTGCTAAAGACGACCTTTGGTGGTATTATTCGTTTAGAATAGAAATGTTATATTTGGTTATAGATGGAAGATTCTGAGAAAATATAATTTAAGTGCAGGGTTCAAGGGCTTAACCCTCCATAAAATCCCAAATTTTCAGGCAGACTTTCTGTAAATCAGAAACGTATGCAAAATACTTGAGAGAAATAAGACTGTCGGATCATATTGCTTACCAGCAGATCTCTTTGAGGTAATCAACCAAGTAAGGGTGGAAGGAGGCCTGCACTAAGAATGAACCATCGCGTCATCTGCCCACCTACACAAAATGTCGTGCACCAACTTGATTTTTATGTAATATCAAACGTATAGTTTGAGCACCTTTAATCGCAGTATTATTATCGTTAAGTCCCCGTCTGGCTTCACCCGGGCAGATCGATCATAGACCCAATTTTCACACTGAGCTCAATCTTGGAAAAGAACAACGAATTGCAAAAATGTTCGTTGACTTTTAATCCTTTTTTCTTTTCTTTTTTACCGAATTTAAAGTCACACAATAGCATTTATCGGCTGGAGTGAGCTGTACGTGGTGATGACCAAAATCGGGAAAACTGATTCAGCTGACATTGGAACATAGGCGGTGCATTGTGCAATTAAGTACCAACTCCTCCGAACTCTTCCAAACCTGCACAAGGTTTCGGCAAGGAGATGCGCTGTTATGTGATTTCTTTAACTTAGTGCTGGAGCAAATAGAACCTAAGACAGGCGTTAATATGTAGAGAACAACAAGGTTCAACAAATATCTCTAATTATTAGAGAATCCCGAGGATATCGACAACATTTTGTAAAAGAATCTTTCAAGACAATTGAAGAATAGACAAGACTTGTTGGTCTTCAAGTAAATGAGGACAAGACCATGTAAATGGAATCAACAAACAAACAAGCTACTGTCTAGGGCCAAACATCACTAATGATTGCAATAAATTCGAAGTAGTAAAGGAGTTCATCTTGCTGTTCACTAACTTCACGAATGTAATCTTAAATAAAATCCGTCAAAGAATTTTTACCCAACGCAACAGCATAAGCGGTTTAGCGAAACGAATGAGTTCAAAAATAACGCTTAAGTCGAAGTGCACGCTCGCTTTCAATACCCTTTTGTTGCCGGCTCTGCTTTACGACGGTATCGAGTTTCTGAAGACAATCAGTAAGGGAGAGCTGATAGTCGGCTTGTGAAAGAAAATTCCTCCACGGAAATTTGCAACTGTATGCGAGGTGGGCGAATTTATAAATAGATATAAGCCTCACCCAAAACAACGCGAAACATTTGCAGCAACGTATTTTTTTCTCGAGTTCAATATGGGAAATCATATGAAGTCAGTGTGGGTGCTCTTATTTATCTCCATGTCCAATTAATTTTGACAGGCGAATGTTTCGCTGTCATTCCGAAAATTTCGTATTGGTTTATTAGAATCTTTAACCTGCACAATTATGTGGATGTAGGTCAGACAGTTCAAATGCGACGATTACATTTGCTCGCCGACATGAGGGAATGAGCAACAATATTTCAGAAACGAGTTTTCTAATCACAGCTTCGAGACGAAAAGGAGGTCCGTTTTAAAAACTTAGTCATCAGGGATGACAGATAGCTTGGTATGGTTGGCTGAAAGCAGCGCTCTGGAGATCGTAGAGAACAAAAAAATTGAGTCTGGGGTCGACCCACACTTGTAACTTCCCATTGGTGCACTTGAAGACCATTGTACATATTTACCTTAATGGTGGGTGGTAAGAGTATGGCTGAGTTTCGAAATGTAAAACAAAAAGTTTTGATGCGGCAGCAGTACTCTGTTGATACGCATCAGCTACGCATACATGCTAGGTAGGTTAGGTTAGGAAGATGGGCTGTCGGCAGATCTTGTTCCCGTCACACTTAGATCAATTTTGATCCTCTGTGATACCCCGATGGATTGGACCATCCCTTAAAAATAAATAACCTATGAAATCCTATAAAGCATCGAGCCATTTCGAGGCGTTGATGAAGTTCATTAAATTTAAGATGTTATTATCTGTTGACTTCGAGATTTCTGCTAAATCGTTGAAGAAGTAGCTACCCAAAAATGTTTTCCTTATGTTGCAGAGTGCCGGAAAGTGACCTAGGTAGTGAAGGGTGTCCTCCTCTACTTCTTCGTCTCCGCAGCCTCTGCATAGGTCTACAGTATTGAGTCCCATTTTGTTGTTATGATATGACCTACAGCCCACTAAAAGTTATATACATATATCTATCTTTAGAGATTATGTCCTGTGATAATTCCTATCAGAAGATGCAGGGATCTCTTTTTCAGGTTCATAATTTTGTCTTTTTTTTTTTAGTTGTAGCTGGGCCACATATTCTTTGTAGTGGTGCAAGTTGCAAGTGAGTTCCACCTGTCATTGGTAAGTTGCACTATTTTCTTTATTTTCTTGTTAATCGCCTGTTTAATGGCAGAGGGTGGAATTTTAACACTGGAGTCTGTTTGGCTTGGACCAAACGATGAACCAGTCCTTGCCAGTTCATCGGCTTTTTCATTACCTTAAATTCCACAGTGTCCAGGGACCCAACAGAGTCTGATGTTGTGCTGTGTGGCAAGAACTCTAAGCTCTTCACGACAGCATGAAACCAGTTTGGATTTGATTTCTGTGGCAGAGATGGCCTTGATCGCCGCCTGGCTGTTAATGTAAAAAGTGATATCAGCTCGTGCTCGTGGTATCGCCATCATTAATATTTACTTGGCACCCTTAATCACTGCCAGAACCTCCGCTTGGAAGACACTGCTGTAATCGGGGAGTCTAAAAGATTTGCCTAAATTGAGGGTTTCCGAGAAGATCCCGCACCTAAACCCGTATCCATCTTCGATCCATCGGTGTATATTTCTACCACCGGTTCATCTGATTGTTGTAAACCAGCATCCCATTCCTCTCTTGTGGCGGTGGAGACAGAAAACGGTGTCTGTGCATACATACCCCTCCGTAAATTTATTGATAATTTGTGTGTGACCTACCGAGTTCCATTTCCAGCATAAAAAAATAAAAACCTTAAATTTGGGCAAGGACTTTCGATTTTATAGGGTGAAAGGGGAAAAGTCTAGTATTTTTGAAAATTTCTCGAAAAGCAGCACATTGTACATTCAGTAAAATAAGTCAAACTATTAGCCAAAGTTTTAGTGTAAAAATTGTAAAAAAACAAAAGTCAATTATGGACAGGGTGAGTAAAAAACTGGTTCAAAGTAAAGTTTTTTCTAAAATTTCGAAAAATAGCCGTTACTCGAAAACCGTTATAATTCGGTATGAACAAGATACCAAATTCTGATAGGTCATGACCTGGCCTTTCACTAGTTTCAGTTTGGACCATCCTTTACGGGACACCCTGTATAAAATGAAAAATGTGTGCAAATTTTTCATTTTATATAAGAGTTTTTTACTTTTTTTTTTATTTTCGGGACTTTGGCCTTTCTGGATTTTGTGTTTTCGGGATTTTGGGTTTCTGGGATTCTGGGTTTTCGGGATTCTGGATTTTGGTTTTTCTGGATTCAGAATTTCGGGATTGTGTCCGTCTCCCTGATAAGGCATTTCTTGATGACTTTAACGAACTTTCCGTAATTATGAGCAATGCCTTGATCTCTTTTCTAAATGCGACGAAATGGCTGTAGGATTAACTTCGGTTTTTGCTGCACCATCTTTCCTACCAAAGGCTACTGGATTTTGGTTCACAAAAGCCGGACTATCATACAGTTGGATCGGATTTCGCTGCAGAACCACGGCCGAGAGTAGATGGTTTCTGGTGCGAACTATACAACAACCAACATCCTTATAAATCAATCGACATCGGAAGATGCATGGTCTTATGAACGGGATGCTACTCCCTTTCGTGACCACATGCTAAGAATGAGGCCCGCTGGAGTGGGACTAGACAATCACTTTGATCGTATGCTTCTTGGGCAAATCCGCAAATTAAGACAATTGGCATATTGCTGTCGAACTCGAGACGTAAGCGATGATCCGCTTTCACCCTCGGTCAAACGAGTTATGGTATCAAAACGGTGCACTGCCGCACTTATTGGGTCATTGAGCTAAGATTGCTCGTGGCAGCCACATCTATCTACAACGGGTTATGGTATAAAAAAAGCAAATTCTAGTGCTGTTTGGGAAACCAGGGTTCCTTATTTTTAGCTGGTCATACACGAGCAAGCCATTTGGATCGTAGGTTTTCGACTTCAAATGGGCCGTCCGAAACTAGTTACCCGATGAAAATTGGCTTCGTTCCTTTATGGCCAGCATAATACACTCAAGGTTTTACTGTTTAGATAACCCAATTAATATTATTTCCGATCAATACCACTATTTTGTTAAAGGTCTATGAAAATTTATAGCTTCAGTTAAAAACCCACGTCGTTAAGAACAACAATCTAAAGTCAAAACTCTGGAACCCGAGTGTTATCTCATCCTTGACGACAAACAATACCATGTAAATTTTGAAATCTTTCTTCATTTGCATCTCACAATCAAAAAGAAATAAAAACAAAAATATAACCCCCCAAACAACTTACTTCCAAAAGAACCGCATTACACTCTACATCCAATTCAAATCCAATTATTCTCGCCACTTAATTAACAACTTAAACCGCAAATAACACAGAATTTAATATTGAAATCAAATCCGCGCACATCTGTTGGTTGCGGACGGTTGATGCTTAACCGCAAATTTTATGAGACACAAACATAGCTCTGGAAGTCGAGGGGAGAAGAAGAGAGTTCGGTTTCTTGTAGTGTTTACCATCACCACCACTGCTGGCACTACCGCCAGGGGGCAACTACACATCACACCGATTAAGGCCTCCGACACGGACGACATAATTGAGAGTGGCCACAACAAGATCTCGATTTTTGTTTATTGTTTTTGTTTCTTGATCTTGTTTTTGTTTTTTTTTTTAGGAAAATAATCTTTAATCTGATGGCTGCGTCGCTCTTTTTTTTTTTAAATATAGGGGCGTGCAACAAAAGCACAAACCAGCAACAACACACAACATTGTGGAATCAAATCTACTGTTTTTTTTTTTTTTTATTAACGATCATTTAACAAGAAGCAATAAATTATTTCGTTAAAATTCGAAAACAGTAGCTGAGTTGGGTTCAAAAATCCCTGATTTATATACGAGAAGGGTGAATTAGTTCCTTGGGCCCTACAGGATGTGTATCGATCAGCTATGGGTGATTCCATGATCATGATTATGGTGGTCGCTGTGCGATAGAGATTGTATAACTAATAAATAATTTTTAACAAGCGAAAAGTCTATTACCCTCAGCTTGGCATCATCATCGTCGTCGTGATTTTGTATTTGTCTGAACATTAAAATAAGATTAGATGGCAATTAAAGAAGAAGGAAATTGTTTCAAGTTATCATGATGACTGTGCTCTCCGAGACTGTATGAAATCGACTCGATTTATAGAACTTACGAATAAAAGCTGGGTGGTCCTTACATTGCATATGCCTGCTACGGTTTGCTAGCTGGAGAATAAATGACGTTCCGCCGAATGAAGAATATAATAATAATTTACATTTCCATGATGGCAATAATGAAATGATGTTGAAAATTACAAATGAATTGCACCAAGTGTTAAAAAAAAATCAAATTGGCCGGATTGGCGTGGTGGCAATGGCTCATCAAGATGGTTGCTAATTTATTGAACAATTGCTACAAAAACCTGCCTTGAGATTTTTTGTATGGACAACAAGTTTTCTCCATGATGATGCGATGGTCTCAATTAAGAGGTTATTTCTTTATTTATTCTTAGAAATAGATAAAGAGCAAATGAATTAAATGCAATTATTGGTGGTGGTTAGAAAGAAGAAATGCGAATACAAATGTTCAATGTGAAATAGAACTGGTCCTAGACGTGTTTCCTGTGGTACTTCACTTTTTTTAATCATTTTCTGTTTCGCTGCAACTAATTTTGTAGGAGGAATGTTTGAGGATGTGAAGAAGGTGTAAAGTTATCATCTTATTAAGCTGATAAATACGGGAACAATATTTTTGAGTTAAAAGCTGCGACAATACTCTCTAGTTCCCTGAATGGATTTTGATCAAATTTTATAAATTAAATAATTTGCTGGTTAATTTTTTTTTTTCTTTAGAAAGAGTTCATATACCTAAAGGGATCATCACATAATAATAGACAATACTTTTACTGCAACCAAGGCTCAAAACCTGGAGGGGAAGGGGCTAAATATATGATAGTCAGCTAAAAAGGAAAATGTAGAAGCAAGATTTTTTACTCATTTGTAAATATGCAATGATTGATTTTGTTTGTGTACTTAAAGTATATACATTTATACATACATACTCACATTAAAAGAGGTTAAACAATGTTAATGTAAAGCCAAATATCAAGTTGCCTTACCTAGAAAGAAAAGGAAATAATACATTATAAGAATTTATTAAAAGAAAAAATGATATAAATTGTGTTTTGTGTGTGAGGCAAAATTATATAATCCACTTGATATATTTTTTTTTTTTTCATCTTCCCATATGTAAGTATCACATAAATATAAGTGAGAAATAAATTGCTTGGCAATAAGAAATGTAAATTATATCATTCGAAGCGAAGAAAATAGGTATAGAGTTGAAATATTTGGGGGAATAACGAAAAAGCTCAAAAGCAGAGGGATATCCGATTGAATTTGCAGTTAAAAGGGAGGAAATTTAGTTAGATTTATGGTATGACGTGTAAGCATTTATTTCGGGGGAATTTGTATTACAAATATTCTATAAAGGGCCGGATTTGGTTTTGATTTGTTTGATCTTTTTTTAGTTTTCCCTTTCATGGTTTGTTAATGTCGAATTCCTAAACAACCATTTGAAATCGATTTCATTAAAAAAATTTTCTTGGTAGAAGGAATTTAAAAAAAAATTCAATTATTTTGTGAGTGTGAGTGCAATTTGATAGGAATTTTGTTGCAGCACAAAAACAAAGCAATGGTGCGCGCTAAACAAATATTAAAGCGTATTTTAAATTAAGTAGGATTTTTGTATGAACTACAGTTCATACAATGCAGTCACGCTGTGAAGACAACAATTAACATTGAACATTATTTTTGAATGAAACAACAACTCAGGTGGCTGAAGTTATAGCTATTTCACGAGCGGCAAAAAGTGTCTTAAGTTCAATCCCTATGACGGGCAAAGCTTTTCGAGTAAAAATGAACATAATTAAGACTCAGCACCACACAAAGAAGTCTGATGATCGGGTGGCGCAATGCGAAGTGCATATGTCTCAGAGGTAGCTGGTCTAGGTTCGATTCCAGTTGACGGCACTTATTTGTAAATTAAAATTGAACACAAAGACTAAGCACCACTAAAAGGAATCTGATGATTGGTGTGGCTGCCATGAAATTGCAATAATTCCAGCCAAATACAATGGTGGTAGCCCACTCAAGTGGTTGTAGAAGACATAAAACCATTCGGTTTCTTGTGTTCGATTAAGAATTAACATAAGCATCGACCACTAGAAGCAAATTAAGCACTTTATTTTTGCAATTTTGAAAAAAAATTGGTAAAAACTTTTTTTTTGTCATTTTTTTTTTATCAAACTTTTGAGTTTGCATGCAAATTTTTCGAAAACTGTTGGCATGAACTTTAGGATTAAAGAACAGATTTTTGGCTTTCAAAACCGGTATAGTACTTTATTGTATGTGTTGACGTTGTTTTTTAATATTGTTGTTCCCATTATAAGTTATTTTTTTCTAAAATGCCCCTACCACCTAAACGGGGTGAGATAGACCCCCTTGTTTTTGACCCTTCTACAAAAACCGTTATCAATTTTTGGCGCCAAAGTTATCGTACTCGTGTCTAAACATCAAATTATTTATAAGGATTAATCATCGTGAGAAAAAATAAAAAAAAAAAAACATGCATTTCGACTTAAGTATACAAAAACTTCTCTTTTATAGAATTTGGTAAAACACTATTTTCAAAGCAGGATTATTCTAAAAAATACAAATTAAGACACGAGACTACTTGCCTTTTAAGGGCCTTTGATTGTCTTAATCCAGCAGTGATATTATTCCAAGACAGAAGATATTTGGGCAAAAAGGAAGAACATAATTTATGTTACAGTCCGACTGATTTTTGAATTGTGTAAACTATGGTTAGTATTTTTTTTTTTTTTGTTTTAAGACGAAAGTAAGCCACCCTCTTAAAAAGGGCTTTAACTAGTATGCAGCAATAAATTTTCGTTCAAAATGAATTTAATATGCAATCCTATCATGTATATACAGGGTGTCCCATTAACAATGGTCCAAACCAAAACTGGTGAAAGGCCCGGCCATGGCCTTTCAGAATTTGGTAACTTTTCTAAACCGAATCATAGCGGTTCTCGAGTAACGGCTATTTTTTGAAATATGAAAAAAAATCTAACTTTGAACCAGTTTTTTGCTCACCCTGTCCATAATTGATTTTTGTTTTTTACAAATTTTGCATTAAAATATTCACTTATAGTTTCACTAACTTTACCGAGTAAAATATTTTTAATTGGCATCACCATTTGCCTACAAATCATTAGTTAATATTGAACTTTGCCAAAATTAATTTTTGACCTCAATATTCTGATGAGCCCCCTGAATAAAATTCGTATCGCTCAATACAGCTTTTATATTTCAAAAATTGCCTATTTTTCTGTAGTTTCAAAAAAGGTATTAAACTTGCCAAAGCTATGTTTAAATAGACAGTTATAACCGTTTGAACCCAATCAAACAGGTTCAAATCCAAACAAAAATAAAACATTTTTGTTCAAATATTTCGATAAAATTAGAATTTCACTTCAAATATAACTCCGAAAGAGCTGAATTTTGGTGGAGATCTTCGTTTTGATGTCTTAAATAAATACCTTTAATTTTGGACAAGGACCTTCTATTTTTTGTGGTGAAAGCGTAAAAATCCAGTATTCTTGAAAAGTTTTCGAAAACCATCAGGTTTTTAAAGAAGTGTCTTTGGAAAACTTGTAGCTTATAGCATTCTAAAAAAAAACCATTAGGATACATTTTTCCGTTAGACCAATAAATTTTGAGACAAATGTGCGCAAATGCAACTGCGTGGAAAATACCACATCAAAGTATAAAAACACATTTTGTCCCCGTTTTCTCAAAATCTCTTGCTCCAACGAAAAAAAGGAGTTAATCTTTTTTCTGTAGAATTTTATAAGCTACATGTTTTCCAAAGACACTTCTTAAAAAACCTGATGGTTTTCGAAAAATTTTCAAATATACTGGATTTATACTCTTTCACCACAGAAAATTAAAAGTCCTTGTCAAAATTTAAGGTATTTATTTAAGAAATGCGTAAGACATCAAAACGAAGATCTCCACCAAAATTCAGCTCTTTCGGAGTTATATTTGAAGTGAAATTCTAATTTTACCGAAATATTTGAACAAAAATGTTTTATTTTTGTTTGATTTTGAACCTGTTTGATTGGGTTCAAACGGTTATAACTGTCTATTTAAACATATCTTTGGCAAGTTTAATACCTTTTTTGAAACTACAAAAAAATAGGTAATTTTTGAAATACAAAACCTGTATTGAGCCATACGAATTTTATTCAGGGGGCTCATGAGAAGATTGAGGTCAAAAATTAATTTTGGCAAAGTTCAATACTAACTAATGATTTGTAGGCAAATGGTGATGCCAATTAAAAATATTTTACTCAGTAAAGTAGAGAAACTATAAGTGAATTTTTTTTATGCAAAATTTGTAAAAAACAAAAATCAATTATGGACAGGGTGAGCAAAAAACTGGTTTAAAGTTAGATTTTTTTCAAATTTCAAAAAATAGCCGTTACTCGAGAACCGCTATGAATCGGTATGGAAAAGTTACCAAATTCTGATAGTTCATACCCTGGCCTATCACCAATTTCAGTTTGGACCATTGTTAATGGGACACCCTGTATAGTTGTTCACACTCCTATCCTAGTAGTCATAATAAATAGTAAATATTTAACTGATGCACGAACCTCGTCTTAGGAATAAGTATGAACCGTGTCTACAGGGTGGGACATGTACAAGTTTCTTTTTTAAAAATGCAATCAAATGAACAAAATTAAATTTTGTCCATGTATTATGGCTTTATTAGTAGGAGTAAACATGCCCATTAATAATCATGAAACACAACGTCGCGACAGTAGCGCATTCTGTCACTCTAATTTTCCAAAAACCTTGTTGATAGTTTCGGGCTGTAGCTCACAGGATTACTTGGATGAAATTGGCCTTTAGTGCTTGAATTGTTTTCGGGTCTACGGTTCCCCACAAAAAAAAAGTCAAAAGGGGTCAAATCGCAGCTCCGAGGCGGCCAATTGAAATCGCCAAGGTGGCCGATAACACGATTGAATTTTTTGAATAAAACAACAACAATTGAAGTGTTCTACCACCAAGTTATTTAACATATTAAGACGCAGCAACACACAAAGAAGTCTGATGATCCGGTTGGCACTCGTGAAATAGCTATAACTTCAGCCAAATAACTTGGTGGTAGAACACTTTAGTTGTTGTTGCTTCATTCAAAATATTCAATGTTAATTGTTGTCTGCGCAGCGTAACTGCATTGTATGAACTTTAGTTCATACAAAAAGTCCTAATTAATAGATAACACGATTTGGCAATTTGGTGCGCAAAAGATCGATTTTGGGGCATGGGCTGTGTGACATGGTGCTCCATCCTGCATGAACCAGAGGTCGTCCAAACCAATTTCAGTAAAAAAAAACAAGTCGGTTAACATGGCCCTGTAACGCCCAACGTTGACCCAAACAGCTGACAGTGTAAAAATAACCTATGATTTAAAAAGAAACCACTAGATGGCCCATCCTTTATAGTACAAGTAAATTAGAATTAACAAGTGTTTATAGCTACAAATTAATGTGGTTCTTAAGAGGGTAATTTGCGATATTAAACATGGTGCATACATAATATTAACTGTATAGAATTCTTGGAATCTAAACAAGTTTTTTAAAGAAACTAGTATTTTAACATTCATCATAGTAACTATACGTACGCAATCTATTTGGACCTTTTCAAAGGTACACAAAAAAATATTTTTTCCATTACAACATGTCCAAATACCCATCTCGATAATGCAATATACAAATCGAATGCTATTTTTTAACATAAAAAAAAAAAAAAAAAAAAAAAAAAAACCCACGCTCAACTTTGTTGCTGTTTTCTTTACAAACTTGTACAAAAGACCGGCCCCAATCATCGGGAAATTCAAAATATGTATGTAGGTACTGTACTCTTTACATGTTTCTCTAGCTTGAGGTAACACAACGCAACCCCCTCATTTTGTGACAATGATGTGCATCAATCTGGCCAAACAAGGACATGTCCCATTTATCCAACTCAGAATAGTTCCCGCCAGGCACTTTTTCAAAGTAAGTATGTATAGTTAACTTTAAAAAAAATGTATATTATATAAAAACTTTTATGGCAATACAATGTTGATAATCATATTGATCGATACGTGAGGGAAGATGGTCATTGGACACAGAGCAATCTCAGACGTAATGGATGTGCAATGTAAACGCAAAAAAAAAAAAAAACAAAACAAAAAAACGGAAACAACAAGAAAATCAACTTGTCTTCTGAAAACAAAGTAAAAAGACTTACTAACGAACGAACCATTCTTGTCTAGCGAGGTGACTTGAAAATCGCTATAACAGCAATAAACCTGCGTGAGAATAAAAAAAAATACAAAAACAAAAAAAGAATAAATGACCAAAAGCATCAGGGGAAAATGCACATCACAACAACAACAAAACAAACAAAACGCATTCAATTGTGTTTTATTTAAACATTTCCTTTTGTGTGGTTTGTTCGTTTGTTTGTTTGTTTTTTTTTGTCTTATTGTTTTTATCACGTCATCGTAAACAATTGCGATGCGCTCTACAGAATGCTATACGTTCGTAAACAAACAGAACTTTTTTTTAACTTTATAATTTGTCAAACTGACAGATACAAGGGCGGATTTGTAATAGGTCTGTTCCCAACCTTGGACAAACTGCCAATTTTGAACAATTGTTGTCAAAATCCTGTTCCACACCTCACAAATTTGGTAGTTTTGGGCAGAAGAGAGGGCTCACCAGAGAGTTAAACAATTTCCCCTCCTGACAAATTCTGCCCAAGAAATTTTTTTGGGCAGAAATTGTTGGTCTGTCAAATGTCAGGTTCAGGTACGTTGTATTAAAAATTTACTGTTGTCGAGTCATCGATTCAGTTTGCTTGGCGTTGGAATAAAAAATGATACAACAAATTAAAAGCATATTTGTCTGAAATCCACAAAATAAATGCTGGTGTGCCCCAGGGCTCCGTTTTGTCTCTAACTCTCTTCCTTATTTTTATAAATGATCTTTTGTCTGAAACTTCTAATCCATTAAACTGTTTCGCTGACGATAGTACCCTCAGCTTCTCATATTCGTTTACAGATTCTCATCCATGTGCTTCGGATGTGGAACTTGAACGGCAGCTTATGATAAGCTCATTAAATTCTGATCTCGAAAAACCGCGTAGAATTTAATGCTTCTAAAACTCAATGCTGTCTCCTGTCGTTCAAGCGTAACCCACCCCACATGCCGCTATCCATGGGCGGCACTTGCATCGAGGAAACCGAACTGTCTGTGATCTACAAACTGTCTCTACCGAACTGTTTGTGATCTACAAAGCCTTTATTCGTCCAAAACTTGAGTACAATTATCATGTTTGGGCAGGAGCTCCAAAAACCCACTTCAGTTTGTTGGACAGAATACAAAAGAGAGCTTTAGAAATGATAGGTGAAAGATCTATAACGGAAAAAATTACATCTCTCGAACACCGCCGTAATGTTTCGCGTCTTTCTCTATTTTATCGCTATTATTATAATTAGTGTTCTAGTGAAATAGCCAGTTGCATTCCTCCCCTTAAAAAATTCAACTGTAATACTCGCGCTTCTAGGAATGCCCATCAGTATACCCTCCAGCCCAACTTCGGACGTACTGTAATGTACAGAGATTCTTTCTTCAGTCGCACCACACGAATGTGGAATGCTTTACCTGTCTCAACTTTCCCCTCTCATTTCGATATGAAACATTCAAAACCAATGTGCATCGGTATCTCCTTTCAAATCCTCTCCTGCTTACCTAATCGCTCGTGCTATGTTAAAACATTTTAAGGGTATTCATAACCCCTTTTTTGCGCGCGGAATATAAAAAAAATTTTTTTGCCCGGAAACCGTTCCCATCTTTTTTGGCAGTTTTTCTCTCTGTGAGCTCTGTGAAAGAATTTCATCCCCACTCTTTAAAATTTGACAGACCAACAATTTCTGCCCAAAAATCTTGGGAACAAACCTAATTATACAAACCTATACTACAAAAATTTGCTTCAACACGACGGTCCACTCCTCTCCATCCACTTTCAGAAAAACTGGGCAATAAAAGGTTGTGCCAAAAATAGTAGAGAGGATAATCTGTTTGTATGATTTTGAGGATCAATAAAATGTAAATTGTAAGGTTTTGCAACTTTCTGATATGTGCCTCTCGCCTTCCGTTTTTGTTATACTGAACAAAAAAAAAACGACTAAACTCGCAATAACTGGTTTGATTTTCTTAAAGCTTTGGTATTTGGTTCAGTTACCTGGAATCAGAATAGAAAACAAAAAAAGCCAAGTCCATCCCTGGAATAAGCATTTAATTTACAGGAAACTGCCCATACTAAGAAATAATGGTCAACACAACAGAACACCTCACCTTTTTGGTTGACTAATTCTGACTTTTCCTTACAGTTATACTACCTACATATACCTACCTCCCAAATGGATGACTTGCGTGTGTCCTGAGTTTCTGGTGCTGTGGATTTATATAGATATACCAATACTTATATCAACAACAACAAAAAAAAAAAAGAAAACCCAATTAATAGAACCGGCGAAGCGCGAAGTGATTGTAGGTGTTGTTCATTTAGATAGCAAATCACACCCGCTAAATAATGATACATCAAAAACTCGTTGGAAGACGACACAGACGCGTAAAAAACAACGTCGTCGTCCCTTAAGTTCTATTTCTGGAAAAAGAAGAGGAGTAGTGATGGCTGACAGTTTTGTTGTCTTTTAAGTGGAAAAAGAAGATTTATCCAGACAAACCCTGTAGGTATTTATGCTTTGCTTTTCCACACTCGTCGTCATCGCCGTGGTTTGGCACCAATTTTTTTGTTTCTGTAGTTTTGTTTATTTTGTTGTTTTGTTTGTTAGTTTCCTGTTTTGGGTTGCCAGTTGCCATGTCCTCATCGTTATATCCGAATAAGGAGAAAATGTGCATCAAGGAGCGCGATGGTGGTGGAAGGGATCCAAACCAAACCAAAACCAACCCATCCACTCCTACGATTCAATTGCGGTTTTACTTGGAACCTAACCATCATCATCCTCATCGCTGTCGGTCGTCGTCGTTCTCGCCGTTTATGTCAAAAGTTCATTGCGCTTGCATAAATGATCAACACAAACACAACAACAACAAAATAAAGGATGCACATGGTAGATGAAGACGACGACAGACACGAGCAGTCATTGCATTGTTTTCTGATGGGTTATGTGGGTGGATAAGGACTTATTAAAATGTAATTTCCTTTAAAACAAAACAAAAAACAAGGTATTTATTTGTAGGAACCTTAATGGAAGCATATGGCTTCTAAAGTCTCAGCTAAAATATAACTTAACATAAATTTAGCTGTTTTTTTCTTCAATGTCTCGGACTAAGGAATTTCAAATAAATGATAGTGCAGGGCGTTGCCAGATTTTGTATTATTTTATTTACGTTCGACTTTACTTTTAACGCCCCGTGTAGTGCTTAAAATTTGTGCAGACGATTAATTAAATTTTAAAGTAAAAATTCTTATCAGCAGAAGTTTTATACATGCATACACGCTGCGTTCTATTTTTTGTTTTAATCGTGATATCGTGCAAATGGTCGCTTGTATGGTAAAAAGTTTAAGAGGTTTTTTGAAGAGAAAATCAGTGAAACAGTGTACAAAATATTTTTTTTTAACAATTCCCCATTTAAGAGAATGTAAGATATAGTTTAGATAAATTTCGCAGCGCGCCAAAACCAGGCCGACAGAAATTGAGGGGACCTACAATTTTTTGCCGAATCTGAACGGCTAGAGGAGGGGCATTTTTTCATGGCACAAAATACCTACTCTCGGAGAATTTTTCACTTACTCGCAAGAGGCAGTCGTCCTTAAAAAAAAAATTTGATCAGAAAAGTTAAAGCTGAAGACAGCCAATCTTAACTCCATAGCGATCCAAAGTTTAATCTTGGAGTGACGGCCATACAGTAATTTAACAATATACTCTTAATATGTATTAACTACCAGGAATGTTATGTAGTTACGTAGCCCCGAAGGAAAAAGTCTAACGGCGTGATAACCTATGATCTTGCACCAGCCTTTTTTTTTGAAGAAGTACGAACCGATGATTCCACCGTCTCATAAACCACACCACACGGTTGTTCTTTGGCTCATATACAGCAATTTTGCTTATTGACGTATCCATTGAGCCAGAAATGGGCCTCATTGCTGATGCAAATCATTTGAGAGCCGATATACAAATGTTTTTCGGGCGTAAGTCTATCCATGATGAAATGTCAATGAATACTGAGTAAAAAAAACACATGGCAACTTGACACGAGTCGCGCCCCATTTGTCAAAAAAACCCTTTTGGACAAAATACGTTTTGATTAGGCGTGTAGCACAAACTGAGCGGTCAGTGAGCGCTCAAAGTCAGATTAACGGAGGCAACATTCTCCACTCTCTTTCAAAAAAAAAAAAAAAACAAAAACAAAAACATGTTATTTTTCTTATACAAGTTTTGGAAATCAAATTTCCATTTCAATTTTAAATACTTAATTGTTAAATCAAAAAAACATTTTGCAATTAATGAAAATGATTAAAGCTTATTCAATTATGCCGTTTTCCTTTGGACGTCCGGAAGCGTCCGGAAGTCTTCTGAAACCATTCATTGGCACAAAAAGTACGCTTCTGACGATTCTGATAAGGGAAATTCGATTCTTGATTTAAAATCAGAATCCACTCAAGAAGCACTAATACATTTAAAATCAAATGTAAAAAAAAAACTCACTCAAGCGTTTTGACAGCAAATTGTGAGCGATGAACAAAAATTGTTAAGATATTCATCGATGTTCGTAAAACATCGATGTTAGACGAAAAAGTCTCGATGTTGGACGAAAAATTTATTTTAGCTTTCAATGCTTTTGAAGTATTAAAATCATCGATGTTCAGAAAGCTAAGGCACCAATTACACATGATTTTTGTATAAACGACTTGTTAGACGTTCATTCATGCTAAATAATTTAAGATCGATTTGCAAACATTAAAATCAGCGAAATAGAGGAAATCATGGCAACTTTTTCGATATAGAAAAGGAGAATGGGCAAAGTGGTCTACCTACTCAACACCAATGTGTCATACATCGTTCAAAACGTAATGACGTGTACATCAATTAACCATGTGGACGTAAAGCGCTAAACCATGGAGTTCGAAAGATATTCCCCTTCAAAGCACCGAAAAAGACAGTAATGCAACTCTACATTTACAGCTTGTCTTACCACCCAAAGTAAAGTGTCATACATCGTTGAAAAGATTATTACGTGTACTTTATTTTGTTAAAGAGCCTTTAAGATGTAGATGATGGGGTTCAAAAGATATTTAGCCATCAAAAACTGCAAAAATCAAATAATGCAATTCTTCATTGACAACTGGTGTACCAACTCAACAGTAATCTGTCATACACCGTTGTAAAGGTTATTACATTTGCTTCATTTCATTATATAACTCATTAAGCTCTAAACCATGGGGTTCGTGGGGTATTTGGCTTCAAAGCACAAAAAACAACAATAATGGAATACCGCATTGGTAAATGGTCTACCAACTCAACAGTGATGTGTGGTACGTCAATGAAGAGGCTATTACGTGTACTTAATTTTTGTTAACAACCGATAAAGTGTAGGTAGTGGGGAGCAGGCGGTATTTGGCAAAAATGCATACAGAAAGCAATAATGCAATTCCGCATTGGAAACTGCTGCACCTACTCAACAGAAATGTGTTATATATGGTTAAAAACTAGAAGTCATGTACTTTAAGATGTAGACCATGGGGTTCGAGAGGTATTTGGGCAAATAGAATAACAGTGCAATTCTTCATTGGAAATGGTTTACCGACTCAACAGTTATGTGTCATACGTTTTTGAAAAGGTAATTGCAATTGCATCATTTCATTATAAGCTCTAAGTCATGGGGTTCGAGAGATGTTCGGCTTCAAATAACCTACAACTTCAAAAATGCATTTCTTCATTGTGTACTCTTTTAACTACTCAACAGCAATAAGTCATACAATTTTGAAAAGGTTATTGCGTTCTAATTGCCAAATACCCCACACACCCCATGGTTTAGAGCTTAATGGTTATATAATGAAATGAAGCAAATGCAATAACCTTTACAACGACGTATGACAGATTACTGTTGAGTTGGTAGACCAGTTGTCAATGAAGAATTTCATTATTTGATTTTTGCAGTTTTTGGTGGCTAAATATCTCTTGAACCCCATTATCTACATCTTAACGACTCTTTAACAAAATAAAGTACACGTAATAATCTTTTCAACGATGTATGACACTTTACTTTGGGTGGTAAGACAAGCTGCAAATGAAGAGTTGCATTACTGTCTTTTTCGGTGCGTTGAAGGGGAATATCTTTCGAACCCCATGGTTTAGCGCTTTACGTCTATAAAATTAATTGACACGTTATTACCTTTTCAACTATGTATGACACTGAGTAGTTAGACCAGCTCCCATACATTTTTGCCCATTCTCCTTTGGCCTGGGTCTTAATATTTTAAACTCATCGATGTTATGGAAGAAAATAACGATCAAGAACATGGTTATAATTTTTAAAACAATGAAGGTATTTTGAATTTGTAATGTATTGCATTTTTATATTGAAAAAAATGTATTAAAAACATCGATATTAAAAAAAATCGGTGTTTCTGATTCGATAATTTTTGACATCGAGATTGGTTCTTCGACACCACATCTTTTGACGATTCACCAATACAAATATTAAACGTCAGAATCGAGCAGAAGCATTACAAACTTGTCCATTGGATTTCAGAGTGAGTGGAACCTGGAGTGAAACCAATGGAAAACGGCAATAGTGAGTTTTCACCAACATTCCGTCTTTATTTTATATTTATTTACCACTTTCTTATTTGCGTTACCTCCACAAATTTTAAATTGGTTGTCAAACAAACAGCTGTTTTGACTGAGAAAAAAAAAATTAAGTAGTGAATCCAAGAAATTTTTGGATGAGAAATCTCTGCAAAAAATCTCAGTGCTCAACTGAGATTTTTTGTCTCACTTTAAAAATCCCTGAGCGCTCGGAGCGCTCAGTTGGTGATACACGCCTATTGGATCACCCTTTATTAAATCGTTTTGTTGTAAACATTGTCTCGTTGACGGCATTAAAATATTACTGAACCATTAGTTACCGTCAATGTCTGGCTACATTCTAGTTATTAACTAAAAGAGCAAGTTCGTGCGATAGTCTAGCATTTTATTTAATATAGCCGACATATTAGTTAAAATTAATCATACATGGATCATTTTTAAAATATTACAAATAAAGATGTAAACTACAAATATTTTGCTGTTTAAAATAAATTCAGTATGTAAAAGGTGAGATCTAGTGCTTTCTTTTTAAATCAAAGGTTATTTTGACACTGACAGCTGTTTCCCCGCTCGAAATCTTGACAGAAAGTCAGCATCCGCGGAACGAAATGAGTCGCTTTACGCTTGAATAACGTTGAAATTAAAGCAGCTTAAAGTGGACAACGATTTTTGGCGGAAATCATCTTTTTTGACGAGGTGCATTTTTATCTCGGCAGCTACGTTATCAAACAAAAATGTCACATTTGGGGCTCGTAAAACCCGCTCGTTACTGTCCAGAAGCGAATGCATCCACAGAGAGTGACAGTGTGGTGCGAATTGTTTAGTGGACCATTTTTCTTCGAAAATAAGGCTGGGAACAACTTTTTTTTACTGAAATTGAAGACATGCATTTGGACGACCTCTGGTTCATGCAGGATGGTGTTCCATGCCATAATCAGCCATCTTAGTGATGTTTAATTGACCGCCTCCGAGTTGCGATTTGACCCCTTTGGACTTTTTTTTTTTTTGTGGGGAACCGTGAAGGACCAACAATCCGAAAACGATTCAAGCACTTCAGGACAATATCATCTAAGCAATCCGTGAGCTACAACAAAAAAATCATCAACAAGGTCTTGAAAAATTGGAGTGACAGAATGCACTACTGCGATGTTAGCCGAGGCAGTCATTTGAACGACCGACGTTGTGTTCCATAATTAAGGGAAATGTTTGTTCTTACTAATAAAGCCATAGTAGGTACATGGAAAAATTTAATATTGTTCATTTAATTGCATTTTTAAAAAGAATCTTGTATTTGGCCCACCCTGAATGTACAGTACGTTTGTATATAGAATTCGTAAAATATGTAGAATAAAACCAATCAATTTTCCACTTCAATTGAAATTTATTGACATTAGCCGTGTTTTTTCAGAGAGTGACTGGTAACTCAGTAAAAGTTTTAGACGGAAAACATAAACAAAATTCTCTATAATAATTTGTTTTGTTATTATTTTGCGTGTAAACATTTTGCTGAGTTGCTAGTCACTCTCTCAAAAAACACGGTATTAAAAGAAAAATATAAAATCTGCAAGCACTTGAAAAAAAAAATATAATTCAACTTTGCTGTGTTCGGCATGTAAAATTAAACATTTGTAATTAAAAAAATATGAACAAAATTAATAAATCTACCCATTAATTTCTATGTTTTAAATAAAACACATTAAATGTACCTACTACTATAAATATTAATGCATGCCAAGCAATTTTGATCACACAACAATCTTCCCTTATCACCACAAAACAACAACAAAAAATAAAACCATTCACTTTACAAGAGAATTATGTACAATCATTTTTTAGGTCACTTGACAATGCTTAACCAACTGAGCCTTATCGATTGCTTTACTTTTCATGCATCGCATCGTTCCAAAGCAATTTCTAGCACATTTTCAAAATTCTTATCTTCATTACTTAAAAAAAAATCTTGCACTTTACAATGTTTCTTAAAATGCACCACCAGTTACAAACTTCAATTTCTTTTCCTTTTTTTTTTAATTGGTAATAAATCTTTTCATCTGAAGCGATAACCTAGTCCATTCAATGAGTATTTATGTCACCATACATACATACATAATATACAAAGTCAAAACATTTAGAAAATGTGTATGTAGTCTTGCTTCTTCAGCTTGTCTTTTTAGGAAGACATTTGAAATGTGCCCTCATGGCACATTTGGAAGAAGAACAACATTCTTTGTGCGTGTGTCTTTAGCGTTTGTCAGTACTCATCAGGATTTTTGTTGTTGTTGTTGTTGTTGTTGTTTGTAAGGAAATTTGTAGTTCAACAATGTTTTACTTCCAGGAATTAGCAAAATTGGAACAACAAACGCACTGAAACACAAGGAAGATCAAGAAGAGGCGTCTATTTTTATACCCAAAAACCTCACAAAGGGTGGTACGGTTGCACGAATAACTTGTTCGAATGCCTTGCTTTGCCTTGAGTGAACATAGCATAAGAACCATCCTTGGTATACCATACGATGGCAACGAAGAGGTCGACAAAATAATAATAATGGTTTTGTGAGAGGAGTAGGAAGATTTTGTACGATGTCAGTCATTAATTGGTGCTTCCCTGAATCCGTACAGGTATATAAACTGATGGCGACCATGACCTATGCGAATTCCCCGCTTGGTTTATGGTCGTCTTAACGACTTTCTTGACTTGAGCGGTTGATGTTGCTTTGTCTTACTAACTTCTTTTTTGCAGAAGGGAGTGTTTTTATGATTTATGGAAGTTAAGTCTTTGAGGATGGCATGACATTGAGTTGTTTGAGTAGGAAGAAACAAAACACCGAGTCGTTTCGACACGCAACTCTATGGCGACGAGGATGGAACAACAACAACGACGACATTTTCTCGCTTCGGTATACTGTATCATGACTTGATGTCGCGTGAAATGATAGCTTTGTGCGCAACTGCCACCAAACATTAAGACTTCCTGTTGTTGGCTGCATTTGTGTTTCACCCGCCTGCTCGCTTTGTATGGAGATGATGTTCGCTAACATCCACGATGGACGACAACGATGACGACGACGACGACGGCGACATTGTCCAGTGCATCGTAGCTTAAATAATGATGCTATAAAATCAAATCGGCGCAGTAAACTTCCATCAAATTATAAATGCAACCAGAGTAGGTATATGCATAGAGTCGCCGGTCGTTCCTGTGTGTCGTCAGTTTACTGGTGGCTGCCGCCACAAAGTCGACCGGCTACTTTGGCCCAGCCAGCCAGCACGAGAGTTACAACCAGCAACTGTGTGACAATGTCATGGCTAAGGGCATTGTGTTGCCTCATTTGCAACTCTGCTGTCCCTGCTTCTCTTTATCCTCCTGGACTTCCATTCCAACTCCCCCATATTCGCAGATTTCCATACACATAGAAAGACGACATAAACAATCATTGCGATCGTCATCAGCGGCGCGGCGGTATCGGTCGTCGTCGTGGAGCGTCGACATAATGGATACAAAAAAATGTAGATCGAGTTAAAACGCACGCGTTTGCTCGCTCCACTTCCTCCAGCTATACGAACCAAGTTGACTGTGTATTCACAGTTCACTGCAGATCTTTTTGCCGTTTTAGTTGTTTATGTATATGTGATGCACCCGTATGTTCTTTTTTTTTTAAAAAGAAAACAAAAAGAAGATCAAGCCCTCAACTTTCTTTGTTGTGCAGTTTTCCTGTTGAGGTTCAAATCTTGGTGGTAGCAGTAGAGTTAATGTATAACGCTATTTTTAAGGAGCAATGCAAAACGATATAGGGGGAAAGGGACTTTTTTCATCATCGCATCACCACAGATTAACTCCATGGCCAAGCCTATTTACTGGGACTTCCAGTGATTTCGTGTCTTGGGAAAATTACAGGGTGTGTCATAGGAAAACCGCTTGATGTATCTTTAATCAAACTAATGTGTCATAATTTTGACAGTGTAATTTAGTTTTCTATGACAGATTAGAAATAAACATGACGGATTCAAGCTGATAACTGCTTTCACACACACTGAGTCTTTACAGTGTTCATAACACATTAATGAGATAGCACACAGGTGTTTGATGCTTCGGTATTATTTCAATGCTTTGATATTTCAACTGATCATTTCCGGGAGGCAAATGAAATAGTTTCGCGTCAAACATCAAAACTAAATTCTCAGTTTATTGTGAAGTCTCAAATAAATTAACTCTCTAGGACCGTAACAACCGGGTTGCAAAATGCAAATTCTTTTAAATGTAGCCCGAGTTCAAAAATGCTGGAATTCTGCAACACTGCAAAATTGACTTTCCATTTCTGCAGGCAAATACTATCTTTTAGAAAACATTTCTACTGTTTTAGAGGAATTTATGATTCCTCTCAACAATGACTTTAAATTTTACTACAAACTTACATAAGTGGTACCATTTTTTTTTTTACAATTTTGCAGCGAGGCAGCATCATTTCTGAACTCGGGGGTAGTCTTTTAAAATAATTTAATGATTAAAGATTGTACTCACTGACTTCACTTTGAGACTTGACTTTAAATAATGCAATCAACATTAATTTGTCATTAAAAACTACCCGGCTAAAAAAATTCCAAGTTTCTGTCTAGTTTGGGCAAGGCCCTAGGAAGTTTTCAGTAGGGAAAATCTAGTCGAGGAAAACTTATCAGATACTTAACAAGTCCTTGCTGGATTTCAGTACCAACAATTTAGACGATGGAAACTTTTCAAACACTCGTGAGGCCCTCCCTAGGAAAAACTTGTTGGACATGTTTCGGTTTCCCATCAGGAATGACTCTTATACACCAAAAACTAAAAAATTAATTTAAAGCATCATGCAATTTCAGTATCATACCCATACGACACTTTTTGTCTCTCTTTCCTTTGTCTTATTTTTCATATCTCACTTTATACATACTATGTGTGTGAGACATCTGATATTATCTGGCTGAACGCAATAAGAACTGCAGTCGCAGCTAGAAGAGTCAAAAAATATTGAACGCTCTATTTTCTATGTGCCCAGATTGCAGCTGTACAGCCTGACGAGGCAAAAGGGTTCATAATCGCCAAGGCCCCTGTACTAGCCTTTGCTAACCCTTGCTAGCCCCTTGCCAGAATCTATATAAAACTCTCTAGTGCCTTGTCGAAAACTAGATTGTTTTTCTGCTCGGGGAGCTATTCCGACTGCACCTTATTTATAGTTTTGTGGTGAGTACAATTGGCGCCGTCAATTAAAAAGTGGTTATAGCACCCTTGTGAATTTGAAGCATCGGAAAGCTACTTTTCGTTCAATTTCAACTTTAGACCCCAAGAGTTACTAGCAACGCATTTACTTTGGTCATTAAAAGATTCATGATCATCAAATTCTAGCTCTCCGTCTGCCAACTTTAGCTAAAAATGTACTATATTTTTCATCAGACTGATCTAAAGAAATTTGATGTAGAATGCGCGTATAGCCAAGAAGCACAATTGACTGCAAAATTTACAATATTGAGTTTATAGTCCATCATAATTCTTTGATCAAGACTAGGACGGCACAAAATGCGCTGAAACTGTGAATGATCAGGATGGATGGCTATTTCGCGATACGTCTTCTCTATGTCGCCATTAAAAACATATTTGTAAAAACGTCAGTTAAGAACGAGCAAAGTGATATCATTTTGGAGAGCAGAACCCATTTATATATCATAGGAAGGCGTATGCGTCACATGACTAACTCCACCTATAATACGGGAATACTGGTTCCTAATCTCCTAATAACTACATGTAACTTTATTTTACTTTTTAATCAATTCGAAAATTGTTTTCGAAGGTAGGTATTTGGATAAGCGTCAATTTACTGCCGCAAAGTCTCCGATTATGTCTGTTTGGTTTATTTAAACTTTTTTACAGAATTACACAATTATTGTTATTTTGCGAATTGATTAAACAGTTGACAAGCAGTTGAGAAGCACTTATTAATGAGAAGTGATACTCTTGAAGGATTTGCCAATTCCTCGCAAGAGGCAGTAGCAAAAATTTTTAGGTGGACGAGGCTGAGAAGTGAACCCAGACCTCCTGCGTGACAGTACAACACACTAACCATTACGCTACGTGCTACTACAATAAGGATGAGAACAATGGGTTTATAATACTCTTTTCATATAGGCCTTCAACTCAACAGCATAAAGCAAGTGGCAACTGAAAGATAACTCTATACTAATCCAAAGTATATGATTGTGGCGAAACATGTCCAAATCCTGCTTTAAAGGTGCCTTCGATATTTCATTTTTTACCCAGAAAAATTAGAAAAAAAAAATTCTAAAAATCTGAATTTTTGTGAAAAGCTTTATTTAGATGCCTTAAACATATGGTACAAATTTGTCTTCATTTCACCCACAAATTTTTTAGTGAGGGGGTAGGTAAAAGAGGTTAAAAAAGAATTTGCACCTCATCTCAAACATTATCAGCAAAAAAGTGAGTTGCGGGATACTAAAAAAAGGTCTTAATTGAATGGACTATCGTAAAAATCCAGCCGATATTTCTGAGATGTAGAATTTTAGATCTTTAAAAATTAACGTAAGCCGACTATTTGCAGGAAGCATCTATTATTAATTTGTATTCCTTAACTGTCAATGACCTTTTCCAGCTTAACAGTTAACTTAATTTACAGTTTTTTATTCTAAATAAAAAAACTTCCTATTCAAATAAAAAAAAATAAATGAGTCTTTCATCTTCATTTTTTTTTTAAGACATTGCCGGTGATAATTGAGTAATGCGACTTCGATCAAGGAAAAGGTCCATTAAACTCGTTGTTCCTTCTATTAAATATGTATGTATGTACCTATTTTATACGACATCAAACACCATCAAACACACATACACACAAATATATCCCTTTGGGAAACAATAAAAAAAGCATAACAAAAAAAAAACAAGCATAAAAATAATAATAAGTGATGATACATACATAGATATAATGATAACATAAAAAACGAACTCCGTATTTCCGCTTAACAATAACAAGCTTCGAAATAGAGAATCTATATTATAGGAAAGCGCTCCAGGCAACGGAAGACAGTGGGTTATCTGCGTGAAAACCTGAAACTAAAATCGAATGTTTTTTTTTTCTAAGGAAGTGATCATAGCTTAGAAATATTTTGAAGGCACTTAATCGAATCAAAAGTATCGAACTTAATGCAATCATCTGGACCAAAAAGACAGAAGCTCCATTGGAAATGAGGATTTAGCTATAAGGTCAATCCAATACCCGTGTTTTTTTTGGCATTCTATAAATAGTAGAGTAGCGAATTACCAAAAAACCGCATCCGCAGCAGCTTGGGGTGGAATCGGCTAAGGTGATAGTTGATTATCAATTGTGGTGATAATCGTTTTGAAGATAGCTGTCTCTATCACATCTAAAGGCAAAAATAGAGACAGCAATAGTCAAAACGACGATCACCACAACTGATAATCAACTATCACCTTAGTCGATTCCACCCCTGGTTTTCTTATTTCAAAATTGGTTTAACTGAAAGAACACCTGTCAGAATATTATAAAAAATATATAGTATTTGTGAGAATCAGAAGCAGTCAAAATTAACTTCACGAAAAAACTAACACGAAACCAACATTTGAGAATGAAATCACCAAAAATCCATTCGAGACTCGGAAAACTATCCGCATTATGACTCTACTTTAACTTTTATCGGCAGTATTCATACTGGCGATGTTGTATTTGTTATTCATGTAAAATCCTACTATGAATAGCTACTATGGACTACTAGTATGGATATCTTTTCCAATAAAACACCGGTAATGTCTACTTTCTTACAGTTTTGAAAACAATTTTGTTATTCCATCGATTTCAATTTCTGATATTTTCTGCCATGTTCTTCAATTATAAACCCCACTGTCCAACCCGGCAGCGATACGATAAAAAATAAAAAGCCTGCAGTAGCGCATGCACATCAATTTCTAATCTAATTCTACAGCAGCCGAAGAGAAGAAGCATTCATCGAAGATATATTTAATGCCCCATTCGTATCGCACATCTGCAGAGTGTACAACTTATACCTTTCGGAAACAAAAAAAAAAAAGAGAAGATATATCGGACCCCTTTTTCGTGGGATTGCCGGACGTTTGCACGATTCCAGAATATCAGCAACAACAACAACTACTACTTTATAACGTTAACAGAAAAGGAAATCTGCTGCTTCTGATGCTCATCGCACGCTATTTAAGAAGCAATTTCCGTAGGCTATATTTCTTGTCTATAAGTCGTATAGTGTATAGGCCAGCTTGACCACACCGTTGATTCTTGATTTTTCTATCATTGGCGCTAGATACTTCTCACAGCATCGAGCAGGAGGACGGACGTCATGTGAATATGAAAAAGAATCACCATAAGAACAACACAAAACGAACGTTCGCACATCATCTTGATACCAAAAAAAAGACGGTGGCGATGGCTGTACGGTTGCTGCGTGCGGAACACTCTAGGTTTTGCCTGTGTAATTATGATGGAAGAATAATAATGACTTTGTCATTATGTCATTCCTCAGTAGTTGGACTTTGTGTCCGGCTATAGGGAATAGTTGAGTGAATGCCAGTAGTTTGCGATACGCATGTAAATATAGGCTGCTTCCAACATTTTATATTGTTCTCTCAAATAGTTAGTCGGGAACTATTTAAACATAATTGTTTTACAGTCTTGTTGCTTTTTTGTTGAACCTCTAGACCGTGATTTTTATCTTTAGCCTGTGTTATAGAAGGGCTATAAACGTAAACACGTAAATAATTTTTAAGGGAAAAGAATTTTTCATTGGAACTAGATAATTGTTCTTTCATTGAGTGGCTGTGTCGTTATTTTATGCACTTATTTTTTGTGAAGAATCTTTGGTAGGAATTTATTGTTCTTTGCAGTGCAGTCTGTACCAACTTGTAGGTATATGCCCTTGTACGACTTGAAAATAGAGCAATCTGTCCTTGTTTCAACGATATTGGAAACAAAAAAATCATGAATAGAAACGTTTGCAAATTGTTCAAATTCAACACTGCTATTTTGTTTTATTCAATGTTGAAGCATAGTTTTGGTTATATTGCAAGGTTAACTGAGAGAATTATCGCATTTATAGCGATGATAATCCACAAGCATTAAATTTAGAAAAAGTCACCGTATGGTGCGCTTTTTTGTCGGAATTGGTCCATATGTCTTCAAAAATGATGATGGTCAGAACGTTGCAGTCAATGGTGAGGGGTACAGAGACTGATTTCTATTCGTGCCTCATTTGGAAGGAATTAATGTTGCAGATATGTAGTTTCAAGCAGGACAAAGCCACATGCTGGCGCGATACAATTAATTTACTGAACGATACCATTTGACGAACGATTAATTTGACGAACAGTTCTATTTGTTATTTTTACATCATTTACATAACGATGTACAGTTGTTCCAATAAATGTACTATTGATATCAGTTATACAATTCTGGCGCAACAGCTCGCAAAGAACTAGTGACTCTCAACCATTCCGTGTATCGGTAAGTAAGACGTGTTTAATTTCATAGCCCTGTTAACTAACCACCTCATCGATTCGTTATGCCCGAAATACAGCCCGATTTAAAACAAAGAGAGTATGAAAGTAACTTACTTAGCTTAACTCGGCAGACCGCAGAAGCCATGTCCGTATTCTTAAGTAAAAATGTATAAATCTGTTGAAAGAAAAAACAATAAAGAATCTATTTATCTATCTATCTACTTAACTTAAGATTACTTGGCAGGCCTGAAACCACACTGATAGGTGCCGTTCAGATCGTTGAAAAAACGTTTTAAGCGGTCACACAGGAAAGCTGACAAATTTTTGTAATTGACGTTTAGGAGACTAATTTCTCTGTTGTAGCTGGCACATTTCGGAAAATCTTTTTTTTTTTTTTTCTTGAGATTTGTGTATGAAAACTGGACCTTCTAGATTACGCCATGTACTACGCGCCAGCCGGTAGCGTAATGGTTAGTGCGTTCGACTGTCACGCTGGAGGTCTGGGATCGCTTCCCAGCCTCGTCCACCTAAAAACAAAAAAGTTTTTTTTCAGGGCTACTGCCTCTGGCGAGGAATTGACAAATCCTCCAAGAGTATCACTTGTCACGAATAAGTGCTTCTCGTCTAGCCGTTCGGATTTGGCATAAAATTGGAGGTCCCTTCCATTCCTGTCGAAAGGCGCACACAAGAATGGTTGCGAGTTTTTAGTCACTAGGCCCTGGTTCTTCATGAGCCGTTGTGCCACCCGATTTATTTTTTTCTACGCGCCAGCAGCGGCGGCCACATTCCCCAAATCATATTCAAACATTAATGATACCAAATTATATTTCAAATAAAGCCAATTTAATGGATATTAAAAACATTTTCCTGTGTTTTATTTCTCCGCCTCTGAAAAAAGCACATTTAGTTTTTTTTTTTTTTTTTTGAGACCCCATAATTTTACACAATTTCAACTCTTTAAGTAGGTAGGTACCTAAATTATAAGATTAACTTACAAAAACAATATATAGTTTAGTTTTCACAGACTGAGTTTGATTAAAAGCAGGGACTGTTGTAAGTAAATTAAGTTCCAAACTTTTTACGACTGTACTTAAATACTAGTTTGGAAATTTCGATTCCACAGTAAGTAAGAAATCGATGTAATTTTGATATTCACCTATTTCGAAAAGTAGGTATAGGTAGTTCAGTTCCATCACCATTAAAAGTAACAAATGTTAGGTATTGTACCTTAAATAACATATGTATCCTATACCTAATTATTTTGTTCGTAGAATGTATTTAACTTTAAAAAAAGGAGAAATTTAAATAAGGCCGACTTAAGACGGCAAGACAGTATAATTATGTTAAATACATATACCTATGTATATCAGATAACTAGATATTCCCTAAATAATAATTAGGGGTTATGTGCACTACAAAAAAAAATACGTTCCGGTTGGCGAGTGAAGTATGAACGTGTAAACAAAGTGTGCAGGTCATTCTATGTAAATTTTTCTAACCATAAACAACATTCAACTCGTAACTAAATAGGAATAAAATTTTGTTTAGTCATAAAAAATAAAAACCACATTTGGAACTCCATATAAATATGTACACTCACACAAGTTCCTATAGGTATAGTAATAAAATGTGTGCATTCGTTAAAAAAAAAAAAAAAAAAAAACACAACAGAACCCTCAATCTTAGTCAACTCAAACTTTATTGACCATAAAATTTAGAACACATCATCCAAAGTTGCACAGAAGTAGAAAGCACATAAATACAACATGCAGGTCCCACTATGGAAAACATAACATCCCACGACATGATCCGTTAATTTTTCTTTTACAGACGAATATCACCACTCTTTCAAACAACATTATTATCATTTTCATCATCAACACTTGTATTTGGAAAGATTCTTTTTCTTTTGTAATGCCATAAAGTATTGTTGTTGCTGCTACTATTGTTTTTCAACTTTAACATTAACAATAAAATATATTAAAGTTTATCAATGGGTCGCACACACTTGCTTTTATTTGGTAATCGATGTACAAGGATTACCAATTGTGTAAAACGTTAAGTTAACGCAAAAGTTTGGATGCACTGGAAACCTCTTTAATGGTTTGGTAAATGCTGTGTAATTGAATCAGCTCGTCAAACGTCAATAACTTTTTAGTTAATTAGGTACGTGAAAAAAAAATTAAAGGTGCACTGAAAGGAAAGTACATATTTTCAGAAAGAAAAAAGCTTTCTGAAAGCTTTTACAAAAAAAAATTACTGCGTAAGTAAATCCTGAAAGCACTTTAAAGAAAGTAAATCACTTGGAGAAAACGCTTTCTGCTTTCATAAACAGTTTGTGAAAGTTTTTTGCTTTCTGGAAAGCGACCGTATGTTTTTTCACCCGAATTACTCCTCTATCAGCTGCATTTTGTGAGATCGTTTTGTTACCCCGCAACTGAGTTGACTGGGTAACGTTTGCCCACCGATTATTAAATTAAATTCCTCTAGCCCGCGAAACGTGATCTAGGGAGAGGCATCTTTCAATCGATGTATGATGGACGACCCTATCCTAGACCCTTTAAAGTTGGCACCTTTTTTCTACCTAGACGCGATTTCCGGCTAAACTAAGCATCTTAGAACTTAGAGGATTGCGTGCTGGTGATCTAGGGACTGCCATCTTTCAATCGATGTATCACATGATACGAATCTATTGTATTTTATGTACACAAATTTCTTTAATTTATATTTGTATGTTCAGAAAACACTTTCAGGAAACGCTTTCGCTTTTATAGTATGACGACCCGAAAAGTGCTTTCAGAATTTTTTTTTCCGTTTTAACTATTGTTAGTAATTTTGATTAATAAATCATGTGCCTGTCTAATAAGAGTATTTTAAAACCTCAACCTTGTAGATCCGTTAAGTAATGGGATTTGGAGGAAACCACTCGCGCTCTTTAACAGTTTGGCGTAACTCAAACGTCTGTAACTTATATGTTCACTTTCTTGAGTCAAAACGTTTTATTTGGTAAACATTTGAAGAAGCTACCACTAGAATGCAATTAAAAACAAATCAGCGAATTTTATCGCCACTTACTTCTGTAACTTACATTTTTTTTAATCAAGACGCAATTGGGATACATTTCAAGTGGTTTCCAAAATCCCATTACCAAAAAAATCAAATAAAAAATCCGTGATTTACATTGGTATATCACGTCTTTCCATCTGTTGGCTGAAACTCAAATCGCATTCAGGAAGTCGAGGGCTTTCGGATGCGACCAATTTCAGGTTGTTTACCAAATCTAAAAACGCAAAAAAAACAAAATCAAACGGACACGTCTTTCTGGGTTTTGGCGCCACCTAGACGTCTGTCGAATTCATCAGCCCTATTGTGAGTTCCGAGTGAAAGAAAATCCGCCCAGAAAAATTACATTTCAATCAAATTTTGTATCAACTTTTGAATAAACAATAGCAAAAATCAGATTGATGAATCACTCACGCATACCTTTTGTATTAAATTGTTTGCACCTTCACTATAATTTGTATGCACAAATTTACACTAATATGCCGTTTTCACTGGGCCAAATGAGGTAATTTCGTTGCAAATTTCCAAATGAGATCCGAAATTACCTAATTTCCCATACAAAATCACATTTCGAAATGAGATAATTTCAACCTCATTTGCACAAAATTAGGTTGGAAATTAGGTGAATGCATTCAGCGGGAATCAGTTTCAAAAGCTCTTAAAAGTTTTTGCATGAAAATATCAATACACTATACTCAACATCATAAATCAGAAAGATAAAACAGCAAAAATAAACGGCTAACTGCCATTCCAAATTAAAAATGAAATGAGATGTCAAATGAAATAAGTAAATTTGATAATGAAAACACTTTTTTGCCAAATTTCGAAATTACCTCATTTCGGCTCTAATGAAAACGTAGTATAACATTAACGCATTATTTGAAAACATTTGGCGTGTTAAGGAAAACGAGATATATCGGAGATTTTGCTCCATCAAAAGCTGAGCAAGCGAATTCAAATTTTGTTTTCCTCAGTATTTTTACAGCAAACTGAGATTTTCTGAGGAATCCTGTCCAGGAAACTGATATTGCTGAAGCCCTCTCAATTATTTTTGATTTGGATCTGCCAAAACGCAGATTTTGCATTCCAATGGCCAAATAAATCGATTTATTTTTTGATTTAAAATCAATTTTGCAGATCTAAATTTTTCGGCAGATTTACCCCTCCATTCACTTACACCAATGCAATTAAAGTTGTAACTTTAGAAATTTCTTTTTTATTGTTTAAAATTTATTTTGATTAAATGAGAATTGTGTTCTCAATATAAAGAAAAGAATTTCTTATATAAAATGGAAGCAGTTAAAAATTAATTAGTTAATTCACGAAGCTCATTTTTCTCTTGTGAAAGTGCATCAAGTGATGACGAATTTTTTGAAGTTATGAAATAAACATAAAATTACACCAATACAATGGACAAAAATAAATCAATTTGATTTATGGCGTTTCATTCACCACGAAATAAATCAATTTTTTGATTGAAATCTGACAGTTCTTTAAACAAATGTTAAACTTACGCAAATGGTAAACTTATGCATGAATACCCATAATATGTACCATTCCATTCTTTTACATCACTGCTTTCAAGCGCCTTCTATTCTTGGCACTAACTTGTCATTTTTCCCAGATGGGTTAGCATTGGCCTGTGGATATATCTACTTAAAATTTTGTAGAATCAATTTGCTTACATTTCAATGGAACACCAGCAAATATTTTTGAGGTCTGTCAATTTTCATGATGTTGAAGTTTAACATCTAAACAAAAACTGATTATGTCTGTTCCTTTACTCTGAGTTTCTGTGATTTTCTGCGCATTTTGGTCCCAAGTTCTGTCAATTCCATTTTTTTATATGAACTTGGCAGGACTTTGGACTAAAAACCACAGAAACTCAAAGTAAAGGAACAGACCTATTATTTCCTTTTCCTTTCCACAAATACATCTTCATTTTGTATGTACCTACATAAATAAATATGTATGACGTACGTATGAACGAGTATCTATTAATTTGTTCATCATCAAGCTGGAAAAATAAAAATCTATCAAAATTAAAGAAATTTAATAATTATTGACACGACTGATTGTAGCAGTGCGGTGCAGACATTCATATACGGCCGATCGGTGGTGCCATTGAGTGCGTTGGCATGCCGCCATAAAGCAGATACCATCATAATAGTCTTATTCGAACAATCCGCCAAGTAATAAAGTCCAAATTTACCATTAATTGTGAATCATAAATTGATATGTAAAATTTAATAATAATCACAATAGCCTAATGGTCTGATGGCACACAGAAATAATAATCCATGTGATACATGCATATGTAAGATTAATAACCGCATCTCAGATTTATTGGACCAAGAACTATGTACAATGTACATAAATGTACCTACATCTCCATTGAGTGAATGCCAATGCACTCATTTCCAATCAATCGTAATTGTTTTATAAGTTATAATGATTTTTCCAATGATCTGATGGTACTTATTTCTTTTTCGTTGTTGTTGCAATATCTAAAATAAACCATTGGCAACAACTGAAGGATGGTTTATGTGAAAATTAAAATCAATTTTATTCGGACCGCGATGATGATTAAGATATACAGTTCAAGCACGGCCAAAAATCCTAGAGAGATCTGGAGCTGGTAAATATACTTATTATACAATACATGTAACTAAGAATACACAAGAAGCAGCTTTACAAAAATTAAAAAGACTATTTTTCTTATCTCGATTTTGATTTTCAACTTTCCGACTACCTCGCACTTGAAATTATATCTTTCAAAGTTAAATTTACTGGAAATTTTCATCGTAGATATAAAAATGTACGTACATTTATGTATGTAGGTACCTATGTTCATTTGTATGTATAAACCTATCTCTAGATTGTATCTCTGAGATTGTTTTGGCCTTCTTATGAACTCTCGGGTATGGGGTTAAACGAATTTAACCGACTGTTTTCTATCTATATGTACCTACCCTAGTCCGGTTTTTATGAGTTTTTTTTGTTGTTGTTGTATTTAATTAGGAAAATTTGTTGAAGATTTTCTTTTGTTTCTTTGAGTTTCTTTTTCTCGGTCGACAGAAGAGAGTGGCGGCCAACATCTTAAAGTTGAGTTGAAAGAATTAAAAGAATTTTTTTTTTTTGACTGCTCTGCAAAAAGGTATATGGTGCAGCAGTTGCCCATGAGATGGATGGATTGGACGGACGGACGGATGGATACAAAATACAAGTGAAGGGACAAAGAGATCTTAATCGGTTTTCATGTCATGCATTGTTGGATATGCCAAGACAAGACGAAATTGTGAAATATTATTTTCCTTTTTGGTTCGTTTGTTGTTCTTGTTCTACTATAGACTGACTATTTTCCTTTGTTATGTATTCTTATTCTTTTACATACAAATACCAATAGGTATACGGTAAATATATGTTCTATTAGGTCAAGATACAGAGTCAAAAAAAAAAATTAGACTTTGAAAAAAAAAAACATTAGATAAAAATACCTGTGTTCAAGATACCTACGGCATAATTTTATGTAGTAGGTACATAACCTAAAAGGCAAAATATTATAAATTTTACCTGGTGATCTTTAAAAAAAGGAATAGGTATTTAGAATGTATACCTACCTACATTAGATGCATATGAATAGGAATATTATGAATTTGTTTAAGTAATCGAAATCCGAAATCGTACTTGGACTGTGGTCGACGTTGAACAATAGCAGAGAGGTAAGAATAAAGAGTCTTTAGTTAATGGACAGTTAGGAGACGACTTAAATAAGCAGACTTTAGTTCGAAATGTCCTGCCACTGGACCATAATTGGCACTGACCGAAAAGCACGTCTATGATTTTCACTATGCACTACGATTGGGAAGTTGAGCTATGGAGGCGATTCAGGTACGTTCTCGGATAAGTGCGAATTTATCTGGATGGAACCCAGGTTTCGTTGTTTACTATGCCTTTATATGATAGTTTCAATCCAGATAAATTCTGTACTCATCCGAGAACGTAAATCACCTCCATTGCTCAAAATTCCAATCGTAGTGCATAGATAATATCGAAATAGTATACAAGATTGGCTTAGATGGAGCTGACGGGCACGATGGATTATTCCTTGTTGCAGTAGTATGACAACTTGACTAATTTCTACAGGCGTGGTATCCATTTGTTCCCAAGATTGTGAGGCCTATATTATAGGTCAAGATACAAACAACTCAATTTTAATAGCACACTTATAGCCAAAAACCAATAATGGACGAGTACCTATGTATATATTGCGTAGCTACCTACCTACCTACCTACATAATTACAGTTGAAAAAGTTTTGACCTCAATTTGCAGCATGGTATCAAACCCTGTCAACAAAAAAAAAATAGACCTAACTAGATGTCTCAACCTAACTAAAGTTAGAAAAAGAAACAATTTCCTTTAATCCTATATTTTATCCCATTTTTGTCCGAAAGATTTAAGCCATTTACAGTTGATCCCTATAAATGTCAACAATCACTTACCTACTTATATCTACACATTTTCCCTAAAAAATATAAAACTCATACGCCCTATTTGCTATTTGTCATCAAGTCTGCCACAGCAACAAAAAAAAAAAGACGACCGGAAATCCAATAAATATTGAGAGAAAAAACCTACATAATCCCAAATTACATTCCCATTGTTGATGTTGCCAAAAATTATTCACAAATACACAAATTATTCATTTTTGGATGAAAAAAAAAAATGAAAACCCAATTGTAAATAATTTCTCTACCTATTTGTAATAGGGCGATACTCGATAATTTTCATGCATGTCGGTATAAAATCATTTTTTATTTGCAGTAACTCATGAAATTCGTCCTTTTTTCCATAAAAATATATTCATATACATATGTATTTATATGTACACCCTGAACATCGTAAAAATCATTAAGTAGGAAAGGTGTGTGAGTTATTGGATTTGATGAAGAAAAAATGGAATCCTACTTTCTATCTAGGTAGATAGAATATCTACACACAAAAAAAAGAACTTAAAATAAAATAGAGACAGTATAAAAAGGATATTATCTCCTCGTTCGCAGACAATTTTCCTCTCATATTGTCCTTCCCGCAAACCATGCTGTATCATTGTGGCTGTATCCTTTATTGCATATTTTTGTTGTTTTTCTTTTGATTTTTTTTCATTGAATATCTAACACATGCGCAGTTGCATAGTAGAAATAAAGGCAAGAACTTAGTAGAAAAAAAGGAACTTGATGGAAAATGCAACGGCAGGCACCTCCACAATCCCTATTTTTCCAATAATTTATTCCTGTGTGGAAAAATTTAAAAAAAAAATGTGCCTAGGTATTTTTTAAAACCGTCAACGTTGAGAAAAAAAGTAATAATAAAATTTATTGCGCATTCAATTTTTGTGCGATCTGGGCTCCAGTAGGGTCCCCATTCTTGTAGATTTTTTTTTTAATTTGCACGAAAATTGATTCAAATGATTTACTAAGCCGGTGCTGGCACCAATGTGATTTAAGGTTTTTTCTTAGAAAAGCAGCACTGTCACGGTCAAATTTTGTATTGACCAAATTTCAAAGATATTGCCCATGTTCGAAATCACTATCAGCATATCTTAGTACCTACCTACCTACGGTAGTTTCAGAATGCAATCAGCGGTAAAGTTCAGCAATTTTGAACAAAAATTAGGAAGGTACGATTTTCAATATTTCTGATTATTTTTGAGGCAACCTGAGGCATATTCTATCTAGATAGCAGATTGTAAGTTACCGTAGGAATAGCTACATACCTATCTACATAAAAACTGGACTTTAAAATGGATAAACTGTAGCAACCCATTTTCGCTTTGGGGAAAACCTAATCGCTTTTATGACCATCAACCGCGCTTTTTAGAATAAGTTTAAAGGCTTCCAAGAATTGAGTAATTTGTTTTTGATTTTGACAAAACTTTGGCATCAAATGGGTAGAAATTATAAATTATGAGAAGTAAACGAACAAAATTATGTACCTAATAAAACATTTTCGTCCAAAGAGCACGTTACGAATCTGTTAATGTCAAAAGTGACGGCTTTATTGATCAAACTGTATCATCCAAAAATGCAAGTGAAATCAAAAGTATTATTTATGTTTACAGTGAAACCTCCCTAAGGAGGACAACGAGGGTGAACACACTTTTGTCCGCGTAAGGGAGTTGTCCGTTCAAAGGAAAAAATGAAGATAATTCATGTCTGTTCCTTTACTCTGAATTTCTGTGATTATTATTCCATAGTGCTGTTAATATGTATTTCTAAATGAACTTTGAAATACTTGGCTAACCCCCAGTTTCACAGTGGAAGTTTAAACTCCACTTTTAGTTTAAACTCCAGATCACCAGTATAAATGAACTTAGTTCAAGGTTTAAACGAAACTGTGAAACTGGGGTAAAATGGACAGAAATTCAGAGCAAAGAAACGGACCTAATAAGTATTTGTATTGATACAAAATAACTTAAAAAATTCCTCTGTTAACGAGTGTCACGTTTTGAAGACTAATAAAAGATAGCTAGTAAAATGTTTTGCTAAAAAAAAGAAGAGTAGAAAATCAGGTATATTACAGAAAGCATTTGTCCGCCTAATAGAAAAAAGAACTAAATTTAATAAATTTCGGCTGAACTGATGTTATAGTCTGCGACCGATCAAGGGAGCAGGTATACCTATGTTGGGTACCAACAGGATTCGAACACGAAACAACCGTAAAATAATTAATTTATTGGAAAAAATTACAGTTTGTTCACTAGAAAAAACTTCTGGACGTCAGCTTTCGTTCGCATCGATTAGAAAATAACAATCGAAAAGAGACGACCGTCCAATCGAAAGGTTTCGATCAAAATCGAAACTCACAATATGACATATTGTAATCGACAATCGAAAAAAGTCGATCATCCATTAGAAAATCCAAACACGCAATCGGATTAGAGTTTAAATCCTAGATCCACGGTGGCAAGAATATCAGTTTGAGGTATCTGTCTGCAAGTTTAATCTTTTTAAATGAAGCTTTAAAATAGAACCATTTAAATCTTCTTGAAAATATTGATTCGTCAAATCAAACGTACTTTTTTTTTTTGGAGAACACTAAACTTGTGGAACAGAACTATTTAAACGCCATTTTTTTCGTTGATAGGTATGTATTTGGAAATATAAAAAAAAACTATCTATCTCACTTCCAGTTCATACCCAAAAAAAAATCAAACACCATGTTTTTTCATAATTCTCTTTTTCATCTTTTTGTGCAATGGAAACACTAAATAAATAGTAGTCGGTAGAAAGGTAGTATTAGTGCAGGATGGGATAAATCTGCAAATTTGATTTAAAATCAAAAATTAAATCGATTTATTTGCTTAAAGAGTACAAAATCACCCTTTTTAACAGATCCAAATCAAAAACCATCAGGCGAGTTCAGGAAACGGAGATGTCGGAGGGCCTCAGCAATCTCAGTTGCCTGAGCAGAATTCCTCAGCAAAAAATGTCAGTTTGGCTGTCAAAATAGTAAGGGAAAACATTTTTCGATTCGCTTGCTCAGCTTTTGACGCAGAAAAATCTCCGATATCTATCTCTCCTAAACGCTCCTAATAATTTACAAATCAAACAAACCATACATCAAATACCCACACAAATTTATTAATTTTTGTCAATTTTTATTTATTTATTATATTCGTGTAATTTTAAGTCTGTTTCATAACTTCAAAAAAAAAAAAAACTCTTCATCACTTGATGCACTTTCAGAAGAGAAAAATGAGCTAAATGAATTTACCAATTAGTATTATATCAGAAATTATTTCCTTCATAGGTTGGAACACAATTTTCATTTAATCCAAATAAATTCAAACAATAAAAACCAAATTTGGTAGGAATAAATCTGCCGAAAAATTTAGATCTGCAATATATCAAAAAATAAATCGATTTATTTGCAATGGAATGCGTTTTGACAGATCCAAATCAAAAATAAATTTATTTATTTTACTAATGGAAAACACCATAAAACAATTTCTCCTCCTGACAAATTCTGCCCGAGAAATGTTTGGTCTGTCAAATGTCACGTTGCCGTATACGTAAATTTATTGTTTTTAGAGTCAATTCAAGTTCCAAACTTTGTCGGCAGTTTTCCACTCTCTGAGAATTTGATAGCCACTCTTCAAAAATTTGAAATACTGACAATTTCATAATAAAAACACAATTTTTAAAGTGAAAGCTTGTATTGGTTGATGTTAGTGCCACTCTTCAAAAATTTGAAATACTGACAATTTCTGCTCAAAACTATTGGGAATAAACATAATGGGGCATATTCATAGTCGCAGATAGACCCGGGTTTAACTAAACTACAGTTTAAGACAATTTTGGCTCAATTAATACAGACCGATTTGAATTACAAATTGTTGGTTTTATATTTTAATAAGATAATTAACTTGGTATTCTACACAAATAGCTTCAAATATTTTAAAATGATAACCTTAAAACATTAGAATCAACGTCCGAAAATTCAACCAAAGCTATGTTTAACTTAGACCTAGGTCTTAAATGACTGAATATGCCCCAATAAAAACACAATTTTTAAAGTGACAGCTTACAATATTGTATTGGTGTTAGTGCGCGAAGGGGTACCAAAATCTGCCGAAAAACTTATGTGGATTTCCTTTCAACAAAAAAAAACAAATCTATCTCCAATCGTTGAAAGTAAATCGACATCGGATCTGCAAATTGATAAAAAATCGATTTATTTTCTCAATGGAATGCAAAGTCTGCCTTTTGACAGATCTAAATCAAAAAATTTATTGATTTATTTTACCAACAGAAAACATCTTTAGCTGAGGAACTATGCAGATTAAAACATGAACATGAATTGTGACTTATTCCGTTTTATATCAGTTTTCAGTCAATTAACAGAGCTTATACATCTGATAAATAGTGAATCAAACATTCGAATCGATACGAAGGTTTTTGATTCGACTGATGTTGAGCGAATACCTACTTTTTCAAAATTCCAATTTCGATTCTCGACCTATTAGGAATAGCGATAGGTTCCTACTTCTGTATAAGTATGTTTCAAAATCTGTCCAATCAAAAACTTTAAAATTTAGTCAAACGTTCGATTCGCTATTTAGATTAAGGACCGTTCTTTTCTCGAAAAAATAAATTTGCGTTCATAAAAATTCTTCCTAAAGAAATTGTTTGTATTTTTAATAAATTTATCTGATTGTCCGGACTTAGAATTTGTAACAAAATTTTAGTTCTACATGTAGCACTACACTACCACTGTAAGTGCCTGTCCACATTGGATTTTTAATGCTTGGTGTTAACATGTTCGTTGTGTCCATACGATGAAGAGTAAATCCTCTCAGTTCAATCTACCCATCCCTATCTCCCACCCTTGAAATCTATCTATCTTTCACTCACACAATAAAAAATCTATCACGTTGAATCCGAGAATATTGTTTGAAAGTGGCGCATCGGTGCAATTTGGGTGGAATCTACCCATCTCTTTTTAACTCACATAAAATCTACCTGGCTCACTGCATGCACCCAGCAATAAAAATCCAACGTGGACAGGCACTAAGTACCTCACATGGTACAAAAAAGTATTTAAAACAATCAAACAGAAATCTCCTTCGGTAACACTTTTTCAATCCTAGACTCTCCTTCCGATTCAAAGGGGAACGAAGAATCACCATGGGAAACTGGGAAAATGCAATCGCAGCTCGTTTGAAAATTTTCAAAAAAAAAAAAAAATCGAAGCAGAGAGCCGGCGTCGTCGCCGTCTGGTCGCCCATAAAAAAGACAGGCAATTTTTATTTTTCATTTCTAGTGTTTTGCTTGTTCAAAGAAAAAGAAAACAAAAACAATGTAACTTAGCTACCCTCTTCTTTATTCATGGTATCACAACAACAAGGAAAAGGGATATAGACAAAATACAAAAAAAAAAGTGGAAATCAGCGCTCTATACAGCGGCCAGGGGTTGATTTTCCTTCTCCTTTAAATGCATGTCCAGTTAGCCGAACAATAAAAACGACACCTATAACTGTTTTTCTTTTTTTTTTGTTTAAGTACAGTATTCATGCATAATAATTTATGATTATCCTTTAAAACTGAGGGTTGTTGGCGGCTTATTTTCTAAAACAGGGGTGATTTATTAACTGTACTCACACCCGAATTGCCCAAAAACTTATGTAGCAAGCTAAAGCTAAGAATGGAATATAAAATGTCGCAAAAATTCAAACACGCTCAGCAAAAAACTTACCTAATTGGTCAAAAGACGTTATATTTTCCTTTAGTTTGTTTTTTTTTTTTTCAAGTCGAAAAAATTCGATATAAAATTTAGAATAGAAAAAAAAGTTATATATCCAAAATTTGTTTAGAAAAAGTGTGTTGGGTGTGCTAAGCTTTGTGTCTCCTCAATGATTTATCACGATTTTATTTTCGAAAGGAGAATATTTTCACACTCACAATATACTTTGTTTCAATTTAAATTGAAACTGCACTTTAACTGATTTAATTTTTCCTTTTCGGATATCCTCTCGTTTGGCTTTGAGAAAATTTTAATTTTAACCTTCTTTTTTTCTTTTAACGTTCGGTACGATAATTCCTTTCAAAAGCAATCGGTTATTTTTTTATTTTATTGTGAAATAAACAAATCCCCCTCACTGATCTTTCTTTATAATTTTTATTATTATTTTTCTATTTCCATACAAAAAAAAAGCACTGAGCACAACACACACGCGAGACCGCAAAGTATCCACGAAAGAATGAAAGGAGAAATGGAATTAATTTCGGATGATGCCGTTTTGTTTGTCGCCATCAGGTTCCAATATTCCAGTTTTGTCTGTGTTTTATTCCAGTAAGTGCATTTTGCTGGGATGAAAAAAATGGAATTCGTGCTGTTGGAAGCGGAGAAGGAGAAATTATGTGTTTTTTTGTCTGTACTCCACAAAGGATAAATGGAATAATGCCGCAATTTATGTTGCTTGTACGTTGGAAGTGGAAAAAGGTTTGTTTGGTTTGGGCGCTTTGTTTGGATTTTGTTTTTGTTCGTTCTTAATGTTATGGAAAATTAAAGAGAACATTGCACTTTACTTTTGATAAATTATACCAAAAAGTTAAAGAGAAAATTATTATTTTGTTTGATTGGCATTGGACGTGGATTGTGGAATAATGGATGTTATTTAACCAATACAGTAGAAAACTAGAGATAAGCAATTGATCCATTTTGGACTTCGAGTTATAATTTTTTATTTTTAATATATACCTAATACCTATGTATGTATACCTATTCCTAGGTATATCCGAACTTGTAGGTACGAAAAAATAATTTTAGGAATACAAACTGAAAACTGAATGAAGGAGAATTTAATTAACAAGAGTTCAATTGGCTTGGGGCGACTTTTCACTAATGTAGTACGCCTAGAACTTTTACTTTTTTTTTACATTAGGCTAGGGTCTCTATAAAATAGCTAGGTATAAAATAGGTATTACGTTGAGGAACAGGAAACGCTGTTAAATATTATTAAGGCCCGTTTGCTATACGAAACATAAATCTACATCATAGCTAAGTTCAACATAGTTTGTATGTTCAACTTAATTTATTCTGTTTCTAGAAAATATTTAAGATCTTCTTAGCTATGCATAACTCTCATGCGAGAAATCGCTGCCAAAACGTCAATTTTGTGTAAAAAGTCAAATCTATTTTTAGTAATTTGCATTTTGTGACCTACTTTGGACGTACTATTAACAATTTAACCAAATAGGTACCTATTTATGTTTCGTATCAGTAAAGGGGCCTAAGATAGGGTTGCCATGCGTCCTCTTTTTTGAGGAAATGTCTTTTTTTAACCTCGGCGCGGAATGTCCTCCAACGTTTTAAAAAATTGTTCTCTTTTTTTCCCTCACAAGTAAATTTGAAAATTTAAAAAAAAAATCATCAATAGATCTTATTTGACTTCCATGTGTCAACCCTTTAAATTTAATTGAACGATTCTTTATTACCAAAATCCAAATTTTTCATTCCGAAAAAAAACGAATTTTGTATTGAAGTTAAAGAAATGTTTCGGCTAACCACATCCTCGCAAACCTACCTATATAGTTTATGTGAAAATGGTCGCATGAATTAAAAAAAAAGAGTGTTCTAATTAATAAACCAACAATGGACAAAGTAGCCCAGGCAAATTGTCCCTTTTCTGCCAAAATAAATCTAAATGAAGATTTTTAAACCTAATTGTCTTTATTTTGGCATAAGAAATACTGTCGCGAAAGTCTATTGCCAAATCGTGTGCGCTTCAATAGTTATCCAAGGTTAAATGTCGAAAATATCAGTTACGCATAAAACTCGGAAACGGTAAATGCTATCGAAAAGTGTTGCATACAAAACCTGTTGCATACAAAACCTGTAGATTATGTCATTTGCCAAAATAAAAAAAATTCTACGAACCACTGTTAAGAAGATATCGACATTACAAAAAACGTAAAATGTCGAAAATGGTCGTTTTTGACGTATAACACCTAAACGGTTAAAATTTTAGAAAAGATCTATAGACAAAGTTTGTAACTTATGTGAATCCCTAGAAGAAAAAGTTATCATTTTTTTCTTAAAATTAACCGTTGTAAAGATATAATTTTTTTAAAAGTTTGACAAAGAGTTCAAATTTCTGTTTTTTTGTTTTAATTTTTACTCTGAAGGTTAGACCGCACTAGGGCGAACTGCACTGCAGCGGAACTGCGATTCACAATAATTTTTATGAAATTTTATGAAGTTCAGTTGCAGCTTACTTTTTTTTATATATATATATATGCGCGCACTAAAGGGGTTGTGACTACCCTTAATATGATTGAACACAGTACGAGCTTTAGGAAAATAGGGAAGGATTTAAGAGGAGGAACCGATATATCTCATACAATTTCATTCAAATAATGTTTTGCCGCGTCGTGAAGTGTAGTTCCGCTGCAGTTGTGTGCGGTCTAACCTTTAAAAATATCAAATAAATCTTACACTCAATTTAAATATCATAATGTTCTCTTCCAAATATACATGAAACTTTTTTCCATACGAGTCATATGTCGCAAGATATTATGACTTAAAAATTGCCAACTGCTAAGAAAACCGATTTCTCGCATATATCTTTTAGGCCATAAGCATGCATTCACAGTTTTTTTCTATAAGCCATAATTTTTACGATATCGTTGTTAAAATAAAAACACCAAAAGTCTAAAATACCGGTTCTTTACTCTTAAATGACGAAATTTTTGGAAAATATTTTATACCTATTTTGCAGATTTTAATATTCCCTAGACGAAACATTATCACACTTTTTTTCGTATAACGCATCAGTTGCAAGATATTGCGACTTCAAAAGTGGTCAAACTTCGAAAATATAGTTGTACATAAATTTTATTACAAAATCATGTTTATTCGAAGTTGTCCATTTTTGAAGTGGCAATATCTTGCAACACACTTGCTTGTATTAATCAGTGCTGGCAAAATGGCTACTATATTAGCATTTGTCTCCTTTACAGTGGAAAGTACTAGTGGTGGATCCAGGGTGGTGGCTATAGGGGCTAAAGCCCCCTCCACAGGCGGTTCTAATTGAATTGATTGAAATATAGAAATCAGAATCAGGAGTCAGAAAAAATAACGAGGCTGGGGCTACGCAATTTATATGCTACGTATTTTTTTACAGCTCGCGAGTAGGGCTTGACAAGAATTGAACAACAAAACGTGGTCGGGGCTAAGCAAATAATTCCTTTAAAACTTACCTTATTCCAGAAAATGTTTGCGCTTGACTCAAGGGACTGTCAAGTCCAAGTTGGGGCTAAAGCTTAAAGAGATAATTGAAAAAAACGGGGTCGGGGCTTAACAATTAACATGCCAAACGAAAAAATAATTCACCCTATGAACTTCGCTAACTTTGCAAAAAAAAACGAAATTGGGGCTAAAACCCGTGAAGAATTTGGGAACAACAAATCAAAATCTGAGTTTTCGCTGGCCCCTCAGAAAATCATGCGTGTGAATATTTGCAGTCCCTCTAGACTGACGTACAAATTTACTGACAGATTTTTTCTTCTGGTAGTTCAAAGCTTGACGTGGCTGAAAATTGAAGGTATATACATTTTTTTTCTATCTCCACTTAAAAATATTTTAAATGTTAACTACTACAGAAGTTATTGTATGTAATATTGAAATCATTTTAAACCGGGGATAGAAGCTGATATAAATGCACAAAAAACAGGGTTATTCTAAAAGGAAAAGTGGGAATGCCAAAATTCAATTATTTATAAACTATAGATTTTCACAAAAAAATCCTTTAACCTAAACTAAAACTTTTTTATATTTGTTATGTATAAATTATAAAAATGTATAAATTATAAAACAAAACCAACATCGTGACAATAGTTAAAATAATTTATTCTTCAAGGGAAGCGTTTTTCTCTTTTCACTCTCACAACGAATGTTATATTTCCCCTGACTCGAAAACAAAAAAAAAAAATAATTTCAAATAGAAAGAAATATAATAATTTATTATTATTATAAAATGGCAGTTATCAATAAGATTTTGGAATGATTATTACGATCAAGTGTTCTGAACGCTGCACTGATAGATCAAGAGCCTACAGCAAATTTTGGGAGTGGATTGCTAACTAAAATACGAGTATGATGGTTTGTAGGCGCATATATCGCGGTATCGAAAACAACCGTCTGGCAGGTTTCTTTTTCAGCCTTTTACGGGGGTGGGGGTTTGAAAATAGCGACTTTCCAGTTTATTTTGTCAGATGTATTACCACTTTAATAAATTTAAAAAATATATTATGTGATGTCAAAACGTCAAAATCTTGGCAATCCGACCAATATAACTCAAGATATTAGGTTTTTAAGCGAACCTTAATCGATTTTTTCGGAGACTCTGTTTTGTTGATTTTTTGTGTTTTATAATTCTCCAAGAAGAAGACGATAAGGTCCTCTTAAATAGCTTATATTTTGAGTTCTATTGGTCGAATTGCCAAGATTATGACGTTTTGACTTAATGAAAACATCACATAATATATTTTTTAAATTTATTAAAGTGGTAATACCTCTGACAAAATAAACTGCAAAGTCGCTATTTTCAAACCCCCACCCCCGGAAAAGGCTGAAAAAGAAACCTGCCAGACGGTTGTTTTTGATACCGCGATATATGCACCTACAAACCATCTTACTCATATTTTGGTTATCAATCCACTCCCAAAATTTGCTGCCGGCTCTTAGGATATGAAGTTTAAATACTTACTTACTTAGGTCCTCGGACCTATTACATCCGTGATGTTTCCCTTACGGGACATAGGGCCTCCACTACACCTACGCGCCATCGTGTACGATTTCTTGAAATGTATTTCAGCTCTCTCCAATTTTTCCCCAGTCGTGCCGATTCCTGTTCGACCGTTCTTCGCCATGTACTTCTAGGCCGGCCCACTTGTCTTCCCTCCTGTGTGAGCGGGTTCCACTGCATTGCTTGAGATGCAATGCACCGATCGCCTTTTCGAAGCGTATGGCCAATCCACTGCCACTTTCTTCTTCGTATAATGGAGTCTATGGGCTCCTGACCCGTTCTCGCATGAAGTTCGGCATTGGAGATACGGTTGGGCCAGAAAATCCTCAAGATGTTTCGTAGACATCTATTAACGAAGGTTTGCAGCTTTCTAGTGACAGTGTCAGTGACTTTCCAAGTGCTGCAGCCGTAAAGCAGAACGGATTCAACATTAGAGCGGAATAGTCGTAGCTTGGTCTTTAAGCTAAAAGAGTTGTTTCTCCATATTTTGGACAGCATTTTGATCGCAGCCTTTGCTTTTCTGATTCGGTGGTTTACGTCCAGTTCAGTTCCGCCACCCGTAGAGACAATACTCCCAAGATAATGGAAATCCTCTACCATCTCTACCGGTTGTCCAGAAATATTTACTTGGATTGATGAGGAAGTTCCAAGGCTGATCCTTTTAGTTTTTGCCGAGTTGATCTTAAGCCCTACGATTTCTGCTTCTCTCTCCACCCTTGTTGTCATTTGATGGAGATCCATGATCCTATGAGAGAGTAAGCATACGTCGTCCGCGTAGTCCAGATGTTTGAGGTGAGATTGCAGAGTCCACTGAATTCCTCCATTTCCATTTGACAAAGCTGCGTGCAGTACGTCACTTATCACCAACAGGAACAGTATTGGTGACAGTATACAGCCTTGCCTAACTCCACTTTGGATTTCAAACTCCTCTGACAGCCTACCTTTGTGCAAAACGTGACACCTGGATCCATCATATGTAGCCTTGATAATAGCAATCAATTTATCTGGGATGCCCCTCCTGTGCAAAGCAAGCCAAATAAATTCTCTATTGACACTGTCGAACGCCTTTTCAAAATCGATGAACAGCAGGTGAAGTGGTGATCGATATTCAACGCACTGTTCGATGATGATCCGCAAGGTGTTGATGTGATCCACACAGGAAGATCCAGTGCGGAAACCTGCTTGTTCGGCGTCGAGTGTGTCTTCGAGGTGGTCTTTAATTCGGTCCAATATTATCCTTGCTATTATCTTGGCTACTGCAGGCAGAACGCATATTCCTCTCCAGTTTTCGCACTGTGTGAGATCTCCTTTCTTTGGGAGCTTGACAATCATTCCTTTTTTCCACTCTTCAGGAAAGCTCTCTGCTTCCCAAGCTCTCTTAATAAGTGGGTGCAGTAGCTCGCTCGATGTCGTTGGGGCTGCTCCTAAGAGCTCTGCAGGAATACCGTCAAGTCCAACCGCTTTGTTGTTCTTCAGTGCTTTGATGGCGGTGATAATTTCTTCTTTACTGGGGGGTACGGTGCGTATTCGGGAAATTGTTACTTCGGGTAGCTCAGTGGGAATAGGGTTCACTTCACTTGCGAAAACGCGGTTTAAAACCGCAGAAAAGTGTTCCCTCCACCTTATGAGCTGGTCCTCATCCGAAATTAGCAGGGATCCGTTTGTGTCTTTAACCAGGTGTTGTTTAGAGCTCTGGACACCAGTGAGCTCTTTGGTAATTCTGTAGACGGTCCTACTGTCACACCTACTAGCGGCTTCTTCTGCTTCTGTAGCCAGTGCGTTGATGTAGTTACGCTTATCACGACGCACACTACGGTGAACTTCCCTCATCTTCATGCGGTACGTAGACTCAAGCTCGTTTCTCCCTGCTGCTGGGGTAGCTGCGATGCGAGCTTTAAGGTGTTTCCTTTCTTCGATCCTTGCCCAAGTTTCGTCGGAAAGCCAAGCACTATTTCTTCCTTGCGCCCGGCCGACTATACTTTCAGCACCGGATATGAACACATTTTTCACAGCACACCAATGATTTTCGATGGATGTGGTTTCCGTGCTGCTGATTGCGTTCAATCCTTGTGAAAGGTGGTCCCCTAGTTGTTGGCGCACTGCAGGATCCTTTAGTCTATCTGTATTAAACTTGGGCATTCGAGTGTTTCCTTGGGATCTCCGAACTGCAGCTGTACGCAATCTTACGGTAGCAACCATCAGATGGTGGTCCCGGGCCATTCCCATGTCAGCACCTCTTCTGTTACGGACGTCCTGGAGACTGCTTCTAAAACGCCGGCTGATCGCGAAGTGGTCAATTTGGTTGGAAGTTGCTTGTCTGTCAGTCGACACCCAACTGACTTTGTGGCACGTCTTATGCTCGAACATGGTCCCTCCAATAACAAGGCCGTTGGCGTTGCAGAAATCGACAAATCGTTCGCCATTGTCGTTTCGGTTACCAACACCATGTTTTCCCATGACATGCCTTAGCCCAGAGTTGTCATTGCCAACCTTGGCATTTAAGTCTCCCATCACCATAACTATATCACCTCGTGGAACGCTATCATAAGCAGCACTCAGCCGGTTATAAAAGGCCTCCTTCTCCTCGTCAGAAGAGAGCAAAGTTGGGGCGTAACACTGTATGATGGTGACGCGACGTACTCTAGTCCGGAACCTGGCTTTCAGGATCCTGTCACCTAAAGGCTCCCAGGAAATTAGGCTTTTGAGAGCTGTTTTGGATTCCTGAGCGCTTCCAGGTGTTTTTCCGGAATAGAATAGTACAGTGTTACGGGTTGGTGACTTGAACTTCCCCGAACCCAGCCATCTAACTTCACTTATCCCTAAGATGTCCATCCTATACCGCATGAATTCCTTCTCTAGTTGCAGGAATCGGGCATTCTGAGGACCTTCTTTACCGTTGTCAAGAAGCGTCTTCACATTCCAGAAACCAATCTTTGTCCGGGTACAATAGCCAAAAGTCGTCAACGAGTTATCATTAATTATCCGAGGCGTAGTGTTGGTTTCGGTAGCGGGTTGATTTCAGTTACGGAGAATGCTAACCTCCGTAACCTATCCTAGAAAGCTAGGCCTTTTCGCACTTGTAATTTTGGCCTATTTATGTATATTGGGATACATAAATAGTTGCCCGGGGACCACCACGAGGAGGTAAAACAAGCACTTCACCGTGACTGATTGTTGCGCTACTGGCCCAGACCAAGTTCTGAGCAATCAATAGTTTCCCGATCAGGTACGATGCAGTTTAAATGGCAGAATACATTCGTTTAACTAGAACTACAGAATTATCTAAGTTCAAGGTTTACTTTGAAACCGAATCAAGTGCTGAACTTAAGTTTAAACATAAATTGTAGTTTAACTTGTGAAACTGGCCATTAATGTCTCAAACTGGATCTACCAAGCCCCACCCACAGCCTAATCCCAGATCCACTACTGGAAAGTACTACTGTGGTACCCATGTCTCAAAAAGGCTCCCCAAGTCTCCACATGGAAGATTTAATGAAAAACGTATTTTGCAGTTTTGTATAGTTATATCTATGTATTTATCCACATTACCTATGGATACATTATGAAGGTATATCTTATTGTTAGAAGCTAAAGTTAGTTAAAAGAATCTAGTTAAACTTCAAATTAATATAAGAATCGCTAAATGAAATTAAATTGAATCATACAAAAAAAATTAAACCAACATTTTGAGCGTGAGCGAGCATCTTTGTTGCCCAATTTCCTTTTTCGTATTTGGTTAATCGAATCAAACATTTTCATTGTGCTTTATTCAATTCTATTTTTGAATAAATGCCTAACGCGCACTCATAAATTCACTGCCTTACTCCCCACACATTTTCAAGTCTCAATCTTGAAGTGGTCAAAGCGCCTCTTTCCAAGTCCAAGTCAAAGTACGTATGTATCTTTGTGAAACAAAAATATATGCAATCATCTTACTTTTCAAATTACGATAACGATTATTCAAACCATATCTCTATTGATAATTTTATTAGAGATGCACAATCTCAATTAATAATATTAGACATTTTCTCCTATAGGCTGACCGATTATTTTGATGTCGTTATAATTTCTCATGTCGATGTGGGGGCCATAAAAAAGTCATCTAATTCTATTGATACCGGCTTTGGTAAGCCGTAGCTCATGAAATAGCCACAGCCGCCACGCCATCCATCGCCGTCGGAGTCATCATAGGCAAGCATCAGGAATATAAATGGTTCTCTAGAAGCCAATTATCAATTTAACGCCGCGCGCTGTCACGCACATCTTTTTGATTAATAGCGTTATCGACTTTATCGACATCATCATCTTGATGCATTGAAATGAAAGTTCGTTAAAAAAAATTAAAAAAAAAAAAAAAATTAGCCTTGCTTAATTGTAACCCCCATAAAAAGACGACATGTCGAGGTGGTTGATAAATGCAATTAGGTATATCTATACCAACAGGCCGTGATTTTCCTCACTCGATACGCCATCATATTATATTTCTGATTTATGATAATCGATTGATATTATTTCGATAACAATTATCGTTAATGAATCAGTGTAATGTCAATATGAAATTATCGGTTGGTCATATAAATGTTCGTTATAATATATTTCCAAGCGCGTGAGGAATTTGTACAGAAAAAATTCTTCTTCAAATTAGATTATTTGCATTTAAATTGTGTCGTCTGTCATTTTATTTAAACCACACACACAAGACACACACACGCCCTTCGAATTGTTGGAATTTAATTATTGACACTTTGAATTGTTGCCATAGAAGAAGAACGTCACATTTATGCCCTAGCATGGCTACACGATCCTGATCGGATCGTGCCATTCGAATAAGTCAGATGCGACATAATCTGTTTGACAGATGTGGTATTTTTTTTTTTTGAAAATTCTTAAATGTTGTTTATCGAATAAAAGATAATATAATAAAGAAGCAGTTGTGGTTCTGTAAATCATTTGGAAGAAAATAATAAGGGGATTACCTCTAAGTCCAATCTGTGGTGTAGAAGTAGGTGCATACTATAGCGCGTAGCACTGTCAAAGTCGAACGGTACGAAAATAGTAGGTATACTTCGCTCAATGGTTAAGATTTTGCTGTACCAGCAAATGCATGGTGTATTATTGTGTATAGTACCTAAAGCTGATCACACCCACAGTACACATATCTTAGCTATTATAGCCCGTTTACAAGCAGTATCGAAAGCTCGAGTTGGATTAGGGTCGGATTTTAGACCCAAGTTTTTCGTCACTTCAGTTGAGAGCCCCATTTGAAGTTGAGTTGATATGGTGTTGAGATTACAGTTGAAGGAATGCCTTCAATATATTTACTTCACACAAAAAAAGGCAAAATTTAATGAATATTTTAGTACATACTTCGCATAGCTATCAAAAAAAAAAATAAATAATTTTGCTCGCACATGTGCAAAAACACTGTCGTCAACACATCCATCAGACCCAAGATAAATATACTTATTACAAGTAATATCACTAGCATGTTCATTTTTGTTCAGTTCTGCGCATGTTGTCAAAATCAATAGTAAACAAAATTGAATTTCAAACAATCACCACAAATTTGTTTTTGTTTACTGTGTACTTACACAAAGGGTAGCCATCTTGAAATTTGAAAAGCTGCACCCGATAATACCTTAGATATGTGTACTGTGCATCAGAACGACTCTTCGACCCAAGTTTTGTATCAACAATTTCGACTCGACTCCGTTCCTGAAGTGATATCGAGTCGGTTGAAGCTCATTTCAACTCAAAAATAAGTCAAAGTTGTTTGAAATTAATGTTTCTTTGATTTTGACAACATGCGCAGAACTGATCAAAAATGAAAACGCTAATGATATTACTTGTAACCACAATTCTTTGGTACTTAAAATTTGTAAGTACAAGTACAATTCCTCGGTACTTGTACTTAAAAATTTTAAGTACCAGTACCGAGGAATTGTACTTTTACTTAAATTCCACAAAGGAATTTAAAAAAATTGTAACTACTTAAGTAATTAAATACTGTACTTAAATACTTTTTCAAATATTTTTAATTCCTTAAGTACTTTTAATTCCTTTTAATTCCTTTTGTTTTTGTTATATTTTGTTTACAAAAGGAATTTAAAAGGAATAATAAGTAGGTAGTAAAGGAATTAAAAGTATTTGAAAAAGTTTTTAAGTACAGTATTTAATTACTTAAGTAATGAATACAATTTTTTTAAATTCCTTAGTGGAATTTAAGTAGAAGTACATTTCCGCGGTACTGGTACTTAAAATTTTCAAGTACAAGTAACGAGGAATTTTACTTGTACTTAAAAATGTTAAGTACCAAGGAATTGTACTTAAGTAGTACTTAAGTCACAATATATTTAATTACTTTACAGCTCTGCTTGTAATATATTATGTATGTGCCTTGGATCACACATATCTACTTTCTGCTACAGCTATACATATATACTACTCGTACAATCCAATTGAATAATAGGCCCCTACAAAGGCAAACGCCTGCCGCAATTGGATCGTCATATAGAGATGGAAGAAATTATTTTAGTAATTTCTAAATCAAAACCTAATAAATCTCCTGGCATAGATGGAATACCGCATGAATTTTATAAAAACGCTTGTCCTTCACTCATTGATGAAATTCATAAGCTATTCAACGACATTTTTGAAACGGCAACAATTCCCACCTCATTCAAAAAATCGATAATTTATCCCTTATTGAAAAAAGGAAATGCTTATGAATTGTCAAACTATCGTGGATTGTCTTTTTTAGATACACTGTACAAAATGTTCACTTCTGTGATCCTTAACAGTCTTACGCTTTGGGTTGAAGAAAACAACATACTCAATGAATATCAGGCGGATTATCGCAGCAACTACTCCACTGTGGACCAGATCTTCAACTTAACGTGTCTTATCCAGCTACAACTAAATCAAAAGAAAACTCTGTACGCTTTTTTTGTAGATCTAAAAGCCGCATTCGACAACGTCATTAGAAGTGCCCTTTTCTACAAACTTTCTGCACTTGATATCTCCACAAAAATGATGAACGTTTTACGATCTATTTATCAAGATACTACGGCTGCTGTCTGGGATGGCAAAACAAGAACGGATTTCTTCCCAACAAATAATGGTGTCAAGCAAGGCTGTGTTCTGAGTGCATTACTCTTTATCTTGTTCTTAAACGACTTACACACTGAGCTACCAACAGGAATCCTTTTGGAAGGCTTAAGAATCAATATCCTTTTATATGCTGATGACATCGTAATTCTCTCTGACAGTGCTTCTATGTTGCAAACTTTGATAGACAGTTTCACCACATATTGCCTCAAATGGAGTATAACTGTCAACCTGGGTAAATCGGAAATTGTAATTTTTCGCAACGGTGGTCGAAGAGCAGCCCGAGAAAAATGGTATTTCCGCGGGGTTGAGATAGCTGTCGCAAATCAATTTAAGTATCTTGGAGTTATTTTCAACTATAATATGTCTTGGAAGGAACATCTCAATAGCAGACTTGCAATTTCCAAAAATTCTATCAATTCGACATGGTCGCAGCTCATAAGAAACAAGTCAGTCAGCTATTCAGCGAAATTTAAAATCCACGATGCTGCTTCTAGAGCAATAATGTTTTACTGTGCACAGGTTTGGGGATACAAGGAACATGTCCAGGTGGAAAAACTACAACGTTTTTTTTTTTTTGAAAAGGTGCTCTCTCCTTCCAAACAACACGCCAATCTATGTCTTACATATAGAAACCGGACTTCCGAAATCTTTCCTGACAACCCTCAAATTGCACTTCTCATTCATATCCAGAGTCATGGAGCTACCGAGCAATAGACTTCCTAAAATTCTAAAATTATTATTCGGAGGAACATTTACTGGGCTAATGAATGGAAGGAACTTTTCGAGGAAGTCTCAGTTCCATTCTCCTTTACATCAACACAATCGGAGATGCACATTTCACAAAATACGCTTTTAAGTTGAAAGAGAAGCGTTGGAGTACATTTATCAGCAACGCACAGCAATCGCAGTTCCACGATGAGTATAGCAACCTATCATACTCTCATGTGCCTAACTACTTTGTAGATACAAACCAGCAAGAGATGATAAGCCTGATATTAAAAGCACGCAGTGGAATGCTTAATTTGAATGCAAGAGCTTTTCAAAGCAACACCAATGGTTTATGTAGTTTCTGTTACCTTGATGAATCAGAGAATACATATCATTTTATTGGTGTTTGTCCCATATTCAGAGGATACAGGAGGAATTTTCTTGAAAGCTTCGAGTTAACCAGGCCCCAGTTCATCGACGTTTTAAACGGTCAATTTTTATAAAACGTTAGCTCACTATGCCTTAATTAAGTTATTCCTGACAGGCAGTGGTGGATCCAGGGGGGGTGGCTATAGGGGCTAAAGCCCCCCCCCCCACAGCCGATTGTTAAAATAATTTGAAATGTAGAAAGCAATACATTACAACGTGTAGAGTTTTATATTCGTATAAAATATTGTTAAGGTGAGAATTTTGATGGGCAAAATAATGTGGTTGGGGCTGAACAATTTACATGTTCTGCAACTTCTTTTCTAAGCCCTAAGGTTGGGGCTAAAGCTTAAAGTGAGTTGGACGAAAAAAACCACCTGTGGGCTATGAATAATGCACATATGTTTCATGCAACGACAATTTTCCCTTAAAACAAAACCCAGAAAATTGAAAAAAAAAAAAAAACTTGGGACTAATAAGGTCTGAGAATATTGGACAAAAAACGTTGTCAGGTTTAAACAACTAACTCCCTAAAAACTAACATTATTCCAGAGAGCTTTTGGGGCATAAGTCTAAGCATTGTCAAAGTCCGAAGTTGGGGCTAAAACTTGAAGATATAATTAAAAAAAAAAAAACGTTGTCGGGGCCTAACATTTACATGTCAAAAGCAACAACTGTTTTTTAAAGCTTAGCTAATTTAACGAAAGAAACGCAATTGAGGCTAAAACAATACGAGATCACCGGGGTGTAAAGCTTAGTGTAAAAGTAATTTGAAGCTAATTTCAACGGGCTGTAGGTCATTAAAATGCTGTTAATTTTTTACGACGTTTCGAACATGTATATGTTCTTCATCAGGACTTTATTTTATAAATATAAAGAAATTAAAAATTACACATATTACATTAGTACACAACATAGACAATGTGTAAAGTCAAAAAACTACTTACAAAATTTTATAAACGGCTAATTTTAGGAATTACACTATTACATCTCAAACAAATGGCATTATTTAAATAATCATTAAAACTGAAAAATAATTAAAACTTAAATTTAAGTTTAACTGACAAGTATAAATCCCTTCATATAAATTTACTTTTCATTAAAACAAAACACAACAAACACAAAACGCCTCCTCGTCTCCCACAACCAAAACCTATTTGATGGCACCATATTATTCGGCCTCTTAATAAGCTGGCTGTATGCACTGCTTAAGTTTTACTTAAATAATAAAGGTCACTTAAACAACAAATAATTACTTAGTGTAAACGATTAATACAACAGGAATTGTTTCTTAAGGCCTTTGCTGGGCTTGGAGAATTTTGGGGCTTAGTTTTCAAAATTGTAAAGGTCTAAGGCAATACATACACAACATTTTTGGGCTAACCAATTCAATACAAATTCTCTAGTCGAGGAGCCAAATTCCAAAAGCGTGAGAAACTCTGTGAACTCAGAAAAATCTTGCAGGTAGACATGAATATTTACAATTTCTATAGACTCTCTACAAACAGTTTTTAAATTTTGTTAAAAAGGCGAAGTTCAAAGCATACCTTCAGATAATTTAAACAAACACTTACATAATGTACATAGGTGGGCACTTGATACCTAATCAATTATTAAGCAATATAAATACACGAATTTGTTCGTATGGTTTGAGGCTGTCACGCGGCTAGAACTTGAAGTTATAAAACTAGTTATGCTACCATGTTTTGCTGAATATTAGCTTCTTGCTCCGCTTAAAAATAATTCCCATGCTTAACACATAAATCCCAAATTTTTGTTATTGTGCTTTATTTTGAAAAAAAAATTTAAAGCGCGATAGGAGCGGATATAAAGGCACAAAAAACACGGCTATTATTAAAGGAAAAGTGATGTCAAAATTCGTTTTATGTTATATAACTTCATATGTACAAACTGGATTTCCAAACTCAAAGCCCCCCCCTACAGCCAATTCCTAGATCCGCTTCTGCTGACAAGCGACTTATCCAAGTTATTGTCATTATATATTAATTTAAATACCAGCACAACTTTGAATTTGTAAAATTATTTTGAAAATAAAATTATTTATCTATCTATCTATCTACATATCTATCTATCTATCAAAGGCAAACGCTTTATTTAACTTAAAATTTATTTATGCTTCGTTAATTGAAACTGACCTAATCCGTTTTCGGCCGAATTATACTCCCGATCTATACATAGACTAATTTTTCCAGTGACGATTTGTTGTTGTTGTTGTAATCGTGGGAGACTGAAAGGTACAATCGTCATGGAACAGGTCGGCTGTACTTCAAAATCTCACATAATTTCAACAAAAACAAAAATCGGCACTGGAAAAATCGTTCAATGTAGATCGGGACATACTCAGACGTCGTCGGCTGAATCCGGCAGATCAAATTTGAAAATACCTTTGGCATTTCACTCTTTCTATCATACAGAGAGAGAGAGCAGTCAAAAAATGTATAGCTGTCAAACTATTGTTTTATTTCTGTTTTTGATTGCTTATTGAAAGTCCCGGTCTACATTGAACGATTTTTCCAGTGCCGATCTTTTGTTCGTAGGTGAAGGGAGTGAAAAGTGAGGGGTAGGGATCAAATCGTTTGTACCACAAAACTCAGACGATTTTTCCAGTCTGTTTATGTTCTCTTTCGCCCTCTTTCCAGTTTTTTGTGTGTGTTCGGTGTCAGTGTGCCATTGGGTTGATGGTGTGAGTGAATATCAATGAAAAATGAAGAGCACAGAAATAAAAAAATGAAGAAGACAAAGAAAAAATCTCATGGAAAAAATCGTTCTGTGTGTACATTTCACACGATTTCTGGAAAAATCTTCGTGGAAATATCGGGCAATGTAGATCGGGACAAAGAGAACATAAAGAGACTGGAAAAATCGTTCGAGTTTTGTGGTACAAACCATTTGATCCCTACCTCTCATTTTTCACTCCCTTCACCTACGAACAAAAGTTCGGCACTGGAAAAATCGTTCAATGTAGACCGGGACTATCCTCTTTATATTTCACCATCAAACGACCAGCACACTAATGCTAGGTTTCCACTTGTCATTGAAAAGACGCAAATTGACACACTTTCCAGGACAGGGTGGCCTACCCACACAAAAAGCAAAGAAAGTAGTAGTAGCGAGTAAGTATTACTTACCCTGTCTTGGAAAGTTTGTCAATTTGCGTCTTTTCAATGACAAGTGAAAAACTAGCATAACACTGAACACGCACAAACAAATTTAAATATGTGAAAGAACAAAAACAGACTGGAAATTTTTTTTCGAATTTTTAGGTACAAACGATTTGGTCCCTATCCCTACCCCTCACTTTTAACTCCCTTCACCAACAAACAAAAGATTGGCATTGGAAAAATCGTTCAATGTAAATTGGAACCTGACCGATTTTCAAGTGTTGTTGTAATCGTCTGAGATTGTGGGGTGAGGCCGATATTATCCATGTCGATTATATCTCTCAATTTCATTTTTCCAAATTTTGATCTTAAAATACTGTATTTCTAAGCGTACCCAAGTACCTATATATAGATAAACGAACAGACAAACTTTTCCTGCCCGTAGGTACCCTACCCACCTTCAAATTGCTTTTCTTTGCTTTAGGTAAAATACATAAAATCTCTTCTAATGAAGAAAACTTTATTTTCCCTCTGAAATCTACCTCAAGTCGAAAGTCGTTGTGTATCCAACAACTGAAGTACCAATCAATACCTACCATCCAAAGCAACCTACCTACCTAAAGTCCCGATGAAAAAAAAGTCCCCGACTTTATTACAGCATCCTTCCAATAAATTGAACGTGCACAATCGTGTGCAATCGTTTACAATAACAAAATCCTAACAAGAATATCAACAAAAAATATCTTTTAAATTTGCATATTCCCCCAATCATTTAGGCTTCTTCCTATACACAAAAAAAAAACACAAACAAAAAGCTGAGACACCACCACAAAAAAAGGACGAAATAAGTTCATTAACCTTAGCGAGTGACATAAAATTCAGACGAGAAAAATGTTATATCTTTTTTGTTGCACTTTTTATAAGTAGCCAAAAGAATCATCATTTTCGTTGTTTTTATTGTCAGGGCTCAATGCTTGCATAAGAATTGGGGATTTTCTTTTGGCAAACCGATGTACATATCTAGGTACATGTACATAGTTATCTATCCCGAAATAAGGCCTAAAGGATGACATCCCTGTCATTGCATCCGCCCTTCAGCCTCAATTCGGAAAGAATAACACACAAAATGTTAAGGACTCTCACTACCAGACACTTGTTATATAAGGATACAGTGCAAATGCAAACCTCGTCTCTGTAGAAGTTTAAGGAAGAAAGGTTTGCCTCTGGGCAAACTCACTATATTAGTTGTTCTATTATATTGCTACAGCCGCCAACGCTACATTCATAAATTGAAGCCATGTCAGCCTTTTCAAAATGGCTTTCAACGTAACCTTTGCAAGAAGATAGAGTATGGTAGAGGAAACGTGGAAAATGTTAAAAAAAAAAGGAAAATTGTTAACGACGAGATTAAACCCCTAAAATGCTTCAATTTTCGTTAAAAACAAAATCACTTTTTTTTGTTTTATTTGAATAAAAAAAAAGTTTAAAAATGATGAGAACACCACCGTGACAATGAATTTCCACTAAAACATGGTGGGAAAAAAAAACATATTTGGCATAGGTATATATTCCTTCTTTTTACCGTCATTCAAATTTGACGTACTAACGAGTGTTTACTTTGCCATAAAAAAGATGAAAGGGGGCGCTTACCAACAACCCTTTTTTTTTCTTATTATTTTAAAGAAAATGAAGTGGGTTGGTTATTCTGCTGATAAATATAATTTTACTGTGAGTTGTGTCAAGTTTACAGATATTTTTCTTTGCTTTGCATGCATTTGGCTTCTTAAAGATTATTAAAGGTAGTAAGTATTCGTTAATCGTCACTTGCATTGCATTGGAAGGAATTCGAAGTCAAAAAGGCATTCACGCGAACCTTCTCTTTAAATAGTAGCAGCCCTATTCATAAACTCATGATAGCTTCGAGACAATACTAACTGGCTGAACACAATGACGACGTAGCTGCATTTGCAATCCGTGCTGCAGTATTTGTCAAAATATTGAATACCCACAAATTCAATGTTGCGAACACAATGGGACGCAGCTGCTATCGCATCATCGCACCGTATCGCACAAGTTGGTCAACTTTTAACTTTTGCTGCACGCTTTCACATTCTCAATAGGAAAAAAAAAAGAATCTACCGCGAGGAAAAAAATTATTTCTGTTTTCAGCGTTTTTGTGTTGTATTGGGCTATAAAAACAGTGAATGAATGTGAATCAATTATCTAGCAATAAATAAGAAGCATATATTTTGGAATTTATTAACAAAAATGATCCAAGCTGTACTGCTGCATTGTGGGCACATAGAAAATAGAGCTGCAGTTCTTGTTGCGGCACTCTATTGTGTTCAGCCAGTAATTCGTGAATTAACTCATAATTTGTCTTCAATAAATAACATGTGACCTGTAATAGCGAGTGGATCAATTTTAACTTGCCAAATTTCGAGTTTAAGCCTAGTTTGCAGCTCGAGCTAAAATTCCGCTCCCATACAAAATCCTCTCCAAAGTTTAGCCAAACAAGCATTTAAATAAAAAACTTTTTAAATTTAAAATATTTTTTTTTTTCAGAGAACAGCTGTTTTTGACATATTCTCCAGAGAACTCTAGTGTCAAATTTCAAATTCGACACAACTCTCTTATGTCAAAATTTAGCTAGGATTTTACTTGATGTTTGGAGAGAAAAGTGGGAGCAGAATTTTAGCTCGAGACCTTGAGCTGCGTACGTGTACAAGGCTTTAGGAACGTATAACTTGTTAGCATACACACACACACACGTACTTTTTATAAGACCCGTATCAATACAAGCTTACTTGTCATGAATTAGCGCTTGTGTGTCACATGCATGTATTAGAATACTTCCAGGATTTGATGATAAAGACTGGAAAGATATTATAGAGAACAAATATTTTTTCTGAATAAATAAAGTTATCAAACGGATAAGTTCTCTATCCTTGTACCAGCTTAAACGTGAGCTAAGGAGCGGTGGCTTTTTATGAATACGGATGTAGGATTGGCCGAGCTGAAATCATGAATGTATGTGTTCACTCTGAAAATAGTAATGTATAAGTAACATTGTAATCCTTCTGTGTCACTTTTTGATGATCTGGGGCCTATTTCACTGCTACAACATCAGTTACATCAACTTTTACAACAGCGTCCTACAGTGACAACAATTATATTTCAGTTGCATTTGCCTGTTCCTCACATTCAACACTTCCAGTTGGTTTGTGGAACAGAAAATTTTAACGGAAACGGTGGTGTCATAGAATGCTGTTATAAAAGTTGATGTAGTAGCTGTGAAATAGGCCCCTGGTTTGAGGTTCCTATTCCGCAAGACAATATGTACCTTTTAATAAAATAATATAATAATATATAATATAATATAATAATAATTATTTCGATATTTGATTTTTTGTTTTAAAGCTCACTTTTTCCATGCGGGATAGTCCAGTTCGAAAATAGGACTGTTCCACAACTTGACCAAAACTGCCAATTGTCAACAATTTTTGCCCAAATGCTGTTCCACGCACCACGCCTCACAAATTTGGTAGTTTTAGGCAGAAGAGAGCGCGCACGAGAGAGCAAAATAATTTCCCCTCCTGATAAATTCTGCCCAAGAAATTTCTTAATCTGAGTTTATTTGGTGTCACAATCATAACTTTAACCAATAGTCCAGTCAACAAGTAAATTAACGTGGGCAAAATTGTAACAGAAGCTTTTTTAATTGAATTTTGTGAATTTTCGTTCCATGGGAACACCCCGAAAACGGGTTTCAAAATGGTGGATTAATTGGTATGTTGTTTTTGCTTGTTATTTTTATAACGTTGCGATTTTGTTTGATAATATATTTTTGTTGCTATCTAACCATAAAATCTAAGTGCAACGCGCAATATTTACATCTTTTGATGTGGTCAAAGCAGGACAATTAAGTTGGCGCTGATTTTCGTACACATAACTTGGAACCCTTAACTAGCATAAAATATCATTATAATGCTAATTTTCTCCTTTTAGCAGCTTTGGGAAGCGCTTTTAAAAGTTCAAAAAATGGTCGAAAGAACGCTTCATAAAATTATTACTTTAGGGGCCAGTTATAGCCATCAGGAAAACGCATCAGGAAACGTTGAGACAGTATGAAATTGAATATTTTTTGCTGATGGTCGTTTATAGCGAACAGGAAAAAATATGTCAGTTGGCCAGTCTACCGCCAAGTTTTCCAGATTGAAATGCACACGAAAAACTTTTTCGTCGGCAAATCTGTCAGTGGAATGAGTGAAATCGGATCATTGGAATTTTTTGTTCCATTTTGTAAGAAATTGCGATCAGCCAGCACTAAAAATTAATTTGCATCCGGAAAATAAATAAATACATTTTTAACAAAAAATAATTGTTTAATTGAAAATTTTATTTGATCAAAAAATTCTATGACTTATTAGTCATCGATTAGTGTAGCATTTTTGTTTCAAATCGAATGAAAATAGTGGACAAAATCCATTTGAAAGTTTTTACTGATCGCTATAACCGGCATAAGAAAAACATAAGTAACGGAATTTTTAAAATCGCTACCAAAATTGGTTTAAAAAGAAAATTAACAATATAATGATATTTTATGATAGTAAAGGGTTCCAAGTTATGTGTACAAAAATCAGCTCCAACTTAATTGTCCTGCTTTGGACCTTATCAATGATGCAAATATTGCGCGTTGCACTTAGATAAAATCATGTTTCTAGCCAAAACTATAAGACTGGGGCCGAATTACCGCATCAGTGAGTGAGCAGTACGTAACAGAATTATCTGCATTTGGGATTCCTTCCTAAGATATCGAGTAAAGTATCGAGTCTCGAATTCGATTTTTTGCATTTCCTCGTCAGTGAACGAGTGTTTTTTCATACAATAGATGCGAGGTAGACGAGTGATGAGCAGTAAAATGGCACACAATATCAATTAATGGTGTTTCGGGAGTGAATTTAAATAAATTAAACATAACCCAGAAAATAATTCTTCCTTGATTTTAAGGCACAATAATTCGAATTTAGCCAAAAACATTTTTGGCCAAATTAAATTCCAAAGGCAAATGTAAACAAAACATGAGCCCAACACAACCTGCTGTAGCAATCGACCAATGAAATGTTAAGAATATTGACGTTTAGGAAAATGTACTAGAATTTTCCTAGCACAATACGAACTCAATTCTATACGTGATACTTCGTTTAACATCATACCAATGTGATTACTCGATAGTTCGATAACGTGTAAAAGTAACTCACTCGTTCACTGAAGACGTAATTCGGCCCCTGATTTGGGTCGGATTTTAGAATTTCGTCCTGAAATACTCTCGAGTATTTGATTCCAAATTTTTAACAAAATTGGACAATTTCTTACCTGTTTCCTAAGTGCTTCCAAATTACTCAGTTTGTAGTATTTTTTTTAGTATGGTTAGATAGCAACAAAAATATATCATCAAAAAAAAATCGCAACGTTATAAAAATAACAAGCAAAAACAACATACCAATAAATCCGCCATTTTTAAACCCGTTTTTTGGGGTGTTCCTATGGACCGATTTTGTCCGCTTTAAGATATGTTGTTCAGTAGTGGTTACTGATCAAAATTCAATTAAAAAAGCTACTGTTGCAATTTTGCCCACGTTTACTCTATTTAAATCTTAATTTGCCTGTACTACAAATCGGATACTCAATTAAAACTGTGCGTGCATGTACATAATGTATGTAGTGGCTCCACTTACTACATATTGAGAAAACTGTTAATTGCAATCGATTGTTCATAATTGTAAAAGTTTTAGATATTTTGTGCCCCTCACTTTTTACTTGTTCTATAGGGCGGGCAAGCACATATTGCTACGATGTCAAAACTAACATTATACGATGATGGAGAAGTACAAGAAAAGTGATTTTCGCCAAAACTTCAGTCGCGTCGGTCTGTTTGTCTGTGCGCCCGTGCGTCTGTGTATACAAGCGTCCATGCATCTGTGCGTCCTGATGTACATCAAGCTAGAGCCTAAAGCCTAAATAATTAAGCAGATTTTCTTCAAATTTTATTTGCACCATTTTTATGTGATTCTCTAGTGGAAAAATCTAAATTTTTGTTTTAGGTCATCTAGAACAGATAGCTGCCATACAACGATTTCGGATATTGATTTAACTTCGAACACGCTATTTCTAGATCATTAAAAAAAAATGTGTGAGTGTCGGGACTCAAGGGGAGGATGTGTAAACAAGGCATACCAAATTTCCAATTGGTTGCTTGGTTTTCGAAAAAGATGCCTATTCCTCATTACCGACCTGTGTCCTGTACCACATCCAGTGTTGTCACTTTACCACAATTGTGGTAGATCTACCACTTTTTTTGAGCAATTTTCAAATCTACCACTTTTACCACGGTAATCAAAAATTCTACCACTTTTTATCAGCCATATAAAAATCAAGGAATTCCTTTAAATGCTTAAAAATTTCAGAGGAAATTAAAAAAAAACGTTTTTTTTCGAAAAATTTTATAACACCTTTTTCTTTAAGCCAAGAATGCAGATCACGCTAAATTTTAGCTAGCACTATTCTCCTCAAATATTGGCTAAAATCCTAGCTAAATTTTTGTGGAGAATGTCACTGAAATCAGCTGAATTGAAACAAAAAAAAACAACTATACCAAAATAATTGTTTATAAAATGCAAATCTTATTTTGTATTGTCGAAATAATTTATATATGATTATTTATTGAGTTTTTGTGTCACTATTGTACCTTAAGCCTGATCCACATCTGTGTCGTATGTTGTGTTGTGGAGTCGTGTGTCGATATCGCTACAATGTATTTCATATGCGTAGAACCATATTTGTCTCGTGTGTTGTGTTGTAGTTTGGCGCATAAAATATATGGAATGACAGCAACACACGACTCCACAACACAACACACGACACAGATGTGGATAAGGCTTTATACTACGTTTTCATTAGAGCTGAAATGAAGTAATTTCTAAATTATCACATTTGGAACGCCATTTCCTATACAAATTTGACTGTCCAAATAATGAAACCGTAGTATTAATGTCCTCTTAAACTATATTTGTTTGGAAGTTTGCATAAATTCATAGTTTGTTCTACTTGCACTTTTTTCCTGCACCCGTCTCAGTATTCCACTTATAGATTTTTCATTCTACAATCGTTCAGAAAAACACATCAGTCCACAACATGGCGTTCTGGATTGGCACAAAATTATCACAATTTGTTTCAAGCTAGTGATGGTACACGTAGGGAAAACTCCCTACACGTAGGGATTTTTGTCTCGAAAAAGATACCGTAGGGGAAAAGGGACAGATTTTTGAAATATCAGAATTTTCAATGAAGCGTAGGGATTTTTAGAATTTTATTATAATTTTTTTTTTAATCACTTACCCTGGAATTTTAATACTTATACTTATAATATTATTACTTAGAAGAGTTTCAACAAAGACTACGTAGTAAAAATTAAAATATTTTCAGTTTGTTTTTTTGAATCCTTAGGTTGTATTAATGGGGATGGGAACAGAACTGAGTTCCGTTTTAAGCTTCTGTCCGTGAAACTTTCCTAAGATATCAATATTCAATATGCCCCTTTTGCAAGAGCATAGGACAAACGAATTTAACTTTTTGGAAAAATAAAAAAACAACTTAGCTGTTAGAAGTTGCGCAATTTTGGAATAAAATTAATAATATTCAAAACGTTTATGAGGTCTTGTCAAATCTAGTTAAGCATGAGCTGGCGCATTTTTAGCTTAAATTATAAACTATTATAATCCTTCCAAAGAGTTTTTTTAAACAAACATTCAAAAAATATCTTATTTTTGTTTCCTTAAGGCTCGTTTCACACACATTCGGTTTCATTCGGTTCGGTCTCTATTCGGTTTGTATTCGGCTGTGCCTGGTATGTGTGAAACGATAAAACGGTGCTCTACGGTTTCTTTTAGGTTTTTATTTTTGCCGTTTTATCGTTTCACACATATCAGGCAGAGCCGAATACAAACCGAATAGAGACCGAACCGAATGAAAACGAATGTGTGTGAAACGAGCCTATATTTTGTGGATTTTATAGGTTTAATGATAAAATTCATAAAGTAGGGATTTTTCGTGTATGCCGTAGGGATTTATTTTGTTTTCATGTAACATTCAACACGTACGTCCTCGTAGTTCAATCTTTAAGACAACACTCGACGGAACTATAAGTTCACATCGTATTCGTTTAAAATTGTATGTAGTTCAATTGCCGCTAATTTCGATTATTTTTTTTTTAAATATTTTGGTTTATAATACCAACACAATAAAAGCTGCAGAAATTAAAATTTTAAAATCTACCCCCAAAAATCTGAATCTACCACTTTTTCGTAGCTCAATCTACCACGTTTTTAAATTTTGAAGTGACAACACTGACCACATCACATCAATTAACTCTGTTCAATGCACGAACCATTGGTTTCCATGAGTCAAAAATGTTCGGTAAACAAAATGGTGCGGACTACTTTCCCATACTTTACCCATGCCGAGAGCTAAGAAATTTACATATCAAAATGTTTTAGTGTGGTTTTATTAGCAATATTTCTTTTTTGGGATATTCCCGAATTAGTTATTGAAAAAATAAGGGTTTTAAAATTTGTATGAATAATATTTTTTGAAGAAAAAAATGAATATTTAAAAGCAAATTGTTTCGCATTTATTTTGTATTAAGTCAACAAATGTCTAAATTGCCATTTTAACATGTTTTTATTATTTTCTCGTAAACAATGTAAAAGTATTATCAAACCATTTCTATACACGGTCATTGTCTAGTTACAATCTAGTTATTAGCTACAAGAACAAGTTTGTCGTGCGTTCCAGTCGTGCATATTTGGTTTTTATTATTACCTTCGGGTTTAAAATTGTGAGAAACTGCCCGTTACAAAAATAAATTTGTAAAATCGCTTTCAGTTTTATCTATCTAGAAGATTGACCAAAACGTATAATAAGAGTCAATTCTTTGGTTTACATAACACCAACAATTCAAATAAAATAAAAAGTACCTATACGCCCGGTGGTACCACTGTTTTATCATCGTTAATATGTGTTAATACAAAGGTTAGATGTTACACATCAATTGATTGGTGAATACTCTCAGATTCAACCTTTTTTTCAAATTAACATTTTTATTGTTTATTTATTCATTATTCTTTCATTTATGCAGTTATAGGTACAGAAACATTTTCATTTTAAAGAAACTTGATATCTTGAAGTGCTCCTCTATGCCTTATGATTCATCGATACCAGTTTAATTTTGAGTAGGTATGACGTCAAAAAGTATGAGTATCTTCATTAACATAATAATCTTCTTTATGAACACACACTTTCCTACCAACCATAGAATATCCTTTTGCTTGGAGTTATACAATATCCTTTAGAATGACTCACAGTCACAGCTCACAGGTCACAGAGGAAAAGATTAAATTCGATAGTATTTGAATTTAAATTTGCATAAATTACATTGACTGGAAAAGCCATTTATATCGGCCTAATACGACACCGCTGATTATATATAAATCGGTATTTTAAGAACAGCAGCCGTCACCATGTCGTATCTCTTTAAAAATGTCACAATGTGCGTAACGGATTATTCTTGGAATATTTTACAAGGCAAAGATTTAAAAAAAAAATACTCAATACTCGTGCTGACTTGCTGAATGAAAGCGAATTATTTATATCTATTGCGACAAAGGGGTTGAAAAATAAAAAAAAAAAAAAAAAAAAAACAAATACATAATGGAGGTAGGTAGTAGGTTTATGTATGTAGGTAGGTAAGGTACCTACAAATATGTCACTCAACTTTGAGAATTACGTGTGTGAAATTGAATCCTCATGGGTATTGACACACAATATCCTCAGCAAAAACGTGATGTTTTAACGTCAAACGAAAAGGATACCAAAGAATTTTTCGTTATCCTTTTGTCTACTTACTTAGGCGAGGGTGTTAAATATACTAAATAGCTTAACATATGGTTCCATTAAAATCACCAGAATTAAGTAATTTTTAATATGAATTGGAAAATGATTGGATGCAACCTGATGGGAATACCAATATACCACCCTTTACACTTCTTTTCAGTATGTAGGTTAGGTATACTTACTTTCAAAATCCACTTGAAATAAGCTTTAAAGTAGCCTCAGCTTATTTATATTTCTGGCTGTACGGAGCTTATTATAATATGTTAAGGCTGGTACGTAATTGGAGTGAAGAACTCTCCAGTATGTAGACAGAATCTTTATACAAAATCGCTAGGTAATTTTTTTTTGTTTTAAATACAAGAAATATTTGTTTGAACATTTTAAAACTACTTACTCCAATTACTATTTAAACTTTCTAGAAGATTCAGAATAATTTGTACTTGTGATATACAGGGCTATAAAAGCTTACCTACGTAATTTGTTAGTTTAAGCATGATTTTATTCACAAGCTAGTCGATGACTTATGAATTCAAAAACAAATAGCAAGTAGATAGGTGACACTGGTGATTGGTGTTTGGTGGGTCATACAAAACATTACAAGCTTATGAACCTAAGTAGTACCTGAACAAAATTTGGCGCATTTGTCCGGTAAAAATACATATGTTCTGTTCACGATAAGGTGAATATGTCAACTAATGGATTCGTAAAAATATTGAACTCGAGATTTTCATCAGTCTTGCAAAAAATTCCAAGTTTCTGTCTAGTTTGGGCAAGACCCTGTAGTGGAGGCTATATAGCCTAAAAAGGCCATTATTCAAGAACCCGGAGAAACTGCTCCGATTTTTTTTTTCAAATGTAGGGAATTGATATTAGAAAAAAGTTAACAATTCAAAAATCGACACTCTCCTCAGGTTTTTTTTTAAAATCAAAGAAGCTAAATTTTCAAAAAAAAAAAAATAATTTTATTTGTAAAATAATCTTAAACAAATAAACATCACTGCCATAGATTATAGAAAGGTTTATTGAAGTTATATTTTAAAAGTCCAAAAGCAAAACCCACAATAAAACCCGCTTATAGGGTGACACTGAACATATTTCTTCACTTTGCTCTCAAATATTTATCTTACTATAAAAGTTTTACTAAAAAGTTCTGGTTTTTCTTAAAGTTTAGATATTTGTTGATAATATTACATTTAATTAATTTATAGATTTAACATTTGCATAATTATTAATTTTTTTTTAGAAAAAAAGTTCTATTTTCGCTAGTATCCAGCAAAATTTAGTGTCCGGACGAATTAATTTTAGTCTCCGGACGCAATTGTTTTTTTTTGCTCATAGGTACATTATATATGTACATATGTAGGTTCGTATCATGAATGTACACTTGTACAGTTGTAATAAAGATTCCGGTTCAAACGTGTGTTTAATTACTCTTGTTTTCGTGTCACGAGTGATAACAAATTATTAACATGGTATAACTCTTAAATACACCTGTAATCAAAATACACGTGTAATCAGAGCACATATATAATCAGCATGCATGTATAAGCAAAGTACACGTATATTTTGTTCCTAATTGAACCTCCCAAACGGATATTAGACCCTTGGTGGCAGTAGCGGATCTAGGATTAGGCTGTGGGGGGGTGGGGGCTTGGTAGATTCAGTTTGAGACATTAATGGCCAGTTTCACAAGTCAAACTACAATTTATGTTTAAACTTAAGTTCAGCACTTGATTCGGTTTCAAAGAAAACCTTGAACTAAGATAATTCTGTAGTTCTAGTTAAACGAATGTATTCTGCCATTTAAACTTCATAGCCTAAGAGCCGGCAGCAAATTTTGGGAGTGGATTGATAACCTAAATATGAGTATGATGGTTTGTAGGTGAATATATCGCGGTATCAAAAACAACCGTCTCTCAGGTTTCTTTTTCAGCCTTTTGCGGGGGTGGGGGTTTGAAAATAGCGATTTTCCAGTTTATTTTGTCAGAGGTATTACCACTTCAATAAATTTAAAAAATATATTATGTGATGTTGTCATTAAGTCAAAACATCATAATCTTGGCAATTCGACCAATAGAACTCAAAATATAAAAAATGTGTGCATATAAGCTGGTTTTACTGTACTTGATTTTGAACTTTTTTATTTAAAATAACATATAATAATATTTATTTTGAATTAAATTTAAAATATTTACCTACAAAATTGGTTTCATTGCATGTGAATATAAGCGAGTTTTACTGTACTTGTTTTTGAACTTAAGTATTAAATAGAAAAAAAAAAAATTAAACCTTTGGAGTGTTTTTTTTTTTTTATTTTAAATATATTTTTAAATCAAAATACAAACATATTTTATTTTTTTTTTAATTTTCGATTTTTGAGATTTAAAAAAATGTCTGTGGAGAGCGTCGATTTTTTAATTGTAAACTTTTTTCTAATTTCGATTTCCTGTACTTTAAGAAAAAGTCATCGAAATCGGAGCAGTTTCCCCGGGTTATTGAATAAAATGCTATCTAGCCTCCACTTTTTCAGAAGGGAAAATCTACACGAGGAAAATTTGTCACTTATTGGACATGTTTCAGTACCCCATCTGGAAAAAAACACCAGAAACAATAATTTTAATTTAGAGAACCATGCAATTTCAGTATCATACGACACTTTTTTTACTCTTCCCTTTGTCTTCTTCTTCATATAACACTTTGTACTATGCGTGTGAGACATCCGATATTATCTGGCTAAACGCAATAAGAACTGCAGTCGCAGCTCGAACCGTCAAACAAATATCGAACACTCTATTTTCTATGTGCGCACATTGCAGCTTGACAGCCTTACGAGGCAAAAGGGTTCATAATCGACAAGGCTCCTGTTCTAGCCTTTGCTAACCCTTGCTAGCCCCTTGCCAGAATCTATGTACAACTCTCTAGTGCCTTGTCTAACTAGATTGTTTCTCTGTGCGGGTAATAAGACAACAAATTCTGTCTGTCTGTCCTTGCGCTTGTAGCCTAAGCGGCTTAAGGGATTAAAAAAAAACTGTGTACAGTGTTCTGTGGGTAGCACATAAGTTGTTTTTTTTAATTCAAAATTCAATATTTCGAAAACGACTTGGAATTTTGTTTGAAACTTAAGTGATTTTTTAACACTTTCGAGAATAATTGAAAACATTTTGTTCCTATAAATAAAACTAACGGTACTTCCCATTACAAATATTGAACAACCTTTAAAAACATAATGCTTTATTTTTCGAAAAAGGTTCCAACAGCTTTCATTTAAAAAAAATTTGTCTGTGCTTTAATTATTTCAATCTACTTTGAAAAGAAGTTTTTTGTCGAAATGAAGCACCCACCACGTGTCTGAAATGTTCACAAAGTTGGCGCATCTCTGTGGGAATCTGAAAACCCGCACTTGATTGATGAGAAGGCAATTCATTCACTGAGTGACAGTTTGGTGCGGATTGTGGAGTGGTAGCATAGGACCATTTTTCTTCGAAAATGAGGCTGGGAATAATTTTGTTCATTGAAATTGAAGACAAAGCTTTGGACGACGTATGGTTCCTGTAGGATAGCGTGCCATGCCACACAGGCCATGTTACAATCGATCTTATGCACAACAAATTCCTAAATTGTGTTATCAGCCGTCTTGGCGATGTCAATTGGCCGCCTCGGAGCAGCGATCTGACCCCTTTGGAGTTTTTTTTTTGTGGGGAACCGTAAAGGACCAACAATCCGGAAACGAATTAACGCCAATATAATCCAAGCAATCCGTGAGCTACAGCCCTTGGAAAATTGGAGTGACAGAATGTCACTCTTTTTTCACTTTTTAAAAAGAAACTTGTATTTGGCTGACCCTGTATATTTAGTTCCGTGCTTGAAAATCGATTTTCTTATACCTTGATATGAAATTTTAACGACATTATACTTTTTTAAGACTTTAAAAACATTCGTTCTATCATCCTTCATTCATTTCAGTATTTACCTATGCAGGGATGCTTGCGCGTTAACCCTTTTTGTAGAGTTAATTCCTGAGAATTTATCCCACGGCATTGTATTTCTTCTTGCAAATCTGAAACATTGAAACATTTTTTTCAAAACTTAACAAAAAATAAAAGGAAAGGTTATTTATCCAAGGACTACACATTTACTTACCTATAGTTTTCATCCATTTAACCACATTCCTTATTCATAAATCTTTTGCCATCAAAAGGATTCTAAGAGCAGGTCGTAAAACTTTTCTTTCACCATCATGGGCTTCTTTTTTATCTATGTAAGTACATAAATAAGAAACAAAAAGTAACACATTTCAACAACATGCACCCTTCCATTGTTGTTAAAATAAATGGGTATCAGAAAAAGGGTTAACTACAACAGTCATACAGTGATATTAATATAAAAGAAAATCAATGAAAGGACTTTTTGTTTCTTTGAACAAAATGCAAGTGTAGGTATTACAGTCTTACTACGTTTAAGAGGTCTTTAAACTCAAGCCCCCATATTAATAAACGAAGCCAGCGGCGAGTTATTTTTAACTCGTGGATTAGGAGTAAGATTTCTGCCACTTACGAGCTAGCTAAAGCACCAAGGAAGGTAGTTTAGCGAAGGATTAACTAGGACAAATAAATGTACCTTCCTTGGTGGTTTAGCTAGCTCGTAAGCGGCAGAAATCTTACTCCTAATCCACGAGTTAAAGATAGCTTCGTTTATTAATATGGGGGAAGGTATCTTTAACTACTGTCATGGCGTTTACATTTTCGGCGTCGCGTCGCCCGCCGCGTCATGACGATCATTTTAACATAAATCGAAACTCTGAGCTTTTTGTTTGACCGAAATAAGTTGATACTTCAACAAAACTAACCAATTAGTTAATTAATCAAAATAGTTTTGATAAAATGGCATGTTGTAAGCGGATTTAACAGTTTTCCAAGTAAACACTCACCCAAAAAACACTATTTAAAAGTTCACCGATCTTACAAGAGTTTTGTGCATACGAGTACGTACATATATTTTGCAATGTGCTTTAATACTAATGGTAATAGTTACTTAAAATACTTTGAATTCTATATGTACCTAATAATTACGGAAGCGCTTTTTATATACTCAACCAGATTGCTGTCAATAAGTCAATAATACCTATAGCCTAATTTCCCAATTCGTTGCTCCCAATAGTTAATCTTGTGCAAAAAATGTGAAAAGGTATTAAACTAACTAACTTATGGCATACCTGAAGACCCAAATTGCGCGAAAAAGCAAAATCCAAAATCTCTGCAAAACGCTCCATTCTATGTTCCCGATTTTGTTTTTATTGTTTAAGGCATCAAGTATTGGTTTGGAGTGAACAAAAAATAGCTATTTTTTGTCTTTGCGGGTGTGACTCTGTTTCTCCATCTTTGATTTTAAAGTTTTTTAAAGTTTTCAATTGATTGAATGGGTAGGTTCAGAGAACTTAGGGGACTTGCAAGTAAGGCAAATTTCTAGACTGTGATTGGTCAGCTGTCGAAAAATAGTTTCAAATGAAGGGAACTATTGACAGCTGGCCAATCACATTCTAGAAATTTGCCTTACTTGCAAGTCCCCTAAATTCTCAGAACCTACCCAATAATATGCTAGTTTTATGAAATTCTCACTATTCACTATACGTCAAGCCATAGACTGTCAAATTAAATTGAAAGATTGCTACGGAGATGATGCATTGACAAACTTAAAGATATATGAATTTTTTGAGATTAAATTGTTTGCGTGGGAAAAGGCGATTTTAGCGCCTTTGGGTGACATTTTGGAACGAAATATTCCTCGTACGACGTAATTTAGTTTCTTACCTATCTGTCAACGTAAAGGATGGCTTCGATGATTTTTTAAAAAAATCGAAATTTTTGAATTAGTTGAAAATCAATCCATGTTACTTTGACGCAACAGAAAAGTCAACGCATTGACAGTATTATGCATTGACCATTCTTCGTGGCTACGCTATTCGGGTCAGACAACGCCCGAAGAAAGGTACGTCGAGATTTTAGCTGAGTTAAACAACTTAACTCAGCTTGTTGACGAGCCTACTCGGATTCCTGACGTTGCAGGTCAATCCGCTAACACTCTAGACTTGTTCCTTACCTCTGACCCTGATAAATACACTATTAGTATATTATCGCCTCTAGGCACATCAGACCACTGTGTCATATCTGCAAATTTCTCATGCCAACAAAATCCAGTTGGAGAAAAAGCTCCCAAGAGAACCGTTTGGCAATATGAGAAAGCCAACTGGGACGGTCTTAATGATTTTTTCAGGAGCTTTAACTGGTCACTATGCTTCCTCGATAGTGACGTAGATGCCAGTACAGATATGATCACAAATTTAATTCATTGTGGAATGAGAAATTTTATCCCGAATAGGGTAAAATCTATCAAACCCAAAGAAAACTCATGGTTTGATTCGAGCTGCAAAGAGGTTATCAGGATCAGAGAAGTAAGCTTCCGTTGTTATAAGGCCAACCCTACTGAGGAAAACCGGAAAAAGTTTCAACAAGCTAGAAAGATCTGTAACGTTCATATTCGACGAACCAAATTTTTACATGATCAAAAGTTACGGCAAAAAATACTACAATGTCCCAAAGGTAGTAAAAATTTTTGGTCATTTGTAAAAAACATACGAAACACCACCTCGTCCTCGGTTCCAACGCTCGTCTTCAATGATACTCCTTTTGTCAGCTCGCAAGATAAAGCCAATTTGCTTGCAGCACAGTTTGCTGTTAATTCGACACTGCCAGAAAGTGTTATGACTCCTCCTGTACTTGAGAGCGTAAATGATTTTATGGGAAAAATCTTCTTTCGCACTCGTGCAGTTGCTAGAGTTCTAAAAGATCTCGACATACACAAATCCGCTGGCCCGGATAGTATCCCTCCCATTGTTATGAAGAGGTGCTCTTCAACGCTGGCAAAACCACTGCGTAAGCTTTTCCATCTGTCCTACTCTACTGGTCTCTTTCCGAGTGGATGGAAATCAGCATTTGTCCAGCCTGTCCCTAAAAAAGGCGTGTCTTCTTCCCCCTCCAACTATCGACCAATTGCGCTGACGTCCCTTCTTTATAAGGTCATGAAAACGCTGACTAATTTTCAGCTAAAGAAATATCTCAAAGAACGAAAGCTTCTTAATGACCGGCAGTACGGCTTTCGTAGCAATAGGTCCACTGGTGATCTGATGGTATATCTCACCGAACAGTGGCACAAATCTTTACATCGTTTTGGAGAAAGTAAGATTATTGCGCTTGATATTTCAAAAGCATTTCATAGAGTTTGGCATCAAGCACTCTTATCGAAAATGCGTGCATTTGGTATCGAATGAATCTCTTCTTCGTTGGATTACAAATTACCTTTCGGACCGCTCAATACAAGTTGTATTGGACGGTTTCAAGTCTGAAATCCACAAAATAAATGCTGGTGTGCCCCAGGACTCCGTTTTGGCTCCGACCCTCCACCTAATATTCATAAACGATCTCTTATCTGAAACTTCTAATCCATTAAACTGTTTTGCTGACGACAGTACCCTCAGCTTTTCATATTCGTTTCTTGATTCACATCCATGTCCTTCGGATGTGGAACTCGAACGGCAGCGTATGATAAGCTCATTAAATTCTGATCTTGACAGTATTGTCCAATGGGGAATAAAAAACCGTGTAGAATTTAATGCTTCTAAAACTCAATGCTGTCTACTGTCGTTAAAGCGGAACCCACCCCCAATGCTGCTATCCATGAGCGGCACTTGCATAGAGGAAACTGAACAGCTTTCAGTCCTCGGTATGTGTATCACAGACCACCTTTTGTGGAACGACCACATATTTGACATCGCCAAAAATGGTGCTAGGCGTTTAGGTTTTCTCCGCCGATGCAAGAAATTGTTCTCCCCCTCCGATCTGGCTGTGATCTACAAAGCCTTTATTCGTCCAAAACTTGAGTACACCTCCCATATTTGGGCAGGTGCTCCAATAACCCACTTGAGTCTATTGGATAGAATTCAAAAGAGAGCTCTTAAAATGAAAGGTGAAAGAACTATAACGGAAACGTTTACATCTCTGGAGCACCGTCGGAATGTTTCATGCCTTTCGTTATTTTACCGTTACAGTTGCATTCCTCCCCTTAAACAATCCAACCGTAAACCGTAATACTCGCGCTTCTATGAATGCCCATCAGTTTACCATTGAACCCAACTTCGGACGTACTGTTAAGTACAGAGATTCTTTCTTTTGTCGCACTACACGAATGTGGAATGTTCTACCCAGCTCTATCTTCCCCTCCCATTATGATCTACAGATATTCAAAACCAATGTACATCGGTTTTTCCTTTCAAATCCCCTCCAACCTACCTAATCGCTCGTGCTGTGTTTATCACTTTAAGGGTATTCATAACCCCTTTAGCGCGCGCTAAATATATATAAAAAAATCGCAAGACTTGATGAAGAATTCGACGTCATTTTTTGTTAAGTAAGAAAAAATCGAAGTCCGATGCCAAAGCAAATTCAATAAAATTGTGTATTTACAATCCTAGATAGGCTGTCCTAGTAAAAGCTGAACGTGACCGCAGATACTTGAAAGCAACTTGCTTACAAGTTGCGTGCCGCCTACGTCACAGCATATTCACGTACACGACCTTGACAGTCAATCTATGTAGCCAACTGGCTGACCAGTACTGGCTCGTGTAGCGTCAGGGTAAGAAAAAGTGGGGCTACATTCGTGTATACAAACTATTTAGAAGTGACAGAAGATTTCTCACTAAAGAGGTATCTTGTGTGTGAGTGAACAGTCAATTTGGTTTTTAAAATTGTTCCTTTAAAAGGTGATGGAAAATTCAACAAGTAAAAAAAATAATTTTACAAATTATTGATAAAATACTCCTCTACAAATAAAAGGTTTTCTAATAAGAGATTTCATTTGGAATAGCCCGCTTTTGAAGCTGTGATCTTTTGTTGTTTGACAAGTGAAAACTAGACATTACCTACCAAAAACGGAACGATACATGCTTCAACAACGCATTGAAATTGTTAAAATTCACTACAAAAATGATGAGAATTTTGCAGTCACAGTTCGCAACACTATAGAGCACTTTTGGGTAGTGAAGCACCTTCTCGACCGGAAATAGTGAAACTGGTAGAAAAATGTGTGCTATTGGGACAAGTTAGTGATGTGAAGAAACGAAACTGTGTGCGTCGGTCAAGAGCAACTGAGAATATATAGCTGCTGTAGCGCGTAGTGTTGACAAACACCCAGGTTTGTTGATTCCTCGTCAATCTTTGGAATAAGACATTCCACAAACGACATTACAACGTATTTTGCATAAAGACTTAGGTTTTAAAGCTTTTAAAGTTCAGTTAACACCAGAACTCAAGCTGGTTGATAACCAGCGTATCTTCGCTGATTGATGGGTCCTTGAAATTCATCAAAATGGTCCGGATTTTCATCGAAAAATCCTCTTCAGTGATGAGGCCCATTTTCACCTCGAAGTCTACGTTAATAAGCAGAAGTGTCGCATTTGGGGCTCGGAAAATTCAAGAATACGATTTGTGGATACGATTTGTTTGTCATTTCTTTTGTTTCTTTTTCAAAATTAGATCAAAATAGTATAAATAGAGGTGGCTTAAACAAAAATCATCCTTCTCGAATCATCGACGCCACGTGTAACAATCAAAAGTTAAATTATATATTTTAAGTAGATAAACCATAAGTAGTTAACCACTGTTTGGTGCTGTTTTTTGGCTTGCGGAGTGATTGGACTGGACCTTACTTATTCGAAAATAAGGCTGGTGCAACTGTTACGGTGAATGGATTGCGCTACCGAGCTATGATTAATGTCTTTATTACCGGAATTGGAAGATATTGATGAAGACGACGCCGACGTTTATTTTCAACAAGATGGCGCGGCGGGCGTAACTTGCCACAAAAGCAACGAAACAATCGCAATTTTCCTGACCGTATAATTTTTCGAATAGGTGATCATGATCAGGATCACATAATTAGCCACCGCGTTCTTGTGATTTAACAGCTTTATACTTCTTTACTTTGGGACCACGTGAAAGATAAGGTCTATGCCAATGCTCCATAATTGATTCAAGACATTAAAGATAGAATTCGTGAAGTTATCGAGGACATACAGACGCAAATGTGCTGTCATGGAAAAGTTCATGAAAAGGGTATGGTGCTGCAACCATAGCCGTAAAATGAAGACTCTTATTGGAAAACTGTATTATGTTTGTTGTTTTTATAACATGTAAGTTTAAGGCTAAATTTATTCACTATTGCTCAACTTGCTAAAAACTCCAAAGTTGGCCAACTTACAAGTTGACTTCAAATCCGTAGTTGAACTGAAAGTTGAAAAATGCTTTTATTCACTACTTCGAATCTGAACTCCAGAGTTGAAATTAAAAAGTTGACCAACCTGCAGTTTCTTAAATATCCTTGGAATATTTGTGACAGATGACGCACAAGATGTCATTCTCAACTTTTGTTTAATAATTTTTAGAATAATTTTGCATTATGTATACTCGATTACAATTTGGTGGACTATTTGTGATATGAAAGGTGAATCCAACGTTTTTAAGACAAACCAGAAGACCCGTGCGAAAATTTCGCACATTCAATAAGGCTTTAAATTTTCAAATAGAATGTTTGAAAGAAATAATTAAATTCTTTTTATTATTGATATCAACATATTATAGACTAAGAGAGAACCCAGGGTCGCCAGACATACGTCATTTTATCAAAGCTTAGATTTTTTCTGCGAACAGATACTATGGTAGCTAACATCAAATGGATACTAAGAATCTTCAATCCAGGTGCAATTAAGAGTTAGCGAGTGTTTAAGTTGCATACAAATGTTGCAACATTGCGTTCTTTTATTAAAGCTGAATTTTCGATATGTGCTAGGGGACGGTGTCATTTACTTTATTTGACACTTTCCAGACCTCTACAGTGGGACCTAACGTGAGCCAGACACTTAAAATCTGTCAAACTAAGCGTGCCATTTACATAATAGAATCAAATCAAGATTTTATTTTTTCTTTGGGCAAATATTCTACAATATTTTCTAATCAGCAAGGAACCTACAGCGGGGCCTTACATCACCGTAAAACTGTCAAAATAATAATTCTTTGTTACTAAAACTTGATTTTTTCGTTTATTTTAGCTGCTTTTAAATGTCTGGCTGATAAATACGCCCCACTGTAGATGTATAGCTGATGGGGAATTATTTTTAAACAGTTGCCCATAAAACATATTTATAAATATTAGCTTTAAAACTACAACGTAAATGGCACGATTAGTTTGACATATTTTAAGTGTCTGGCTCAGGTTAGGCCCCACTGTAGATGTCTGGCAAGTGTCCAATAAAGTAAATGACACCATCCCCTAAGACATATCAAAAATTCAGCTTTGATAAAATAACGCAGTGTTGCAACAGTTGTATGCAACTTTAACACTCGCTAACTCTTAATTGCACCCGGATTGAAGATTCTTAGTAGCCATTTGTTCTTAGCTATATAGCTATATATATAGTATCTGTTCGCAGAAAAAATCTTGGCTTTGATAAAATGACGTATGTCTGGCGGCCCTGGGCTCTTACTCTATTAGTTTTACAAAACCTCTTTGTAAACAATATTTGATGTAAGAATGAAATTTTTTTGAATTTTTTGTTTATCATTTTCTTTAATAGATACATATATGTATGTTGTTTTCACTTTTTTTATTTAGTTTAATAAGCTTTTTTACTATTAAACTTAAATCTCAAAAATAGATCTCTCAAAAACACAGCTAACAATTCTTTTGAGGGCCCCAGCATTTAGTTATGTCACTGCATTCCGACCCTGTGTGAATGCATTTGTGTTTGTGTAACTCACACTATTTTGAAAAAAGCCTCACTTTTTGCTCGATATGCCCGTTCCTCTATTTCTTCTTCTAAGATTTTAAATTAAAGAATTAATAAATATGTTTCTTTCATTCATGCAATCTAGTGATACCATTGTATATATACAATGGTGATACCTAATAAATGCATTCGGCTTTTTATAATGAGAAAAAAGATTACAAACAACAGAAGTAGGCAACAAGTATATTTCTCCACCACTCACTCAATGTGCAAGCGAAAAAAGAGGATTATAAAACATTGCAAAAGTAATAAATATATTTCTTTCATTCATGCATGGCGTAACTAAAGAATGTTTCTCCCCCACTCACTCAAGGTGCAGCGAAAAAAAAAGAGAATTTTAAATTACAGAAGTAATACATATTTTTCTCTTTCGCTCATTCAATGGGTTAAAAGTGAGGTATTCTTTATGTCAAATTTTTCATTTATTGAATTATTTGAAATTTCCGAAATTTATAGAAAATAGTGTGGTATAACATAAAGTTTTTGTGCAATGTCAGGAGTATGTGTAAATTCCTATTCAGTGATACCTATTTTAGTAGATTTAACTATTTTATAAATGAGAAAAAAGGAGTTTGACAACAGAAATAATGTATATGATATTAGGTCAGCATTTATAAACTACTTCACACTTGGCAGTTATTAACACCAGTTATTCACACTTCAAACAAATATTTCTTGATTTCTCAGCACCAACAAAAGCGTGCGACCTTGTCAAGGCATTTTCCTCGTTGTTTTTTTTTTTATTACTGCATGTCGAATTGGATTTTATCCCAGCTCGGGGCCAGATTTGTGCACTTTGTCAGTATACAATAATTTCATTTTAATCATTTTCATTTTTCTTCCCATGTGGGTTGTTTTATTTGGATTTCCTTTTTATTGTTGTGCGATATCATTGTCACATGCATGCATATATGCAACACTGTTGTGTTTGAATATGCCGAGAGCTGGTAAAATTTAATTTCAATTGATTCCAGACTAATCACCCACCCTAACAACAATTTTTTTTTTGTTTGTTGTGTCTATTGTAAAACAAGTCGATAAAGCAGAATATGATGGGGTGGCAGGAAAATCACATTGAGTGTAACGTCGGTCGTCTCTAGGGAGTCACGTGTTTCGTTTTGGAATTCGCTCCTGTATGTTTGTACTGTGTTGGCAACGACAAGAAACAAGCGAACAAAACTTTAAGGCGGATAGGGGTAGAAAATCGATATTTAAAATGTGAACCGAATTCACAGGCACACCAGCCAACACGTCACGACCACTCCAACTTGCCTGTGAGGAAAATGTCTGCAATTTGCTTTTCAGCTCCATGCCATTACAGTGTACAGTCATTCTGTCGTACATCAAAGTGGGCAGATAGAAAAAATAGCTTATTGTGAATTTATGTTGAAATTCTTGATAACTTTGGAATCCCCAATATGTTTCGGAATATCAATTATAATAATCATAATAATGGCGCAAAGTTTTAGTCAGCTTAGTACGATGTTAAATCATTTTAAGCTTGATATATGATACTATAGGTTACAAATTTTATTTTGCTAATTTTAATCGAGTTTAAGATCGTTCTAACTCCTAAAATGTTACTAAACTTAAAATCACAAAATGATGGATACTTTATCTTCTTTAGTATCGTACTAAAGCCATATGGCACTTTGACGTTTACAAATGTCAAAATAAGGTATGTTTGTGAATTTTTTGCACGCACTGTCACTTTTTTGGACATGTTCAGGTAAACTATATGAAGAAAATTAGTTAAGTTTGATACTAGTTAAAAAGTATTTAAAATTTAGAAAACTTTACTAATATCGCCAATCAATTTAACTACATATGCCTATAAAACCTCAAGTCTTTTAAAATGCAATGCAAGGCACTAGTTAGAAGGAATAGAAGGAAAGTAAAGAATAATTGTCGGCACAGTGGATTGAGAATTAGATGTTTTTATCTCATGAAATTACATGGGTGGCATCCATTTGAAAGTGGGGAATATATAGAAAAGAATGATACCTAGAGTGGGGTTTGATCCGACACCTCCAGCTACCCGCTACCTTATGTGGGTTTACCGTAGACACAGTTTAAAGATAACTACATACACCCGTATTCATACAGAAAAAAATAGTTATTTTAGCACCCGTGTTTAGGAAAACTACACCATGGAAAAAGAATTTTCTGGGCTCAAACTAAAGGAAAATGCTTACTGCTCCATTTGAGTCCGGGACATTCTTATTCCATGGTGTAGTTTTCCTAAACACGGGAGTTAAAATGACTATTTTTTCTTTATGAATAAGGGTGATAATGGCTAAGCACGCCTCGTTAAACTTTATTATATTTAAACTTTTAAATAAACAGGTACAGCGCTAATAGAGTAAGAGCCCAAGGCCGCCAAACATATGTTATTTTATCGTAGGGTAGGTAATTTCAAGAAAAATTACGACATCCGTAAGAGACGTTGGATTGAGCGTTCCCGCCCGGTTTTTATCGTAATAAACGTTCAAATTTGAACATAAGTACAGTTTTCATGTAAATGTCTATTATGATTATTTTATTTCGTCGATTTTTATTTTTTTAAAGGGTAGGTTTAGATGCTTGAAATTGCATGTATGGTGGTTATTGTTGTTTCAGATTTTCGGTGACATACTTCAACTCCTATGCTATGCGTAGAGTAATGCTTCTAACCTTTGTTAACCCTTTTTTAATTGTTTGATTCGGTGACTCAGATATTTTGACGCTTGTATATCTGTAAAACTATGATAGCAAAGTGATAATTCGTTTAGGTAATACATTAAACCGAAAATTATCTGAGCTTATATAAACGAATTTAGTAGTTGTATTAACATGCAAATTGCTTGCTTCATGCAATTGATTGCTTTGTCAGTCGTGTAAACTTAGCATTTAAGACAACAACAAAAATCTGTAGATCTACAACACTTGTAACTACTTAATACATATTTGTTGAACGTTTCAAAAGAGAGTCAGATTACTCAACTCGGATCTTTACAATTCTGATCCCGTGTAAAAAGAAATCAAAAAATTGAATTTTTATATACAAATGGACTATGTTTGTATTGTCAAACGACAGATTGGCTGTACTTCTATCCTCCATGATACCTGGGAATATAAAATAAGGAAAGGATTTGGAGTTGGTGATGGGAGAGTTTGCATATAGATGGAAAATGAATGCAGTTGCAGTTTTATATTTCTCCTTTTGGTGCACATGCTCGTAGACATTGCCATGAATAACTGAATTCCGCTTCAGACAACATGAATAGCCTTTACCACATCGAGGCCTGTCTAACTAAATAGACGTACGATATAATACATAAACACAGACATACAAACATGTACGATGTACAAGCACCTTAAAGTGGATTTTTAAAGTGATTTAAAAGAATTTCTGCAAGGAAATTTGTAAGTCGTTAAGGTGGACAAAAATAGTAATGCATTGCTAGGTCTGTAGGCATAAGTTATTATAAGAGCTTAACAGTGCATGGTGCATCACTACGACAATTTTGAAAATGACATATAATTATCTGATCATCGCAAGCATATAAGCAACTCAAAAATGTATACATACTCAAAAAGAATTCTAAGTACAATCGTTTTTAAAGTGAAGAATAAACAACCATCTATAAAGTTGACACTAACCAGCACCTTTAACATCCCCTCCTTTTCTGTCAATAGTCCTCGTTAGGGAGAAGCCGCTCATGCCCGTGTCCTTATAATCTCTCATCAGAATGCACATTTCTTCAGGCAGCATATCAAATCGAAATTGTTGTGTATGGAATGTCCTGAAATTCAACATTATTAAAGGCATAGAATAGGTGTTGTCGGTCGCTCGTTGGAAATGAAAACAACAATGAAAGTGAAAAAATAAAATTAAATGTCTAACCCCTGGTGCTACTGTGGGGAATATTATTATTTTTCCATACAACAACAATAACATCACGTACATACATATATAATCTTTTGTTGTTTGTACCTATCCAAGCAGTAGGTCTACATAGCTATTATTTATCCGTCAGTCGATTCATGAATCATGATGCAAGTTCATGATCATCATCATCATTAGTAACATGGTAAATTGCACCAATGCATTGCATACAGGGCACAGCAGAGGGGGAAAAGGAAACCGTACAAAATCTAAATGCAGTTGTGCAACAATGCAAAGGATTCTCAAACATCTGCAACCCCTGGCGTTTTGAAAAGAGACTATACCGTTTATTTTGTTGCCACTATTTTGTACTCTAACTATATATAACACAAGTTTTGAACTCGTACACTGACTGAACACTGAAGCGAAGGTGCAATTAAAAATGTGATGATGGTTTTTTTTTGTTGTTGTCATGATGTGGAAATAAGTTCTATAGTGCACTTCAATTTTCCATCAGGAATAAAAAGTTACAGAAGTTTGAAATAATTATACCAAAACGTTTTACTTAGATGATGTGAGTTTTGATAAACAGTGCGGTTTAGTGATTATTCACAATCGAAGAAATTCTTTAAACCCATACCTACTCTGTTACTCTGTTCATTTGTTCCAGAAACATTTTAAGTACCTACAGGGCTGATATTGGCGAGCTTTTTTCAAAACAATGGTGCCTGAGTATACTCTGAATACACTGTATTGGTATTCAGAAAACTGGTACTAAAAAAGATTCTCAATTGATTGTAATGCTCTGAAAAATATTGTCCACTCCACCATAATTGTCTCATTGCATGCCCATGTACATATGTATGTACATATGTGTGTAATATACTTCTGCATTATATCGGGTTTTTCAATAAGAGCGCTACAAAAGTTTTTTTTTAAATAAAACAAAAACGGTTTTGGATTCCAATGAAGTTCTTTATTTCTGTGAAAGTACGTTCGATGCCATTATGTATGGAAATCGATTTCTTTTGCATGGCCACCACGGGCACGCTTGTCCAGACGCTGAACCCAATTTTCGACGGTTTTCAAGCATAAATCGGTCGATACTGCTGCAATTTCACGTTCGATATTCGAACGAAGTTCATCAATCGTCGCTGGCTTGTTGGCATAGACCATAGATTTCACGTAGCCCCACAGGAAATAGTCTTACGGCGTCAAATCACACGACCGAGGCGGCCAAGCGACTGGACCATTTCGTGAGATAACACGTTCTCCAAACTTGGTTTCCAATAAATTGATTGTGACATTCGCTGTGTGGCTTGTGGCGCCGTCCTATTGGAACCACATGTCCTCCAAGTCCATATCATCCAATTGGGCCAAAAATATTCGGTTATCATTGAACGGTAGCGATCCCCATTCACAGTAACGTGCCGGTCTTGATCATCACGGAAGAAGTACGGTCCAATGACGCCGCCGCGCCGACCCATAAACCACACCAAACCGTAATTTTTTCGGGATGCAATGATGACTCTTGGAGTACGTGTGGATTGCTGCCTGACCAATACCGCATATTTTGTTTATTGACGAAGCCATTCAGCCAGAAATGAGCCTCATCGCTGAAGATGATTTTTCGATGAAAATCCGAAACATTTTCAAGTTGTTGCTCAGCACAATTCACGAACATACGACGCTTCTGGTGTTCAAACGGCTTCAGTTCTCGCGTCAATTTAATCTTGTAAGGATGTAGGCCAAGATCTTTTCGCAAAATTCGCCACAACGACGTCACAGTGATGCCCAACGCTTGAGAACAACGTGTGAGAGACACATTTGGGCTTTCTGCAACTGAAGCCTCAGCGGCAGCAATATTCTCGACACTACGGGCACTTCTTTGTCTCTCTGGCACGGGAACATTTTGTACTGTGCCTGTGGATTCAAATGTTTCCACTAGACGCTCAATTGTTGAGTTGCTAGGACGATTATGACGACCATAAATTGGAAGTAGCGTTCTTAACGTTGAGGCCACTGACTCCAAATTTCGGTAGTAAATTTTAATAATTTCGACCCGTTGTTGCCTCTTATATCTTTCCATTATGAAATGGCAAACCTTACTGAAGAGAAATGTCAAAAGAGCGGCAAGAAATATGGCGTCGTTTGCTGTCCCTGTTGCTTTACTTTTGTACCGGCCCTGTTAAAAACCCTTTTATAACTGATAAATAAGGATAAAAACTTGCCAAAAGTCGAATCTGACATAATAGTCCGGGAGCCCGTGACAGATTTTGGTGACCAATAGAACCAAAGCTTATCTTTTGGTAGATGGTTGATTTGACGTTATAATGAAGCCTAGTGAAAGTCAGCTGGCGGACCATGGGTGGGTGTGGCTACAGCAGCCCCCCAAACATATATAAAAAAATTGAATTGCGACTCCACCAAAGCTGAAATTAGGTTATATGATAGTTAACACCTTATATTATACAAAAACAAAAGTCAGCTGGCTGTATGCGGGTGGAAAGACTGTCAGCTAACGTAGTGAAATATGCACGCATAGAACCACGGTAAGAAGCCATGCTCACAACTCAATTTAAAAAATTTCGAGCTGAGAGCGTCAATTTTTGAATTGTAAACTTTTTTAAAATTTTATTTCCTAAGGGAGAATGCCCAAAAACAACCCAGCGTCGATTAAAAAAAATCATATATGGATTGAAAGGGCTTTGTTTGTAGATAGCAAATATGAATTTATTTTCTTAAAATGTTATCCCCGGGACAAACTACGACAGTTTATTTATTTTTAATAGCAAGGTGTTTTTGCATTTCTACAAAGTTGGTAAGGGCAATACAGACAAAACGTTGTCGAATAAAATAACATACCTTCATATCTACTCGACACATGAGAGTTCAAAAAAGTTTCGAAAAACAAAGTTCCGAAACCCTAAGCTTCGAAAACAAAGTTTTGAAAAAAAAAAACTTTCAAAAAGGCAAAGTTTCACAACACAAGTTTTCAAAAAAAAAAATTGTTACAAGCGTGGCGGACGTAATATTTTATTTTGGAATTTGGGGTTGCAATATATGAAAAGTAATCTTGAAAGAAATCAGTGAAAAAAGAAAATTATAAAAACAAACCATTTCGGACTTTTACTATTGTTGTTGAAAAGTTCTTAGTTTTAGCGTTTTCATTTCGGAATTTTACAGCAACATATGCAGTAAGGAAATCATAAGGGTATGCGAATAATTTAATTAGCACTTAATTCTCACGTATAATTTTTCCTCCAACTGTTGTCCGTTTTTGTAATTTTTTCTAACTTTTTTTTTTGGGAAAATTATCTTTTGGTAACTTTGTCTTTCGAAACTCTGTTACTATTTAGTTGCACATTCTTAGTATCGAACTCTTATGCATCAAATATGAATTATTACTATCACAAAATAAACTCCAAAGCGGCCAACGATTGCACAAAGTAGCACCTTTACGAGTAACGAGTTTCTTGTGATTAAAAAGCGGTGCGAAATAAAGACAGATGCATTTATATGTTTACAATGGTAAATGCAAACTCATATAGCAACTACCTACTTACTTTTTATAACGGACACTGATTCGAATTCTTATGATTTAAGATTTTTCATTCATTATTTTTATAATTAAACTTTTGTGTACCAATATGTGTGACAACCGCCGTTTTGGACAGCATCATTTTATGGTTGCAGATTTTAGTGATTTGTAGCTGACCTATTTAATAGCATGGATCAACCACAATATGAAAACATGTCACGGTTTACTTTTTTTAAAATGAAGAAACACTTGTTTTTTAAGAAAATAATTTCATATTTGTTATCTTCAACTAATGCCCTTTCAAACCATATATGACTTTTCTTAATCGGCTCTGGGTTTTTCGCCCATACATTTTTGGGCATTCTCCATTCAAAAAAGAAATCATCCAAATCGGAGCAGTTTCCCCCGGGTTCTTGAATAAAGTGCTATCTTGCCTCCACTAATATTTGATTTTTAGCTTTACCATTTTGTCTTGCCTACGCAATTTTTTCAAATTTCAATGAATAAAATGGTTTTTTTATTTTGTGTTCATTTAATTTGTATGTTTACTATAAATCCCTTTGAGTGCAGTCAATAAAATAAAGTTTAAATCTGAGAAATACCGCTCAGGAAATAAAATGCGTCATACACAAAATCTATAGATTACGATTTAAACTGCACGCATATAATACACGTTTTGAAGAATAACTTTAGAAAGGTAATACCACCGAAGCTGAAATTTGGTTACATGATAGTAAAGGCCTTATATCATGCAAAAACAAAAGTCAGCTGGTTGTATGTGTGTGGAAAGACCGTCAGCTGACGTAGTGAGTTGTGAGCTCGGCTTCTTATCGTGGTTCTATGCGTGCATTCTTCACTATGTCAGCTGACGGTCTTTCCACCCGCATACAGCCAGCTGACTTTTGTTTTTGCATAATATAAGGTGTTAACTATCATATAACCAAATTTCAGCTTTGGTGGAGTCGCAACCCAACTTTTTTTTGTACATGTTTGGGAGGCTGCTGTAGCCACACCCACCCGTGCTCAGCCAGCTGACTTTCACTAGGCTTCATTAAGACACCAAATTAACCATATCCGCGCAATTATCTTTGGTGGAGTAACTGACTAAAATATGTCACGGGCTCCCGGCCTATAAGAATTGCTAACTTAATCAATGTTTTCATGGAGCTGAAGATCGCTGCATCCGAGTTTTTTTTTTTTATTTTAAAGTTGCAGACCTCGAAAAGTATCAATGATAATGAAATTTTCAAATACAAAAATGTTGTGCAAATAATTTTCCAAGGGGCGATGTCCGTTACTTTTTCAAATTTGCATGCGGTTATATTTTTTTTAATTAGTTTTTAACATTTTAAAATTAACTTTTTTTTAAACGAGCAGATAGACCAAATTGGGGTTTAAAAAAAAAAAAAACAAAAATGGCACTGTGTAGAACAAACCTTTTTCTAGAGGCGATGTTCCTTATTTTTTTTTTTATTATTTTAATAACCGTTTTTAACAATGAAATATAAAACAAAAAAAGTACACGGAAAAATTTAGTTTTCCAAGCTCTAGAGGCGATGTTTTTTATTTTTTTTTTTTATTCGTGTTCTTAAGCCATTTATTTTCGCCTAGCAACGAATTAGGTGTAACAAAACGAAAAAATAACGAAAAGGCCAGTCGGTAGGTTTTTTTTTTTTCAAAAAAATACCGCTGGAATTTTATGATTGAAATTGGTAAATGGGTTGTCTCTGAGTAAAGACAAAAAGTCAAAAATCGGCGCGGCACGTCACACACAAAATCTTTATATTGTCACACAATTATAATACGCCACTAAGCTTACCACACTATTAATTTTACTTCTAAAGAATTCTCTCCAATTCTTTAAAAAACAAACATCTCAAATTCAATTTCAATTTCCGAAGAATTGTCTTAAACTATTCTTCGATAAATAGAAATCTCAAATTTTATTCTAGAGAATTGTCTTCGCCAATTCCCTATCTTTAAAGATACACATAGTGCAGCAGCAAGACTGCAATTCTAAGAAATACATTCACATTAATTTTAGACTATTTAAGCTTTAAACAATTTCATAATAGATCCAGATTGTATCATTATCTCAAACGGGTCGAACGCTGAAGTTCGGTCTGAAATAAAATAATAAAACTTACATCAACGTGTTTTATTATCATTATATGAAAAAAAAAATTAAGATAATTTAGTTTTTTATTTATAACAATATTTATTTTATATTTATAACAAATTATCTTAAAAGACAAAATTTGTTTGTTATAAAATTCTTCACAAGATGACATTTATATAAAACTTTCTGATGTTATTTTTGTTGTTAGTATATAGCATAAAAAAAACAGAGTAGTTCTGAAACTCTAAACTGACAGATACAGAATGTTCCAACTACAATACAAATGTGGACTCAAGTACTCTTAGGCATTAGAAAATGAAATATACTGCCTCTTATGGAAACAACCAAAAAAGAAGGACCAAAACAGCTTTGACACCCCAAGAAAAAAGAAGAATAATAAGGATGGCATCGAATTCGGCTCAGCCCACGAGCAAAATCAAGGAATTGGCGAGTGTTACTGCCAGTAAATCTACAGTTCGTCGGGATATTTTAAGTGATCAGCACCTGCTCTTAAAAAAGCTACAAAAAAAGCCACCACCTAACACAGCCAGGAAGCCACAGCGCTTGGAATTCGCACGTTGGTAGAAATGTTTTATTTTTTGATAGAACCAATACTCTAAAGAATCCATCCAAATATATTGGTTCCAGTGGTGTTTTTTTGAGGCGAAAGGGAAACATTTTATTTTTAAATCGAGGTACAAATATATAATATGGCACCTGATTTTAAAGTATTTTTTAACGCCGAATCCAATTTAAGTAAAATTAAGACGATACGTTCACCATTAAGAAAATAATAGTCGTTTTAATGGAAAAATTAATGTATGAATAAAGCAGATAAAACATTTTCCTTTGACAATTATTATAGACATTTGATTTATCTTTTTTTATTCCTGGTCATAGTAAAAAATGAAACATTCCTACCAACTTTCATCAACGTAGTAGTTCTGGGAGGGGTTTAGTGGTCATAGATTTGCACTTTTCCCTTTCACTACAAAAGAAAAACCCTTTCACGCCATATATTTGTATTGGCTCTTTTGATTCTTGTTCTTTAGGACAAACAAAACATGTGTGCCAAGTTTCATCACTATACCATTTGAACTTATGGTAATGTTATGCTTGTTTCACTGAGAATTAAGTCATAACTTTTAAGGGAAGATGTGTTGTAATTATTTTGATTGCATAATATTTGACATTAAAAACTTCTCTAATGCCATGTGCCATATTGAAACATTGATACGCAATATACGCGCCCATTATTAGTTTTTGGTTTTCAGTGTGCTGTTAAAAGTTAATTGTAACATATCTCGATTTATTAGGCCTCCATATCTTGGAAACAAATGGATAACATGCCTGTAGAAGTTACTCAAGTTGTCACACTACTGCGACACATAATAAGCCAACGAACGTCCGTGGCCCGACAGTTGCATCTAAGTCTATCCTGTATATCAAAGATCTACAGAAGGTTCAGGGAATCTTGTAAGTTTGTGTGAAGTCCAGGATCTGTATGTCACCAGTGTAATGACTGATTCACTGTGATAACGTCTGCCCGAAATCGTTCTTTGACTATAAGGTCGACGTCCAACAATAGCACAGACAGGTACGATTAAGCGTGGTTAGTAAATGGAAAGTTATTAGACGACGCACGCGACGCAAGGAAGCAGACCTTAACCTGAAAAGTCCTATCAGGGCACCAAAATAACCTGCAAGTCACCGACAATCTCGACTTCGATTTTCACTATGCACTATTCGATAAGGATGCAGGGTAATTGAGGTATTGCCATTGTTGATTTTCGAAGACGAAATGAAGTGATTCCATTTTGTTTGCTCGCGAGTGCATATAGTGGTTTGATATACTTCCACCTTCCCTTCCCCATTTTGAAAGTGATTATAGATACATGGATTAATTACTTTGGATAGGCTGTAGACTATGAAATTCCGATAAATAAAAACCCTTCCAGCCAGTGTATTTTGCGCCCCCAGCACGAAGGAGAGGGGGAGGGTCCAAAAAAATACAATATTCCTATTGATTCAAGTAGGTATTCTGAATCCAATGAGATATTTCACATCATTGTCTGATGTCTGAGCTACGCTACGGATGATCGGCAGAAAAACGACTTAAGATTTAAGAATAATGTCGAAATTATGAAATCTTAAAAAAAAAGTCAACCAAAATATTGACTTGTCGACATTTTAAAATTTAGAATTGGGAACGATATGTGGACTGTTAAAATATCGTCTATAAGATCAACTCTCATAATCTCGACAATAAAATGTCCACCGATGTTTAAAACATCGCATAACGATGTGAAACCAGGCAGTGAGAGATTTTTTAAGTCGTTATTTTCATCAGATTAGGATTTAGGGAATGATGCTTACAATACTCGCGCTTCTTTTTGAAATATTCGTTTGAAAAGTTATATACCATACAAAAAAAAAACAACGTCAATTTTTCAATTCGCTTATAAATAATTGAAAAATTATGAAAAACAGTAGTCAGCCCCTTCATGCAGATATGAGATATATTTATATGGTCACAGGTATAACAACGACGCGACTCTCTTTCAGGACAACCCTTTATGGTTTGTAAAAACATTAATGAAATGTATTTTCACCATCATCACCTGAGACAGTCAAAGTCTTAGAAAATGCTTGTGGGTTAACATCCGGAATGCGTGACTTGGTAACTCATGGAAAATTAAGTTACTCAAGCGAATCAGGCACTTGTTTCGTTAACCCAGAGATGTTTTATGTTTTACCTACCTGTGTGTGTCCAACCAAAAATAATAAAAATCTGATTTTACCAAAAATGTTCACGCTAGCTGCAACAGTGGAATAAATTATTTATTAATGTAAGTCGGTGTTGATGTATTTGAGCAGAGGAATTGTTCTAAAATAGAATGCGTACCTAATTATGGATTAGTTGTTTACATCACGCAACTGTGTTACTGTGATTGTTTGTTGTTTTTTTTTTTTGTGACAAATTTTAAGTGTAAAATTTAATTATCTTGAGTACAAAGATGGAATCGAAAATATGATATGAACGTGACATGAATCACACAAAAATGTACCTACCAATCGAGTTCATGCTCATTTTATTGCACAATGTACGATGCACATGTCCTTAGGAAGAATGGAATGTATTTACACTTTTAACTTAATTGTTGTCTGATGCACCGATGTAATGGGAATGGGAATTGCTCTGGTGAAATGCAATATTATTTCAACCCCTTAGAGATAGGGATCTACTGTGTGCAAAATTTGGAATAAAATTGGTCTACCTATTTATTAAAAATATTAGATGACTACCTTCGTAAACGTTAAAGCCATTTACATATTGCTATTATGCATTTTTTGAAAAAAATTAAATGCTGTTTTCTAACATCATCATTTTAAAAATCACAAGCAAAGTTAAAATCAAAGGTTACACAATCATTGTCATCGTCAGCTTTAGAAATTTTTACTTGCTCTTTGGGCTTTTAGGTTTTAATCAAAACTAACTTACGATAATGGAGAAGTCCAAAAAAGTGACTTTCGTCAAGCTGTCCTTCGGTCTGTTTATCTGTGCGTCCTAAAGTACATCGAGCTAGAGCCTAAACGAATGGACCAATTCGCTTTAAATTAGTTTTGTTGCGTTTTGATGTGATTCCCTAGAGGTCAAATTCGAATATTTGATTTAGCTCATCTGGAACAGGTCGCTTACTTACTCACTTACTTATGGTGGCGCTATACAGTCTCGTGTGCTAGAGGGCCTCAACCAATAAGCCTTCTCCAGCCAGTTGACTTGAGTCATTCTAGTTTCGCACGCCAAGTTGGTTGAGGTCCTCTTCCGTTTGCCTGCACCACCGGTAACCGGTTTCGTGCTCTTCCCTTACTGCGCCGCACCGCGCCGTCCATCGGGGATGGATTCAAAGACTTTCCGGGCTGAAGCACTGGTGTCCATCAATCGCTCTACATGACCCAACCATCACCTCAGTCGTTGCCTTTTCACTTTAGGACCCTGTTTAGATTATGACTGCTCACTATGTAGTGAGCAGTCACTGCGTGTCTACATTATTGTAGTTTTCATTCATGTGTATCTCTGAACTCTCATAGAATATATTGGAATTATGAACTAATTGGAACAAAATGCAACAATTTGGAAATGAAACATGACTGCTCACTACAATATTTCTGTTTTCTTCATGACTGCCGCCTTCGTTTCCCCCTCACCGATTTCACCTACAAACTGCCGTCACTACGCACTAAGCAGTCACAATCTAAACAGGGTCTAGGTCGATGTCGCTGTGCAGCCCGTACAGTTCGTTGTTGTTTCTTCTCCTCCATTCTCCGTCTATGCATACGGGACCGAAGATCACCCAAAGAATTCTTCTCTCGAATATTCCTAAACGTACTTATCCGCCGTTAATTGTGGATTTACATGTATCTTCGTCTGACTTCTGCAAAAAAAAAAAAGGGGAATGCAAAATTAAAATTAACATTTGTTGGATAGAGAGGGAACACCAAAATGCAGAAGTGCCATAATGCAGATATGAAAACGAACATGTTCATCTTCTTGATGGTTCTCTTTCCCACACTCGGGTTTCTGGTATGCATCTGTTCCGCTCTACTTTTCTTCATATTTGCAGACGAAGATACATGAAAATCCAGCATAAAAAGGTCCATGCTTCTGCACCTTACAACAGGACCGGTATGATGAAAACAGGATTTTGGCTACAAACAACAGACCGGTATGATGAAAACAGGGTTTTGGCTAAAAAAGAAAAACATTTCAGATTTTAAGGCGCATATGGTAACGTAATGGCATTTTTGTCAGAAGATAATTACTGAAAAGTTTCAATATATCACATATTTATTTTTAGTCTTCCACCAAAAAAGGATGTACGGTATACATTTTAACATTGAGAATGTTTTTAGGCTCGCTTTGCACAAATTATGGTGTTACCAAAATGAATAAAGTACAAATGAATACAAATGAAAATGAACTTTAGCGTAGTAGGGGCATTTTGCGAACAATTTGGTTGGTATTGGTATCGAATTTTCAGTTGGTATGTTGTGTACGTACAGTCACAATGCGTGTTTATATAGTGTTGTGGGTAGGAAAGGAGCAGAGGATACCACAGTAGAATTTACAAAAGTTTTGAACCTATTTATTATTAGATATGTATATAATAATAAATTTAAAATAACTTGTTCACAAAAAGCAGTAAATTTTCTACAAAAAATAATAACTTTTTACAAAAAAACTTAATAACTTATTTACAAAAAAAAATAACTTTTTTACAAAAAAAAATTAATAACTTTTTCTTAGTTTGTCAACTAAATTTTATACATACTTGCGCTCACCCGGGGCTTAGACAAGCGAGAAGAACTAGTATCATTTGTATTATAGTGTTTGTTTTATGGATGTATGTGTGGCTAGTAGCTCTCTGGGCGTTGTGTCAACTTGTATGATTTTTTAAAAATATTTCATATAGAAAAATTATGGAAACTATGGAAACAAAACAAATAAATGAAAATAATAGACTAAACTAACTGGATAACTGGCAGCCTACTCGCAGGCAAAAATATTATACTATTTGCCCTCCTAGTTGACTCTCTCGTGTTCATATACACTAACACACATATACGCTACTAGTTCTACTCGCTTGTCTAAGCCCCGGGTAAGCCCTGACCAGGGCTGCCGTTATAAAATTTCTAGAGGATTGGAGGGGAGTATTTTTGGCTTGTGGGGAGTACGCAAGAAAAACATAGCTTTTGTATACTATGGCCTTGTGCAAATTTGATTTAAATTAAGTACAAATTTTCAGCTCGTTAGTGCCAAAATTATTATCGGATAACATTTAACACGATTTGCAATTCACAAACGAGCTAGAAATATAACTTTATTAAACCATTTTTAATAATTTATACTTATTCATACCAATCATTTAAGGGTGAAAAGAAGAACTGAACTGATAAATTGTTAAAAAACTTAACGTAACTTTTATATAGTAGATTAAACCACAACGAAGGTATTGGCATAAGGGACTTAACTTACAATAAAAAATGTACTTTAATTCAGACTTTCGGATGTAACATATTTTTTCAAACATGTGATGTGATCTCTGAAAAACCTATTTTGCTAATAAAATGGAACCTCCTGTGGCAGGTTTTGTTTTTCTCCATCTCGAAGACGACCATGAAGGAACTAAGGAAATATTTGTTTTCTTCCATAAATATGCTAAATGTAGATTTTATTTTCGTCTTTTTTCAAAATTGACACTTCTGTAAAGTAAAAAAAAAAACAATAAACCAATAAAAGTTTTCAATGCGCTAGAATAAGCACAACTATAATGACTTATTGCAAACATTTTGGGAATTTTCAAGGGGAGTACAATCACAGTGAGGGGTGTACGAGAGTTCAGTTAGTGGTTGGGGAGTACGAATAGTCCCTTAGTACTCTTTTCGGCAGCCCTGGCCCTGCCTAACATAATGTGTTCGACGGGCGCCTTTGTGGTCCTGCAACCAACTAGTCTCCAACATTAAGAAATTAAAATACTTCTTAAAGCCAGACATAGAAGATTAATTGAAAAAAAAAACAATATACAATTGCATGAAAACTTCGAGAAAAAAATGAAAATTAATTTGAGTTAATGTTTTTGTACCATCCTAATTGACTTAATTATTCAAAACTTTATACGGAAAATTAATGTGGTACAGAAGTTGTAATTTAAGATTCTTGGTAGCATATTCTCTACATGTAGTAGAGGATTAAATATAGTTGTAGATATATTAGAAAATTTAAAATTTAGTACTTTTGAATAATGATTAAAAAATATGTGCATTTTGTGACACCGCATTGGACAGGTACAATCGTTCCTAACTTTATTTTTTCTTTGATTTCAATGTGATAATCTATTTTGTACCACTGCAAAAATAGAAGTACTATACAGTAGAGGCCGCTTATAGTCACAAGAAGATGAGAGCCAACAAATGTGGCTATGCTTGTAGACGCTTCTGAAGACGGTTTGTCCCAAAAAAGATCAGACCCTTATTAATAAGGTGAAAAATTAAAGCAGGGATGACTTAAATTTGTATGCAAACTTAGTCGGAAAATGTTGTACAAATTGAGTTAATAATCGTTTCGATAAATTGGGGCTTATTGACTTAAACCTTCTACGATTAGGTATAAGATAAGTTATGTTAAAAAAAAAATTGTTGATTAATTCAACAACAGCAAACCGAATTAATATAAAATAAATTCGTAACTTAGGGGCCAGTTATAGCGATCAGTTAAGAACATCAGTAAAAGTTGAAACAGTTGAAAACTGGAATTTTTTACGTACGGGCGGTTATAGCAATCAGTAAAATTATATCAGTAAATTAATGTCAAACCGACAGTCGCAATCTTTTATTTATTTTTAATGATGCAAAATGCTTCAGTAATTTTTTTTACTGATGAAAAAATGGAACATAGAAAACTGAAACAAATTGTTCCATTTTTTGTGAATTGGCAATCAGCTGTTCAGTAAAACGAATTTCCATCGGTAAAATAAATAAATGCTTTTATTACAAAAAATATTCTACCTTGGGATTATTTTTTGTCAGAAAAATATATTTTAATCGATTTGCCATCGATTAGTATCATTTTTATGTTTTTAATCTTTTTATAACAGATGAAATGATCCAAAAGAAAATTTTTACTGATGGTTTTTACTGATCGCTATAACTGGCCCCTTAGGCGCCAGTTATAGCGATAATTAAAAACCATCAGTAAAAGTTGAAACAGGTGAAAACTGGAATTTTTTACTTACGGGCGGTTATAGCAATCAGTAAAATTATATCAGTAAATTAATGTCAAACCCACAGCCAAATGTTGCAAAATGCTTCAGTAATTTTTTTACTGATGAGTGGAACAGTAAAAAAATGGAACATAGAAAACTGAAACGAAATGTTCCATTTTTTGGGTTTTGACAATCAGCTGTTCAGTAAAACGAATTTCCATCAGTAAAATAAATAAATGATTTTTTTACAAAAATTATTCATCCTTGGGATTATTTTCTGGCAGAAAAAAATATTTTTATTGATTTGCCATCGATTCGTACCATTTTAATGTTTCAATTCTTTTTTTAACACAGCAAATTATCCAAAAGAAAATTTTTACTTATGGTTTTTAATTATCGCTATAACTGGCGCCTTACAAAATTCTAAACGGATCCTCCAGATTAAGGTTTAAAAATACAGCCCTTAAGATTTACTCAAAAAAAAACTATCTATGTACAAATTCTTAAAATCTTCGAAAAAAATAAAAACAATTTGAGTTAATGTTTTTTTCACTTACCTAATTTAATTATTCAGATATTATTAATTTAAATTAAATAGAGATTAATAAAATAGAGATTACAAAATTGGAAATCTAATAAAAAATTCAAATTAAATGCTTTTTGAATTATGGTTATTAAAGATAAGCTGTTGCGACACTCAATCGGACAGATAAAATCGTTCCTTACTTTATATTTTACTGAATGATTTCAATCTTCTCTTTCTCTTGTCAGCAGCTTATGTTAATCAAACATAGCTGTGCACTTATTGAAAGCTTCAATCGTTTTGAAAGACCGCTTTCACACAAGGAAACTGAGTTGCCAGAAACTAGGGTGTGAGGGGAGATTTTTGTCTTCATTTTACGCCCTTCTCGCCCACAAACTAAAAATCGCCGGCAACTCAGTTCCAACAAAACAACTATTCTTATGGGAAAAATTAACTGGCTGAACACCAATAGCTGTAGGTTCACTTGTACCTATCACAATTGACGAAGTCGAAATGAAGAAAACAGAACACAGTCGAGCCCGTTCATAGCCATATGAAGATGTAATAAGAAAATATGCTTTTATCCGATTACAAAGTTGGTTTGGCGCACAGAAAAAAAAAACGATTAAATGACTATAAAAAACAAAAAAAAGTTCCAGTGTTACTTGCAGATGTTAATTATCAAACAAAATTCGGTGCAGTATAATTGAGAAAACTTCAACTTTTAGCTACAGGTGGGTTAGGCAGTCCATTAAGTCGGAAAAAGTCATTAGTCAGTAAAAGTAGAATAACAGATTCAGGCAAGATGATATTTGCCAAAAAATTAGTTATGATTAGTTATGATAGCGAGATGTACCTACCTAATTCGCTTGGATCTTCGACCTTCCAATCACATTGGCAAATGGTTAAGCCTGATGGTGTATGTAGCTGTGGATGAAGCCTGTACATCACTGTCAAAGTAAAAAGATACGAAAATTGTGAAGAGCTCTACAATATAACCTTTTCGTTGTTGCAAAAAATGTATGGTCTGACACAATGTTGAGCAATTTTGGTTGAAGTCAGAGTCTTTCGTTCAGCCATCAGTTATTTTTCACAATGAAAAGCTTACCTAATTAAAATAATTATAATGTACCTTATTGCATCACGATAGGCTGTCAACATTACCTCCTTACAAGAATTTCAAAATTCAAAAAGATATATAGAATTATTTACTTTTATTGTGTATTTACGTTAAAATAACGAGTTCAATTAACATTGTCGTTTTCTTACATAACATATCTTGCTTAAACTTAATTTTAATTAATTTAATTTTTTTTAAGTGCAAAAAATTAGTCATATTTTTGTTTTATCTATCAAATGCAAGTCATTGTCAATGCCCCCATTCTTACTCTATGAGTGAAATCTGTAAATTTTGATAAGGGGGGGATAAGTGGTCTCCTGCCCCCCTGCTTATGCCCTTGGCGCTTAAATGTAGGCTCATATAGCAATTTTTTTTTTAATTAGATGAATTTGTTAAATCAGATTATATAAAAACATTGTGATCGCACATAAGATCAACAACGTGCGACCCCTTCCTTCATTTTATTTAATAACAAATTTTTTTTTTTTAAACATCCCAGCACTAAGTAGATTTTTTTGGCCAGTTTGTTTTGGCAAACACCCTTCTGTTAGGATGATTTTTAACCTCAGTAACACCCAAAGATATGCAGTAAAAAAGTTGATACCTTTCAAATGAAATTATAGTATAGTTGAAGGAAATATCAATGGTTGTAATTTAAATAAAGTAACAGTTGTTTTGAAGCTACCAACTTGTATTATTTGAAATCAATAAAGTAACAGTGAATATAAAAGATAACTTAAATTTGATAGGTTTACAGCCAACGGTATTGGTTTTGTTTAAAAATCGATGATTTAATTAAACTTCACTCATGTTATGAACTCATATTTTTTAATTAATTTGAAAACTTCAACAGATTTTTACACCATATAGTGCAAAATAAAAGGTTATAAGTTATAACGCTCCCCGCAACAATACAAGACATCATTTTTAACAAATAGACTTAAAAGTTAATTCAGTCAAAGACAGCAAAGATTGGTGGCGAATGGCTAAGGAGATTTTTAAGAGGGAAGCAATTCGTATATTACCGCAGTATACTTATTTGGTGTACAACTTACTTCAAAAATGAGCTTCTTAAAAGATATAGGGGCATATTCATAGTCGCAGACAGACCCAGGTTTTACTAAACTACAGTTTAAGACAATTTAGACTCAATGAATACAGACCGATTTTAATTACAAATTGTTGGTTTAATTATTTTTAAGATAATAAACTTGGTATACTACACAAATAGCTTCAAATATTTTGAAATGATAACCTTAGATAAATAGAATCAACGTCCGAAAATTCAACCAAAGCTATGTTTAACTTACCCCAGGTTTCAAATGGCTATGAATACGCCCCATAGAGAATAGAAATACTGCAGCCAAGAGCAGCACAACGCGACATGGCATTGCTTTTTTTATAACTTATAGGTTATAGCGCTCAAGTCTGGGGCTTTCGGATGTTTGAAGTTGTGGATAAGCTTCAACGCTATTTTTTGAAGAGAGTTTTGAAACTCCCGCCTTGCAATCCAAACTAATGCCTTATTGATTGAATGCGGACATTTTGAAGATGGGCATTTTTATACGCTGGATTTACATCTAAGGTATGTCAAGAAAACAGTTTTCGATTACAGTAATACCAGACTGCCTCATCAGCTCACCAAAATACTAGTGAAAAAGCAACTTTTTTGGGTCAACAAGATCGGAAATAGGTTTGGCTTACACTGGGATGAGAGTATAATAGATGAAAGTGACTGGAATGCCAAAAACTTACAGTTTCTGGCTCAACTAAAGGCAGAGGTATACCAAGAAGCAGAACAGAGAGCGAGGGCAAGTAGAGTGAACATTTTTAAGATGCTGGATTACTCGAGGGGCTCGCAATATATTACTGACTCTTTCGAAGCAAACAAAATTACTTGGATTTTTAAAGCTAGATGTGACCTTATCGTTCTAAATGGAAGTAGATTTCAACATTGTGCAGCTTGTCCCGTATTAAGGGAATTCAGAATAAGATACTTTAAAAAGGCATTTTTGGTGGAAGAAGAACTCATCGGTATACTTAATGGAAAAACTGAAGCGGATTTAAACAAACTGGCTAGTTATATTACCGTTGCGATATCTTATAGGAAACAAATCTTAACAGAATTTAACCAGTTCAAAAGTTTTTTTTTGTTATGTTCCTTTTTTATAATAAACAAAATGTAGTTTTCTTTATACAAACGTATGTACCTAAATTAAATTTAACTTTTAAAATAATTTACCCGACAGACGACTTTTTATGTCACTGTCGTAAATTTTACTTTTCAATTGAAACAGCTTTGTCAATTAAAATTAATAACCATATGTAAATTTATAAAGTTGAAAATAAAATAATTACTACTACTCCTATTACATCATTTTTAACATTACATACACATCCATTAGAGTGTGCCTTTTATTAGGCAAAAAGTGATAATTGGTATTTTTGACCATCCCAACCCACTATTTTATTCCTTTTCATGAAATAAAAATTACCTGAAAATTCTATTTCGAGGCTGGAAACCATCTTCCTATTAGTTTCATTAGAAACACCTTCATCGGAAAACCCTAAAGCCAAAAGGTCTTCCGACAAGTACCAGAGATGCACAAGGAACTTTTTGAGATCGACTTTTGAAACAACTTCATTTATTTTGTTGTAGTTTTCAAGATTTTTGAGAAGTTCCAGATCATTTCGTCGAGCTGACGTCGAATCAAAAGAAGTCATCCAGGCCCTTACATAGAGTCTCACAACAAATAGCCAAGTATCACGAATTCCTTGTTCTTCCCTCTTTGTTAACTTGAACTAACTGCGAAACATCCATATCTTAAGGGAGAAGATAGCTTTCGAAATCCATCTAGTACGGTGTAGTCCAGGTGGAGCTTTTAATCATTTAAATTAAAGGACATTTTTTTTCTGAGAAACTCCTCCCAAGAAAATAACTGTTAATTCCAGAAGTTCCTTGTAGTCATCTCGTGACTGGAACTTTTGGAGCTGAGATGTAGAAAAAGCAATAATTTCTTCCTTGATTTCAATAATTGCAGCTGCGAAAATTTTGTTGGACTGTTTCGTATTTTTGTCGATCAAAAAGCATTGGCCCAATTTTTTAAAAATTAGAATTTCTGGACCCGTTGATGGTCCCAGTGATCTCATGACCACTGCTTCCAACATAATCTAATGGATGTGGTGACGGCATGCCATCCACAGCATGTCCTTGTCCATTTTTTGTTCAAGGAGAATGAATGAAGAGAAGTTGATCTATACCTTTTCCAGAAACCAAAATAGAACGGCGATCAACAATATCATCATGTCCAACTATATCCTCTAGTAGTTTACCGTTCCAGCACCAAGCTTGCAAGGGAGTTTATTCTTTATAAAAATTCGATTCCACGGAATTTTTTTTCGTCGACATGAATTTTTTTCTTAGGGGCACGAAATTTTTTTTCGGAGACACGAGATTTTTTTCGGGGAAGGTATCGGGTACTATTCAAAAATTCCTGGGAACTAAAAAATTCCAAGGGAAACTGAATTCTAAGGAGATGATTGAAACTATAGTTGTCCTATGGTGTGCATAAAAAGTTTTTCAAATAAAATTGGATTAAAGCTCAGCACCACAAAAAGGAGACTGATGAGTGCAAAAGTGGCAAAGCACGAAATAGCTATATATCCAGCCAAACAATTGGTGGCAGCGTCTTTAAGTTGTTGTTGTTGTTGTTCAAAAATTCAATGAAATTGACGGAATAAAGAATGGTCAAGCCTAATAAGCTGACATTCTAGTACGAATAGTACAATAACAACAATAATAGTTGTTGCTATTTGGACTGACTAGATAAATTTTCAAAGCCCTAAATTTTATCCGATTTGTAATTTTTTTTTGTGATTTTTTTTTTTCACCAGTAACCAGTTGAAAGGTTGGGAGAAGGTTATTTCAAAAGACACATTTACATTTAATTAAAAGTTCAAGTGACCTTAACTCCAGGATGCGTTTCGCCCAGGTACAACAACATCAAACTGATGTTCTCTTTGTCGTAATTGGGCGAAACGCTTCTTGGACCTGAGGACACTTGGGTTTTTAGTTGAATTATGTATATTTAATCACTCAATTTAATACAAATGTTATTTTATTTAGGTTAGGTTAGGTTAAAAGGGGTGATGAAGCGGCAAGCCGAATCATCTGACTCGGATCTCAGTGGATCCATTGTGCTCCCCGGGAGTTGACTTGGGTAGGAGAAAGGATGGGTGAGGAGAGGAAATGGTGGGTATCAGGTAGAGCTTATTGTGGAAGGAGCCTCCCTGAACCATCCTGAAATCTGAATAAATTTCATGATTTTTGCAGGTGGCAAAATAGAGACGCTATCTAAGTCGTCGAAGAAGTATTCTCCGAGAGTTGCTCTTCTGTTTCTAGCTAGGCTGGGGCATTTGCAAAGGAAGTGGTATGAGCCCTCCACCGCCTCCTCGTCTTGACACCCTCTACATAGGTCAGATGAGCTGATGCCCATTCTGCTCAAGTGGGTTCCCATGGAGTTGTGACCCGTGAGTATACCAACTAAAAGGGATAATTGGAGCCTGCTTAGCTTTAGTAAATAGTCTGTCTTGTTCTTAGAGAGCAACGGCCACAAAGTCCTTGAAACTCGACAGGACTCCAGTGTTGACCACCGGTCGTTAGTAGCTTTTAAGAAACTATGGTGAATTCTACATTTTTATTGTTCAAGAGGCATAAGTACCCAGGGTATGACTTGGCTCGGTTCAAGTGTTGCCCCGTTTTTGGCCAGTTCGTCTGCCCTTTCATTGACAAAAATGTCACGATGTCCTGGGACCCAACGAAGGGTAACTGTGTTTGCTGCGCCCAACGATTTTAGTTCGCTGCGACAGCAATCAATCAGTTTGGATTTAGTGACGATTGATGTTATGGCTTTGATTGCAGCCTGACTATCTATAAAGGAATCAATGTTCTTTTCCGTCAATTCAAGCGTGGAGAGATGCTTTGCAGCTTCACAAACTGCAAGGACCTCTGTTTGAAAGACGCTACAGAAGTTCGGTAGTTTTAGCGATTTGTTTATGGGTGGGTTTTCTAAAAAGATGCCGGACCCTACCCCCTCGTCTGATTTGGACCCGTCAGTGAATAAAGAGATATGATCTTCGTTAGTGACCCGGTTTTCCTTCCAGAGTTATCTTGATGGAAAGTCTGTAAGGACAACTGAATATTGAATATTAATATAAGTGAAATTAATTATCGTCTTGTGACCATAGTGGCCCCCTTTCCAATAATCACACTCTTTTAATCGAAGAGCGCTTTTGGCCGCCAGCTCTTTTGTAAAAAGATCAAGTGGGGCAAGCGAAAGGAAAGCTTCTAGGGCTGCGGTTGGTGTGGTTCTCATGGCACTTGTTGTACCTATACACGCGAGTCTTTGGATTTTTGTCATGGTCTTGAGATTGGTGGCTTTGTCGAGTGCTGGCTACCAAACCAAACATGCATATGTTAATATTGGCCGTATGATGGCTGTATACATCCAATGGATGGTTTTAGGGCTAGGCCCCCATCTCCTACCAAAAATTCTACTGCAAGTGTAGAATGCTATCGACGCTTTTTTCTCACGTTCTTTAATGTTTTCTTTCCAGTTTAGTTTACGATCAATTATCAGTCCAAGATATTTTGCCGTACCCGTAATATGGAGCGGTGTCCCATTTATAGTGGGAGGGTTAATAGTTGGAATATTATGTTTTCTCGTATACAAAACTAGTTCAGTTTTAAGTGGGTTGACATTGAGTCCACAGCTATTGACCCAATTACTGAGCTTGTCAAGGGCTGTTTGCAAGAGATCACAAAGTGTGGACACAAATTTTCCAGAGGTCATTATCACGATGTCGTCTGCATATGCCACGACTTTGACTCCACTGTGGGTTAGATCGACCAAACCTGATTAACAACCAGGAGCCAGAGTAGCGGTGATAATACCCCACCCTGCGGTGTACCCCAACATGTTCTGACTTTTAGCTTGCTATCGCCCAATTCCGCATTTACAAGTCTAGTTTGAAGCATAGAGTCGATCCAGTTTGATAACAAAGGGTCAATACCGGTACAGTCTAGGACTTGCCTGATTGATTTACTTTCGACATTATTGAAAGCCCCTTCTATGTCTAGGAAAGCTCCTAGAGTGAATTCTTTATAATGGATTGATTTTTCAATTGTGCGGACCACCTCATGAAGAGCTGTCTCAACAGATTTGCCCATCATATATGCATGCTGGGCCTGTGAGAAAACATCATCACTTAGTTTAAGGCGAATGTGGGTCTCTATTAGTCTTTCTAATGTCATGAGAAGAAAAGAAGATAAACTAATTGGTCTAAAATCCAGCCAGCTTTTGGAATGAAGATGACATTGACCTCTCTTATCCTGAAGGAATAGGTTGTATTTAAACATCTCCTTAAGATATCCACGAGGATTGGAACAATTGTGTCTTTAGAGCTTTGGAGCATAATTGGAATTATACCATCGGGCCCTGCGGACTTGTATGATGAGAAAGAGCCTATTTGAGAGATTACACCTATGTGATGGCATCTGTCGCCAAGAGGTATGTCATTGACACACTCTGGGAAGTGAGTACTCATAAGTGACTCTAAAGTCACAGAGCAGGACTCTGTCCAGGTCTTATCCGGTCTTTTTAGGAAGCCCGGAGGGGTGCAAACCTTTGACATGACTTTCCTGAGCCTAGCAGCATCATTTGCTGACTCAATGTCTGTACAAAATTTCCGCCAGGCTGCTCTTTTATTACATTAATTATTTTGTTATGTTATTTTATTTACATTTATAAATTTTTAATCTTCCTGATTATTTAACAATTATTGTTTATGGTGTAATTTAAAGAATCATAAAAGATTTCAAATCTATTTCTGTTGTTCTTTTTAGTGATTTATTGGGATTTTAAAATTGACTCTACTAATTATTATTGTTCATAATGACATTTAACACAAAAACACCGCCCTAAGAAACAAACAAAAACATTGAAATTCATAAGTGTATGATTAATACTGAGGGTAATTAAATTTAAATTACAATACAAAAATTAATTGTGTAAAATAAATAACAGCAACAACAATAAAAAGCAAAAGTTGAAAAATAAAATGCACGATTTTTCCGCGTTCGCTGTTAATAAAGCGCATACAAAATAATTAGGTAACTAATCTACATTTTATAAAACAGTCATGACAGGATTGAAGTGAATTAGATTGTTGTTTATAAAACCACAATTTAAACATACTTTCTTCGTCTTTATTCCAAACTTGAAAGGAAGTTAACATTTTCAAGTGCTTAAGAAAGTTATGTACATATTTGTAAAATTAAAAACATTATTGAAGGTACACTATAAAGTGATTAAATTATTTCTTTATGTGTAACACCTTAGCTGCGGTATGTAATATGTAACATATTATTGGCGGAAGGTAGCTTTGACAAAAATAGCACTTACCGTAGCAGATTCTGTCCGGTAAAGCGTGAATGAAGTGTTACAATTTAAAAATTACTACAATTTTCTATGAATATTTGAATGAATTTAGAACCACTTGAGTGGGTTACCACTATATAATTGCTATTTGTTGTTGTTTCATTCAAACATTCAAAATTAATTGATATGACGGAGCAAAAGATATGCAGCCTAACTGGCTGAACATAATGAAGACGTGGCCGCATTTGCAATCGGTGCTGCAGTATTTGTCAAAATATTTAATACACATAAATTCAATGTTGGGATTTGGGAACACAATGCGACGCAGCTGCTATCGAATCATCGCACCGTATCGCACAAGTTGGTCAACTGTTAACTTTTGCCGGACGCTTTCACATTCTCAGTAGTAAAAAAAACAATTAGACCGAGAGCTGGCAGCAGATTTTGGTCGTGAAAGGAAACCAAAAGATTTTAATAGTATAGGTAGTCCTGGTGAAGGTGATAACGAATACGTTCGTCTGCCAGCATGTAGTGGCCCCGTTATCACGTAAAAGTGCATCAAAAGTACAACTTTTCTGAAAATTGAAATCGGGTGGGAAACCATTTCAAATGAAATACAACTTGACGCCATGAACTCCCTGATTTCAAAACTGGTTTCGACAGACGTGTAGGTGGCCACAAAACCCAGACAGACGTTCCCGAAAACGCGATTTTTGTTGGCGTTTTTAGGCTTTTGGGAAACCACCTGAAATGGATCACAACTCTTAGCCATGGACTCCCTGAATGTGAATATGTACATGACAGACGTTTAAGTGGCCCCAAAACGCCCGACAGACTTGAAATTTTTAGATAATTCATGTATGCTACCAAAATGTATCGCAATCGGAAGGTCTTGACTACCAGAATATTAATTTATAAAAAAAGGAGTTTATAGTGTCAACCAACAGCTGGAAAGTCGCTTATACATATATATATAAAGTGGCTTATACATATTCTTTACTTTATGAAATGTGAAATTGCACTCACACTCAGTTCACGTTTTCATAATTGTAGTAAGCTCGCTACGACAAAGTTTTCTTATATCGCTTATTTGAATGGTATGGTGTGTTTAAAACGTGTTTCCTTCAAAATTTCAAAACCTTTTAATTAGGTAAATTGAAAGAAAAAACAATAATAATATTTGAAGGCGAGTTATTTCGTGGATTTCAATAGTTTGGCGTAACTCAAAACGTCTGTCAGTTAAATTTTCCGACTCAGGGAGTCAAGCCATGTAAATTGAGATGAACTTCAAGAGATTTGTATTGATAATCTAATTGATAAACTAGTAATAACACCCGCGACTTTTATCGCGCTTTTCAGCAGTTTGGCGAAACTCAAACGCCTGTAACTTATAAAATCACTTTCTTGAGTCAGAACCTTTTAATTGGTAAACATTTGGAGAAGCTACCACTAATATACAATTCAAAAATAAATAATAACATCCACGAATTATATCGCGGTTGTCAGTTGTTTGGGGCCACTCAAACGTTTGTCACTTACATTTTAATTTTTTTTGGGTCAAGACCTTTTGATTAGGAAACATTTCAAGTGGTTTCCCTCAAAATCCTCTTACTAAAAAATAAAAGAAAAAATCCGCGATTTATTTCGCGACTTTCCAGCTGTTGGGTGACACTATAAACTCCTTTTTTTATACATTAATATTCTGGTAGTCAAGACCTTCCGATTGCGATATATTTTGGTAGCATACATCAATTATCTAAAAATGTTAATAAAAAATCCGCGACTTTAATCGCGTCTGTCGGGGGTTTTGGGCCACTTAGACGTCTGTCATGTACATATTCGCACTCAGGAGGTGAAGATCTTTCGTTTGTGAAAACGCATTTACAGGGAAAGGGTCTGTCGGTGGTTTCGGGGCCACTTAGACGTCTGTCACGTACATATTTACACTCAGGGAGTCCAAGGCTCAAAGTTGTGATCCATTTCAGGTGGTTTCCCAAAAGCCTAAAAACGCCAAAAATAATCGCGTTTTCGGGGACGTCTGTCTGGGTATTGGGGCCACCTACACGTCTGTCGAAACCAGTTTTGAAATCAGGGAGTTCATGGCGTCAAATTGTATTACATTTGAAATGGTTTCCCACCCGATTTCAATTTTCAGAAAAGTTGTACTTTTGATGCACTTTTACGTGGTAACGGGGCCACTACATGCTGGCAGACGAACGTATTCGTTATCACCTTCACCAGGACTACGTATACTATTCATATCTTTTGGTTTCCTTTCACGACCAAAATCTGCTGCTGGCTATTGAATGAATAACAAACAATTATTATTAAGCAATAAATAATATGCATATATTTTGGAATTTATCAACAAAAATGATCAAGCTGCTGCATTGTGGGCACATAGAAAATAGAGCGTACGATATTTTTTGACACCTGTTCTACTTGCAACTGCAGTTCTTGTTACGGCACTCTATTATGTTCAGCCAGTACAAGCAAGCCTGCAAGCAAAATAAAATGTAAACTTTTAAAATAAAATTGTGTAAGCGTGTAAGCGTGTAACCGTGTAAGCGTGTAAGAGTGTAATCGTGTAAGCGTTTAAGCGTTTTAGCGTTTAAGCGTGTAACCGTGTAAGTGTGTAAGCGTGTAAGCATGTAAGCATGTAAGCTTGTAAGCGTGTAAGCGTGTAAGCGTGTGGGCGTGTAAGCGTGGAAGTGCGTAAGTGTGTATTTCTGGCATTACAAAAAGGTATAACATGGCATTGTGAATGTTACCGTTGTTTTTTAATATTTTTTTTCTGTTTTAACTTAATTTTGTAGAAAATTACCCCTCCTGCCTAAACGGGAGGAAAAAGATCCCACCTCCCCTACGATTTTTTGCTTGTCAACTCAACCAACACGCTTTATCTTTATGTCACACCTTAGGTGAATCACCCTGTATTCTGAGAAAGAAATAAAGAAATAAGTTTCTTCAAAAAAAAAAAAAAAGAGAGAATTATTGTATGTAGATAAATTCCAATTAATGTTCGATATTGCAACTAGTGGAAAAAAAAGAAATCAGGCATATTACCCAAAAAACAAAATTAATCGGAAATGCTTTAAGTCCGAAAAATAGTCTTAGGATCAATGGCTGTTGAAGTTTAATAGGTAATTTTATAAATATCAATCACCAACATATTTTGTTCTTTTTTTTATTTATAAATAAATCAAATTCAATCAGGGTTAAGTAATCGTTGGAAACTTAGCATTCATTACATTCTCAATAATTTCACCAGTTATTGGATTAAAATGTTCAACTCAACACTAAAAAATAATTATTTCTACAAAATAACCTAACACCCTCATTAAAATAAATATAAATAGAAATGTACATATATTATAAATGTTTCAATCAAGCTCAAGAACATTTAACTATACAATTTATAGAGTGCACCGTTTATAAAAGACATTAAATTAAATCAATACCTACGTTAAATTAATGAATCAGTAATTAAAAAATCACCTACAACAGATATTATTGCTCAGGCAAATCACAACTATGTATGTATATTGGAAAACTGTTATTTGCTAGCGAATTATTATGGTAAGTAGTCTCATTAAATATTAAACCAATCAATTCGTGTAGTTATAATCGGTTGTCTTTACAACAGAGCACACCCGGCTATAATGACGTAGGTACTTAGTACTTCTTCCCACAGCTGTGCTGGTGATTTGTGCATATCAGTGAGATAATTCCTTTATTTATTATTAGATTTTCTATAATTCATCAGCTTAAGTATGTATGTTCAGGAGAAGATTCTTGTAAGACTTCCTGAAGAATCATTGAAAAAAGTAGTTTTTTTTTGTTGTTGTACGAGCTTTGGATAGCTTTTCATTTTCATGTAACCTCTGATAAATGTTTATAAATGTGTGTACGTACTATACAAAATGTACATAATGAAGCTTATTGAGTTATAAATCAATCGTTATAAAATGTTTGTTTTATATGCAAGAATATGCGTAATAGAAGTTGTTAATTGCAATTTCAATTAATAAAGCGGCGAATCATACAATATGCACTGTTAAATTGTATGCTGTATTTGAAATAGCATCTGGTTGTGAAATCTTTTTTAATAGTTGTTATTTCCATAACAGGTGCGTTCTTTGGAATTCTTTTAAAAGTTTAAATTTTAGCTAAATACAAAACTATTACCAGAATTGTTTATTTTTTTTTTTTAATTGAAATATATTTTATCATTCCCGCGCAAAAGAAGTTTTCGCGAGTTTTAGCAAGGGGCTAGCAAGTAGTGTTATCAAAGGCTAGAACAATTGCCTAGGTGACTCTGAACGCTATGGAATCGGCAGCCAAAAAAAACCAAGTTTAATCCCGCGATTTTCTGCTTGCCAGTCCAATGCGCTACCAACTGGGCTAACTCGCTATACAAAAATTCAATATCGAAAGTGAAGTGAATAAGTTTCATACTCTAATGTTTCATACCATATTGCAAAACAAATACATACAGAATAGAACAGGATTTTATGAACTTGCTTTTTAGGTAGAACAATTTCGAGTTCGTAATCGCAGAAATATGCGGCAGATCTGCCGCATGCCTGCTTAGCTTCTGCGTATCGATTTTATTTTTCTTCTGCCCGCAGAAAGCAATCAGGCGGCAGTTTTTTAATAAATTTGTGTTCGTAAACATCGCAGTGCAGAAAATTATTTATATAAAATCCGATTATCAAAAAAAGGCGATTCTAGGGCTTTTGGGTTACATTTGGAAAGAAACATTCGTTGATAGATAGACAAATATCCTGATGATTTTTGTACTTCAAAGCCATTTCATTTATAGGGTAGGTCAATCACAAGTTTCTTTTAAAAAATGCAATAAAGTGAACAAAATTTAATTTTGTCCATGTATTATGGCTTAAATACTTACAACAAACATTCCCATTAATTATGGAACCCAACGTGGTTCAAGTGGCTGCCTCGGCTCGCTTCGCAGCAGCGAATTCGGTCACTCCAATTTTCCAAAATATTGGTTGATGGTTGATTGCTTGTATGATATGGCCTTAAGTTCTTGAATCAATTCCTGATTGCTGGAATAACATCGGTCCTTTACGTTTCCCAACAAAAAATAAGGTCAAAGGGGTCAAATCGCAGCTCCGATGCGGCCAATTGACATTGAAAACACGGCTGATAACACGATTTTGGAATTTGGTGCGCAAAAAATCGATTATGGTATGGGCTGTGTGGCATGGCGCACTATATCCTGCATGAACCAAATGTTGTCCAAATCCATGTCTTTAATGTTAGTAAGAAAAAAAGTCGGTCAACATGGTTCTGTAACGACCATTGTTGACCGAAACGTTGTTCCCAGCCTCGTTTTCGAAGAAAAATGGTCCAATGATGCCACCACTCCACAATCCGCACCAAACTGTTGCTTTCTATGGATGCTTTGGTTCTCGACAGTAACGTGTGCGGGTTTTCCGAGCCCAAGATGCGGCGATTTTGTTTGCCGCCGAGATGAAAATGTGCTTCTTCAGAAAAGACGATTCTCCCATGGCACTCACTTTGGAAATAAGTTTTCAATATTTCCCAATTTTGTCAAGCGTGAAGCGACTTGGAGGTATAATACTTACTTCCCTTCAAGATTTCGTTTGGAAACAGCTGTCAGTGTAAAAATAACATGTGATTCAAAAATAACATGTTTTCCTGTTTTAATTTTATTTTTTTTTTTTCAGCAGAATGTTTTATTTTTCTGCACAAACTGCCCGACGCCGATTTGATTTATGCGTACTTTTGATGTTTATGAACGTAATTCGGTTTGCAGGCCTGCTGAAGTTAGATTTCAATTTTTGTTTACGAACACAAACTTTGCAGATCTAAGTTAGTCAGACTATTACGAATTCGCTCCAACTTAGAAAAGGGTTTCTGTTCTGAATTTTCTGACGTTTGTCACAAATTTGTACTGTTGTGTTCCTTTCTGATCTGATTAACTGAAGTCCCTGTGATATGAAAAAGAAAAAAAAGTGTCGTATGCTACTGAAATTACATGGTTCTTACAATATGTTTGTTTTTGGTGTACAAGAGACATTCCTGAAGGGACAGTACCGAAACTAGACATTAAACTTGGAATGTTTGCAGTCGGGTTGCTAGTAGCTAAGAAATTTGTTTGTATTAAATATTTGTTTTCATTTTAAGCCCTTTAAGCATATATACCTTTCAAAGTCAGGAAGGATGACATCATGACAACTTAATTTGCATTAGTTAAAATGAAAGCATCTTGAGATAGGTAGGGTGATGACTTTTGCGTGTTTCGGATAAAAATGTTAACTCTTATAAATTAGTTCCATCCGGGGAAGTTGCGAATAGGTCTTTACTGTATCAAAAGTTCAGACCTCCTTAACCTTTTGCTAAATAAGATATTGATAAAAAATAGAACTCTGAAATTGTATGCCTTTCTCAAATATCTTATCTCAATGGAAATTTTAAAAAAATTTACCACAGATACAAAATTACACTAAATCTGAACCACTCAACCTTTTTTGATACAATTTTTAGGTATGTTAACGATTTTGATAAGAAATCACCACACTTAAGTTTCAATTACCACGTTCTTTAAAAGAAAATTACAAACAGCCCTATTCTGCTAAACGACGCGTGTGCGTCGGGGAATGATTATTCGAAAATCGGCAAGTTAATGTTCTGCATACCAGTTCGCCATTTTATTGAACGAGCGAATCTAATACAAAACATTCACTCTTCAACCCGCAGCCAAATTGTTGCGTTTGTCGCCTAAGAAAGATAGGATCTGACCGGTAACAAATTAGTTCATGAAATTTTAATGCTGGTATCGACGCAGAATTTCATTCTCAACAACATATCCAAAGTCCCCCGAAATCCCCGCATTGGCTTTTTATATATACGCATTTAAGGAGGTGGAGAGATGGTAGGTGGGAGTTTATCAAGCTGAAAATTTTGTTATAATAAAAACTAATCATATGACACATGTTTTTAGGGTGCTTTAAAACGCTGATTGTAAAGAGACCAAAACTGTAAAGGTACATGTATCCTGTAGAAAGTTAAAGTCTTTTTTATGGAATGATGACTTTTTTTTAAGTACAACAAGTAAAATATTACCCAAAAGATAATGGGATATTAATGAAATTTGGTATAAATGTTCTATTTGTCATGTGTAGTAGCCCGTAGCGTGCGTTTGACTGTCACGCTGGGGGTCTGGGATCGCTTCCCAGCCTCGTCCACCTAAAAACTAAAAAAGTTTTTTTTCAGGGCTACTGCCTCTTGCGACGAATTGACAAATCTTCCAAGAGTATCACTTGTCACTAATAAGTGCTTCTCGTCAAGCCGTTCGGATTCGGCATAAAATTGTAGGTCCCTTCCATTCCTGTCGAAAGGCGCACACAGGAATGGTTGCGAGTTGTTAGTCACTAGGCCCTGGTTCTTCATGAGCCGTTGTGCCACCCGATTTATTTATTTATTAATTTGTCATGTTTACCAAGAATCAAAAGAGTCCCCAAAAATATCTGTGGTTCAAGGGTGTTTTTTTGAGGGCGAGATGTTAGTGCGTCATTATTAACATCTGTGAAAAAGTTTTGACACTGATGAAATTTGCTAAAAATATTAAATATGTCATGGTTTCCAAGTATCAAAAGAGTCCATTAAAATAACTTGATCCAAAGAGTATTTTTAGAGAGTTTATATTTGACCTGTCCTACACGGAGCAAAATGTTACGTCTTACGAAAAATTGTATTTTCGTATAATCGAGGTAGTATATATGACATATGATATATGATTTAAAGGTAGCCATCGACTAAAATGTTGCGTCTTAGAAAGGTAACAATTACAGCTCTAACTGATGAGGTCCACTGTAATTGTTATCAGGACCGAAACGCATTGGACTAAAGGTCGCTTAAATACTCTTTATTGAATTTCATTCAATACAGTCCACTAAAATAAAAACAAAAATAATATAACTTCTATTGTTTAGGTTTTTTCTTTCTTTTGGTATTTTTTAACGCCAAATCTAATAAAAGAAAAACCAATATGATGCAAGCACCCTAAAAATAGTTAGATTCATTTTGAAGCAAAAATCACTGTTTTTTTCCGTTAACCAGGTAAAACTTTACACCCCCTAAAAACACCCTTGGACCTTAGATATTTGTATGGACTCTTTAGATCCTTGGGTGCCAATATCAATGTGGGATCACCCTGTTATAATCTTATTAACAAACTCACCACACTGATCAAGAATAAGCGATAAGAAGAACTGATTAGAAGAAGCGATAAGAAGAAGCGATAAGATGAAGCGATAAGAAGAAGATAAGAAGGAGATAAGAATGACTCTCATTCTATACCTCATCGAGTTAAGACCTAATTTGCTAATTTAAATAATCCTACCTACTTTTCTTTTTTTGTACATTTGCTTAATTTGTCTAATTAATTTTCTAAATTTTCTGAATTAAATAAAACTTAAATACAATTGTTAAAACTTAATATTAAATAAAAAACCATTGGAATAAATTCCTATAAATTCTGGGGGCTCAACCTTTCGAGTTCAATTGTATAAAAAATATAAACTCGGAAAAAATCACTGCGACGAAAAAAAAAAAAAAAAGATAAGATCTGCGTCGTAGAAGTGACGAATTTCTGCTGAAGCTGTTGGTTGTTGGTACTGTTGAAGAACAGAAGACGAAAAACGGGAAATTGTTGGAAAATAAGACGATAAACGGGAACTGTTGGAAAAACAGGACTTGAATAACGGAACACGCTTGGTAGTATTTGCATGAAATTTGAAACCGTAAGTTCACAGCACGAGGTAAATGCTTTTATTACATCATACATTTTGATTTGACACAATTAAGGGTACTTTCATTTACTGTTTGAAAAAAAAAAAAATAAAATATTTGAATTTATGATGGGGAAAAAAAATAAAAACAGTACTTCGATCAGCGGAAGAGGTGTTCGGGATTTTTCCGATATTTTCCAGGATTTAGAAAAAAGGCAGGAAGAAGTTGAAGCAAGGGAAAAAACTATTATAGAAAAAGAAAAGGAACTAGAGTTGAGTAGGAGAGAGGGTCTGATTAGGGAAAAGGAGAATGAGTTGGCGATGAGGTTGGAAGTGTCGATTCTGAAAACGTCTTTAGAAGAGGAATTGCTGAAGGTGAGAGGGCGCTCAAATATTACTTTTGATGATGTTGCAACTGTTGTACCGGAATATAGTGGGAATGACGATTATGACGTAGGAAGTTGGGTTCAAGATGTCGAAAAAGCTGCAGAAAATATGAAGTGGTCAGATATTGAGATGGTGTTGTTCGGTAAACGGTTGTTGAAAGGTCCCGCTAAGTTGGCAATAAGATCAGAACCAGGCATCTCCAAATGGGGAGAGTTAAAAGATTTTCTTGTCGAAGAATTTTCTCCAAAAATCTGCACCGCAGATATTCATAAAAAATTAGCACAGAGATTGCAAAAACGAGATGAAACTGTTCATGAATATCTGTTGGCTATGAGAGAAATTGGGTCTAGAGGAAGAGTAGATGAGGCTTCAGTCATTGAGTATGTTATTGACGGTATAGGCGATTCTCCACAAAATAAAATGATTCTTTATGGTGCGGCTAGCATGAAAGAATTTAAGGAAAAGTTGTTGACGTATGGTAAATTCAAAGAAAGTTTTTCTTCGAGTCGTAAGGCGAAGGATTCCAAATCCACATCAGAAGGTGTCAAGACTGTTGTTCGTAAGTCGAATATTCGTTGTTTTAACTGTGGGCAATTAGGACATCAGAGTAAACAGTGTAGTGAGAAGAAGCCTAAATGTTTTTCATGCAACGAGTTTGGGCACAAATCAACAGATTGTCCTAGCCCTAAGACCCCACAAAAAGAGAAGAGTAGTAATGTGGTTGAAGCGTCAGGTGTTAGCAGCTTGAAATTAATATCTGTGATTGGTTACGAAGTGGAGGGTCTTATAGATACTGGCAGTGACATTACTCTAGTTAGAAGAGATGTTTACGTTAAGATGGGTGCACTAGCTGTTATTCAGAAGTCTTTTCCAGTGCGGGGTCTGTCATCAAAGCCAGTAGAGACTCTTGGCTATTTCATGGCAGAGATCAAAATTGATGATTGCGTTTGCAATGGGTGTGTTTATGTCATGTCTGATTCGGTGATGCAGTCACAGTTCATTGTTGGAAAAGATGTCTTGACAGGAAAAAATATAAAACTTGCTCCTGAGGGCATAAAGGTTACTGAGATTGAAGAACATCTTTGCCAAGTTGCTGAAGTGTGCACATTAAATGAAACTGTTTATACGATAGGTAACAAAGATTATAAGGATGAAATTGATCGATTAGTTACCAGCTATAATCCTGTAGCACAAAATTCATCACCAGTTGAAATGACTTTGGTCTTAAAGTCAGATGTTCCAATTTCACAACACCCTAGAAGGCTTTCACCTTTGGAAAAAAAAATTGTGGACGATCAAGTGGCAAAGTGGCTGAGCGATGGAATTATTAGGCCAAGTTCTTCGGAGTATGCAAGCCCAGTTGTTTTAGTCAATAAAAAAGATGGGACTAAGCGACTTTGCATAGATTTTAGGCGGCTTAATAAGGAGATCGTTAAAGATCATTTTCCTCTTCCATTAATTGAGGATCAGATAGATGCACTCAGTGAAGCAGAAGTATTTTGCACTTTAGACTTAGAGAATGGGTTCTTCCATGTTCGGGTTGCTGAAGAAAGCAGTAAATACCTTTCGTTTGTGACGCCTTCTGGGCAATGGGAGTTTTTGCGAGCTCCATTCGGACTTTCCACATCCCCGACTGTTTTCATGAAGTTTATTTACCAAATTTTTCTGCCGCTAATTAGAAAAGGGTATATGCTAGTTTTCGTTGACGATGTAGTTGTGAAAGGGAAGAATTTCGAAGAATGTTTACAGAGGCTAAAGGAGGTACTTGCACTGGCTGAAAGTTATGGCTTAAAGATAAAGTGGAAAAAATGTCAATTTTTGTGTCACACCATTGAGTATCTAGGTTTCATTGTTTCGAAAGGTACCGTCAAGCCATCTGAACACAAAACCTTGGCAATTAAAAAGTTTCCAGAACCCAAATCCATCAAAAAGGTACAGAGCTTTTTAGGCCTCACAGGCTATTTCCGCAAGTTTATTCAGGACTATTCAATACTAGCTAGACCATTAACCCAGTTATTAAGAAAGGATGAACCATTCAAGTTCGGGGTTTCTCAAAGGGCTGCATTTGAGAAACTAAAAAAGTGCATAACGACGGAACCTGTTCTTAGAATTTACAGCCAGGAAGCTGAGACGGAGCTGCACACTGACGCCTCGAAGTGGGGATTTGGAGCCGTGCTGCTGCAAAAATCCGATGACGCATGTTTCCACCCTGTATACTACTACAGTAAAAAGACGAATCAACAAGAAGAGAAATATTCCAGCTACGAGCTGGAAGTATTAGCAATTGTGAACGCTTTGAAGAAGCTCCGTGTGTACTTGCTGGGTATACAATTCAAAATTGTAACGGATTGTGCGGCTTTTAAAGTCACAATGGAAAAAAAAGACATACTTCCTAGAATCGCAGGATGGGCCCTTTTGCTGCAAGATTATGGCTATACACTTGAGCACCGCGCAGGAAGTCGTATGAAGCACGTTGATGGACTCAGCCGCAACCCTATCTCAATGACCATTTCAAGTGAATTCCTATTAAGAGTTGAAGACGCCCAATCCACAGATGAACATCTGAAAATCATTAAAACGATGTTAGGTCATGGACCTTATGAAAAATATTTCCTTGAAAATCGAATACTTTACAGGTATGACGACAAGGGCAACAAACAACTTTGCATTCCCAGCAATATGGCCAACGAAGTTATTAAGACGGTACACGATGAAGGCCATTTTGCAACAAAAAAGATAGAAGACATTTTGGTAAGGGATTACTACATCCCCAAAATAAAAGACAAGATAGAGAAGGTTCGACGAAACTGTGTGAAGTGTATTCTAGGAGATAAAAAGACTGGAAAACAAGAAGGATATTTACATCCTATCCCGAAAAACGAATTCCCTCTCGATACATATCACATCGACCATCTCGGACCTCTCTCACCAACTCAAAAACAATACAGCTACATCCTTTGCATTATCGACGCCTTTTCTAAATTTGTGTGGATATATCCGTGCAGATCTACAACCACAGCCGAAGTTATCACCAAGTTGGAGCAACAAAAAACGATCTTTGGAAACCCTGTAAGAATTGTGTCAGATCGCGGTACGGCATTCACATCCAATATGTTCAAAGAATACTGCCAAGACGAAGGAATACAACATTTACTCATAACAACCGGAGTACCACGCGCCAACGGTCAAGTTGAGCGAATAAACCGCATAATTATCTCAGTGCTAACTAAACTTTCTATGGACGATCCTACAAAATGGTTTCGTTATACTTCTAAGCTTCAAATGTTAATTAACTCGTCTTTTCAACGAAGTATAAAGAGGAGTCCATTCGAGATTTTAACTGGGGTGAAAATGAAGCTTAAAAATGACGTTGTTTTAGCTGAAGCAGTCAATGAAGAGCTTAGGCAGGCTTTTGATAGCGAAAGAGAAGAGTTTAGGGTAGAAGCTCGCAAAAATATTGAGCTGGTTCAAAAAGAAAATTCTCGTAGTTTCAATAAAAAGCGTAAACCTGCTCACTTGTATTCACTCGATGACTTAGTTGCTATTAAACGTACACAATTTGGTCCTAATTTGAAACTTTTTCGAAAATTTTTAGGTCCATACCGAGTCACAAAAGTATGTCCAAATGAGAGATATGAAGTTCGAAAAGTTGGCAGTCAAGAAGGTCCAAGAAAAACTACAACCAGTGCAGATTTTATGAAGCCATGGAAGACAGCAAGTGATTCCTACTCTGAGAGCGAAGACGACCTGGAAGTTACACGTTCATTAAATGATGACAACAGAAAGACCGGCCCAGACGATAAACAACCTGCTTAGACGAATAAACTACCTGCTACAACGATGAAACCCACCTGCTATGACAACAAATCAACTTGCTACGAAGATGAATAACAAATACACTACGACTATGATGACTACAAACCGAAATTTATCCAAGAAGTTAAGATGCTTAAAATTTTCCAAGACGTTATAATTATGATGACTACAAATTCTCGAGGGCGAGATTTTTTACAGGATGGCCGATTGTGGGATCACCCTGTTATAATCTTATTAACAAACTCACCACACTGATCAAGAATAAGCGATAAGAAGAACTGATTAGAAGAAGCGATAAGAAGAAGCGATAAGATGAAGCGATAAGAAGAAGATAAGAAGGAGATAAGAATGACTCTCATTCTATACCTCATCGAGTTAAGACCTAATTTGCTAATTTAAATAATCCTACCTACTTTTCTTTTTTTGTACATTTGCTTAATTTGTCTAATTAATTTTCTAAATTTTCTGAATTAAATAAAACTTAAATACAATTGTTAAAACTTAATATTAAATAAAAAACCATTGGAATAAATTCCTATATCAATTTAATATTTTTAGCAAGTTTCATAAGTGTCAGAATTTGTTCATGTTCACTTGCATTTCTCCGTCAAAAAAACACCCTTTAACCACAGATATTTTTGGGGACTCCTTTGATTCTTTGTAAACATGACAAAATGAAAAATTTATAATTTCATTAATGTCCCACTATTTTAAAATGGTTTTGGGTAATATTTTACTTGCTGTAGGCTTAAAAAAAGTTATCATTCCATAAAAAGGACTTTAACTTTCTACAGGATACATGTATCTTTTCAGTTTTGGTCTCTTTAGAATCAGCGTTAAAAAGCACCATAAAAACATGTGTAATATGATAAGATTGTATTATAATAAATTTGTTCAGCTTGATACACTCCCGCCTCCTCCCCCTCTCAACCTCTAAATGCGTCTATACAAAAATCAATGCGGGGATTTTGGGGGACTTTGGATATGTTGTTGAGGATAAAATTCATTTATACAAGTTAATTTTTTTTGTACAAAAGTAAATTTTTTTTTGTAAAAACGTTATTTTTGTTTTGTAAAAACGTTAATTTGTTTTGGTAAAAGTTATTTTTTTTTGTAAAAAAGTTTTTTTTTTTTTGTAGAAAAGTTACATTTTTTTGTGTGAAAAAGTTATTTTTAATTTATTATTGTATACATACTAGGGTGCCCGCGACCGCTTCGCTGGTCGTTAATAAAAACTCAAAGTTCTCTTCAAAATGATTATCTATTGTAAGGCAACAATACAACATTTTTTGTTTTTCTATTTGTGGAATATATACATAACGCTGATGGTTTGCCTACTCTGGAGTATGCATCATATAACTGCCCATGTGAAAATACTGGGTATTCTAAGTCTATGCCACACACTTCTTAAGACTGGCATTGTAAAAGCAAGGCGAATTGGCTCATTCGCTCAACCAAGCATGATCTTTGTATCGCTGTCCAATATTTGGAAAAACTTTTTTAATCAATTCTTCTTTAGTTTGGGTAATCCCACAAAAATTTTCCGACACTGTTATTAACCCATCATCAATGGACATTTTGCCATCTCCAATATTCAACAACTGCTTTGAAAACTCAACGGCCTATGAATCGTTTTGCAATTGGACACGCATATTTATTGTCAATCTGATTGTTTTGACATATCTCCACAAATAAGGTGATTTCAATCATGCATTAATTCCATTACGGGCAATAATTGTCGAAAATCACCGGCCAATAACATAAAGACACCACCAAATAAATTTATATTGTTTTGAAAATCTTTCAATGTTCTATGCAAAGCTTCCAATGTTTTCTTATGAGCCATACCACACAATTATCTTACATTGTTGTAATACCTGTGCTGTTTCCAAAATGTTTATGTTTGAAATGTAATATGTGGGTTTTGAAAAGCGCGGCGAATCGCTTATATTGGGGGATTTGTATTTTCTTAGTCTTAAAAATGCTTTCGCTTTCCAGTTTTTGTTTTAAAATGATAGGTTTCTAGGTGATCGAAAAGTTTATGTTCGATTTCAAACAAAAATTGGAAAGCAAAAGAGCTTTTGAGAATAAGAAAAAAAAAATCCGCCAATGTAAGCGATCCGCCGCGCTTTCCAGATTCCGCCTACAGTGCAGTTCGACCACATTCCAATAAGGTAGCAGCAATTCCCGATGAAGCGAGCGCTAACCGAACACATAAATACATACATGCTAAAATCAGTGATATTAAAAATGTCGCTCCGGTAGTTACATCCGGTGCATCCAAAAAATAAAGTCCATCTTTCTCATCATAAACAGCTTTCATGATTTATAAACACTGAAATTTCGTTTCGATTATATAAAGAATTGTTGTTTTGTTTGATTTTTTACTTTGATTGACAATAATAAAATCTGAATTATCGTATCTAATGTTGTTTGATTTTTCTTCATTTTGTTATTTGTTGAATTTTGTTTTGGTATAAGAATTGCAAGCGGTTTGCAAAGTCATTTTTTTTACATACAAACCTGCTACAAAACAATACCTTTCCAACAAAAAAAAAATTCATCAAATTCGGAGCTGCCAAAGTTGAGATAAAAGAACACAAACGAACGACACAGGTATTACAACAATGTAATATTATTGTGTGGGATAAATGCACGATGGCTCATAAGAAGTCATTGGAAAGCTTTGAATAGAACATTGAAAGATCTTCAAAACAATCACCACACCACAAAATTTATTTACTTACTTACTTAGATCCTTGACCCCTCTAAGGGGCCAGTTATAGCTATCATTGAAAACCATCATTGAAAAAGTTAGCTGTTGATTTTGAGACCCTTCGAAAGTTCAAACACTGAATATTTTAATGCAGTAATATAGCTTACGACTTCAAATTTATTTCTCCTCCGAAAAAAATTCATTTTGACCCATATCTTCCCCATAACGTAACTTTTAATTTTTCAATGATCATTGGTAAGGTAGATCATTATTGAAAAATTAAAAGTCATTTCATGAGAAAAGTTGTGCCAAATTGAATTTTGTTTTACCTAGAAATAATTATTAAGTCAATTAGCTTTACTTTGGCGTCAAAATAATCATTTATTTTTTCTTCAAAATCTCTCAAAATTGACAATTAATATTTTCAATGATGGTTTTCAATGATAGCTATAACTGGCCCCTAAGGGGCACAGGGCGTCAACTACCGCTACACGCCATCTCGTTCGGTTTCTGGAAATGTATTTTAGCTCTCCCCAACTTTTACCGAGCTTTTGTGATTCCTTGTCGACTGTTCTGCGCCAAGATTTTCTCTGGCCTCCAGGTCTTCTGCCATCTTGGATGAGTGGATCCCACTCCATTGCATGTCTTGCAATAGAGTCTGCACCACGACGTAGGGTGTGACCAATCCACTGCCACTTTCTTTTCCTAATCACGATGTCAATAGGACTTTGGCCCGTTCTCCGAAGGAGTTCTTGGTTGGAGATGGTGTTCGGCCAAAAAATCCTTAGGATGTTTCGGAGACATCTATTTTCGAAAGTTTGTAGCTTCCTTGTGACAGAGGCGGTCACTTTCCATGTACTTCACCCATTTATTAGTACTGACTCTACGTTCGACCGGAACAGTCGCAGCTTGGTCTTCGTACTGTAGACGTTGCTCCTCCAAACTTTAGACAGCATGCCGAAAGCAGCTTTAGCTTTGCCGATTCGGCAGTTAACATCTTCATCCGTACCACCGCCGTCTTTTGAGACAACACTACCGAGGTACAGGAAGTTGTCCACCGCTTCAACCTGCTTTCCCGCAACGACAACTTGAGAAGAAGATTCAGAAATGTTGAGGATTTTTGTTTTCCTGGCGTTGATCCTCAAACCAACTTTGTTTGCCTCGCATTCCAGATTAGTCACCATTTGATGAAGATCCATAATGTTGTGCGAGAGCAAACAAATATCGTCAGCGTAATCAAGATGTTGCAGGAACGAAAACATCGTCCATCGAATTCCACGCGCTTGCTCGGCTAGAGCTGCATGAAGGACATCCCCTATAACCACCAGGAAAAGTAGTGGAGATAGCAAACATCCTTGACGAACTCCGCTATGGATATCGAAGTCCTCTGATACCTTTCCGTTGTGTAAGACTTGACACGATGCACCCTCGTAGGTAGCCTTTATAATGGCGATAATCTTCTCGGGTACTCCTCTCCTCCGTAAAGCTGACCAAATGAAATCTCGATTCAAACTATCGAAAGCCTTTTCGAAGTCGATGAAGAGCAAATGAAGAGGGGAGCGGAACTCCACGCATTGTTCTATTATGATCTTCAAGGTGTTGATATGATCAATGCAGGATGAGCCCTAGTTTCTACGATTAGCTCATTTGAGTTAGGGGCTGGAACACCTCCGCTATCGCCTATGTGGTTGAGCACGCTAGCAAAATGTTCCTTCGATCTCCTGAGGTGATCCTCATCCGTAACTAGCAGGGTGCCGTCTACATCCATGACGAGGTGTTGTTTTCGGGAGTTGTTGTTTCCAACCAATTTCTTGGTTATCTTGTAGACGGTACCACTGTCGCACCTAGATGATGCTTCCTCTGTCTGTTCTGCGAGGACATTTATGCGCCTCCTTTTGTCACGTCTGACACTACGCTGCACTTCTTTTCTTTTCCTACGGTACTGAGACTCGATGTTAAATCTCTCACCTACTGGGGCAGCCGCAAGTTGGGATTCTTCAATCTTAAGCCATGTGCTTTGGCTTCTCTGCCTTATACCCACAGACTCAGTTGCAAAGGCCGTTTTCACATTGCTCCAGTGTTGGTCTGCATTTACTGGCGTGTCAATGCTGATAACTTCTGCTTCGCGGCGAGGCGGTCCTTGTCTTTGGCGCACTGTAGGATCCCATAATCTGTCGGTATTTTACCTGGGTATACGCAGGAAGTTTTGCCGATTTCCATGTACTGAAGCAATTCGAAGTCGAACGTAGGCAAGCTTAAGATTGTGATCGCGAGCTAACCATACATCAGCACAAAATTTATTTGGTGGTGTCTTTATAATATTGACCGGTGATTTACTACAAACATTGCCCGTAGTTCCACAATAAACTCCAGCGGATGAAATTAATGCAGGCTTGAAATCACCTTCTTTGTGGAGAAATGTCAAAACAATCAGATTGACAATAAATAGCTATGAGTGTCCAATTGCAAAACGATTCTTCGGCCGTTTAGTTTTCAAAGCAGTTGTTGAATATTGGAGATGGCAAAAATGCCCATTGATGATGGATTAATAACCTTGTCGGAAAATGTTTGTGAGATTACCCAAACTAAAGAAGAATTGATTAAAAAAGTTTTTCCAAATATTGGACAGCGAACAAAGATAATGCTTGGTTGAGCGAACGAGCAATATTGGCAGGAAAAAATAAAGATGTTAACGATGTTAATTGGGATATTCAAAATGGAATAATTGGTGAATAAGTATCATATACATAAGTCAATCGATACTGTTATAGACGAAGATGACGTAGTGAACTATCCAACAGAATTTCTTAATTCACTAGATTTACCAGGAATGCCAACTCATAATTTACGATTAAAAGTCAGTGTGGCAATCCAAATCCATGCTTCGGAATATAAATCAACAAAAACTTTGCAACGAAACTAGACTTGCTGTTAAGCGCTTAATGAATAATGTAATCGAAGTCACAATTTTAAAAGGAAAGCATAAGGGAGAAGACGTTCTTATTCCCCAAATTCCGCTAATTCCATCTGATTTACCATTCAATTTCAAAGGGCTTCAATTTTTAATTCGCCTTGGTGTTTCAATTCCAGTCTTTAGAAGTTTGTGGCAGAGACTTAGAATACCTAGTATTTTCACATGGGCAGTTATATGTTGCATGCTCCAGAGTAGGCAAACCATCAGCGTTATTTATATATACCACAAATTGTTGTATACCAAAGAGCTTTACAATAGATACACATTTTGAAGAGAACTTTGAGTTTTTATTAACGACCAGCGAAGCGGTCGCGGGCACCCTGCACTTTTTGTGCAGGTTCTGGATTGTTGAAATGGAAATGTTTGACTTGAAGAGATCAGTCATCAATGAATCGCTAATTTTTGAACAAATTTTCAAACATTTTTTTAACGGTAGGATTCAAGGAAGATGCATTGATTCTTTGTTCTCAGATCTTTTGTTTATATATTTCACGCGCACTCAAGCACGACCATTAAGGAAAGTTTGAGAGAAAGATAGAAAGGAGATTTTGATGATCATTTTGTTTTGATGTTTGACTATCACTATTGAAGTGAAAAACAGAGCCGGGTAAAGCATTCCACATTCTTGCGCAACTGAAGAAAGAACCTAGAGAGGAAACTAAGACCTTCAGAGAAAACTGCCGGGCATTTCTAGAAGAACCAGTATTACAGTTCAATTGATTTAAAGGGGGAATCTATTACTAAAACACTGTTTGTAAAAATATCGATAAAATTATTTGTCCCAAAATCCAATTTTTCCTTGTGATTCTGAGAAACATTAAACAAAAAATCTACATAAATCTAACATATGTACCTTGTTCATTTAAATATGATTGTGAACTATATCAATATCATGTCAATTAATTTAATAAACTGTCAAAAAATCTACTAAGACGGTGTTCACATTGGACTGACTCCTCCGAATTTAAAAAAGAGAACGTCAAAAAAAATCCACAAATTTTTAATTTTTTTAAAAATTTAATACTTTTCTCCCTTTCTACCTATGAAGTGGGAGTGAGATAAATTTCAGAGAAGTCAAAAATAGTCGGAAGAGTCAGTCCAATGTGAAAACCGTCATAGGTTTTACATTCCTCATGTGTCTCGATTAATTAAAAAAAAAAAAAAACAATAGGGATCAGGGTACACAGTGAATCATTTGCTCTTATGCTGTCACTTTTTATTTTAAAATGAATCTGAAAAAGAGAAAAGATCACATTTTTACTTCCTCTCACATCTCACATCACTGTCTGCGCGATCCTGTTTTCGAAATCGGTTTTCCGCTTGTGTTTGTGTTTTCGGACTCGGAAAGTGAATTTTTTTCTATTTTGTTTTCGATTTGATTAAAAAAGTGTGTGTTGTAACTTCATTTGGGTTAAATATTTGTACTTGTGGCTGCATGGAGTTAAGATTTTTTGTTGATTTGTTTACTTTGGTGAAATAGTTTATAAAATATTAACATGTTTTTTTAAAAAGACAACATGGTACACAATGGATCAATTGAAAGTGGTACACAGTGAATCAGGAAATTTTGTATGAAATTTGATTTTTTCATATTTTTACTTTTCTAATTTATTTTATTTATTAGTTCTTTAATAGTTTTATGTTTTCTTTCGCTTTATGGACAGAAAAAAGTAATTTTGTATTTTATAATAAAAATAAATAACGTACAAATAAACTAAAATTTTTAATATAATATGATTCACTGTGAACACCCATGGTACACAGTGAATCACATGAATGTTTTTTTCAAATTAAATTTTTATATTTCGTGATCAATAGAGCTTTAAATAAAGTACCTTTAATTAAAGATAAAACATTGAGAAAGTTGTGGACAAAAAACTGATATCTTTTGGTTAAAGATAATTGTACGAGCAACAGTGCAAGAAGTAAAAAGTGATCCACTGTTGACACCTTCACCCTACGTCCAATTTTGAGTTAATGTAAAACTTTAAAAAATACCTAACATTTGCATGCAATTAAGTGTTTATAATGTCACAGCATTCTCTTGTTTTTTTCACTTCCAAAGAAATTCTTTTCAGTAAAAAAAAAAACTAACAAACAGACCCAACCCATACTTTTGTCTTCAATTAAAGAAACCGGTCAATTTATGTACTTTGTAAAGTTTTTTTTTTAAATTATTTTCATTAAAAAGCGTAAAATTATAAAATTGAATTATTGATTGGCTATAAAATAGACCAAGTCATTAAAGTCTATGGGTTGGCTTGGTTATATGTCTAAATAGTTCCGTGTCCGGGGTGTTAACAGACTTATCAGTAAGTGTCTGCAAGTCTTCAACTAAAGTAAATTAAGATCAGTCTCAATAATTTATAAATATTCATTCAATTAACACCTGGTATATCAGTTATCGGTATGCACTAAAAGCCTACACCTTAAGGCTTTTAAACATATTTTAAGCAAGCTTGATATCGTTTATTTTTCACTTCACAAGTAGGAACCAATATAATTTACTGACGTTTTATTGACATCTAGACTGAGCTGATGGCTAATTAATATTTCAATTGGTGGAGCAATATTTTGATCATGAATTTGAATGATTTGACAGCTTCTTGATATGAACAATCATTTATAATAAAGTTGAGGTCATCATGAGATTGCTTTATTTTCTTATACTTTGTTCATAATTTTGAATCAAGTATTATTACAATTGATCATTTTCTACATTATTCTATGACTAATTCATAAGATAGATACAATGTTTCTATTTTTATAACTACTTGTTACCATTATTTAATTGTTTACATATAGAGAAGCAACTTCGATTGAATAAAAAAATTAACATTCTCTGTAGCGTTTAGTCTAGGTATTACCTTATTTAGTTCTGAACAATTACTAGTTTTCATTTTTTATTTTTGTATAAACGTTGCTCTGGGCATTCAGAAGATTTAACAAAGCAACTTAAAGAGGTCAACAAAGACCATTATTTTTGAGAAGAACATAATTCTGTAAGCAATGATAAACTAAGTAGGTTTAACAGGGGCCGCATCACGTAAAACGAAAACGATAGGACGATATCGTTTTCAATATTGCTATCTCTATCACTTCAGTAGAGAAAAATAAAGTCAGCTATATCCAAAAGGATATCGTTCGTTCTTTTTTGTTTTACGTGATGAGGCACCAGGTTCTTATTCATCATACAATTCGCCGCATAAAAACTTAAAAACTATGATCTGCTCCTTGGCAGATCACAACTCACGTTGTTCTTGTGAGGTTTCTTATGAGAGCTTCCACAGAAAACGAAATTATGACCGCCTTATAAGAAAACAAACTCACAAAAAATTGTGATCTGTGAGCCTCACAACGGCAGAATAGGGCTGTTACCAGCCTAGGCCACATTATTTGTTAAAACAAAACTAGTCAATTATTTGTCTTTTTATATAAACAAACGGAATTACCTTTTTTATATCAACAAAAGAAGTTAGGTTAGATTAGGCGCCAGTTATAGCTTTCATTCAAGTGCATCATTGAAACACAAATCAGTGAAATGGTGGAATATTTTCTGACAAGTCGGTTATAGCCGTCATGAAATTTGCTTTCATTGAAAATTCCATTCCCCATACAAAAAACAACTTTGGTGTTAGAGTTGATCATTGAACGAAAAACTGACAGACGAGAACAGGAAGAGAAAGGAACACATATCAATGGAACGAATGTATTTCACTTTTGAGAACAAAGTGTCAGCTGTTCATTGAAAACGATTTTCATCCTTGAAAAACTAAAAATGATTTTATAAGAAAGTTGTAAAGAAAATTAAACATTTTTTAGACTAAAAACAATATATAACTAACAACCTTAATTTTGGTACCAAAACGACATATGATTTATTTGTTTATAATCCTCGAATTCGAAAGACAAAATTTGCAATTATGGTTTTCAATGAAAGCTATAACTGGCGCCTTAGAAGCGGCTAGCCGAATCATCTCACTCGGATCTCAGTGGATCCATTGTGCTCCCCGGGAGCTGACTTGGGTAGGAGAAATGATGGGTGAGGAGAGGATGGTGGGTATCAGGGAGAAGGGTTATGGTAGGAGGAGCCCCCCTGAACATTCCTGAAATCTGGATGAATTTCATGATGTTTGCAGGTGGCAAAATAGAGACGCTATCCAATTCGTCCAAGAAATATTCTCCGAGAGTTGCTCTTCTGATTTTAGCTAGGCTGGAGCATTCGCAAAGTAAGTGGTATGAGTCCTCCACCGCCTCCTCATCTTGACACCCTCTACATAGGTCAGATGAGCTGATGCCCATTTAGCTCAAGTGGGTTCCCATGGAGTTGTGACCCGTGAGCATACCAACTAAAGTGTTGACCACCGGTCGTTTGTGGCTTTTAAGAAACTGTGGTGAATTCTACATTTTTCTTGTTCTAGCGGCATAAGTACCCAGGGTACTATTTAGTACAAAAACTTCGAAAGCAGACCGACTGATACCAAAGTCTGCCAGATGAGGTTTATTTCTATTTTAAATTGGAATTTAAACCCATCAGAAAAAGGAATTATCCCCCGCGGGTGTTAACTCCATTTTAAAAAGGAATTAACACCCGCGGGGGTTAATTCCTGTTTTTTTTTTTGGGAATAAACGCCCGCGGGGGATAATTCCGTGGGCGTTAATGCACTGCACCGACTCACAAGGTCTTGGCTTTCGGCGATATTTCCTTGCATTTGGGCATAACTTCATTATTTTGTAATTGTTCTTGACAATATTTCCTTTTTTGGGCCTTATTTGCAGTTTTCTAGTTCAATTTAAAATTTTGGGCATTATTTGATCTTGATAAAGATTCCAACAAATGGAAAGAACGCCTAAAACTGACATCATAATTACAACAAAAATTTGTTTTTTTTTTTTGGCTCCAAATCGATTTGGGCATTTTTCCTCAGGTGTTATTGCCTAACGCCGGATTTGGGGAGGTGCGAATTTGAGTGTACCTATGCAAAGTTTCTTTTGCATTTTAGGAATCTGGACTCAAAGAAAATTTGAAATTATAAACAAAAAAACAAAAAATAAAAATTGTTTTAAAAAGTAGTTCTCAAAAACTAGAAATCATAAAACCATTGGGTTTTTTGTATTTGATTCAGACTTTGCATGCGAATTTTTCAAAAACTATTGACATAAATAACTTAATTTAAAATTAGGATTAAATAATAGGTCCGTTCTTTTACTTTAAATTTCTGTGATTTTCTGTGCATTTGTGTGATTTTCAGTCCAAAGCCATTCCCGTACTCAATAATTTGGCAGTTTTTGACAAAAGACAACGTTCACGAGAGAGTAAACAAATTCCCCTACCTGTAATTTTCTATCCGAGAAATTTCTTCGGACAGAAAATCACAGCACATCACAATGTCATTTTGAGATTAAAAGAATGAAAACCAAACATCGTGCCGTACTTGTCTGGCACATTAGGTAATACGGAATTTTGTTGAATTTGTGTTCCCGTACTTTTGCACAGTTTTGATATTTTTGAGAATATTTCAACGATGCTCTCCAAAATCTGACAGTTTGTGATTTTCTGTGCACAAAGTAAAGGATCGGACCTAATAGTTTTCTGGCTTTCAAAACCGGTATAGTACTTTATCTTAAGTGTTGCCGTTGTTTTCAACAATTTTTGTTTCCCTTTTAGGTAATTTTTTTAAACTGCCCCTGCCTCCTAAACGGGGTGTGATAGACCCCCCTCCCCTCTCATAGTAAAAAATGATTAGTTTTACCACTTTACAAAAGACCGTTATCAATTTTTGGCGCCAAATTTATCGTACTATCCCCTCGTTTTTCCTCTCGGTATAATGTAATTTGTTCTCAGAAGACGACAACTAAAAAAATCGAAATTAATTCTCAACTAGAATTTTCTCCACTCAATAATTTATTCATTCGCCATAATTACTGTTATTGGCTGTGCGTATATTATTAACAGCAATTTATCCACACGATGAATTGGACCTCCACCCTCTTAATTGAACAGGATTTACCTTCGATTTCATCATTAATTGAAATTTGTTTGGGAAATTCAAATAACATTCACATTAACTATACGAGTTGGTAAATGAGGCTTTTAGACGCTAGTTAGAAGATCTATAATAATAGCACGGAAGCAAATAGTTGTAGCTACCTACTTTAATAAAGCTAATACCCCTGACCCAAAGTTATTACATTGTTTTGCTTTAGAATTTTCCCACTTTGATGCCCGGATGTTCCATCTAAATTAAAATCCACTTTGTTGTTCGGCGAGCGAGCAGACTATAATTTATTACTATTATTATCGAACACGGTTATTGATTGACTTTAAATGACGTGACGCATCACTAACAGCACGACCATCATCCCGATTGTCTGTCTGAGGCTCTGATTCTGTTAAGATAAATGTTATGAGATTAGATCTTAATTCAGCACGTTGTGATCGTGTCGACATCTGATGGGTGGTATTCCCCCAGATTTAAATACCAAACAAAACAATGCTCCCTAGAGGGCGCTTGCTGTATATTAAAAACAAAGCGCATTCGTAAATATCGGGATGGAGAGGTATGAGGTAAGTATTCAAATCGGTTGACGAATTTTGTATACAATAACTAGAACTTCCGGTGTTGGTACTTGTTTCTGTACGTAATAAGTTGATTTCTGTTTAAGCTTAACTTAAGCAACTTTAACGACCTTTAATTCAAGGCACAAATAACTTTAATTATCGATAGTAAAAGCGTGCAAGTGCAAGTAGGTACCTACTTTATGTTTTTATCCACATTAATTTTCTGATGTAATTTTCTTGTCACATTCGAAATTTATCCTGGATGGAAAAACGTTTCACAGACGGAATTACGAGAAATTCAACTTGACTTAGATGCAATATTATAATTTATTGGAAATCTGACCAAAATATACCTGAGTGCTGTTTGAGCATCTTTTTTTTTTTTTGTTTTTATTGAATGATGCAATAACTGTCTTAAGTTGCATCAATTAATTATTTGTTTTGTTTCTTGTGGTTTTGTTAGATATTGTTGTGTATTGTGTTTTATTAATTTTCAGTCTAATCTTTAATGATTTTAATGGTGCATGATTACTGATTATCTGTCGCATGGAGGTAAAGTTGTATTGTATAAAGGTTTAATTGCCAGTTCAGCCTCTTGTTGTTCAGAACAGGTATGCATACAACTGTTAAGTAGGTAGGTATATCTCTACTCTTTAATCTTTCTTTAAATATCTACAATCATGTCAGAAAGTTAAAAGATAAATCTTTGATAGAAATACCATCAACCATACCTATCGTGACGCTGCTGGTTAGCACTGTCGGAATTATGAGATATTATAATTTGAAATATTTTCAAGGTTGCTTCTTAAAAGTTGGTCTATTATAAGATGTCAATTTATGGGGCCAGTTACACATTATCTTCTTATTGAAAACTATCATTAAAAATTTAATTTTCAAGTTTGAGACGGAAGAAAAGTAAACACAAGGTTACTTGTGCAGTGGATTGATAACCAAAATATGAGGATAAGGATTTGAAGGTTCATATATTGTGGTTGGTATTGAAAACAAACGTCTGGCAGGTTTCTTTTTCAGCCTTTGGCGGGGGTGGAGGTTTGAAAATAGCGATTTTCCAATTTATTTTGTCAGAGGTATGACCAATTCAATAAATTAAAAAAATATACGCATGATCCTGGCAATTAGACCATTAGAACTCAAGATATAAGCTTTTTATGAGGACCTTTTTCTCGGAGAATTATAAAACACCAAAAAAGCAAAGCCTTCAAAAAATCGATTATTCGGTTCGCCTAAAAACCTAATATCTTGAGTTCTATTGATCGAATTTGCCAAGATTATGTGGTTTGGACTTAAAGAAAATGCCAGAGCATCGGGGAATATATTTTTAGATTTTCTGAAGTGGTAATACCTCTGACTTAATAAATTGGAAAATCGCTATTTGCAAACCCCCACCCCCGCCAAAGGCTAAAAATGAAACCTGCCAGACGTTTGTTTGCGATACCACGATATATGCACCTACAAACCCTCATACTCATATTTTGATTATCAATCAACTCTCAAAATTTGCTGTCGGTTGACTATAATGACTACATTTTTTTTTCCAGGTCTAGTACGCTTTTGAATTAAAACGAAAAATTGATGAATTCTGTAAGTTTCCAGAAAGACCCTTAAATACAAACACGTGCGTTTGGATGAAGAACAGAAAATAGAATAATAGATATAATTTATTGATAACATTTGATAACAAAGTCGATAGAATACTACAAAATAATTTCGACAAAGTGTTTACATACTTTTACATTCAATTTCAACACTCCCACTGAATGTAAAATTTAACTAAATTTGAGACCTATTGCATTAGCCCACAAATTATGCTTCTTGAAATCTAATGGTTTTGTTAGAAAATCTGCATTCATATCTGCTGTGCTGATGTATTTTAAGTCGATTAATCCTTCATCAATTTTGTCACGAACGAAATGGTGACGGACATCGATGTGTTTTGTCCGGGATGGTATGCGCTTTTGTTTTGTTTTTTTTTTTAACTTTGCGCGCACAAAAGGGATTATTATTACCCTTAAAATATTTACACACAGTGCGAGCGTTCAGGAAATTGGAAAGGGTTAAAAAGGAGATACCGATGAACATTTGTTTTGAATGTCTGAATACTGTAATGAGAGGGAAACACAGAGCCAGGTAAAGTATTCTACATTCTTGTGGTTCGACTAAAGAAAGAATCTCTATACTCAACAGTACGTCCGAAGTTGGGCTCGAGGGTAAACTGATGGGCATACCTAGAAGCGCGAGTATTACGGTTGAATTGTTTGAGGGGAGGAATGCAACTGGCTATTTCACTAGAACACTGTTTACAAAAATAACGGTAAAATAGGGAAAGACATGAAACATTACGGCAGTGTTCGAGAGATGTAATTGTTTCCGTTATAGATCCTTCACCTATCATTTTTAAAGCTCTCTTTTGTATTCTGTCCAACAAACTTTAGTGAGTTTTTGGAGCTCCTGCCCAGACATGAGAATTGTACTCAAGTTTTGGACGAATAAAGGCTTTGTAGATCACAGCCAAATCAGAAGGGGAAAACAATTTCTTGCATCTACGGAGAAAACCTAAACACTAAGCAGCGTTTTTGGCGACATCAAATATGTGGTCATTCCACAAAAGGTGTTCTGTGACACACATACCGAAAACTGAGAGCTGTTTGGTTTCCTCGATGCAAGTGCCGTCCATTGATAGCGGCATTGGGAGTGGGTTTCGCTTTAACGACAGCAGACAGCATTGAATTTTTGAAGCATTAAATTCTACGCGGTTTTTGATTCCCCATTGAATGATGCTGTTTAGATCAGAATTTAATGAGCTTATCATACGCTGCCGTTCAAGTTCCACATCCGGAGGACATGGATGTGAATCTGTAAACGAATATGAAAAGCCTGAGGGTACTGTCGTCAGCGAAACAGTTTAATGGATTAGAAGTTTCAGACAATGCAAGACTTATAGCACCTTTGTTGTCGTAGTGAATAGTTGTTAATTTCGAAGAACTTGGAATAAGCTCTAATTGTAATCCATTAAGCCATAAGGCTTCTTGAGTGGCTGTTGAAACGGCCATGTATTCAGCTTCGGTTGATGAGAAAGCAACAGTGGGCTGTTGTTTAGTGTTGCCGGATATTTCTCCTCCACATGATTCGAATATGTAACCTGTTACTTACACTTACCTTCAATCATCGCAATCTTTTGCCGAGTCCGCGTCACAGCAACCAACCACCATATTGTTTAGAGTTTTTGAGAACTCCCATTTAGCATCTGATGTCCCTTTCAAGTGTCGAAGAATACGCTTAACTGCAGTCCAATGAGCTTTTCCATAGTAGTTAATAAACCTTGATACATTATTGACTGCAAAACTAATATCAGGTCTGGATGACAAGGTTACCGTTTTAGCGACATTTCAATTTCATCCGCGACAAAAATTATTTTTATGTCGCTAGATTATTTCTAACGACTCGACTTTTGAAAGCTAAGCGTTTATGAGTTTCGACACGCAAATACTATTTGTTTTATGTAATGGCCTGGTGAGGTGATCTTACATTCCTGGCATTTAAATTAATTTGATATTGTATGTTTCCAATTATTCGGTACTGAAAGTCACCACACACAGGCACACACTCATAAGAACATGTGTAAAATGTAAGTGCGAATAATCGCAGTAGTCTGATTTAAGCAAGTTATCTGTTTCAAATATATAATTTTTAAGTTAATTTAAAGTGCAGCAAACATAATGCTACCAACTGCTTCCTGATATGGAATCTGCATCATGTTATTTTGCTCTTCTTCAGTTTGAGGGCACATTTGTTTAGTCAGCTTCTGATTAGAATCCATGAGTGTGCTTGCAGGATTGCAGTCAGTCATATTAAAATGCGTTAAAGTATCGTTGATATATCGTTCTTGATCAATGTTAATCGTGCCTTTTAAACAATCACGTTGAATTTGTATGCCGAGGACAATTCGTGCTTCACCCATGTCTTTCATATTAAAATTACTATTAAGATACGACTTAAGTTTGTTTTTGACATCGATATTTTTAGTAAAAATTAAAAGATCATCTACATACTGCTACAATTATATAATTGGAATCTTCACCAGAAAAATAAACGCATGGATCTATTTTGGATTTCTGAAGACCATAGTCTATCAAAGCTGTATCGAGCTTTTGGTTCCATAACCAATTGACTTAATTCAACGTATATAGCGATTTCTTCAAATGACAAACCTTCCCAGTGTTGTCGGAAAAATGAGCTGCATATAGATATAGTCGTGAAGATCACCCTAAAGGAAAGCAGTTACTGCATCCTTTTGGTCAATTTCAAGGTTAAGTTGGGTGGCTAGAGAAAACGAAAATTGAATGGTGCCGTATCTCACTACTGGGGAGAAAGTCTCTCAATCATAATCAATCCCCTTACTTTGTGCGCAACCCTTTGCAACTAACCGGGCATATTATCTTTAAATCTTGCCTTCGCTATTACGTTTTGTTTTAAATACCCATTTGCAGTTGATAGCTCTTTTTCAACAGGCAAATCTACAAGATGACAGGTTTTGTTTTCTCTCAAAGAGTCTATCTCTTCTTTCATCGCTTGCCGCCACAATTCAGAATCAGCTCTTTCAAGGGCTACTTTTACAGTAAAATGATCAAAAAACTCACCTGTTCTCATTGAATAAGTAATGGAACCATCTCTTTTAATTGGTTTTGGAACGCGCTGAGTTCTTTTGGGAACTTGCATTGAGGTTTTCGTTGCTTCTGTATACAAATGTGGAATGTTTACACCTTCACTTATTGAGGTTTCGTTTGCTTCTAAATTTGAATGTGGAATGTTAACATCTTCGCTTGATTCACTCGTCACATTTTTATCTGACATCGAAGCTGGGATGTTTTCTTCTTCAATTGGTTCACTTGGTTCACTCATTGAATGTTATCTTCCCCCACTGAATCATCATCGTCTACAATTTCAGGAAAATAGAACAAATTATAGCTCTGACTTACCTTGGAGGATGATATTTGTTCATTTTTGAAAAATACGACGTCTGTGTTTATATACTTTTTCATTCAATTTCAACAAAAATCCCATTCAAAAATGATATAATGACGAAATCATAAACGAACAATTTCATTGTGCTTTTCGTTCTTGAGTACGCTGTTCGACCAGCTGAATTGATGATTATACCAGATTGTTTTGCCAAATTTCCACACTCTTTTCGCACAGAAGATTATTACATTTGGGTATGTTTATGTGTTTATTAGCCCAGTCAATAATTACAAAAAAAGTGCTTAATTCGCAAAGTGCTTGGAAAAAGGTATAAATATCATAACTATATTTTATCATAGCTAAGGGTTCCAAGTACGTGAACAAAAATAAGTGTGCTACTTTGACCACAGCAATGATGCAAACATTGCTTGTTGCACTTAGTTACCATCATATTTCATGCCAAAACTATTTGACCGATTTGAATCGAATTTTCGAAGTTCGTCTTGTAATACTCTAGACTATTTGATTCCAAATTTTTATCGGAATTTAACAAATTTTTGACCTATTTTTTAGTGCGTTTTTTTTTAATTCCTGGTAAGATAGCAACACAAATATAACATGCATGCATTTTAAACTAATGTGGTCTTGTAGAAAATTTTATAACAAACAAGTTTATAGTGGATGTTCAATTTTAAATGGTGTTCAATTTTGTCCAGCTAAATTTTGACTTTGAGGTCAATTTTTTTCAAAAAATGCGTGATAAACATAAATTTTTTTTTCTTTAACTTGATGAACGGAACAATAATAAAAAAACATCTTATGAATAAGTGCACCCAAAAACACATACATTTTGGATACTTGCGAAAACCTAAAACTTATGTAAGACTATACTGTAGAAAAATTTTTTTCTTAGAATATGAACACGAATCACATCCCAAAGTATGGCACACGAATTACAACAGGACACGCTGTATATGATTGTCAATAACTGTATATTTAAGAAGAATCAATCTTTTAAAGGAACTCGTATACTGTGTTTATTAAAAAAAAATTAACACAAGTATATACATTCTTATAAAATATTTAGCTGAAACTTGTAAACGAAAAAAAAAACATAACTGAAAATTTGTTAATAAAAAAAAAGAAAAAAGACATCCTGTGGCCATTAACAAACAGAAAAACTAAAGGAAAAAAAACGAAATTTTCGTGTTCAGTTAACATTGGATAGGTAATACCTATTTTTAAATAGGGCTTCTACTTTAGGCATGAATACAAATAAACTTTCAATGTCATTGGGGCATATTCATAGTCGCAGATAGACCCAGGTTTAGCTTAAATACAGTTTAAGACAATTCTGGCTCAATGAATACAGACCGATTTTAATTAAAAATTGTTATTCTTATAAGATAATTAACTTGGTATACTACACAAATAGCTTCAAATATTTTGGAATGATAAACTTAAAAAAATAGAATCAACGTCCGAAAATTCAACCAAACCTATGTTTAACTTAGACCCAGCTCTATTAATGTTATTCTTATGGATTTAGATTTTTTTTTTAAGGGAATAGGAATATTTTGTGTAAATAAATTTTTCGGTATTTGTAAATTATTTTTATTAGCCCTTTTTGATATTGATAATAGTTTAAACTCCAGCTCTGTGCCGCTTGTTGTCTAATAGAGCGTAAAATGATCTTTTTTTTCAAATTTTAGAAGTTTTATTTTACTAAATGGCATTGATAAATAATTTAACTGATCTGCTTTGACGGAGAATGCTTTGAAATCGTTTGCTTGCATAGTAGGTATATACATTACACAAAAACGTCACAGTTGCAAATATAATAACTATGTACATATGTAAAATGCTTTGTATAGACACTATACACATACAATGTGCGATCATGTTTTAGTTGAGATATTTTCACTCGTCTACCTAAATACTTAATACTACCCCTTTGATCCTACACCGCACGCGCCGCCGGCACCACGCCGACAACCTACTAAAATACATACAAACATATACATATACGTATATATGATCTATTTTATATTTTTTTCCCATTAATGTAGACGTACGCCAAACCAATTCTGCCGTTTCATTTGAATTTTTGTGTTGTATGTGTTAAGTCTACGGACGTACGACAAACAAAAATTAAACAAAAAATAAATCGAAAATACATGGACTTTTTGTCGTATATCCAGAAATCTGGGGTTTACGACAAAACAAAACTGAAGGATGAGTTAATTTGTGGATATACGACAAAATTCATACTGAATATCTCAGTAACGGTAAATGATAGGAAAATTCTGATTGCAGAAATGGAAAGAGGACCTTCGAAAACAAAGGACTGCATACACTTTAAAAAATATGCATTTTGGCGTTTACGACAAAATAATTCTCAGACGACGATTTGTATCTATAATCTTTTTGATAAACTAGTAATTACATCCGCGATTTTTATTGCGCTTTTCAGCAGTTTGGCGTAACTCAAACGTCGGTGACTTATAAAACCACTTTCTTGAGTAAAAACCTTTTAATTGGTATTTGAAGAAGCTACCACTATCATACAATTAAAAACAAAATAATAACATCCGCGAATTATATCGTGGCTGTCAGTTGTTTGGGGCCACACAACAGGGATAAAAAGTCGTCTTTCAGCAATGTATCGACTTTTAAAAAAAAAAAAAGTGTATCGAATTGTACTTTTTGATTTTTTCAACAAATCAATGTTTATGAAGAATAATAAATAAACAACAGCATTTTTTAAAAATTAAACATAATCGCGTGCTTTGAGTGGGAAACAGCTAAGTACACTAGCCTGGACTACTACATAGACCTACTTTTGCCAAAAAGTACAAAATTGAGAAATAAATATCTGTCCTGAAGACACCTGCTTGCAAAAAAAAACAATTGAAAATTGTATATGGTGGCTTAATTTATCTGACAGAATAATTTTCGTAAGTTTTTTTGCAAGTGGATTTCTTTAGCAAACATTTTAATTTGTCATTTTTGTACTTTTTTCTAAAAGTAGTGTGTAGTTAACCTTTAATTCTCCAAAATTTAGTTTAATGGAATGTGACAGTATAACTTTCTTTGTTTAGTAGAACCGCTTATTTTATAAACAGTGTTCTTGAAATAGCCAAGTGCATACCACCCGGGGTTCCGTATACCGTCCCAGGATCTTGGTCCATTTTAGAGCCCGAAAATCCCGGGATTGAAATGCTTTAATCTTGAATATTCGCAAACAATTTTTTCCCTCTTTCATTTTTTATACTTTCTTAGACAGTTTCTTAGGAAACTGAGTTGCCAGAAACTATCTAGTTTGATAGCGAGAATGGTGAGAGGGGAGATTTTTTTTCTTCCCCTTACGCCCTTCTCGGCTACAAACTAAAAATTGCTGGCAACTCAGTTTCCTTTTGTGAAAGCGGTCTTACCTTTAACAACCAACCAACATACAAATTGAACGTGGAAATCAAAAACACTATAAATAAATATGTCAATCTTTCGTATATGTTTTACGCCCCAAAACCCATTTGTTTACATTATTGTTATTCATTCAAAAATAAATTGTGATTCAAAATGTGATTTACCAACACTATGTTTCTGGTAAAATATATCTTCTAATTTAATTATTTATTTTTGTAATACCTTCTGACTGAACTAATATTTTTATTTTTCTGTTTTGTTTTTTTTTTTAACAGTTTTAATAAATTAGTTTTTAGTTTTTAGTTGTTACTATTTTTGTGAAATAAATATACCTAAGATTTTTTCGAAGTTAATGTTTTTGTTCCAAGAATTCCAACGAATATTCAATATTTTTCTTTTAAAAAAATGTCCACTTGTTTGTTATTTTTCTAGACCGAATAGGGCTGGCCACGAGACTAGAAAAGTCTCGGTCTCGATCTCGGTCTCGCATGACGAGACCGAGACCAGACTGGCTTTTAAGACCGAGACGAGACCGAGACGAGGCTGTATATTTGGACCGAAATTAACAGAGAGTCTTATAAATTAAAAAATCCAATTTCAGTTAAATATTTATTTTCTTCTACTCGTATTCAAACTAATACGAATAATTTTTTTCGGAGACGAGACCGAAACGAGACTTAATTATACGAGACCGAGACTTAAAATTTTCGATTTTAACGAGACGAAGACGAGACTTACAAAAGTCTCGCAGAGTCGCGTCTCGTGGACAGCCATCAGACCGAATTAGTCTTAGTGTTTTTAATTCGAAAAAAAAACAAAACAATTTTAACGAAAATATATTCTGAATTACTTTTTTTTTAATATTTTGCAAATCTCGGAATTATCCCGGAATCCCAGGATTCAAATTTTTGAATCCCGGGATTGAAAAAATATCCTGGGATTGCAATCTCTAATTCCACCCATTGAAAAATTCAACTATAATGCTAGTTTTTCGTGTAAAAAAGAAACTAGCTGCTTTTAACCCTAAACGGACGATAAATCATATTTTGTAAGAAAAATTTTCATTAAATAAACTTTTTAAAGAAGGAAGGTGTAGTGAAAATTTATTATACAAATTAACTAGGTGGGTAGAGATAAAAGAGTAATACGTTAAATAAATTTAAGCAGCATTGTATTGAATCAACACAATAAGGGTACTTTTGAAATTGAATAAAATGAATGTAGCTATATTGTTAAAGTAATTAGCTTTTTTTGCAGGTTTAGATAAAATTGTCGAAAAAAACGACATCCGAACTTAGCAAAAAGTCATCGAAGCAAAACTGACCAGCACTATCACGAAACTCAGAAATCGCCATCACTAACCTTTCAGCTTTTGGACAAACATGCAAAATAAAAAAAAAATAACATTCAAATAAAAATAAATCTCGTATAGAAAATTATTCCGATCGTTAATGAAACAAAAAAATGTGAAAAAAACGCAATTTTAAATCACAAATCAGAAAAAAATTAATTTTCAAAACAATGGTCGTCCATTTTTTTGTTTATAAAAAATATTTTCAGTCGTTGGCTCAGATATTTTGACTATCGATAACAAAATAGTAATTTGAGCTGACACTACTTTATCTATCTAAACTTAAGTTAAGAACCGATAATTATCTGGACTTAGCTAAGTTCATATGGACTTCAGTTGTTTTTGCATTTTACATGTAAATTCCTTAGTTCAGATGTTTTTTTCTTCAAATTTTATCTAAACCTGCAAAAAAAAACACGGCTATTATGTAAGTGGCAGGGCAAAAGTGTACTGAATTTTATAAAAGTTTTTTTGTGTACTATAGCTATGTCGAGTGAAACGAAAAAAGTACAATTGTATCGACTTTTGCAACCATGCCACACAAACGTCTGTCACTTACATTTTAATTTTTGTTGGGTCAAGACCTTTTGGTTGGGATATATTTCAAGTGCTTTCCCTCAAAATCCTTTTACGAAAAAAATAAAATAAAAAATTCGTGATTTATTTCGCGCCTTTCCAGCTGTTGGGTGACACTAAAAACTAATTTTTTTTATACATTAGTCAAGACTTTCCGATTGCGATACATTTTGGTGGCATACATCAATTATCTAAATATTTCAATAAAAAATCGGCGACTTTAATCGCGTCTGTCGGGGGTTTTGGGCCACTTAGACGTCTGTCATGTACATATTCGAACTCAGGTATGTCAAGATCTTTCGTTTGTGATACATTTCAAGTAGTTTTCTTTTCGACAAAAAACGGCAAAAAACTCGTTTTCAGGGACGTCTGTCGGGGGTTTCGGGGCCACTGAGACATCTGTCACGTATATATTCACACACAGAGAGTCCAATGGCTAAAAGTTGCGACCAATTTCGGGTGGTTTCCCAAAAGCCTAAAAACGCCAAAAAAAATCGCGTTTCCGGGGACGTCTGTCTGAGTTTTGAGGCCACCTAGACGTCTGTCGAAACCATTTTTTTTTAATCAGGGAGTTGATGGCGTCAAGTTGTATTACATTTGAAATGATTTTCCACCCAATTTCAATTTTCAGAAAATTTGTACTTTTGATGCACTTTTACGTGGTAACGGGGCCACTACATGCTGGCAAACGAACGTATTCGTTATCACCTTCACCAGGACTACCTATACTATTAAAATCTTTTGGTTTCCTTTCAAGTCCAAAATCTGCTGCCAGCTCTTATACTATGAATTTTATGAAGGAAATTGGTTTAGTATGATACTAGTTAATAAAGTATTTAAAATTTAGAAAATTTTAGGAAACTATTAAAGAATTAGAAAAATGTTAAGTAATATCATATTTAACCCTTAATAATAGACTGTTTAAAATTTTGCGCCATTGGTTTTAAAATAATATTTTGTATCTTATGTCATTTATCAGAATAAAAATGGGTATTCCAAGCCTGGCTAGGAATTTGTAATAAGGCTGCAAATTTGGAGGTTTTTTGCATTTTAAGAAAAGCTAATTCAAGTTGTAAAAAAAATCGTACTGCCCTGATAACTTCACGAGATACACAATTTGATTTGCTAATTTCATATTGAAGTCAATTTTTTTTTTAAATTACTAAAAAATAAGGACTTCAAAATTTCGACCTAGCCTTATGAAGTTAGCAAGGCAGTATGAAATTTTTTCGAATAAAGGACTTACAAATTTGGAATAACTTACTTACTTAGGTCCTCGGACCTATTACGTCCGTGATGTTTCCCTTACGGGACATAGGGCCTCCACTACACCTACGCGCCATCGTGTACGATTTCTTGAAATATATTTCAGCTCTCTCCAACTTTTCCCCAGTCGTGCCGATTCCTGTTCGACCGTTCTTCGCCATGTACTTCTAGGCCGGCCCACTTGTCTTCCCTCCTGTGTGAGCGGGTTCCACTGCATTGCTTGAGATGCAATGCACCGATCGCCTTTTCGAAGCGTATGGCCAATCCACTGCCACTTTCTTCTTCGTAAAATGGAGTCTATGGGCTCCTGACCCGTTCTCGCATGAAGTTCGGCATTGGAGATACGGTTGGGCCAGAAAATCCTCAAGATGTTTCGTAGACATCTATTAACGAAGGTTTGCAGCTTTCTAGTGACAATTTCAGTGACTTTCCAAGTGCTGCAGCCGTAAAGCAGAACGGATTCAACATTGGAGCGGAACAGTCGTAGCTTGGTCTTTAAGCTAAAAGAGTTGTTTCTCCATATTTTGGACAGCATTCCGAACGCAGCCTTTGCTTTTCTGATTCGGCTGTTTACGTCCAGTTCAGTTCCGCCACCCGTAGAGATAATACTCCCAAGATATTGGAAATCCTCTACCATCTCTACCGGTTGTCCAGAAATATTTACTTGGATTGATGAGGAAGTTCCAAGGCTGATCCTTTTAGTTTTTGCCGAGTTGATCTTAAGCCCTACGATTTCTGCTTCTCTCTCCACCCTTGTTGTCATTTGATGGAGATCCATGATCCTATGAGAGAGTAAGCATACGTCGTCCGCGTAGTCCAGATGTTTGAGGTGAGATTGCAGAGTCCACTGAATTCCTCCATTTCCATTTGACAAAGCTGCGTGCAGTACGTCACTTATCACCAACAGGAACAGTATTGGTGACAGTATACAGCCTTGCCTAACTCCACTTTGGATTTCAAACTCCTCTGACAGCCTACCTTTGTGCAAAACGTGACACCTGGATCCATCATATGTAGCCTTGATAATAGCAATCAATTTTTCTGGGATGCCCCTCCTGTGCAAAGCAAGCCAAATAAATTCTCTATTGACACTGTCGAACGCCTTTTCAAAATCGATGAACAGCAAGTGAAGTGGTGATCGATATTCAACGCACTGTTCGATGATGATCCTCAAGGTGTTGATGTGATCAACACAGGAAGATCCAGTGCGGAAACCTGCTTGTTCGGCGTAGAGTGTGTCTTCGAGGTGGTCTTTAATTCGGTCCAATATTATCCTTGCTATTATCTTGGCTACTGCAGGCAGAACGCATATTCCTCTCCAGTTTTCGCACTGTGTGAGATCTCCTTTCTTTGGGAGCTTGACAATCATTCCTTTTTTCCACTCTTCAGGAAAGCTCTCTGCTTCCCAAGCTCTCTTAATAAGTGGGTGCAGTAGCTCGCTCGATGTCGTTGGGGCTGCTCCTAAGAGCTCTGCAGGAATACCGTCAAGTCCAACCGCTTTGTTGTTCTTCAGTGCTTTGATGGCGGTGATAATTTCTTCTTTACTGGGGGGTACGGTGCGTATTCGGGAAATTGTTACTTCGGGTAGCTCAGTGGGAATAGGGTTCACTTCACTTGCGAAAACGCGGTTTAAAACCGCAGAAAAGTGTTCCCTCCACCTTATGAGCTGGTCCTCATCCGAAATTAGCAGGGATCCGTTTGTGTCTTTAACCAGGTGTTGTTTAGAGCTCTGGACACCAGTGAGCTCTTTGGTAATTCTGTAGACGGTCCTACTGTCACACCTACTAGCGGCTTCTTCTGCTTCTGTAGCCAGTGCGTTGATGTAGTTACGCTTATCACGTCGCACACTACGGTGAACTTCCCTCATCTTCATGCGGTACGTAGACTCAAGCTCGTTTCTCCCTGCTGCTGGGGTAGCTGCGATGCGAGCTTTAAGGTGTTTCCTTTCTTCGATCCTTGCCCAAGTTTCGTCGAAAAGCCAAGCACTATTTCTTCCTTGCGCCCGGCCGACTATACTTTCAGCACCGGATATGAACACATTTTTCACAGCACACCAATGATTTTCGATGGATGTGGTTTCCGTGCTGCTGATTGCGTTCAATCCTTGTGAAAGGTGGTCCCCTAGTTGTTGGCGCACTGCAGGATCCTTTAGTCTATCTGTATTAAACTTGGGCATTCGAGTGTTTCCTTGGGATCTCCGAACTGCAGCTGTACGCAATCTTACGGTAGCAATTATCAGATGGTGGTCCCGGGCCATTCCCATGTCATCACCTCTTCTGTTTGGAATAAGCATTTCCTGAATTGCAAAAAGAACTGCAAATTTGGAGCCTTACTTCAGATCTCTAGCTTGCTTGAGAACTGCAAATTTGGAGCCTTACTTCAGATCTCTAGCTTGCTTGGTTCTCGAGAAACACTATGTGACCTGCTAACTTCACTGTGAAGTTAGCCAGGTCAGTCGATTACATCCATTATTTGGTGAACTGCAAATCGGGAATAGAAATGCCCAGAAAATGCAAAAAAAAAAACAGCAAATTACTGCGTTTGTACTGTTAGATACTCTAAATGAAAGTCGCCCTACCTACTATACAGACGTGCACTATTTCACCCGCGGTAAAAAAAAATCGCCCTATTACAATTTTTTTCATATTTTGTTATTAATTTCTTATTTGATTGACGCTGACAAAAAAAAAAGAAAAAAGCCACGCTACGCCACTGCGAACAACCCTAAACTTATCTATTTTAACTTGTTATAAATAGAAAGTTTCGGTTTCGTTTAAAAAAAAAAAAAAATGTCGAGGTTTCAATAAAAATTAATGTTCCGAGGAAACTTCTAAAGAAGTGATTTTCGATCTGTTTGTCTGTGCGCCCTGATGTACATCGCGCTAGAGCCTAAACGAATAGGAGAATTTTTATCAATGTTGGTGCGAAGCTTTTTCATTCCCCAGAATAAAAATTCAAATATCTGTCTTGGGCGCCAGTTATAGCTTTCATTGAAAACCCTCGTTGAACATTTTGTCTTTCAAGTTTGAGAAACTTAAACAAATAGCTATATGAAGTGGGAACCCCGAAGTCAAAATTTTAGGGTGGGGTTTATTAGAATTGTTTGTCCATCGTTGGTCCACGTTTGTCCAACCAAAAAAATCGTTTGTCCACCCTCAGGAAAAAAGTTATTAAGCTTTTCTTTTTTATAGCAACTCCCCAAAATCTAAAAACTCATCTACTGTCTCCAATAAATGACTTAGGAAGATGAGACTAAGTATGTTCGTTTGTCAACCGGCTGTTTAAGATTATTCACAACAAATAATCGTTTTTCTACCCTTAGTTCAAAAGTTATTCAACATTCGTTTTTTATAGCAATCCCCAAACTATTTTTTTTAAAAGTTATTCAACATTCGTTTTTTATGAAATGAATGTTGCATAACTTTTGAACTAAGGGTGGAAAAACGATTATTTTTGGTGAATAATCTTAAACAGCCGGTGGACAAACAAATGCACTTAGTTTCATTCGCGTAAGTTATCATTTGGGGTGTTGGTCAAGCTTTTTGACTTTGGGGGTTCTGCTTTAAAAACAAAATGTTGAATAACTTTTGATCGAAGGTCTAAAATTTTTTTTTGCTGGACTAATCTGGACAAGCGATTAGGATTAAAACGATTTTGTTAAAAAAAAAATGTTGGGGGTTGCTATAAAAAAGGATGTTGAATAACTTTTGAACTAAGGGTGGAAAAACGATTATTTTCGGTGAATAATCTTAAACATCCGGTGGACAAACGAACGCACTTAGTCTAATCTTCCTTAGTCATCTATTGGGGGCAGTAGATGATTTTTTTGATTTTGGGGAGTTGCTATAAAAAAGAAAAGCTTAATAACTTTTTTCCTGAGGGTGGACAAACGTGGACAAACGATTCTGATAAACCCCATTTAAAATTTGACTAAAATTTTGACTTCGGGGTTCCCACTTCACACAGCTTAAACATATATGTAAATCACATGGCGTTTCAGTACCAAAATGAAGGTTTTAGGTTATATATTTTTTTTAGTCAAAAAAATGTTGAGTTTGCTTAAACATTTGCTAATAAAATCACTTTTAGTTTTTCAATGATAAAAATCGTTTTAAATGAACAGCTCACATTTTGTTCCCAAAAGTGAAACACATTTGTTCCAATGATGTGTGTTCCTTTCTCTTCATGTTCTCCTCTGTCAGTTTTTTGTTCAATGATCGGCTCCAATCTCAAAGTTGGTTTTTGTATGTAGACTAGAATTTTTATGATGGATTTAACCTATTTTTCATCAAATATTCCACCGTTTCACTGATTTGTGTTTCAATGATGGATTTCAATGAGAGCTATAACTGACGCTATAGCTCATCTAGAACGGGTATCTGCCTGCAACACGACAATTCAGGTTCAAGATCTCTCAAAAACGACTCAAACAATTTTGATTAAACTTCTTACATGTAATCAAGAGAACAGTTTCAATAATATTGCATACCAAGTTTTTACAAACAAATTTCAAAAATATGAAATAAGGTTTTTGGTGTTTTTTGAGCATATTGCATTTTTTCTGGCATATTTCCGAATATCATATCCATTGGCTTGGTGATGAATATTGTCATAATTTTGCAATTCGCTACTTCAAAGTTTGTTATAGAATATTGCATTTATTCTTAACGAAAAAATAAAATCAAAGAAAAAATATTTTTTTTTTATTTTTAAGTTTTTTTTTTTTTTGTCAATTTGTTTTTATTAAATCCAAAAATCCAAATATGGTATTTTAATTTGTTTCTATTATTTTATCGTTAACGATATAAAAATATTATCGAACCATCACTGTTTACACGTCAATATTTAGCTATATTCTAGTTGTTAGACACAAGAGCAAGTCAGTGCGACCCAGTCTTGTATTTTTTTTTTGTTAGGAAGGGTCTCGCTTAACTCATTTATGTACTTCTATCAAAATCAGACGAATGTTTAAGGTCTGACTTTAAAATCACAGTAAAATCGTACATTAAACCAAGTACGTGCGACCAGTGGCGGATCCAGGGGGGTGGCTATAGGGGCTAAAGCCCCCCCACAGCCGATTCCTAAAATAATTTGAGATATAGAAAGCAATACATTACAAAGTGTAGAGTTTTATATTCGTCTAAAATATTGTTAAGATGTGAAATTTGTTGGACAAAAAACGTGGTTGGGACCGAACAATTTACATGTTATGTAACTTTTTTTCTAAGCCCTAAGAGTGGAACTAAAACCTGAAACGAATTGGACAGAAAACCGAGTGGGGGCTATGAATAATGAATGGACATGTTTCATGCAACGACAATTTTCCGTAAACACAAAACCCAGAAAATTGAAAAAAACCCAGCGTGGGACTAATAAGGTCTTGGAAAATTGAACGAAAACGTAGTCAGGGCAAAACAACTACTTCCTTAAAAACTAACCTTATTCCAGAGAGCTTTTGGGGCTTAAGTTTAAGGACTGTCAAAGTCCGAAGAAGAGAGCTTTTGAGGCTCTCAGTCTAAGGACTGTCAAAGTCCGAAATTGGGGCTAAGGCTCAAAGATATAATTAATCGGGGCTTAACATTAACATGTCAAAAGCAACAACTTTTTACACTAAAAAATTAGCTAATTGAAGGAAAGAAACGCAATTAATTGAGGCTTAAACAATTGGAACACAACGGGGTGTTAAGCTTAGTGTAAATTTTTAATACAACAGGAACTGTTTCTTATGGACTTGGCTGGGCTTAGAGAATTTTTGGGCTTAGTTTTCAAACTTTCAAAGGTCCAATTCAATTGTACATACAAAACATTTTTGGGCTAAGCAATTAAATACAAGTTTTCTAGTCAAGGAGCCAAATTCCAAAAGCGTGAGAAACTCTGTGACCTCAGAAAAATCTTGCAGGTATGAATATTAACAATCCCTATTAGACTCTAGAGTGACGTGCAAATTGATCGACACATTTTTTGAACAGGAATATAAAGTGTAGGTATGCAGCGTACACGAAAATTCATTCACACTTGCAGAAATGGGCCGTCCAGGTTATTTTTTTAGAGCAGATGTTTCCTTCTTATTCAGGATAATGAGATCTCAGAGGACTGATACTGTCAAAGCACTTAAATATAATTTTTTTGAACTAGCCAATTACAAACAGTTTTTATTTTTTTTTTAAAGGTGAAGTTGAAAGCATACCTTCATCTTATTTAAACAAACATCTCGTATAACTAATCAATTATTAAGCAATATATACAAAAACGAATTTTTTCGTGTGGTTTGAGGTTGTAACGTGCCTTAAAATTAAAGTTATAAAATTAGTTATAACACCATGTTTTGCCATGTTTAACACATATTGATTCCAAATTCTTGTTATTGTACCCACTTTATTGAAAACATTTTAAAGCGCGATAGGAGGAGCGGATATATAGAGGCACACAAAACACGCGCTATTATTAAAGGAAAAGTGATATTGTCAAAATTCGTTTTCTGTACAAACAGGATATTCAAACTCCAAGCCCTCCCACAGCCAAATCCTAGATCCGCTACTGCGTGCGACCCACTCGTGCATTTTATTTCTAAATTTAAGAAAAACACAACAATTTTTCGTTTGACTTATATTTGTATTTTCTTAATTAAATATAAACATAAAATGTAAATACTTTCTTTTTTTTTTCTTTTTGAAAATAATGAACGTTAGCTATTAACAAAATGAGGTATGTATGTACATATAATTTAAAAACATAAACAAAACGCATTTACGAATCCTAACGAGCAATGAGTTAAATAAAATATTATGATTGGATGAAAATCACAATCAAAAATATTAATTTACAAAAAAAAGCAATAGATACTCAACTTCCTATATACATTTTTATAAAAAAAAAAATACAGTGTATAATAATAATAAAAAATTAAACTATACAATATAAACTTAAAACTATATTTAATATTAATGTAATTCTTAGTTTATTTTGTGTTTGTGTAAGTAAAATAGGCCAGATTCAATTGGCTTTTTTTCGGTATCTAATTACCTCTTCGTTATCTTCAGTTCTCGGAGGTTATTTATTAAAATAATTATAACAATTATATTAATAATAATAATTTGACTATTTAAGTATACATTTTGACTTTTTCTTTGCAAAAAAAGTTCTTCTGAAATTTTCAAAACTTAATGTTGCTTAAACTACACACCCTACTTTATCTTCTCATTAGGTTCACTGCAATCATCAGGCCCAGCAGAACTGTCGATAAGCAGGCAAAATTAATACTCGCTCCGGATGCACTCCTTCGGTAATTCATTATCACAACTGGATCCACTTCTGGTCGATAATGCCAGTCAATAACATTTGTCTCACAGATCTTGGCAAATACCTTGGCGGAAACCTTTGGAGTTCTTATCTTGTCTGGATGGTTAAAGTCAACATGGTACAGACCGAATTTCTCACTGTGGATTTAAAAAAAAAAAGAGTATTGATTGATTTTTGTTTCAATTGCAGGTTGCAAACTGTAAAAGACTTACGTAAAGCCAGCTTTCCACTCGTAACTGTCCATGAGACTCCAGGCAATGTATCCCTTAACGTTGGCACCCTCTTCGATGGCATCCAGAACAGATGTCAGATAGGAGTTGTAATAATCCACACGGGCATAGTCCTCGAGGCCACCCTTATCGCTGACTCCATTCTCGGTCACTATTACCGGTGGATTGTTGTATTCACGCTTAATCCACATAAGGAGTTTGTACATCCCAAACGGAACAACCTACAAGGAAGAATCAAGCAAAAGGGGAAATATAGATTATTAGAAAAGGATACTGGTGCGTTGTTGTTGTTGTTGTTATTGTGAGGATTCAGGAAGTTATTGAACTTGTCTCATCTCATTGTATTATTATTTCATAAGAGCAAGGAAGGAAAAGGATAAGGGGTTGTTGCAGTGAGTGTAGAGAAACACAAAGAGCTATGCCATGCATCTAGGATGGAGAAGATGAAATGATGCTGTCTGGAAGATTAAATAAGCCTCCAATAAGTACATATATATTAAAGTTGTATCCTTTTAAGAACACTTTGCAAGGGGGCGACAACTCGTGAAGGGTGACGGGAATTATTGTATGTGGTTAAATTAAATTAATTTCTGAGGGAAAATTGGCTGGCTTTTGTGTGTCTCTTTTGTGTGGTGATCCCCTTTTCACAAAATATGGTGGAAGTGTTCGAGGGTAATGAAAGAGGTTTTTTTTTTGGTATTAATGGCCTTGCAAGATGCTGAATAAGCTCTTTTTAATGTCTCCTTTTCACAACAAGAATTCCACCAAATTGGAGGAAATGACAACGTTATAGGGATGAATTGAATGAGATAGGTATGGACTCGAACATAAAAGTTGAATAATTTATGAAACAAAAAGGTTTAAGATATAGCTTAATTTTGAGAAACTTTTAATGAACAATCATTTTATAAGATTGTAAGATTAACTGTGTTGATTTTTGAAATTAGATTTTAGGGCTATATCTATTACAAATGCCTTAGTTCGCAGGCGTTTAAGATTTTTGTTTTGTTTTGCGTGTGAAGCATTTTTATTGGATTTGTTATAGTAGTATAACCACCAGTTTCACAGTGCAAATTTAAACACCACATTTGGTTTGGATATTCCGCGCACACAAAAGGGGTTATAAATAACCTTAAAATGTTTTAACATAGCACGAGCGATTAGGTAAGAAGCATGCCCAAGCATGAGAACTGTACTCAATTTTTGGACGAATAAAGGCGTTGTAGATCACAGCCAGATCAGAAGGGCAGAAAAACTTCTTGCATCTACGGAGAAAACATAAAACACTTAGCAGCGTTTTTGGCGACATCAAATATGTGGTCATTCCACAAAAGGTATGGTCTGTGAACTGTGACACACATACCGAGAACTGAGAGCTGTTCGGTTTCCTCGATGCAAGTGCCGTCCATGGATAGCGGCATTGGGGGTAGGTTTCGCTTTAACGACAGGAGACAGCATTGAGTTTTAGAAGCATTAAATTCTACGCGGCTTTTGATTCCCCATTCGACAATGCTGTCGAGGTCAGAATTTAATGAGCTTATCATACGCTGTCGTTCAAGTTCAACATCCAAAGGACATGGATGAGAATCTGTAAACGAATATGAGAAGCTGAAGGTTATATCGTTTGCGAAACAGTTTAATGGATTAAACGTTTCAGACAAAAGATTTATAAAAATACGGAAGAGAGTCGGAGACAAAACGGAACCCTGGGGCACACCAGCATTTATTTTGTGGATTGCAGACTTGAAACCGTCCAATACAACTTGTATTGAACGGTCCGAAAGTGAATTTCTAATCCGAAAAAAAAGAGATTCATCGATTCATGCGGGAGTTTTCGATAAGAGAGGTTGGTGCCAAACTCTATCAAACGCTTTTGAAATATCAGTGCGATAATCTTACTTTCTCCAAAACGATGTAAAGATTTGTTCCACTGCTCGGTGAGATATACCATCAGATCACTAGTGAACCTTTTGATAAAAACGTACTGCCGGTCATTAAAAAGCTTTCCTTCCTCGTGATATTTCTTGAGCCGGAAATTAATCAGCGTTTATATGACGTTGGATAGAAGGGACGTAAGTACAATTGATCGATAGTTAGAGAGTGAATTAGATACGCCTTTTTTAGGGAAAGGCAGGCTGGACAAATGCTGTTTTCCTACCACTCGGAAAGAGACCAGTAGAGTAGGACAGATGTGAAAGCTGACGCAGTGGTTTTGCTAGCGTTAAAGAACACCTCTTCAAGACAATGGGATGGATACTATCCGGGCCAGCGGATTTGTGTATGTCGAGATCTTTTAGAACTCTAGCAACTGCACGAGTGCGAAAGAAGATTTGTCCCATAAAATCATTTACGCTCTCAAGTACAGAAGGAGTAATAACACTTTCTTGCAGCGTCAAATTGACAGCAAACTGTGCCGCAAGCAAATTGGCATTTTCTAATGAGCTGAGAAAAGAGGTGTTATTGAAGACGAGCGTTGGGACCGAGGTGGTATTTCGTATGTTTTTCACAAATGACCAAACATTTTTACTACCTTTGGGACACTGTAGTATTTTTTGTCGTAATTTTTTATCATGTAAAAATTTGGTTCTTCGGATATGAACGTTGCAGGTCTTTCTAGCTTATTGAAACTTTTTCCGGTTTTCCTCAGTAGAGTTCTAGGGTTGGCTTTATAATGGTTCAGTCAGTTCAGTGGTCAGTTCAACAATTTAGTCAGTTTCATCACCGTTTCGTTTAAACCTTGAACTGAGTTCGATCTGTTGCTTATGAACTAACCAATTCCATGAGCAAATCTATGTCTGCTGTTAAAACGTTTTTATTTATCTTTCTTGTAGTAATAGTCATACCTAGATGAAGTCCTTGAAGAAATGTTCCGATCATTGACACCGACGACGAAGGCGTCTATAATGTTTTGTTTATCACAATTTAGGAAATAGGTAATAAAACATATAACTGGTCATTATTATAATTGTGGACGTAAGTAGGTTCCTAAACATAATTTAATTAAGCACCTTTCCATTCTAAAAATAAAGTTTTAGAACAAAATGTTCTACTCTCGTTATTTAAAATTGAACGATAAGAATCGTAAAACTACTTCTCGATGTTGTCGCGGTGTTATATAACAATAAGCAGTCACTCGCATAATGTAGATGCAAATTAAATGATTCAAACCGTTTTAATGATATAATTAAATGCGATTTGTCTTTTGTTGACTCAACCCAATTAACACCCAATATAAACAAGTTGACTAGGTGTATGTGTGTTGAAAAATTATCAGAATTTAACTGACAAGAAATAAGCATAAAGTATCAACAAAGAACAAAACCGAAAACTAGTCGATCTTTAAACCTCAAATTTATGTCAGTTTATGTCAGTTTATACCCAGCTATCAGACAATCATTCACTGGATGGAAGCGTCCAGAAGCGTCCGGAAGTCTTCTGAAATAATTCCATTGGCACAAAAAATACGTTTCTGACGATTCTGAGAAGAGAAATTCGATTCTGGATTTGAAATCAGAATCCACTCAAGAAGCACTAATACATTCAAACTCAAACTTCACAACAAACTGCAATGCACTTCATGTTTTTTTTAACTTTCTACTTTAATTTATTTCGCATCCAAAATCAAATTATTTGATAAAGATTAATTAAAAAATCAAGAAAAAATTAATCAAAAAGTATTTTTTGAAAGTTTGGAGTTGATACAGTCGTGTTTTACATTTTAGCAGCAAAGAATTTCTATTTGGTGATTCACCTATACATATACCAAAACTAAGAATTGAGTAGAAGCAACATGAAGCGTTCCATTGGATCTCAGAATGAGTGAAACCTTGAGTGAAACCAATAAAAACGCCATAAGAATAAACCATTTGATCTTATTTATATAACTTGATACGCTAATTGAGAATTTTATATATCATCAGCTCAATGGTTATGTCAATAAAATCATAATAAAATGCAATGATATCTTAAGAGCTTTTGCCGAGATTTAATAAAATATACTTTACGATTTTTGTAAATTGTAGTATATCATTTTCATTTTAATATTCATATGCACAATATTCATACATACATACACGTATAAATATGCGGTTAAAATGGCAATTGTTTATGCAAAGCGTAACAAATTATTAACTTTAGATTTCCATTAAATAGGTAGTGATAGATATATTTACAATGATAACATCTTAATTTGTAATAATTATAGACAAACAAGACTAGATATTATGTGATTATGATGTTTACACCACAACACTGATTATCTTGTTATAATACAACTATGAATATCTATTGTTTTTTTTTTATATTGCTTTAAACAAAAACATTAGGTTTTTTTTCGGAGAATAATTATGGAACCGACCCATTTAAACGCCATTTTCGTTTATTGACAGATGAAAACGTAAACAAAAACTATCAATCTATCAACTATCGGCTAGCGCCGAGTTGTCTTAACTCGTGAATTAGGAGTAAGATTTCTGCCACTTAGGAGTTAGCTAAACCAACAAGAAAGGTGGTTTAGCGAAGGGTTAAATAAGAAAAGTAAATATACATTTTAATTTAGAAGTTATCTCTTAATCCATGCTTATACAAAACTCAAAAGTTACAGGTGAGTTAAGCGCTCTTTTTATTAAAATGGCCGATAGAATTCTAAAAAACGTATGTGCCTGTAAAAAAGACGAATAACGAAAAGAACGGAATAAAAGCAATCGTATAGTCGAACGATAATAAGCAGTTATTGTGGATTGCTGCTCGCGAACGCACCTCAATTAAAATAACTGACATCTAATGAAGGAATGAACAAAAAAGAAAGCTAATTTGCACTTGAGTGCAGTTTTTACTTGAACAGCTGACTGTTCGGAAAGCTACTTTTCGTTTGCTTTTGACATAAGCGTTAGTGTCCGTTCGACAAGTATAATTCCACCTTAATAGTTAGACCGCTTTCACACAAGGAAACTGAGTTGCCAGCAATTTTAAGTTTATAGTCGAGAAGGGCGTAAGGGAAGGAAAAAAAAGCGGTATTATTTCACTTGGGGGAATGAGACTTATTAAAATGACAATCTACTCAATACTTTTCTTGGTTTTGCATGGTGGTGGATAAACAACAAAACTTGATAATTATGCCTTTTTGGTAACTTGGAATTTCGTACGAACGGAACGATGGACGTCACATAATATACAAATATCTAAAGTTTGGGAAACTTGACAAAAAGTTGATTCAAAAATGCAAATGGTGGCTTGAAGTGGCAATTGCAGTGAAAAAGATAGTAACACTAATGTCAAACGATGTACGATATGTCAAGTGCGATATTGATATATATAGATAGATACCCCAGTTCGAATCCTGAAACAATCTGTCCTATAAATATTTACCAACATTTGTTTGGAATCTAGGTTCAAGATTTACGAAACAAATTCGTGATGAATCTTGAGTTTTTGAGAAGATTAAGGGAAAAGTTAATTAAATATCATTAAATTGATCGGTCGAAACGTAGTATAATGATAATAGTGGTTTAATTAGGTATACATAGAGAAATAGACTAATGGGGGTTACTATTGATAAAGTAAATTTTAACCATTTTGCATGGCAATGTATTTGATAAAAAATTCCCTTTGCACATCTCAATTTCTCGGCAAAGTAACTTTCCTTGTTCTCAAGGTATAAAGAATACAAGGTATTCTGGATATGAGATGATAATTCGCTAGCTTGTATTCGTGTGACGTCATTTCGAGTGACAGTCGGTTTTGATTGGTAGATTTCGTTTGCGAAAGTAAATATGTGTGCTTTCTTTCCTTTCTTCCATCTGAAAATTGAGAACCAAAGAATATCATGATTGAGAACTCGCGATGACGTCACGACTCAGTCGACCAGTTAATATTCTTTATACCAGCCATGTATCTGTCAGTATGTAAATTACTTTTTACTTCCTATATAGACGGTGCTGACATGTGCCTTTCAAATGGGCTGCGAACTGCGAAGCGAATACCGAATGCGAATAAATTTTTTTGCAAATAAGAGGTAATATTAAATTATTTTTTGTTTTAACTTTTCGACGAAGTAAATAAATGAACTCATAGTTACAAAATTAAAAAAGAAAAAAACTACGAAAAACAACATACGTATTAATTTAATATTTTCTACGCGACCAACAACGACCTTCTGCGAAATCTCAATTGTAAATCCGCAATCCACAACAACATGACGCGTTCTAAAAAACATGCAAATAATTAATTCGCTCGATTTTAATCACAATTACCGATTTTAATTGTTTATGTTGCATTCGAATTCATGTGAATGAAACGTCAAAATTCATGACAATTCTAAATTCGCATTTCATGTGAATGCCACTTTACTCCTCCGATATTTTCTGATTTCACAAAAGAAAACGTCAACAAAAAGTCCATGCATTTTTCAATTTTTCTTTTAATTTGTGGTTTTTTTTGACGTTTTCTTTTGTATTGTCAAAAAGTCGCAGGACTCCCAGGAGTTATTTCAATGAAAACACCGTCATTTAGAGCATTAGGTGTTGTGTAAAAAAAAATGAGTTCTTAGCCTAGGTTTCCACTTCACTTTGAAAGACACAGTGTGACAAGACAGGGTGATGAGTTTTTGCTCGAGTCAGTTTGCGTCTTTGAATGACAAGTGGAAACCTAGCAAATAAAAGAAAACATAACTTTAAAAAAAAAACTGTTTCCGTCATATCGTAATACAGCATGCGTCAACTGATGTACATATTAACTTCGAGCAAGAAACTAAACGGGTAATTTAAACTGATAATAATTTATGGCTTAAACGCCTGGTCACCATCTAGCCTTGGACCACAAGAACAGAATCGTGTTATCTAAATCTAGTTGTTCGTTTTATTTGTTATACTATGGTGATGGTACGCTTGGATTACATAATCCAGATAATACTTTTTAACCAATTCATAACCTACCTTTACCTTTATAGCAGTTAGCTTAAAATCGATTTATAAGATTTATAAGAAGTAAACAGTTATTTTATTATTAATACCGGTTTTTTGTTTTGTTGGGTTTTTCTTGTATAGTAATAATAAAAGCTGGAAGTAATTTTAGATCGTTTGGAACACATAATGTAAGTTAAGTAAGAATCTTAAAGATGAGTAAATTTTCAAAAATAAATTGCTTCATTTATTACATAACGTAACGTTTGTCCATACGTATATTTTACGCTTCTTATAATAATCGTATAAATTCCGCGTATAAATCAGTCAAGGCCTTGGGGTTGATAAACTATTAAGAGGCACGTTTTTAATTTTATATGTCATTAACGGTTTTTAGCCAGACAAGGAAATGAAAGTTTTGAAATTTAATAGCTAAGGAGGTAGTGTGATAATCTTATTCAAGAATATGAGCTTAAGTGAGAGAATATTGGGAGTATGGAAGGGCAACAACACAAAAGAGGGTCAATCCGGTATATTTGCCTGATTTCCTGTAACTAACTTGAAATTTAAGCTATCTAACTTAAACAATAATAGCAGCAATTTGGTTGAATTTTAAGTTGCAGATAAAAGCCTAGAGAAATCTTTCAATTATCTTAGTTTTTTCGTAAGGGACAAGCTCATTTTCTCTTCCTCAATAGATGATGGTCTAATAATACAATGGCAAATAAAATTAAAAACAAACAAACAAAAACTCACCTTTAACCATGGTGATCCAGATCCTGGCCATTCTGGATCTTGTTCCTCAACAACACCCATATCATGATTAAATGATGGTATCCGGAAGTTTCCAGTATTATTATGACCATTTGGTGTTACTAAATTTGTAGTGTATGTATTAATACCAAAGAAATCTGAAGTGCCTCGAATGTTATGTATTTCTTCCAGTGTAAACGATGGCAAACGTGAACGTGTGAATCCTTGTTCCTTGCTCATACCAGCAATACGATCGATCATAACTTGTGGGTAATTACCACGTTTTGAAAAAATTGGATGTCCAAACCAGCCAACCTGGAAAAAGTTTAAGAATAAATGGTGTAAATAGTTGTTTTTATTTTTAGATGTATCTTATAACTTTTGAACATTTTTACATTTTTGTATACTTTTTATACCAGTTCAGCCAAATGAATGGAATTTTTAGTGAAAGTAAGATTATTAGATTATTTAAAGTTTAATTTCTATCCACAGCTTCAAAAAGAATCTTTTGAGTGAAAAAGTAATTGCTTTTTAGTATTTTTCTTGTATTCGCTATTTTATACCAGTCACTTAAATCTTGGAATATGAAATATTTTGTTCCTGTCTGCATTTAATAAAAAGTTGGGCAATAAAACTAAAAAAATCGAACAGTTTAAAATTTTGACTTTTTGTGGCGTAAATGTCAGATTTTGTGCTTATACCACTCAACGACATCATGCTTAAGTTGCAGATACAAAAATGTCATTAAACAAAAGATGTGATTAATTTATTCTCAAATTTTACCGGTGACATATTTGTTCTAATATTTTTATTTAAAAACAAAAACCCTAGCTTAATGGTATAAATCAAAATGATTTAAATAAAACGCTGTACAGTTTTTTTTAGGACAGAGTTGCTATGAAATTCGTTTCAAAGTTGTATGTTATTAAATCAAACAAAAAAAATTCTGTTAAAATCACCATGCAGAAACAAATGCCTTCATTTTTTAGACCAATTGACGGTTATTTAATGAATAGTCACAATATTTTACTTTCCAATATTTATCTATTTAATTTAAATGAAAACTTGCAGGTAAATAAACATTGATATACTGCTAGAAGACATTTTGTTCTTTGAACTTTGTGTTTATTAAAAAAATTCGACCAGTTTCAAGCAACATCAACATTAAAATATTTTAGGAAAGCTGAGATCTTCAGATAAATTAAATTTAAATCACAACTACAAGCATAGCTTTCTCTTTTTTTTGGCAAAAAATCTAGTGACAAGAATAAAAACAATCTAAAACTTAGCATTTTGAAGGCATTCGACCAGTTTCGATCATCAAACTTTAAACGGTTTAGTAAAGCTGAATTGATAAGTAAATTCAAATTTATCACATCTATATATCTACAAGCTCAACTTGCTTTTTTACAAAAAAAAAAAATGCATCGATTGGTATAAAAAAAAAACAATCTAAAAATTAGAATCTTAAAGTCATTATTTGTCCAATTTCGACCACCAAAAATTAGATATTTTAGTAAAGCTGAGATGATAACAAAATCAGTAAAATCACGTCTACAAGCGAATCTTTTTTTTCGGATTGGTATAAAACCAAAATTAAATTTGAGTTCTAAAATTCAACATCTAAATGTTTTATCAAAGTTGTATGCCCATAATGCCGAAAATCTCCAGCTTAACTTTGTTGTACTTTCAGCAAATATACATGAATGCCGATTGGTATAAATCAAAACTGCATTTTTTTGTAAACGATACTTGGGATTATCAAGTTCAAGTTTTAATACTTATACTAAGATCCGTGTTTTTATTAAACAACTTTTCAAATATAGTTAACTTACATAGAACTGCATTGCTCGCTCGGAGGCCTCTTTATCCTCGTCAGAATTAGTCTTTGCCTCTGGCCATATAACATCTAAAGTAATACCAATTTTACCTTTAAAAGAAAAATTAAAACAAAAATACAAACAAATTAATTTGAATTATACTCGTATACGTTGAAAATAAAGCAATATAGGAAAACAACTCGACTCGATAAGTAATATAATTTTGTGCTATTTAGAAAACGCCCTCTAATAACACCCATCGATTAACAGAATTGTAATTAATTTTGCTCTTTAATTGTTTTATTTCAATTTACCTCGTTGTTTTGCTTGATACTCATTGCGGTACATGTGAACAACTTCTGCATGTGCTTTTAATAAATTATGACCGCACAAATACGATGGAATTCCTGGATAATCATAAGAGGGGGCCATATAGTCTACACCGTAACCATGCTCACACACATGCCATGGCTCGTTAACTGTTGTCCAAATCTGCAAAAATAAATAATACAAACAAAAAATAAAATTTACACATACCTACATAGACATTATATTGATGTATATAAATTTGCAAACTTGTGCCAAAGTTATTTACCTTAACACGCCCGCCAAACATTTCAAACAACAATCTAGCATAATCCTTGAAGACCGGAATTATCTCTGGGTTGGTCCAGCCACCCAACTCTTGAAGTCGCTGTGGCAACTCCCAATGGTAAATTGTGGCCATGGGAGTTATATTGTACTTGAGAAGTTCATCGATTAGATTACTGTAGTATTTGATGCCTTTGCTACTGATGTGATTCATATAGCCCGTTGGCAGGATACGCGGCCATGCGATAGAAAATCGATAGATGTTTACATTTAGATGACGGACCATTTGGACATCTTGACGCCACTAAAATAAAAACGATACAAATAGCAATAACACAAAAATAAAAATACAATTTAATAAGATGTTTTTTTGAAAGATAAACATTTTACTTTACGTATATACATACGTATAAGTAATGGAACATCTAAAAAAGGAAGGAAAATAACAGAAAAAATCCGTCTAATTGGACTACGAAAATCCACTTGTAATATTGAGTATAATAATACAATTTATGGAAGTTCTTGAGATCATTGTTAAGCATTAATGTTTGAAGCATTTGTAAGATTTCGTAAGAGAAAAGCTGTCTATAGAAATGTTATGTTATGTTATGTTATGTTATGTTAATTGTTTGCCCGTCTTAAAAACAAAAATTTGTTCCTGTTGCTATAGTATTTATTCCTCTGAATGTTTAACTGATCATTGAAAAATCGGCTCTTAATGATATTTATTTCAGGCTTAAGAATTTTTTTGAAAACACAGATTTATAAGATTTGTTTAATGAATATGTTCCGTTCGGAAAAGAACATAAAAGATCATAATAGTTTGGTAGGGTGTGGATTTTGCTAAAACAATTTTCTGCAAATTTATCAAAATTTCATCAAAATATTTTGAGTAGTTTCCAAAACAAAACGACCCTATCGTCAATTTCATGAACGAAATAAATAAGATAGGAGGGCATGGAAGTGGACAAATCTTAGTAAAATAAATTTTTGAAATGTTTGCTTGTTCAAAGTAACAAACCCTGAAAGCCGTTTCCGAGGAACCAATAATATATATGTATATTACAGGAAAGATAGATTTTTTTGTATATAGAGGAAAGATAGATTTTTTAGTGGAACGAAATATAGGGCGGCTGAATTTTGTATAGCTGAAAGAGGGCTATTAGATAAGCTTATGTCCAGTTTTTCGGGCGCCATCCCCCTGGAAAAATCCGCCATTTGGGAAAACGCGAAGTTATCTATATCTCAGAAACTATTGATCTAGATGAAATGTTGTAAGGCCAAGCTTGTAGGCAAAGAACTTTCTTTCATTGATACATTTTTTTTCGGTGCAGGCGATATTTTCAAGGTTATGTCGTCTTATTATTTGTTTTTTTTTTTAAGATAACGTGAATTACTTCCTAAAAGAGAATTTTAGAACACAATATTTTGATACATTTTTGAAGATGATGCGATACCACATCGAAAAAATAACAGCCATTTTGGTTGCGCTAAAATGAAAACTCCGGAGTAAATAAAATACTAAATTGTTATTAAAATTAATACAAACACCAAAATGGGTGTAACTTTTGACTGCGGTATCGCATAATCGTCAAAAATATATCAAAATGATGGAAATTTCGTGTTTTAAAAGTCTTATTCGGAATCTAATTCACGTAAGTTTCCTCGGGAACGTAAAAAGTTTGAAATAGCAAAAAAAAAATAAAAAATAAAACGACATAACCAGGTTTTCCTCTAAGATCAATAGTTTCGGAGACATAGGTCCATTAGCATTTTCCAAAATGGTGGATTTCGATAGGATCATGGTGTCCCGAATACCAGGACATAAGCTTACTAGGTTACCGTTAGTTTAAATTTTCTAAAGTGACTTTCACATGAGCTGCGAATGAATTTTGAAGTTTCATTCACATGAGTGGTCGGTGAGAGCAACAAATTCTCATGCAACATAAACAAGTCAAATCGGTTAAATTCGAGCGAATACTTTATTCGCAATTTTGTGGAACGCGTCATGTTGTTGTAGATTGTGAATTTATAAATGACAGTTCGCCGAAACTTTTTGTTGGCCACGTATGAAAAATTAAATTGTATTTTTTGTTATTCAAACACAAAAGATCATTTATTAACTTCGTCGAAAAGTTAAAACAAAAATAAGTTGATATACCTATCCTCTTGAAATTGCTTTAAAAGATTTATACGCATTGGCAGTTCGCAGCTAATGTATAAGGCACTAAGGAGCCGATTTTTCAGTCATCAGATAAAGATTCAGTTAGCTGTCAGAAGAATAAATAGGTAAAATTTAAAGCTTTATCTGAAGAATAAGATCCTACTATCTAATGTTTAACTGACTACTGACAAGTTAAAAAAACAACCAAACGCCATCTGCTGTTCCGCGCTCTGCTCAAAGTTGAACTAGAAATACTTAGGTAAAATTGTCAACTTTTCTGTAAAAAAAACATTAATCTTCTTCATATTAATTTTCATTCTTCGTCGCATAAATAACTGAGAAAATTTCCAGAGGCCTTAATTCATCTAACCTGAGGCCTTATATGTTTTAAGTCAAAAAGAAGTTATGACATTCTTCAGCAATTACCTACCATACAGTACACACTTGCGCTATAAGTTCGCCTACAATCTAACCAATTGATCACACACTTCTTGACTTTCATCGCATTTCGCATACAATATTCTGAATCTTTAACACAAACTTGTATAGCATTCATATTTCAATAATTCTAATTCTACCCAAATAGATTCCACCTCTTAAGTGCAATTTTACGCCTCTTCCATTATTAAAACACACATACACAACACTTGCAACTGCGCTGGCTGTCGGAATATCAATTGAAACCGATAAATATCTAACCGGCTACTTGAAAATTGATAGTAAAAAGTTAGCACTGGCATCGTCTTTCCTTGTAATTCATATACCTAGCAACAGTTCAAAATGCATCTATGATACTTATAGGAGGTATTATTAAATGAAGACAAAATGTGGTTAACCATGGTATTGACTGTGGCACGAGGGGTCTAAGTCAAATATTCTAACCAAACTTATTATAATGCATATTAGCCTTAAACTCAGCATCGGTCGTCGCGTGCGTTGTCGGCTTGGTTTATAAAATGACTTCAGCTGAATGTCATAGCTCATAGCACTGATGATGATAGCCTCTTATAAGAAACCATAATCTGTCTTCTTAAGGAATCTTGAGGTTCCTCTCCACAAACACAACACTCGAATCAATTCGAACCATCGACTAAGCTTTGTTGTTGTTGTTGTTGATTGCACTTAATTGATGTTTACAATAATAATATTAACTTTCGGCTCAACATGTCGATGTTAGGCCTTGAAATAATGCAGCACGCGAATTTGAATTTTGTAAAGTTAATCAGAATCACTATAAAGCCTTCTAACACTACATCTGCTCATACTTATTTATTAATTGTAACCTAAAGAGACAGTGACACCCGCTTATAGTATATACATATGTATATGAACGTATTTTTCTGGGTGTGGTGTGTGGAGACCTGATTTTTGGACCGGTCCGGCTGTCCAGAAAGCTTATATACCAACCCCTTGACTAATCGAGTTCAGTCAAACTTTATTAACACCGCATAATACGGCTAACAACAATCCTGCCTTGACCATATGCACATTTGCATATAGAATAATGAGTTAATAGACTAAAACAAAACACATATAGAGGGAGCCAGGTGCTGGTAATTAACATTAGGTACAGAGGTTGTTCCACCGATATACATTAAGCAGGTATGGAAATGTACTTTCATATGTACATATAAAGGGTGGGCCATCTACTGGTTTCTTTTTAAGTTATAGGTTATTTTGACACTGACAGATGTTTCCCGCGCGAAATCTTGGCAGAAAGTCAGTATCATACCTCTGCGAAACGAAATGAGTCGCTTTACGCTTGAAAAACGTTGGGAAATATTGGTCCTTAGAGCAGCTTGGATTTGACAACGATTTTGGGCTAAAAATCATCTTTTCTGGCGAGGCGCATTTTCACATCGGCTCGTAAAACCCGCCCATTACTGTCAAGAAGCCAATATCCACAGAGAGTGAGAGTTTGATGCGGATTGTAGAGTGGTGGCATCATTGTACTATTTTTCTTCGAAACTGAGGCTGCGAACAACGTTTTGGTCAATGGTGGGCGTTACAGAGCCATGTTAACCTACTTTTTTTTTTACTGAAATTGAACATATGGATTTGGACGACCTTTGGTTCATGCAGGATGGCCCATGCCACAATCGATCTTTCGTCACCAAATTACAAAATCGATGTTATCAGCCGTCTTTTCGATGCAAATTAGTCGCCTCGAAGCTACGATTTGACACCTTTGGCCTTTTTTTTGTGGGGAACAGTGAAGACCGACGTTATGTCAACAATCCGGAAACGATTCAAGCACTTCAGGCCAATATCATCCAAGCAATCCGTGAGCTACAGCCCGAAATCATCAACAAGGTCTTGGAAAATTGGCGTCACAGAATTCGCTACTGCGAAGCTACCCGAGGCAGCCACTTGAACGACGTTTTGTTCCAATATTAAAGGGAATGTTTGCTCTTATTAAAATAAAGCCATAATACATGAACAAAAATTAATTTTGTTCAATTTATTGGCGTTTTAAAAAGAAACTTGTATTTGGCCGGCCCGTACATGAAAAAATATAATTTTATTCATTTTATTACATTTTTAAAAAGAAACTTGTATTTGGGCCACCCTGTACATATGTACCTATCCAAAATTGTCAACAAAATGAGAATTTATTCTATGTCTTCTAGCCATTTGTTCAGATTTGTGTGTCTGTCTTTTAGAATAAAATCTTTAGAATGGGAGGGTTCAATTTCACAGAATAAAGTTTTATATTAGTTTTTAATTGGAATTTTTATAACTGTTTTCTGATTACATAATATTTACAATTTGAAAATAATTTATGTTTCAATATTTGACAGTTTGGTGGAGATGTATTACATGTTTCGAATTTTCTTATGAATTTATTAAAGCAGAAAGGTGATTTTCTTTGTTTTTCTTTTATGATCTTATCGGTATCACAATCTAGTTGTCACTTTACTTAGCTTTAGATAAAAGCAAAGAAAAACAATTTATTGTATAAATTTAACAAAACTCTATATAGGAGAATAGTGTTGTTAATTGAAAAAAATAATTTTTTATTTTATTCATTGGCAATTCTAATTTATTGTACAATAAAACCTGCCAGGTGGGTGGGGTTTTGATTTTGAACTTATTTGTACCTACATTTAAGTCAAAACACAGATGGGGACTTAAATATTTTATTGATCTAACATATATATATATTGTATGTAGTTAGGTATGTATGAGGTACACCCCTATTCTTGATACAAATAAAATTCCAATAAATTATAAATAACGAACGGATTATAAATCTTTTTTCATATGTTAATTAAGTAGTTTGGTTTTATTTTTTTTAGTCATATGGGTTTTTTTTTAACACATTTTTTTTAAATTAACAACTTAAGACTTTCTTTTGTTTTTAACGCTCGTGGCAAGATTAAATATTTTATTGATTCATTTGTTCATTTTGTTTTGTTTCACGTAATCTCGGAGTCACAAAAAGTGTTAATGACTTCAAAGTTATAAACATAAAATATTTCTTTTTTTTTCTTTCATTTCTTACAATAATTTTAAGACAATATAATTTATGATCTTTTATTAAAAATATTTTTTAGATATACATTATCAGCCGTATTCATTAGAATCCGCTGAACAGATTATGTAGCCACTATACAACGTTGCATAAATTGTTATGTATAAAATATTTTTCAACCCATTATAGTTATAATGAGCTTGTGTCAAAATTAGTACCATAAAGGAGGAATCTAGTACGTTATACTTTCAAAACTGACAAAGGAGACCCAGCTGCGTGTGTGCTGTGTGAAAAATCAATAGAAGTAATTCTGCTGGCGATTGGATTCTATTTGGCTTCTTATTCATTTCCTTTTAAAATTATTATAATTATCCAGTTACTTTGTTGTTTTTTTGTGTTCGCAAATAAAATTGAAAATATTTGAAACAAAATCTACGTCCTTTTTGATTTATTCCATAAATTGTTCCATTCACTCACAAGGGTGGTGCTTATTTTGTAATGCTTAAAATTCATTTGTATTTTCCCATGAAAGTGATGAAGGTTAATCTATGTATAATTTTATTTTAATCACGCATGCCGTCGAGCATTTGCAAAAGTTGTAAGATTTGATGGAAAATCTTTAAATCTTTTACATTTATTAAGTAGATTCTATAACATAAAGTGTAAAAAAAAAAATATTCTTAATTTTATTTAAACAATATCGCAACAAAAATGTACAATAAATTAACAAAACCAACATTATTTATTGTTGTATTTAATTTTGTAAAATATTTTGATAGTCGAATTTCAACACCTCAAAGATTACAAAAATAAGCGCCCCCCTAATATCTATCTACATTATTGTTGTGTGTGAGTCAAAGTGACATTCCGATACTAAACAACCCTTATGTTGGCTCTATACAACCTCCAAACGCGTTTAGCTTATGTTGCCTCTATTCAACGTTGCATAAGTTTATGAATAAGGTTTTTGCGTTCAGAGGCATTATAAAGAGTGCTTAGCACTATGCACTCGCTATAATTCGTGTATGCATAAGGCTGTATGTATATTGTATATGTACAGATTAAATTGGAAGAAAAACTTAATTTCGCGCAACGCCCACGATACTATGACCGCTTTCGCACAAGGAAACTGAGTTGCCAGAAACTAGCTAGTTTGTAGGCGAGAAGGGTGAGAGGGAAGATTTTGTTTCTTTCCCTTACGCCCTTCTCGCCTACAAACTCCCAGTTGCCGGCAACTCAGTTTCCTTGTGTGAAAGCAGTCTATTTACCGTGGTGGTCGAATTGTGGGATGTAGTCTTAGGCCCCGTTCACACGAAGTTAAACCGCACGTTTTTTTATGGCATGCAGTTTTCAAAGCCTGGTCAAATAGAAAGTAGTCTGGCAGGCAAAACAATCAATCCTCCACCAACAAGTTAAGAACCTGACATGTTAGTGATCAAATTTTGTTTGTACATTTTTACAAAGAACAATAAAATGGTGTTCACATGGGGTATACTTTTTGATTCGATTAAAAATCAAAAAGGTGATGCAGAAATGAAAATTTTCTTCATATTTGTATTATTATTGATCTGATGCCCCTATATGGAGCCTGCTCTGTTAAATTTATTTCCATATAAACACTGATATGCATTTAGTGGTGGGAAACTACTAAACAAAATTTCAATTTTGTTCCTTTCAAAAAAATCGTTACTCCATTTATACTCGTTGGATTTTCAAGGTTACGTAAATTTCCCGACAGTTAGATTTTTATAAAAAAAAATAAAAAAAAAATAAATAAATTGGGTGGCACAACGGCTCGTGTAACAACCTAGGGCCTAGTGTAACAACTCGTCACCATTCCTGTGTGCGCTTGTCGACAAGAATGGAAGGGACCTACAATTTTATGCCGAATCCGAACGGCTAGACGAGAAGCACTTATTCATGACAAGTGATACTCTTGGAGCATTTGTCAATTCCTCACAAGATGCAGTTAGATTTTTGCTATTGTTAATTCTTGTAAATTCAAAAATGTATGAAACCTAATTTAACAAAAAAAATACTCAAGACTATTGGTCCAACTCTCCTCTACAAATATGTCATTAGTTTCATAACTGTAAGTTTAACGCGGAAAACAATAGGGATGTTTGAGTCAGACTTTTCCAAATAAAATATATTTTTATTTCAACAAAAAAAATTGATTAAAATGTGAATAATGTTCGATTTAGCTACAAACTGAGGCTTGAAACTTAAGTTATAGTTATCAAATCTGTATATGATAAATAATTAAAGAAGAAATAATGAGTCAAATTTATATGTAAAATTACGAACTATTGAAACAATTCATGTGATTTAGTGAAACGTCCATTCGACATTCAACACGTTCAATTCAAAGTTGATTAAAAAATTAGAATTTTCAAAACCAACTTGCATATTCTTTATGGTCTAACCCTTTTAAAATACATAATGCCAACAAACCTTTTGTGGTTCATTAAGCAAGAGCAACACTAAAAATAGTAAGCTTTAAACAAACCATCGATTGTTTACAAACTAAGTAATGGATTAAAATAAATAAATAAATCGGGTGGCACAACGGCTCATGAAGAACCAGGACCTAGTGACTAACAACTCGCAACCATTCCTGTGTGCGCCTTTCGACAGGAATGGAAGGGACCTACAATTGTAAGCCGAATCCGAACGGCTAGACGAGAAGCACTTATTCGTGACAAGTGATACTCTTGGAGGATTTGTCAATTCCTCGCAAGAAGCAGTAGCCCTGAAAAAAAACTTTTTAGTTTTTTAGGTGGACGAGGCTGGGAAGCGATCCCAGACCTCCAGCGTGACAGTCGAACACACTAACCATTACGCTACGGGCTACTACTACAAGTAATGGATTACGGTTTAGTGATTTTTTGGCAGAAACTAGTGCGTTTAAAACTCCTTAGGACTTACAGGCATAAATAAAAATTATTATTAAAAAAAAAACATGAGATCCAGTTTTGTTACAGTAATAGAACATTGCAGGCACAAAGTCTTATCAAAATCGTTAGAGCCGTTTTCTAGATTTTTTTTGTTCTTGAATAATTGGATTTAAAATTTGATTATTTCCTCTATATAATCCCATATAAATGCTTTATACCGAATTCAAAGCAAATCGGTCCACCTGGCTTATGCTGCAGCTCGACATTAAGTCGACACACAGACCGACGACGGCGACGGTGACGAACGTCAAAACAAAAATCAGTCTTTCGGAATTCTCTATCACCGTAATGTTGTATTTGATTGAATTTCAAATTTTATTTTGATTGAGCAAATAATTAGTTTTTACTTTGTGTATTTTTAGCAAATTTTGCAAATAAGGTATTTATCCATAATGATAATTATAAAAGTGCTCAAAAGTTTTTTTTTACCATTTTTTGCTTGAGGCTTCTAAATGGCGGAGTTGTCGCAAATAATAAATGCTAATTTTGAAGATTAAAAAAGTAATCCAGTAACAAGGTATTGTGCCAGTATAGGGCAAGTTTGGTTGAAGCGAGACATCGTTAATCCATGATTGTTGCAACTGGTAAATTGAATCAAATTTATTTGTAAAGCTATTTTTGTTTTTTTTTAATACAAAGGCTGAGTTGTTTATCCTGAAAATAGCTCGTCATCAACCAGTTTTTGGTTGTTTAGCGTTAATAAATAATTAACTGTGACAGTCAAATTACAGATTTAACCCACTATCAAAAAACTGGCCCTTAAATTGTTATTTTTTGATCGAAAGGTTAAAAATATGCATAAAGTCTCTATTCATACGTAGTTTGTATCAAATAATTTTTTGTTTAAAGGAATTCTACGAACAAAGTTCATGGTGCATATCCACCACAAGAATAATACCTAATATACCAATTTGTTTATAAATTGTTTGTATTTCCGTTTTATTTTTTTATAATTTTTGCGGTGAATGTATAATTAACTACCAGTTGGTATTTTTCCATAATTTATGTCACATTTTATTAATTTGTTTACATTTGTTAGTGCTTTAAACGAACAAATAAAAATTATATAAAATTTGTTTTTTAAATACATAAATAAAAAAACTGATTAAAAATTCAATGAAATTTGTTATTATCTGTAGATATCTACATATATGAATACATATACATAAAAATAAAATTTGTGGTTTATGCCATTCAAATAAACAAACATCTTTTAAAGCCTGTTTAATCAAACACAAAACCAAAACTTGTCTCATTTCAAATTAAGTGTTAAAATAACCTAAATACTAAAGACTTGAATTATAAATCAGTTAATATTTATGATAATAAGTCAATTTAGACATCAAATTAATATAAAATTATTCCTAAGACGCACATTACGTATTAAGGGATTTTTGCCAAAAATAGAACGTTTATATGGTTTTAAATGGGCTAGATTAAGTGGTTAGATACATATATCGCAACTGTTATCGATGGTAATATGTTGTTCCATTTAGGCATTGTTTATATAAACTATAGCATCAATTTCATCAACATCGACGACTACTGAGTCACGTAGTGTAGAAATCCACCAACTTATCTCAACACTTTTTGTTGAGGGAACAAATTTGAAAGTCGAGATCTAACTCCCTTACTCCCTTACAATATAACTAGACTTACTCCTTGTAAACACTAATGTCTAAGCTGTCAAAATCATAAAACATGTTGCAAACACATGCGCCACCAGCCGTAAATAAAAACTACTCCATGAGAATACTATAGTTTTCATATATACAATGATTTAGGTAAACATTCATTAAATAGCTTGTGTTATTTCCCACTTATCACCGAATGAAATTGCGAAGTTGTGTAATGTTTTCCAAAATAATCTTTTAAATTGCGCATTTATCAAAAAGTTAAAGAAATTCCAAAATCATCAAGATCATCCCCATTTCAAAATGCATACAAAATTGTGATTTATTAATGTCCAGAACAATAGGAACATTTCAAGAAGTGTCCCAGACCAAAAGAAACATTCTACAAACATTGTTCAAGCAAAGTTCCGAAAATTCAAAACATACATTTCAGAAACATTTTACAAATGTTTTGTTTTTGGTTGATGAAATACTTCTGAAATATTTCTTTTGGTCTGGATCTGGACACACTTTCAGGATCAGTATTAAACAAAATATTTGAGAAACATTTGATAAACGTTTCGCAGACAATAAAATATCTCTGAAATGAAAAAATCTCTGAAATTTAATCGAGAATTGGAATGTGGAAGGGTTTCTGATTGAGTTGCAATGAGTCAAGATTTTCGATGAATTGATGCAAGCATGCAATAACAGAAATAGTAGAATGTTCTTCCTTGATGTGTCCAGTGGGATTGAAAAAAAAAACATACTGATTTTCACTGGCTATGATTCGTAGCAAATCTTAGATAGCTTTGGTACTCGCCTCTTAGGAGATTGAGGTTACGTTGGCTTTGTTAGAAGGCGGTCGAACCATTGTGTATTGAAATTGTTATTAAATCTGCAAGTCAATGAAAACCTGCAACATTGCAAAGAAGTCTACCATGGTGAAAGTATTGCAGCAATGTGACATTACCACCTAGGACAATGTATAAAGGCTCACAAACACGCATTGGAAGTCCTGAATCGCGCGTTGAAAGATATCATTATTTCAAGCTTTATTCGCTCATTAAATTTTAAAGATACAAATTATGTATTTGTGGATACAAGTTTTGATAAATTTTATTTTCGTTTGCATAAGCCTCCCCCAGGCTTCTCCAACTTATTCTGTCAAACGCCTCTCCCTCTCGCCAGTATAATGGGCACATTGCTCGGATGTTCCTATCTAGTGGTTGTGGTCAAAATTAGTTTTGTGTCTTAGGATTCTGTGGTTCGTTCGTTCAACGATACGGATGTTATAGATAGATCTTTCCATTGTTCTTTGGCACGATCGAAGTTTTGTTTCAATATTTTTTGTAAGTTGTCAGGTTTGGCACCCATAGGTCAGAACTGGAAGCACGGTTGCGTCGAACACATAGACTGCTTTCACACAAGGAAACTGAGTTGCCGGCAATTGGGAGTTTGTAGGCGAGAAGGGCGTAAGAAGAAGACCCTTCTCGCCTACAAATTAGCTAGTTTCTGGTAACTCAGTTTCCTTGTGGGAAAGCGGTCATACTTTCATGTTTTTTTTTTGAAATATAGTCGACTTAGTCACCGGACTGATTGAATTTTGCCAAAATCACGAATTTATTCCCAAATATCGCTTAGAAGTATGCTTACCATAATTGGCTGAGTGGACGAGCGATTTTTGGCAAGGATGTCGATCATTTGAATTCGTCATTCCAATTCAAATAGCCGAAGAGTTACATTCATGCAGATCCATCGACTCCTTGATGGATGAAAACGAAGCCACAATCTATTTCACGGAATTTGTCATTCAAGCAACGATTTCGACGCGAATATTCCGCTCATTCCGAGCGATTAGGTATTCGTTTTTAAGCGTTTTCGGTTTCCCGCATTTGGCATGCTCACGTGTCGGCAAACATCACACTTTGTAAGTGTAGCCAGCCGAAAAAAGAACGGAAAATGTTGTATACCATAAAGCACTTCAGTGAAGAAGTGGGAGGACCGACTCGTGAATCATTGCAGTTTGATTAAAACACGTCGACATTATTACACTTCAATTATTTCCATTTTTTTGAGTAGAATTTTTAAATGAAAAATTTGAATTGACCGAAATATGTTCATCAAGCAGCATGTGCCAGGTTTGGAATTAATATTTTCACTACATTGACGAATTTGGGCGGAACGAAATTCGCTGGGTCAGCTAGTATTACTATAGTTTTCATATACAAATATATTGGTCTGATTGGCACTGAAACATTTCTGAAATGTTTCACAGTTTCCGACTTCAAACGGAAAAATAAAACATTTTTAAAACATTTGAGAAACATTTCGAAAGCAATTCAGGAATGTTTCCCGGGACGTGTCGCTAGTATCGCAACTATTTTAATCTATTGGACATAAAATTGACTAATATATAAAAAATGATTATGTCAGTAAAAGTCTACAAAAATTGCGTCTTAAGAAGGGTATGACAGCGTTTAACTGAAGAGCCCACTGTCATATCTGGATGACACGCATTTTTCATGGAGTTGAGATAACTCGTACTTTTGATTTCAATGTGTATAGTTTATTAAAAAAAAAAAAAAACGTACCTGATGATAACTATCAGCAGTAGTATCACCATTCGATTGATCAAAAATTTTCTCCGGTGATTTATGTGTCATATAATCCCAAATAGATTCTCCTTTATCATCTGCATCCCAAGCTCCTTCTATCTGATATGATGATGATGCAACACCCCATAGAAAATCATTGGGAAATCGTCGTTGCGTTACTGTTGTAGTACTTCTATAAATATAAAAGTAAAAGAACAAAAATGGTTAAATCAAACACATCAAAAAAATATATGTAGCTAACATAATTAAAATTTATAAATAACAACTAGCATCGCCATTGGCCGAATATTCGGCCAGCGAAACAGACACCAAATTCATGGATAAGTTATGGATTCTCTTTTTACTAATTTATATAGGATCCATGACACTTTTGAAAATGTTAGAAAAGCAAAACTAATTAAAAAAAAAAAACAAACAAATTCACGGATACGTTAATTTCTGTAGCATTCGTTAAAATTTTGTCTAGAGAACTTTAAAACAACTACTTTTTCCTATTTCCTAAGCATAAACTGTCACATAAGTTCTTATGTTGAACTTAAATGCTTAAATTTCGTATCACCAAATGGAGCTTGGTTCACCAAATTTTGTTCTGCTTGAGTTATCAAAATTTGAATTTGTAAGTTAAATTTGAGATTGCGTACACTCCGGCGTATACATATGTACTTTTTTCAATTTGTAAATTAAATAAATTAAACAGCACTATAATAAAAAAAATATGAAAATATGTTTCCACTTAGTAAGTTCAAAAGAGACGGATATAATTAACCTGATTTGTTGCCTTTTTTAAAGTTTACAATAGCAAACATTACCCTTAATTACCCCAAGCCAAATATTGTGCTCAATTTTAATCTTTTAGCGTAAACACAAATTAATATGTACACAAAAAATTCAAACAAAAAAAATTATGATTTTCAAGAAATTTACAAAAAAAAAAAAAAAATTAACCCCTCTTCACCCACCGACTTCTGAGAAGTCATGAGTTGGAATTTCGCCAGTTTCTGTTTGGAACATTGATATTGAAATCAACCAAACAGGCAAAACAAATTCTTGTCTCTTTGAATAAACTAAGTTTCAATGATTGAAAATCCACAACAATTTAGCCAACTTCAGCACGAGATCGATCCGGATGGCCGGAACATGTTTAATTGTTAGAATTTGATTCTAATCCAGTTAAAAAATCTGTTGAACTTAAAAATTGTAGCTTACCCCTTGCTTAATTGAGATTATTGATATTTAAGTTGACTTGCTTTCGTCTTTATAAATATATCTAAAAAGACAACAGGTTTCCTAATGACTTCAGAAACGAAACATTCCACAGGTTAAAAAAAAACATACATACACACCATATTTACTCGCTGAGAACTTTAGAATCGGTTTACCAGATAATATTTAAATAACAAGATATTAAAAAAACTCTACAGGGTTGACCAATTACCAAAGCATAATTACTGCCTAAAAATTAAAACAATAATAATCACTAACAATGCAGCAGAAACATGTAACCAAATCATTACTGTTCTTTTTTTTATAATTGAAGCATGTTTAGTTCAGTTATTATGATTGTTTTTTTTTTTTTGTAAAACAATTAATTTAAAACAAATCAATTTATTTGACAGTTTAAACTTGTTACAAATTGTAAGACAACTTCAAGTTGTGTGGGGGCTGTGGTGCTGTTCGAGAGTGAATCTAACTCAATTATAAAAATATGCTGATGCTTGAAATTGAGATTGAAAGAAACAATAATATTCTTATCGATTTGTGTTTCTTACTCATTTTTTTTTTTAATTTGCAGACCTTCATGCACCATGTTACGAGTACGTAATGTTAGGTTAAACATGCGACATTGAAATGTTTCATATAGTAATTCCGATTGTTCTGTGTTTGAGTTGGGAAAAAATATAAATCAATTGAAGTTTTTTTTAAAGGACATATTTCTAGGTATAGGTATGTATGAGTATGTACCTACTTGATTTCATTCAATTTTAATGGGCTATAAGTATTGATACTTAGAGCTGGATTCTATTATTTTATATTTCTTTTGTGGTTTCAGTTAAATTAATAATCAAACTTAATGTAAATACTTAAGGTCTTTTCAAGGCTAATGTTAACCTTTGACACATGAGGGCAGTCATAAATAATAGAACCTATCCGGCTCTCTTGGGTTTAATAAAAATGTAAGACTTTAAATGGGAAGAATTTTAATGTAAACTGCAGGAAACTGTAATGACTATAATTACTATAATCCAATCAACTTTTGTGCTTTAACCGGGAAAATCTTGGGGTAGCTTTGATTTGCTTGCTGCCTTATGTTTTCGCGATGCTGAATCGGAATGTTGGTTTGTTGAACAAAATTTTGTGGTGCCACATTGAAAAAAATACAGTTTTTTTTGCTAATAACTTGACAACAAACCTACCAACTTTTCATACAAAAATTGTAAATTTCGTAAATAATAATTTTCATTGATGTATAGATTTTTTCCCACGAACATTAAGTGCTCACGAGCTGATGGTTGAAAATTGTTGGACTCTGACTTTAATAATCTATTATTTGTTGGATTCGTCTTCGCTCCAAATAGCAGAATAACTATTAAAATATCGGCTATCAACAATTTCAGTTGCAGTATTAGTTAAACATGCATTTGGAAAAAATGCATTGTGAGAAAAAGCTTTATTAATTTATTTCCCAAGGTTCGGAAAGTTAACCCAGGCAAATTGTACTGTAACCTCAAACAAAATCCAATATTTATTTTGGTATTAGAAATACTGTCGCAGAAGTCCATTACCAGAGCGTGCCAGCGTCAATATGTTATTCAAGGTTGAATGTCAAAAATATCAGTTTTTCGCAAACCTATAATAACTCCGAAAATGTAAATGATTTCGAAAACTATTTCATACTATTTCATTGTAGATGTTGCCATCTGCAAGAGAAAATAACTACAATAATTTTTTTCCTACGATTCACCGTTAAGAAGATACCGACATTTCGAAAAAACGTAAAATGTCGTAAATGTTCGTTTTTCACGTATAACTCCTAAACGGTTTATATTTTCGAAATCATATGAATGTTTAATTTGTACATTATGTGAACTTCTATGGGAAAAAATTATTATTTTTTTTTAAACAACCGTTTTAAAGATTTAATAATTTTAGACCTAATTTATTCAGTCAGAGTTGAAAAAACTTGATGATTTGCCTAAAAATGCTCCACACCAAATTTTAAGCATATCTGTCCTTCCTTTGATGCCAGGGCGCACGGACGCGCAGCCGCAAAGACAATCAGAGCAACGCACGCTGCGACGCACGCCGACGGACGTGACGGACGTATTTCAAGTTAATTTTGATTGAAAACAATTACAGATTTCCCTCACCAGTCTTCCGAATCATATTATTGAAGTTTAACAGTCTTGAGCTTTTAGGAAAACCTAACTGATAGCAAAAGTTTGATACCTTTGTATTTGAATATTTTGATCTTAGTTCTGCGTTTTACACTAAATTCAACCAGAGTAGTTCAAGGTATAAATAGACAGAAAAAAAATTATAGCAGTTTGATTTTTACTTGCTTTATAGATTCTTTCAATATCTATACTCCATAATTCAGGATTTGAAAATTGACTTACGTTTAAATGACCTTATTTCATAGACACTATAATTTACACAACACCTAATTAAAACATCAATATTTTTACCCAGATGCCAGATGTCAAAGCTCCTATTTAAATAATATAAATGTATAAAAGTATGTGGTATGTCTATACATTTATTATCTCAATAAAACATTAATCAATTCTAAAACAACTTAAAATTCCTGCAACTCAATGATGGAAAAAATATTTTAATATTTTCATATAAAAATAATAATAACACATCAGAAGCATATCAATTACACGAGTATAGATACACTTTAAAAAAAAAAACTATGCTATATGTATATCGTCTTGATGGTTTAACTTTTATTAACATAATTAATTTCAATGTCTTAAGCTATAAGCCACAGAGTAATTTGTAAGGTGTTTTTTTTTTTTTTTGGTTTTATACTACTTGTATGTAAATGCAAAAATTCATTGAACACATAGAAGATAATTTTAGTGACATTAACATTACTCTCTGTTAGTTACACCGGAATGTAATTATTGGCGAGTGTGACAATGTCAACGAAAAAAAAAACAAAATATTTGTCGATTATTTGTTTGAATTAGTTCGATTTATTTTTAATTATATGTTTGCATTTAAAGGGTGTCCCTAAATACAAACAAGAAGTAATTTTGATAGAAAACATGGAACGCACGAACTTTCCCTTCCAGTTAATAACTAGACTAGAATGTCTACAAATTGACAGTGTAATGGTTCGTTAAAAAGAAAATTTGTAAATAAGTTAAAAATTTTAAAATTATTATTATGATTTTATTCAAATCAAATGTACGAGTGTCATAAGATTGCATTTGATTTTTTGAACAAATGTGAACGCAAACAACATTTTAAAAGTCGTTGAAGCGTTTTTTGGTTTCGTTTGAAGCCCTCATGCAAATTCTTGCACGACGACGGCCACTTTGGCACAAACAACAAATTTAATCATTATCGTTGTGTAAACAAACTCATTTCATGCTGCACAGGGTGTGTTTTTTACAGGTAATAACGCCATAACTTGCAGAAAGGGTCTCTGAAAAAGTTTAATAAGTGGTTTTTAATTTATTAATTTAATTAAGGTGTCAGTTATAGCTATCATTAAAAACCATCATTGAAAATGTTAGCTGTTGATTTTGAGATCCTTCGAAAGCTTAATCATTGAATATTTTAATGGTGAAATATAGCTTACGTCTTCAAAATTAGATCTTCTCAAAACAAAAAATTTATTTTGACCCATATCTTCCCCATAACGTAACTTTTAATTTTTTCAGTGATCATTGGTAAGGTAGTTAATCATTGAAAAATTAAAAGTCAAAATATGAGAAAAGTGGGGCCAAATTGAATTTTGTTTAACCTAGAAATAATGATTAAGTCAATATTAGTTTTACTTGAAAACACCGTCGAAATATTTCATGCCTTTCATTATTTTACCGATATTTTAACAAACAGTGTTCTAGTAAAATAGCCAGTTGCATTCCTCCCCAGGGTTCGGACTTGAGTAATCGCAAATCGCAGTAAATGGAAGCAAAAATCGCAGTGAAACCAAAATTTTCGCGGTAGAATTATAGTTTTATTTGAATGATTAGTTAAATTATATGTCAGCATTTTGTTTAAACACAAGAAAACTGAGGGGCAAAATCGTAGATAAGAGATCGCATGTTTTCTGAAAGATTTTTAAAAATAAATTCTTCTACGACATTTTTCTATGTTCTTACAAAGAATACAAAAACTTAACAATGTCCTCTGGATTCATTGCACTTTTATCATATAGTAAAAATGTTTTCTATTTATCATTAATTACTTCAACAGCTATTTTATTAATTGGAAATGCTTTAATTATTTTCAAAACTGAAGGAAGATAACCTTCTTGAATTTTTTGTCGGAATTCTCTATCGTCGTTATGTTAGGGAAAATTATTATCTCGAGTTTGATTTTTTTACGAATCCAAAACTTGTCCTAAAGTAACTACATCATACATACATCGCAAGTAAAAATCGTGTGTAAAATTTCATTCAAATCGGTTAAAGTTTACACGTACCATCAAACAGTTCAAATATGCCATACAAAGTATACGTAGATTTACAATCTTTTACTCACAAATTCTGTAAAAGTTCATGGAAAATGTACCTTAAGGACAATAACTATGTAATGTACTTTGTCAAACATAACAATAAATATTGATATGAATGTTTGAATGTTCAACAACCACTTGAGTGGGCATTACATTTGGTTGGATATTCAAACGTTAATAATTAATATAGGGACTATGCAGCTATGCAGCCTTACTGCGAGTGTTTTATCAATTTATCATACTTAAAACCCAATTGAATAAATATTGTTGTTTTGGTGTATTTACTGTTATTTTTCAATAGGTTTTTTTATATAAGTACATGTGTGCCGAATTTAAAAACAAAAAAAAATTGCATCTATTTTTACACTTTAATCAATTTTTTGAGTAGTAGACTGTGAAAACTACGTGGAAATATAAAATTCTCAGTGGCAAGTCCAAATGTTAACCGATTTCAAAGAAATTTTGCATAGATTTTGTTTTTATTTTTATTATCACTTTTAGTGGCGCGAAGTTGAAAGAAATAAGAACATTTCCTAAATGAGCATCACCCTAATATGTGAGTATGTCTAGAGTTACAAATGTTTATAACAAACACCACAGAAATATTTGTTACTATTTTATGTATCAATAGAAAGACGTTTAAACTCAGTGACTATCTCACTTTTTCATTAAATTAAAAATAAAAAAAAAAAAAACTGTTACCAAAAATCAGCATCACATAACCCAAATTATCGTTCTATAAGAATTCATTAAATAATCAAAACAAAAAAAGTTATATATACATAGATTCCAACAGTAATTTCAAGTCTTGTTTCAATTTAACAGAACGAGCAAACAACTCTCTAATATTTCTATTTTTAACTAAACCAAAAAAAAAAGTCACCTCGTGACTACAGCTATGCATATGTTGTGTTTTGTTATTTATCAATTAAATTATTATCCCCTTCCTTAAGCTATACAGAAATACAATATCTTGAATTCACACTCCACTGCGCCGTGGTTTAATTCAAGTTCGCAACCAGTTAAGACACAAACAAACAAAAATCACACAGATTTTGTATGCCAGCTTGAGGAGAAGAAGACGAAGAAAAAAAGGTACGTACACACCATGTAGCACCACGGTTTACTTACCAACAAAAAAAATCTACCACGTCACGTAATTCACTCACTTGCGCTTGTGCCGATTTTAAATCAATATTGAACGAACTCCAACTTCTTTGAATCTTGTTACCGTTATAAGTCCATTACCATGGAAATTGTATAATACTGTGCCAAGGCGTTCACACCAGCTTCACAGCACTCTAGTTTGTTTGTGTGTTAAAAATAAATAAACACCTAGTTATCGCATTGAACTCTACGGTTTTGGTGTTTCGTAACATTCTGCAATGCCGGCCATGTTAAATTACAACTCTGGCAACAAAGATAATGTTTGTGTCACAAAAACAACAAACGAAAAAAATAACAAGAATGCCGATCGACCTGATTAATGTTTTAATTATTGCTTTTAATATTCTTGATATAACTAAATCAAAACTTTTTGGCATTAAACTTCTAATGTCAATATGTGTATATGACATTAATTAAGCTCAAGGTGCATCATATAGTGGGTTCGTTCTTTCTTGACCATCGAAATGTCAAGTCTTCATCAAAATAATTTTTGACACATGCTGTCAGTGAAAAATTTCGACATTTTTGCTAACAATAAATTTAATTGCCAAATGCGCATAGCGCATGCGCCATCATTTATATGTCAATGTGATGTGCGATTTATTTCCCCATCACCGCATTACGCACCTCGTGGTGTTGGGGTGTGACATCACACCGTTATTTTCACCAACTTTCAATTTCACCAGAAGCACGAGTTGATTAATGTTTCCTTTGTTTACTTATTTACGAATTGTTGTTACAATCCGCTATTTAAGCGGTGTAAATAATCGCTGAGATTTTATGTTTACATGCGTAATGTACATAAATGAACTTTGATTCCAGACAAGTCATAATCATTTTTTTTTTTTTGTTTTTCTTAAATTCGTAAAATTATGTGTTTAACTCTTGCCGTCAAATATTTATTGAATCCGGTTTTTTTTTCTTAAAGACAAATCACCTGACCCGACAAACAAACTGTGACGACTGATGGTGATCGTAACTTGATTAATTCAATTTTATCTGTATCTTGATAAAGAAACGGAAAACAAATTATTATTGAAGGTCAGTTTGGCGCGTGCTAGAAAAAAATGATTGTTGACAAGTTCGCTGAACTTCCTAATAGTGTCATTTTTCTCTCTAAACTTAATAAAGATTGATGATTAATTAGTAATACACAAAGTGAGGCAGGCAGTATTGATTTTTGTAAATGATGTATTTGGTTATTGTGAGGCTGAAAACTATTTAAAACAAAAAAAAAAATCATATCGTTATTTATCGCTAAAAAAAACAACTTTGGATTGAAAAATATATTAACCTAATTGGCAAGCAAAAATCATAATCAATCCAACGGATATGTATTATTTATTTAAATCATATAAAGGCGGCAACATATCTACATACATAAATGTGTTATTGCAAAAAAAAAAAACAATAAATGTTTGGGTTTTAATATGTTGAGTGATTTTGTCTATGCCATCTCTTACATTTAAATAAAAAACTAAGGTATTTGAGTTGAAGACGAGGATTGAAAATTCCAGTTGGGTTATGAATGAATTTGTTTTGTTTTTTATCTTAAGGCACCTTACACACTGCAGACATTGATAACTTCAAAAATATAAATATTTAGATATGTAGTAAAAAAAATTACTGAAACATTTTACTTGGTTCTAATTACTTAAATGAAGAAAGAAAATTAACTTTACTTGTACTTTTAATAATTGAATTAACTTGTTTCTTATAAATAAACCCAAAGAATTATTAATTTAAATAAAATAAATCGGGTGGCACAACGGCTCATGAAGAACCAGGGCCTAGTGACTAACAACTCGCAACCATTCCTGTGTGCGTTTTTCGGCAGGAATGGAAGGGACCTACAATTTTATGCCGAATCCGAACAGCTAGACGAGAAGCACTTATTCGTGACAAGTGATACTCTTGGAGGATTTGTCAACTCCTCGCAAGAGGCAGTAGCCCTGAAAAAAAACTTTTTAGTTTTTAGGTGGACGAGGCTGGGAAGCGATCCCAGACCTCCAGCGTGACAGTCGAACGTACTTACCATTACGATACGGGCTACTATTATTAATTTAATAAAACTTATTTGAAATGTTCAAGAGAATGGGAAATTGCATTTAAATTTATTCTTTTGATTTAATTTTTGTTTATGATTTGACACACGAAATCAACACGTGTATGTCCACTAGGCTTGCCAGATAGTTTGTTATTCCCAGCAAGCCCAGTCACAATATACGAAAAAACATCCTGATATGCAAAAACTTATAGATAGGGGTATTTTTAAATTTTATAATTAGAGGGGGTTATAAGGAATCTATTGTGCAGTCCCATTTTCGACCACCATCTTAAATTAAAGGTGCAATGGTTATATTTTATTCCATATCAGACATTTTGCATTTAAAATCAAGTTTAAATCAAATTTAGTCATCAAAATATCTCCGTTTAGAAATAACATTTAAAGAACAGACTCTTGGCTTCTAAAAATGGTAAGTATTGCCGTTGTTTTTAAATATATTTTTTGTTTTCATTTTAAGTCATATTTTGTTAATAAAAGTGCCCCTCCTGTCTCAACGTGGGCAGATAGATCTTTCTCCTCTAGTAAAAAAAGTACGTATTCGTGTTTAACCAATATAAGCATGCAATCATATTTTCCCGGTAAATTCGAAAAATATCAACCGTAGACAAATAATACTGAAACTAATGTTGTAGAAATTTAAATTTTGAACACTTCTGTGTTAACAAAGTTGAAAATGTGCGAGTTATTTAACAAAAAAAAAAACAACAATTTACCTTAAACTCAAGATGGCAGCTATGGCTTTACATTCCGACATACCTAATGGTATAATGGTCAGATTAAGGTCTTTGCTTAAAGATACAATGTCAGGCTACATTCCGTTTACAAATAATTGGGAGGGGCCAACAAATTTCATACTAAAATGGTGTGTGCAAATGCCTCGTCAATTTAATTTTCGTTTATATCTTAAAGGCGTTCAAAATTTGATAAGCTATAGCTTTAGGTAGGGACACTTCTTATTATTGAAATTAATTTTCATTAAAAAAATTCTTTAAGCTTTGTAAAAAGGTGGATTTGGCCACTTTTTGAGTCTTGCAACATCAGTTATATTTGTCGAGTCTTTAGAAATGACTTAACCAATTAAATTAAAACAATTAAAGATAAAATATCAGGCTGCATTTCGATACTTAAATTCAAAAGCTGATGAAAAAATCATCGGTCAACTAGTGCAAGGGATACAAATATTTAGTTTCGGTATGAGTTGCATGTGCGCACCTTCCCTTAGATGTTCAATAATCTTGGTTTTCTTTATTATTCTTTAAATTATAACTGGAGGAGCATTATGAGACTTTGACAAATTGTCATTCAACCCGCGCAAAACACAATCTAGTTTCCAACAAGGCACTAGAGAGTTTTATTTTTTTTTATATTTAATCCTACAGATGTCTCAATCCCATAGTAAAAAGTGTGATACGAAAAAGAAGACAAAGGAAAGAGAGAAAAAGGTGTAGTATGATGCTGAAATCGCATGGTGCTTATAGAATTAGTGTTTTTGGTGTACAAGAGATATTTCTGATGAGGTACCCAAACATGTCCAATCAGTTTTTTCTAGGGAGGGCCTCACGAGTGTTTGAAAAGTTTGCCTCGTCTAAATTTTTGGTACTGAAATCTAGCAAGGGCTTACCAAGAATCTGACCAGTTTTCCTTGTCTATATTTTTCCTACTGAAAACTTACTAGCGCCTTGCTCAAACGCACCTATAGGCTAAGCTAGTATAGCCAAACAAGGTTTCTAAAAAGTATATACCAGCCTGGACGTTCAATTTTATTTTTCCTCAAATTCTTAAGCATACACAAAGAAATTGGCGTTTCCCTCTAACGGCGCGCGCTACCCTGGTACCCCCATTTCGCTATCGTTATTTTTTAATCGTGTTTGGTTTGCTTTCTTTCGAAGAGTGTGTATAAGTAAGAAGTAATTGAAATCAAATGTGCGTTCCTAGGCTTAACCCAGTTTCAGTTTAAATAGAGCTGGGAATGCACTTGCAATTTCGGACATGTTTGAAAATTCGTGAAATCGTGGAATCCATTTTTCTTATTGCTGGGATTTTAAAGTCGCATATGTGTGGGACTTACATAATATAGGTAATGTTTTCATTCATGGCCTTAGACTAGGAACACACTTGCGATTTTTTGTCGCTACGAATAAACACAAAATTGGTTTGATTTCTTTGGTTTTATCTGGGTTTATTCTCAATATTAAACTATTTTTGTGTCTGGAAAATCGTGCGACTGAAATAGCAAGAAGTGCCTTTCTATAGCCTTTGAATCTTTTTCGGTTTGAAACGGTTTTAATCAGTTTGTTGGAAGTATTGAACGTTTAGGAGTTTTTTTTTGTTGGTTCAATTATTTATTTGTATAGTTAAATGGCGACTAAGCAACAATAATACTCCCAATCACATAATTTTCTTTTAATACAACGAGACGTCACACCTTAAAATTAGTATCAATTTATTTGAATGAATAAAATTAACAAAATCTCTGCCAAGTGGTCTTCTTGCGGAATTCCAACTATATCATGGAACATGTGTAACCAGCCTTAGATTTATATGTAGATGTTTTCCTCACATTTTTAAATAGTTGAAATAGTTGTCTTTTGTGTTGTGATAGGAATTTGAGTTTTCTTGTTTTCAATTTCATCACATGTCGTTAGAAATTGAGGTATTTCAATGAACTCATTATTGATTCCGTCTATACTAGCCATTGGACATAAATAAATTAAATTATTTTTGTGTGCATCTTGCGTTTCTTGGATTTTTATTTTGAATTATTTAAATAATATACAAATAAATTGACTTTAATTCTCAGTTAAATCTTAAAGTTAGCTTTTTTAGTTTTGTCTTAACAAGTGCATTTAAAAATGTACTCAAGAGTTATTTTTTGTTGATGTTTCTAAATAATTTAATATTAGATATACCAACTTTAAAGAATTTTACTAATTATGAAAACTTTATTGATTGAAACTTTTATACATATTATATGTTAAGTGTAATGGACTCAGGTGAATACCTTGAAGAATGCATAGCCTAATGTTAGGTTTCCATTTGTCATTGCAAGTTCTAAATACATACATAAGAGTATGAATGTTAATCACATACGACATTGAATTTTTGTAGAGCGAGTTAACCCAGCGGGTAAGCGCATTGGACCGACAGGCAGAAGATCGCGGGATCAAGTTCCACCCTCATAAGCCAACTTTTTTGCAAAGAAAAAAAAATTGCCTGACGAGGCGAAAGGGTTCAAAGGGCCTTGTACTAGCCCGTTTTAACCCTTTGTATCCCCTTGCCAGAATATATGTAAAACTCTCAAGTGCCTTGTCGAAAAATAGTTTGGTTTTCTGCGTGGGGTGTTTATATAAATGTTTACGTCTTTTAAATGCTAACACAGGTGTCAAAATACAATTAAAAAAAAAAACATTCAGTTTAAGATAAGTTAAAAAAAAAAGAAGAATGTTTTTTGACAATATAAACATTGCTTTTTTCGTACTCATTAATTACTCACTTTTTGAATTAAAAAGAATCACTGATTAAGTCTGATTTGTTTTTGTTCTACGTTTAAAATGAAAAATGAGTAGCTACTACATAAGTAATAGAAAAAAAAATGACTCTTAATTACTATTTTCTAACCGATTCTTAATCAACGGTATGTACCTATTGGTATAATAAAACATTTTCCCAAATTAACCATGAGCTTAAATATAATACAACTAAAATGCAGTTAATTTAGGTCGTTCAGGTTTGTTGTTTGGAAAATGTTGAATAAGATGTCCGGAAATAGCCCGTAACTTCGATAGTTCTTTCTTGATCTTCAAAACTGAGGTAATCTAAATATTATCGTTGCACTAAAATCGTTACACATTATTCGCATATCGCGCCAAAAACTACATATATAGTTTATACATTGGGGGTTTATTAGAATTTTTTTCTAAAATGTCAGCGGCCGTTTTAGGACATATTTCATAACAGAGCGACTACCAGAAGTAAATAAATTTTCCAATAGAAGTGGGTAATTTATGCCTCATTATAAATCCAGGATTTAACGGAATAGTGTACGTTTTTTCTTTGAAAACTAAGCGAAGCAACGCACACACGGGTCTACTAGTATTAACTTAAAAATGTTAACAATTTGACTTATTACAATAAGGTAAGAAGGTATTTACACAGTATTTATGTAGTTAATTATATCAATCAAAATTATGCTTATCGATTTTTGTCTCATCATTTCTTTTTAACTATTTAATTTCTTATAACTTATATATTATTTATTATAAATAATAAAATTAAAACTTACATAACATCACTACAGCAACTTAATCCAATGAAAATAGCAATCAAAGCCCAACGATTAGTTGTATCCATTTTTTGTTTATTTTTTTTTAAATATAAATATAAAAAAAATCTATCTCAGATAATTATTTTATTGAGAAATTATATATTAATAGAACTCTTCGCTGCACTTAATATTATTTAAAAAATTAAATTGCACTTTAAATTGTTAAATAAAATATTGGAAACTCAGTTTTTCAAATAACAAACACTCTTGTTCCTAAAGTTTTTTTCTCACCCACTTTAAAACTTTTAGAAAAAAAAAAATATTTAAAAACTATAATAATCTTAACTGCCCGCCAACTAAAATAACAAAATTGTTTTTTTTTTTTTTGAAAACAAACAAATTGTATCACGTTCTGCGCACGATCAATTGTCTCTCACCACAGAAGAGTTCTAAGTTAGTTACAGTGTTTTTATATCCTCGCTTTCGAATGGCGCCCTATAACAAACACCCCGAGAGTCAATTCCAATCGAATAGAAATACTGAACACTGGACAGCAGAAAAAAAAACCCAAATCGGAACACCCGCTCTCTACGTCAGCGCCAGTTAAGAGTTAAAACACGTTAGTTAACAGCTTCGCTTAAGTTGTGGCCGCAATTCAAATTATTTGTATCTGTCTGACGGTATGATTCCTACCCTCTGCTCTAGCCCCCCACCATTGAATCACGAGTGTGCTATCGCCCGCCAGAGTGTCACTGTTAAAACTCTCTGACTCTGACTATGACTCTGAATCCGAGGGGTAATAACACCTGTTTCTCAAGTTTTTATGTCACACTGTTGTAGTCGTTGTGTCGTGCGTCGTCGTTGGGTCGTCGAGGGAAAACACTCTAAGTTATTCATTTACTTTGAAATTTTTTTTTTTTTGGTCAATGAGATTGTTTGTTTTTTTTTTTTTATTTGGTAAACTTTTTAATTTTGTTTATGTCGAATAGGATGGCTTAAAGTGTCACACGTATGACGTCACGAGTCAAGTGGATAACATTCGATGATGCTGCTGGATTATTTTTGGGTAAAACCACTCATCGCTCTTAAAAAATGTTTTTAGCACTTAAAGAATAAAATTAAATTTCTAATTTGACAATGTTAAGGTAGGCAGATTTTGGCGTTTATTTAATAATATGGGGAATAAATATGGAAGAAAATGGCTAATCTTAATGTAAAATTACTCGTGTTTGGCATTGAGGTGGATTCTTATCGCATTGTGGGAATGTCAATGTCCCAAACACTGTCGATGACGCGCCGTTGCTGTCTTGAATCAACTGATAAGAAAATCAGTTTTCGTTAGAGATGTACCTACTCGTAGTTAATAATTTTTCAATTGACCTAAACTCCAAGATGCGTTTTGTCTAGGTCACTTGAGCTTTTTAATTAAATTACGTATATTCAATCACTCGAAGTTATTTTATTTTTAAATTTCTTTATTGTAAATGATCTATATTACCAAAAGTTTTTTCTTCAAAAATGCAACAAAAATGCATAAATGATGGTTAAGATTAAGGCCGGACTTAAAGTATGTTCTCAACTGAGTCCGTTAATTTCGTTTTATTTCGAAAATTTGATTATAACCCCAATTTTATTGAAATTTAGATGATTTGAGGTGTTTTGATTTGCGTCGATTTATTAGAAATTGTGCAATTTCTTAGATGATGTCGGAAAATATTGCAAAATTGAGCAATTTCATAAAAACATAAAAATAATAAAATGAAAATCCTGGGGTTTTTTTTCGCATTGTGTGGCTTACATTTATTCTAAACTGTTAATTCAATTAATTTGTATTCTGAGAAATCAAACGTGTATACATTTCTGAAAAATGCAATAATGATGATACATGTTAGGTTTGCAATAATTGCTCTATGTGGCAAGTATTGGTTTCGAGTCGCAAAACATGTCGAGGCCTTATTCAAAGCTAACATTACGAAGATGAAGAAGTTTGTGCGTTAGAGCCTAAACGAATGGCCGGATTTGCTTTAAATTTTATTTGAATCATTTTTATGTGATTAGGAGAAATTCAAATGTTTTTTAAATAATTTCCCGCGAAGTAAAATTGCGTAGTGTTTCACAAAATTTTGCAAAGTGAAAAGACTTTTCACTTATCATTTTTTCAGACTATTTTTGAAAAGTGAAAAGTAAAAATATTTCACCAATTTAAAATAGAACTTTGCATTTGAGTTCGTAGTTTGCAAAGTTGCAAAGCAACACTTTGTTCAAATTGATCAATCATGCATTGAAAAAGAAATCATTGTCATAGTTATTATTGACATTTCAAAATAATGATTTAAAAAATTGTACAAAATGAGTCGATCAGAAAAAAAACAATAGAAAGGTGTTTTGGAGGTTGTAAAAACAAAAAGATAATTTTTCAACATATTGCTTACACATAGCCTAAGCCCGAAAGATTTTTTTTTCTTTTTCTTTTTTATGATACCTAATTTGCTTCGTTTAATGACAACGCTGTGACAATAAAAAAACAAAAAGAAGAAGCTTGGGAAGAAGTTTTATTAAAAGCAATAAGCAAAATCCCTTGGAATGGTCGCAGCCAACCGCAAGTGGACTTTTGCATGGGATAACCTTTTCGGTTTGTGGAGGGTGGAAAATCCAAATTATTTCTTCTTGTTGTCGATGAAGCTATTCTCGACATAATTGGGAAAGATTCACCGGTTATTGCAGGACTGAATATGCGAGAAGCTGGCGGTAATAGAGCTGACATACCAACTTCTGAGTCGATTTCTAAAACTACTCAACAAGACATTTCTTCTTCTCCAAGATAAAAAGGAAAAGTAAATCTCAAGTTCAGGAATCAGAATGACGAGTTTAATGAATTGAAAAAATAGCTCTTAAGGGTAGAAATATATAAAACTACCTTAGAAGCTTATAAATTGGGACGTGGATTACGATTACCTTTATCAGAATTTACGAATAAATTAAATAAATCAGAAGACGGAAAAGATGATGCTGGTTGTAGTGTTGAACAACAAATTTTAAATTTGCATGATTGTTAAAATAAAGAGTTTTTATGATTATGCAACACACATATTCCTTTGACTGTTGAATTGTAATTTATTTTCAATTTTGGATAGAATAAATTCAATGGTTGTTTTTGTTAAACGAAAACTCTCTTGTGGAAAAATTATTTCCGATATCAAAATTAATTCTTAACTTCCCTACTCTTTGTTGGTCATTATTATTAACTTCCTCGATTTCAAAAAATTCCTCAAAACGGTTAATTTGTATCTACTATAGGTATTATTTTTCGACAACTTTTCACAAAAATCGTTGATTTTCAAATGAAAATTTCTCCTTGCATATTTCTGAAAAGCTTTTCAAAATCCTTAATATAATTTTCAAAGTTAATTTGTGTGGTGAAACAAAAAGAGCAAATTCACAAAACTTTTCTTTCACTTTGCAGAAAAGAACTTTTCACTTTGCAAATGTTTGTTTGGTGAAACGTAATTTGCAAAGAGGAAAACTTTTCCTTTCAATAATTGTTCCTCTTTGCATATTTGCGTTTGGTGAAACAAAATTTGCAAAGTAAAAGTGAAAAGTTGCAAAGTGAAGAGCGAAAAGTGTTTGGTGAAACAGGTCCCTGCTCTTAAAGTATTTTGGAAAAGCAACAAACACAGGTATTCGAGCCAGTGTCATTTCTATTATAGGGACAATAAGGACTTATGTCCAGCGCGCCAAATTTTGGAGGGCTGCAAATTTTGGGAGACGTTAATTTTAAACAACTCTCCACAAATATGTAATAATGTTGATAAAGCAATAAATCCACCCCACGAGTAAAATCAGATTAATAAAACTTAATCCTGCTAAATTTTAAAACGCGCCATGAATCATCAGTTTTTTTAAGAAGTTGAGTCAGCATCGATTTAGTGTTAATGTTAATTATTTGGACACAAATATTGAAGAGAATCAATGATACGAATAATTCATTGCAATCGCTCGATCTCGATCTCAAAATAACTGCTGATTTATGCTTAAGTATCATTGGGAAAAGATTTACGGGCAATTCACAATGGTGGTTTGTCAGATATTTTTAAAGCAATTCGCAACATGACAGGAATAAATTGAGATTAAAAGAACGAGAACGAGGAAAAGACAATTCGATGAGGGCACTACTGCAGAAGTTTGATTCAACACTGGACAGAAATTGGTGTATGATTGTTTTAATCCAATATAATAGATAATGTGATATCTGAGCTCAAAAGACGCGAGAGTGCATATTTACATTTTTGTGACACGTTTGGGATAGTAAACAAATAATGGAAGCAGCATGCAGCACTTGTATTGGCAAACAACTGCGTTGAGTGAAAAAGTCTTCAGTTTAAGGGGTTTCTGCACATTAACAAAATTAAAACAAAACCAAACCTTTTTGCTAAAATTATTTTGGAGGAATTAATTTGTTGGCAGAAACCAATTTCCTCATTTCCGAGTACTTTACGCCGCATTGAAAATTTTCTTATCCATACCTGTCTCAAATGTAACGTAGTTTTTCTGCCTTAAAACGCATTAAAAGTGAAAAGCCTAGCTGCCTTTGGAATTGAAAATGATAATGCAAAAACAATAGATGTTGATGCAATCGCAGATCGATTTTCATCTTTAAAATCACGCTGTAAAATTGTATACAAAATACTATAGTATCCCTCCCAATGTTCTGAAGAACTGTTTTCCAACGCTGGCAAAACCACTGCGTAAGGTTTTCCATCTGTCCTATTCTAGTGGTCTTTTACCGAGTGGATGGAAACCAGCATTTGTCCAGCTAGTTCCTTAAAACGCGTATTTTCTTCAGCCTCAAACTCTCGACCAATTGCACTTACGTCCCTTCTTTCCCAGGTCATGGAAACGATGATTAATTTCCAGATCAAGAAATATCTCGAATAACGAAAGCTTCTTAACACCCCGACTCCACAGGCCATGACCGATGGCCGGATTATGGAAGATGTCGAAAAAAACTCCCATGGAGTCGCAAAAATCCATGCCCAATCAAAGACATATCCATACAAATGAGATTTTGGATTGGATTGTAGATTGGATTATGGACATCGTTCATGGCCTGTGGAGTCGGGGTGTAATGGCGGTTTTCGTAGTACTGATGATGTGATGATCTGATGGTTTACCGAGCAGTGGAACAAATCTTTACATTATTGCTTTGGAGAAAGTAAGATTATTGCACTTGGTATTTCAAAAGCGTTTGATAGAGTTTGGCATCAAGCTCTCTTATCGAAAATACGCGTATTTGGTATCGATGATTTTTTCTTCGTTGGAAAAGAAATTACCTTTCGGTCTGTTCAATACAAGTCGTATTGGATGGTTTTTTGTCCAAAATTCACAAAATTAATGTAAGTGTGCCCCCGGGATCCGTTTTCTCTCTGACGCTCTTCCTCATATTCATTAATAATAATTCTGTCTAATAAGAAGATGAAGAAATTTAAATATTAAAATATTGAAATTACTTCTGTTTTAAGTGGAGTGAATGAATAAAATTCAATTAAAAAGTACAAGTGACCTCAACTCCAGAAATTATTGTGTTTCGCCCAAGGTATAACAGTGGGCTCTTCAGTCAGTCTGTTATACCCTACTAAGACACAAATTTTGGTCGATGTTTACCGACTCTTACAAAAATCACAGCAAAAAGATACTGTGAATTTTATTATTCTAGGGGAATTTGTTTAAATTCGTGCACCTAGAAAATAAATACCCGTGGTCAGGTTTTTTATAATAAGAAGATGAAAAAATTTAAATATTAAAATATTGAAATTACTTCTGTTTTAAGTGGAGTGAATGAATAAAATTCAATTAAAAAGTACAAGTGACCTCAACTCCAGAAATTATTGTGTTTCGCCCAAGGTATAACAGTGGGCTCTTCAGTCAGTCTGTTATACCCTACTAAGACACAAATTTTGGTCGATGTTTACCGACTCTTATAAAAATCACAGCAAAAAGATACTGTGAACTTTATTATTCTAGGGGAATTTGTTTAAATTCGTGTCTAAGACTTCTAATCCATTAAACTGTTTTGCGGACGATAGTGCCCTCAGCTTTTCATATTCTTTCCAAGATTCACATCATCAATGTCCTTCGGATGTGGAAATTCAACGGCACCGTGTGATAAGCTCATTAAATTTGGTTCTCGACAGCATTGTGCAATGTGGAATCGAAAATCGCGTAAAATTTAATGCTTCAAAAACTCAATGCTGTCTACTGTCGTTAAAACGAAACCCACCTCTTTTGCCACTATCCATGAGTGGCACTTGCATTGAGGAAACCGAAAATCTTTCAGTACTCAGTATGTGTAGCACAAACCACCTTCTGTGGAAAGATCACATATTTGATGTCGCCAAAAATTCTGCTAAGTGTTTGGGCTTTCTAGGGCGATGCAAGAAATTTGTCCATCCTTCTGATCTGGCTGTTATCTATAATGCCTTTATTCGTCCAAGACTCAAATACAATTCTCATGTTTAGCAGGTGCTGCAATAACCCAATTGAGTCTTTTAGATATATAATGCAAAGAAGAGCTATGAATATGATTGGTGGCAGATATAAATAACGGAAGCATTTGCAACTTTCGAACACCTCCAAAATGGTTCATGTCTTTCGTTGTTTTACCGTTATTTTTATAAACAGTGCTCTACTGAAATAGCCAGTGGACTGATTCGAGTGACTCTGAAACTGAATGGAACAGCAAGTTGTAAGATCAGCTACTTTTCTAACCGTCCAGACTACCTTGAAATCATGTGCCATATGCATAAATTGTGTCAAATTATTTTTGTCCGTTTGATGCACAACAACATCCCCTCTCCACCTCAAAAAAACACCCTTCCCTACAAGATAATTTTATTGACTTTTTTCATTCTTTGTTCTTAGGATAAAACTATGTTCAAAAAAACTGTAAAAACAATTTCGGAACATTTTGCCGAAATCATCCTCAAAATTGCACAATGACGCAGTTTCAAAATCATCTAAAATCACCTCAATTACTATGAAATTGTGTACATATAAAATTTAGGTTTATATATGGCTTGTCAGAAATCCGGGACATCTCGTGTAAATGGGGACGTCTCACTATGGTCTAGAATCCAATATTAGCGCGAATAAATTAATACTGGTCAGTACGATTTTTCTCTTTTAACACAACTATATTTTTCCAAGGGTTTTTGGTGTGTAAAATTCGAATCTCAGCTCAAAATGTCTCTATCACTCCAGGTTTTCAAAAAAATCTTGTTAGAAAATGGACAAAAATCGTTTACAACGTAAGGTAATTTCTTACAACAAAATTTTTGGTGAAATCTGAAGGTAACTAATTTTTTTCTTCAAAGTTCTCAAGAAATCCTTAGTTTTGAAAGCGCATTTTTTTTTATTAAGAAAGTTCATATAACGTATTTAATATTTCTTAGAGTGCAAAAGAGATATTTTCAAAGTTTGAACTGAAGTTTAAAGAAAAAGATTAATACTTTCAGGAATCATTAGGATTGTTCAGTGAGGTTTTTCTCAGATCAGAACAGAACAGCACAGATTCGTGAGAAACGTCTGTCAAGTTAGGACCTGTTCTACCTAAAAAGCAAGTACAGAAAATCCTGGTCTATTCTGTTCTAAACTGTTCGGAACAGACTCATTGATCAGCAAATCAGAACAGTTTGGAACAGAAAATTGTCATTGTACAGCAAAAACTTGTACTTTTCTGTTCCAAACTGTTCTCACTTGGACTCTTCAGTTGACAGTGAAGGCCTTGTCAAGACGAAATTTTTATTAAGTTCAGTCCAAGTTACATCAATTTTACAGCGAAAATCAATTGTGAACTATATCCAAACCAACTAGAATTTCTAATAAAGAGTTGTTACAAATTGTATTACCCGTGGCCCTCACTGTCAACTGAAGAGTCCAAATGAGAACGCCGGGACGTAATGCCAATTTTTAAAGACTAAAGGCCGTTAAAAGCTATTTTGAATCAATATGCTTTACATTCATGAGCTAGTCGACAAAGTTTTTTTTGCAAAGCTATGCCTATTTCCATTCATGTCGATAGGCGCACACAGGAATGGTTGCGAGTTGTTAGTCACTAGGCCCTGGTTCTTCATGAGCCGTTGTGCCACCCGATTTATTTATTTATTATGCCGATGAAATTGTATGATTGAAATTAGTAAGTGGTCATTTTTAGTATACAACACAAAAAATGGCGCGCTGGATCCATCACTGAGGGTCAGAATCAATATTTGTCGCAAAAAAGTAGGTAAAAATTACAATAACTTATATTGTTTACTGTTGAGAGAAAAGATTTGGTATCATTCATATTTGTTTGTTTTTAAAAAAATGGTCAAATATACATATAACAAAATGAAAAACCCGCTATAATGCAACCTCTTGCAACATGGTATCCCATTAGTAATTAGTTGCATTTTGATGATAATTTAATTGGGCTTAAAGTGACATATTTTTGGATTATGATTGTGTTGAGACTTTCTTTGCTGACTGGCAATGCAAATTGAATTGAATTTGATTTGAATTTCATATAGGCAGATAGCAAATCCATGCATTGAATATTTATGTAAAAATATCATTTGTTAAGCTGGCCATACACGACCGAGCCGAACAGCTCGGAGCCATTTGGCTCCGGTCCATTTGGCCACTTCCAAATTTGGGTGCCATACACGGCCGGCCGATCCGAATCCGAAACAGTTTTGGCAGTTTGGTTCTTGTCCAAATAAAAAACGTCAGCGGTCCGTTCAGTGCAGAAAGCACAAGTCGACTGAACTTTTTATGACCGTTAATCAGAAACCAAGAAAATTCTAAAAATGTGATTTTTGAGTTTTGTATTGAACATGAAAAAACTTGAAAAAAAAGTGAATGAGATAATTAGATGTTTTTGGTGAAAATTGTATTCTACAATTTAATGAGATAGAGTGAGAAAGTGGGATTTTATTATTTAGTGACGGTGCACAGTGATTCCAGTTGTATATGGAGAGGCAATCATAGATTAATAGAATCTGAACCACTGCACCGATTTCAATGAAATGTTCGGGGTCGATAACTAACTAACACGCCCACTATTTCAAATCTTCAAATAATAAAAATTCTTGTAGGTAGGAAAAATACATTCATTTTTGTATAAGCTTTTTTTTTTTGTTTTAAAGGTAATAATAATGAGCTCATCAGCTAATTTGAGTTCTTATCTTTGAACAATGTATACACATTTTTTTCGAACAAATAATACAAAAAATGTTTTTCTAGAACCACTTTTAGAGGTTTTCTTAATTTTTATTTTCATTATATTACATCACAAAATATTTTTTATAATAAATCAAAAAGAAGACCACACATTGTACAAAGACAACCACATATCCAGAACCCCCAAAATATTAAAAGAACACTTCAGACAAGCACCTATGAAATATGCTGCAGTTGGAAGGAGAATGCAGAGTCAGTCGCAGCTCATCGCAGCTAGACGCAGCTAGATGTTGTTGTTTTTGGAACTACATATATATACGAATATTTTGGTATATGATTCATGTAGGACTTTTCATGACTTTATTATTAAAAGTCTCGTTGAATTGGAGAAAAAGAGACAAAAAATCAAATTTTGGACTTTCTTTGTGGGAACTTGCTCTTGGTTATGAAGTGATCAAAATAATAAAACATACTTTATAAATATAGTACATACCTTTAGTTTGAATATCCATTACTAAGAAATATTAAAAAAAAAAACTATTCTTAAAAAAATTAAAGTCCTATAAGCTTATTGCAAAAAGAGCACTTATTATGACAACGATATTTGTCTGGTATGTTTGTGGATTTGATTTTTTTTTTGTGTAATCCGGTAGCATTGCTTTTGGTTAATACTATAGGGAAGTATGAGGCGATAATAACAACATCAAACTTTTACCCTATGACCTACTACGGTCCCGCTGTGCGGTGGAGCGATTGGAAAGTTGGAAGCAAACAGAACTGCTTGACTTGCTGATTGTTCGTGGATTTTGGACTGGCTGAAAATCCAAATTGTTTGGCCGAACCAAACAAAGTCATCTGAGTTTTCCCACTCACGGGCAATTTTGGTTCGGCTCGTTGGTTCGGTCGTGTATGGCCAGCTTTAAACTTGAAAGAAGATACATACCTATTCCTATTAATAAATCATCTTCAAAAAAATCATAAAAATGGAGAATGTACGTGAAGGTCCTATTTTTATTTTTTTTAAACATGATGATTTTTGGGTCAGTAATTTTATAAGAGCATTTTTAGAGTGTGCCAAGGCGTGCCATTTTTTTTAACCTTCGTAGTATATAAAATCTGCAGTGGGACCGTAGTAGGACATAGGGTAAAAGTTTGATGTTGTTATTATCGCCTCATATTTCCCTATAGTATTAACTAAAAGCCATGCTACCTGATTACACAAAAAAAATCAAATCCACAAACAGAACTTTCCATTCTGTGCTTCCGAAGTGGGACATACCAGACAAATATCGTTGTCATAATAAGTGCTCTTTTTGCAATAAGCTTTAAAGTCCTATTTTTTTAAGAATAGTTTTTCTTTAATATTAATTATTAATATTTCAAAGTAAAAACAAACATTTGCTTACAACGCTACATCATAGAAACAAATTTTTATAAATCTAACCGTGAGACACTTCACTTTTTCTAATAACACTAAAATTATGAAAATCGGTTTATAAATACGCTCGCAGCAAGCAAATAAGTGCGCGGATATAAAATAGCATTTTTAAGTTATTTTGCTTTTCTATTGTAATTTTTACTAAGTAAACGTTCATTCTTGCCCTTAATTTTTGAGAATGTCTTTAGTACACCTATTATCTATCGATTGAGACTAAAATAAGCAACATTTGAGAGCATTTGAATTTTTGAATTTATTCGCGCTAAAATCGCTTTCTAAACCATAGTGCGTGTGCCAACGCTATACGCTAGGAGCTACTGTGTATCCATTCCATCATCGGAGCGCGATTTATACATATTTTTTCAATAACTTAATTCAGACACCCGCCATCTTTATCTACAATAATAATTTTCTAACAGTCTTTGTTCACTTATAAATGTATATCCATTTATTATATAGCTGGCTTATTTATCTACACTTTTTGTGTTGTTGGGCCCTACCAATAATCAAACGACTTAAATATTTGAGGAAAATAGACCATAATGGTATGGACTATAAAAAATGAACCATACATTTTATGTTTCATATTCTAGAGTCCATACCATGTACTATTCATTATTTAGGGCAGCCTAAATATTTAAGTCATACCATGGTTGGTTTATTTTTTATAGCCCATGCAATCATGGTTCATTTTACTTAAATATTTAAGTCGTTACTAAATTTGATTATTGGTCGGGACCGTTGACTTTTCTTTTACGTGTAAAAATAACACGTCTATTCTTGAAGTTGCATTATGTGCAGATTGTATGTAGTGTATGTATGGCTGTATGAAATGCTATATTTACCAACATTCTTAACGTTCTTGTATAAAAGTAAGCTTTAAGTTTGTGGCTTATTATTATAAGAAGTATATTAGGTACCTTTCAAATCGTTGCACAACCAATGTCAAGATCGTTCATTGATTCTGAATAAAAGAAGTAAAAGTGACACACAGGAAGTGTGGACCGCGGTGCAAAACAAATCAACCACATATCTGTTAAAATACCTTTAGGCTGTTTTTATTGTATTTATTTGAATAAATGTACCTTAGTAGTTTTAAGGTAAAGTGTATCCTATTTTATAGAATTAACTTGCATTACTCACCATGTAAGAATATAGAATACTTGATCTACAAAAAATGACCACAAAACCACACAATTGGGATGGGAACTACCCAAGTCGTTCGAATAAAAATAAACTTTCCATAGCTTATAGCTGAAATAAAACTGCACTAGAAAGGTATACCTACTTATGACTAAGATAAACCAGTTTGCCCAGCAGTTTTCTTAAGTGTATCATATCCGCCAAAAACCCAAGAAAATAAACGAAAATCCGTTATGGTTATAGTTTATATATGTAGGTATGATTTTATGCAGCTTTAATGTAAAATTAAATAATGGGCAAAAAGAACATTTTGAGCTTGACTAAGAGCCCTGAGAGACTAGGTTTATGTTGATTAATTGTTAATTTCTTAAATAAAGGGTTTTCCAATAAGAGGTTTTGAAAAGCCCGCTATTTCGGTAGTTGTCACTTTTGAAGCTGTAATTTTTTGACATTTGACAAGTAGAAACTACGCCATTAATAAAAATGGTACGATACACGCTTCAACAACAAATTGAAATTATTAGAATTGAATTTAAAAAATGCATGAAAACAATCCGGAATTTCATCGGAAAATCATCTTGACTGATGACGTCCAAAAAAAAGCAAAATTGTCGCATATGGGGCTCGAAAAACCCACAAGATTTATTGTTGAAAAGCCTCTCCATCCTCAACGTGTAACTGTTTGGTGCGGTTTTTTGGTCCGGTGCGGCGGGGTCATTGGACCTTACTTTTTCGAAAATGAGGCTGGATGGCATATGGGGCTCGAAAAACCCACAAGATTTATTGTTGAAAAGCCTCTCCATCCTTAACGTGTAACTGTTTGGTGCGGTTTTTTGGTCCGGTGCGGCGGGGTTATTGGACCTTACTTTTTCGAAAATGAGGCTGGATCAAGAACTACGGTGAATGGATTTTTGTTTGATCTGGACAACGTTTACTTTCAAGAAGACGGCCCTACCACACAAGCAACGAAACCATCGATCTTTTATGGGAAAAGTTTCCGGACCGTGTTATTTCTCGAAGAGGTGATCACAATTGGCCACCCAGATCTTGTGATTTAACACATTTTGACTTCTTCCTTTGGGGACACGTGAAATATAAGGTCTACGCCAACAACCCAGCGTCGATTCAAGACCTCAAAGATGAAATTCGTGAGGGCATACAGCAGCTACTTTGCGATTTGGTGATGGAAAATTTCATGAGAAGGATATTGTTGTGTAATCGTAGCCGTGACGGCTATTTGTCTGATATTGTTTTTCATTATTAATGGCATACTTTCCTCTTTACAATGAAATAAACATCCGATCATTTATCTCAAAAATTAACACCTCTTATTGGAAAACCCTTTAGTTTCAATGCTAGGGATGAATGTTGTTCAATGATATCGATGCCTTAGAAACCAGGGGATATGATAAATACATAATGCTAGATTTCTACTTGTCATTGAAAGACGCAATTAAATTTGCAAATGATAAAGCACGATATTGCCAATTCGGCAACGCTGATTCATCGATCACCTTCCTTTTAAACCTATCCTAGTCCTAGCACATTCGGAATATACATTTGAAATGTAAAAACTATAGGTAGGTATGTAGATAGGAAGAGATTGGGGACACAAGCGTCCTCGATCGACGACCCAATTAACGCTGTTTTGATATCATAACTTGTTTGACCTACGGATAAAAGAAGATTTTTTAAAGAAAAGAAGGTTGTTTGGTGATAGACCTCACAATGGATCATCGTCTACGCCCTGAGTTCGGCTGCAGTATGCTAAGCAATGTGCTGATTTGCCCAAGACCTGATCCCTTAGGATGGTCATTTAGTCTCACATTCGGATATGGTAAACCCTGTACACCTCCGTCTGCTAACACAGCTTGACTTGTGGTCACCAGAGAAAATACCACGCGCTCGTATGACCAGACGCTTTTCTTGGATTTGGACAAAGGACGAAACTCAATATAGAAGTCCGCAACTAAAAAACAACGACACTGTGCCAACTAGGCAGCTTGTTGACTGGTATTGAAGCGAAGATTGGCCCAACCGTGTGATCGTCCGGTCCTCGTACACCATGAGCCTCCTTCCAAAAACCAGTAGTGTGCTACTTTACATTCATAGGAGTTCGAGGAAGAAAAAGGTACAAAAAAAAACCGAAGTTGATTCCAGATCCATTGATATTTTTTCTTAGATTTAGACAAAGGAAAACACTCAATTTGCTCGAAGTTCGCAACTAAAAGCCACACTCTACATTGTGCCAAATAGGAAGCTTGTTAACTGGTATTAAAGGAAAGTTCGGCACAACCCATCTTGAATTTAGGATAAATTGGTTTTTGTTAAATAACTCGCCCATTTTCAAGTTTTGAGAAAAAGTGTTTCATACAACTTTGGATATATTTTTGTCTACGGTTGAAAGTTTTTTAACTAATCGGGAAGATATGATTTAACTTAGTACGGCTTATTACCTCTTTTATGGATTAGCAAGGAGACAGTACATTCACTTAGGTGACACAAAATAGTAAGAGATTATTATAGAGGGTTTAAGCACTATTTTTTTACTATGGAATAAGGGGTGCCTACCTCCGTTAAAAGAGGAGGGGCACTTTTCTCTAAAAAAAAATATCTACAAATGAAAAACAAAAATATTTTAACACAACGGCAACACCTACAATAACGCTCATATTCGACGAACAAAATGTGGAAGTTGTTGATGTTGTTGTTGTTTCAATGCATTTTGAGACGCCTTACAGTTTGTAATGCAAACACGATGGTACTCACCAATCCGTACTCAATCTTCCCAATCTAAACAGGGTCATAGAATGTCGGGTTGTGTAGGCTGGGCTGTCAACATAATTTGTTTCCCACTTTTTTGACTGTATTAATACACAGTGGGCTAGTGTGAAAGGCCTTTAAGTGTTAAGGTTTCCTTCGACGATGCAAGACATTTTTCTCGCCTTGTGATCTGGCTGATATAATCTATAGGGCCTTTATTCGTCAAAAACTCGAGTACAATGTAGGGATGGGAAAAACCGACCGGTTAAAACCGAAACGGTTTTTTTTTTTTTGGGTTAACCGGTTTTTTCGGTGAATTTTTAACCTCGGTTTAAACCGGTGTTTTTTGCTAAGACTCAACAACCGGGTGAACGGTTTTTTTTTAACTAATATTTCATTAACACGACTGACAGATTGGCAATGATATCTCAGTAGGTATACTGACAAAAGAATGAGAAAATTCATTCTTTTGTCAGTTTAATGACAGAAATACTGTCAGTTTGCCAATCGTATAAATGGAACATATGACACTTCTTCTATTCACATTCAGAGCTCGCATGAGCAATTCTTTGTTGTCTCACATAACCTGCCTCTGTTTGTGTACTGGGTATGTTTTTCTCCATTTCCAAGCGATAGCGTAGTGTAGGTTGCTTTTCTTAGACACTTTCATTTACAGTTACAGCTCGCACGCACGGGTCCACACCACACATTTTTTTTTTATAAAAAACCGAAAACCGGTTATTTAAAAAAACGGTTTTTCTGTCCGGTTAAAACCGGCAGGTTGAAATGAAGGGGCGATAAACCGAAAAAAACGAAAACCGGTTATTTTGAAAAAAACCGCCATCCCTAGTACAATGCTCACATTCGGGTATATTGAATAGATTGCAAATAAAATGATAGGTGAAAGAAATATCATGGAAGCATTTGCATCTCTTGAACACCACTGCAATTTTTCTAATCTTTAATAATTTTATCGTTATTTTTACAAACAGTTTTCGTATTTCTGGAAATGCTCATTAGTTCACCCTCCAGCAAAATTTCGGACATACTATCAAGTAGATATTCGCCACTAACCGAATGTGGAATGCCTTACCCAGATCTATTTTTCCCTGTCATTTTGATATTTAGAGGTTCAAAACCAATGTGATCGGTATCTCCTCTTAAATCCCTATTTTCCTAGCGCTCGCAGTGCTCTTAAACATTTAAATGGTACTAAAAATCCCTTTATTGTAAACCAAGTTATTTCTATGAATATCTTTTGAACAAAACGATTTCAAACTCAAAATTTTAAGAAGAAAATTAAAATAAATTATAAACAATGTTCCTACATAAAATTCTAGATGGCCATGGCTAGTCTGCTATAGGCGGTTGAAAAACACACCATAGACTCCTAATTCTAATGATTCAAAAACAAAAGTAACCCTATTTATTTTTTTAAACTGCAGGACGCTTTTTGTATATGTATTTCGATTTGATAATTAAAAAATAAACATCAATTTTTCTCGACCCACCTTTAGATTGAACTTTACTTCTTCATGTTGATCCGTGTCTGAATAAGTTGATAGGCACTGGCTGTAATCAGTAGTTATTTTTTTTTTCTGGAGACTCTCACGGTTGAAAGCAACTGCCCCCATTGTCCCCCACTTGTATCCGCATTTACACTTGTTACGCATTAAGAGATTAAATTTTTAAATAACAGCTAGAGATCAATGGACTTAAAATAGGTTTTTTTTAAATAAAACACGGAAGTATATATCGTCACTTTGTAGACAAAATATTTACGAGATTGATGCTCAAAGTAGAACAACGAAATTAAAGGTTGACCGCGTTTGACTTATGAAGAAGAATTTCCGTTATATAATACATATGAATATTTACATATTTAAGATAGGAAATTGTATATGGCAACAGTTTTCATTTACGTATTTCTAGTTTTCCAGACTTTTTAAAGTTGCAAAAATGTAGAATACCTACTGCCTGTAATTGTTTATAGTTTTTCTTTCTAACAAATATTTTTTTTTTCAATATCGCACGGATTAATCTTTTGATCTATCTATGTTTGTTAGTAGGTAAATTGTGTATCAAGTTACCTACTTATAAAATAATTCATTTTTGTTTAAGATAACAAATATTCTTATTTTTGCTTTCTAGTTTGTTTTTTTTTCTGATTCTGCTGATACTGCTAAAAAATATTAAATTAAAGACTAAGGGCTCGTTTCACACACATTCAGTTTCATTCGGTTCGGTCTCTATATTCGGTTTGTATTCGGCTGTGCCTGATATGTGTGAAACGATAAAACGGCAAAAATAAAAACCTAATAGAAACCGTAGAGCACCGTCTTATCGTTTCACAAATATCAGGCACAGCCGAATACAAACCGAATAGAGACCGAACCAAATGAAACCGAATGTGTGTGAAACGAGCCTAAGAAATTTACATATGAATATGAGGTAATTATAATAAAATTATTTTAGTTAAGATTTCTTAACTTAAATCTAAAATAAGTTAGGCTATTCAAAAAAAAATATATATATAATCCCGGATTTGACGTTCTTAAATATACCTACTTATAGAAAATTGGTCAAATTATAAAATTTTAAACATCTTTCGTATATTTAAATAAATTAACGTTATATATTATATACGCGTTCTTCAGTTGCTTTACTAATTTTTTCTTGTGAAAATTTTAAACACTTGAATGCTGACTTTTTTTGGAAATGAGTCAGAGAGAAATTCCCCTTTTCCTTCATTATAGGGAATAAAATCAAAGAAAAAATGATTTTTTTATTTTTAACTTTCTTTCAAAATATGTTTGTTAAATCGAATAATTTTAAACTGTTATTTTAGCATGTTTTATTCAAGGCCCCCGGCCAGGGGAACCCCAAACGGAGATCTTCTTTTGTATTGTTCAAATCGGTATGTATTAACTTTGTTAAGTTAGATTCGTTCAGCTCAATCCCATCTTTTGATTTATTTCAACTTAAATCCAATTCACGAATAAAATCTAATACTTATCAACTAACGATCTTGAACTCATTGGGGCGTATTCAAAGTCATTTTAGAGCTGTGTCTAAGTTAAACATAGCTTTAGTTGAATTTTCGGACGTTGATTCTATTTTTTCAAGTTTATCATTCCAAAATATTTGAAGATATTTGTGGAGTATACAGGCGCGAACGCAGGGAGGGTTTTGGGGGTTCAACACCCCCCCCCCTCCGAAATGCATCAAATTAACTTCCTCGCATAACAATTTCAGTCTTAATTTCAGAGTTTCCAGTTTTCCCTCGAGATAAAAGTTGAATGAAGAGATGACGTTTAATATGTAAGTTTACTTGATATCCATGTAAAAAAAAGGAGCCAAGTTCTTCTATATACAAAAACCTTCGCTTAACAAGTCAGCCGTAAAAAGTAGTGACATCTTAAAGTACGCCAAGTTCTAAGTTTATTAATGTTAAATATCAAATACTTTAAGTAGAGTTATATGGAAGAACCTCAAAATTATCAGAGAAATATGTTATTTAATGATTACTGACTAAAATTGAGTTGGTTTACTTGGCAAGTTTTTTTTATTACCTAATTACTTAATTTTGAAAAGTAAACTTGCCAAGTAAACTAACTCAATTTAATATTAATTGTGTGAAAATGGGTGGTTTGCCACGCCCTTTGAATGTAAAATTTCAAAGTTTTAATTTCCCCTTTGCCTTCACGTCAAGTCATATCGCTCTACCTAATTTCATCACTCTACGACAATCAGACGTTCTTTACACAGTTGATATCAATTCTGAGAATATGGGTGGGTGCCACACCCCTGAATGGATAATTTAAAATTTTCCAATATCTCCTTTGTATTGACCACATGATCTACCAGTTTACCAAATTGTATTATTCTGCAACAAACCAAAGTGATCCATATAATTAATAACAATTCTGAGAAAATGGGCGGATACCACGCCCCATGAATGTTAAATATCAAATTAAAAAATTTAGCCTATGTTTGCAGTTCAAGTTCTACCGCTCTACCAAATTTCATCATTCTACGACAACCAGAAGTGCTCCATATAATTGATATAAATGCTGCGAAAATGGGCGGATACCACGCCCCCTGAATGTAAAATCTCAAATTTTAAAATGTTCCCTTTACCTTTCAGCCCTACCGCTGTAACTAATTTCATCGTTCCACGATAGTCAGAAGTGCTCCAAATATTTTATATCAATTCTATGAAAATGGGCGGATACCACGCCCCTGAATGAAAAATCTCAAATTTTAAAATTTTCTCTGTACCGAATTTTATCAATCTACGACAATCAGAAGTGCTCTAAGTAATTTATATCAATTCTATGAAAATGGGCGGGTACCACGCGCCCTGAATGGAAAATCTTAAATTTTTTTCCTTTGTATACACCACAAGGCCTACCGTTGTGCGAAATAGCAAGATTCTACGATGTGGGGAAGTGCTCCATAATTGTGATGATCTGTCAGTGAGTCAGTAGTCAGTCAGTTACGGTTTTTGCAATTTTTGCAGTCTTATATCTTGGGAACCACTGATGCTAAAGAATTGAAATTTGGTGAGTTGACTAAACCTGGTTAGCTTAGCAAATGCTGTGAGTTTGAAGTTTCTGACTTTATCGGGACTGAAGTTAGAGGGGGGGGTCGAAAATCGACTGAGTTTGATCCTGTAAAAAGGGTGTAGTGCCAGAACTTGGCTGGGCACTACCGTGCCCTTTGACCTACTACAAATCTCTTTTTCCCTGAAAATATAAGACCACGTTGGCGCAGACATAGACACAATGCTTGTCCACATTGGATTTTTAATGCTGGTTTAGGCTGGTGCGAACGCAGAAGTTGGTTTTGGGGGTTGATACAGATTTTGAATAAACTTCGTGTCTGAAATGAATAAAGTAATTTTAATTAAACTGCATTGAAATTAACTCAAACGGAAACAGGGTTTTGACATCTTTTTTGTTGAGTTTTTGGGTTATTCCTGCATACCTATCAGAATATTTTGCATCACACAGGTCCTTTTAAGAAGTAGGTACCTCAACATACTTATTAGATTTAATTCCAAATATTTTACAAATATAATTTTTGTATACAAAAAGCTAGAATGGCAGGTGATGTCAATATAAGTAATTCCAAATAGCAATTATTTAGAAATTTTCGTTTTTCAGTTGTGGCTGCAATGAAACTAGGCAGCAAATTTATATAGAAACATCGTGCAGCGCTGCGCTGCATGCAGACTTTGAGTGAATCTGCTCCCATAAGAACCTGTGAAATTTAGTTTCTGCACATCTGTTTTAGGCATAAATCGGCTTTTCCTTTTTTAATAATAATTCTAAACAACTTTGATTTTTTGGAGGTTTTTAAACCCATCATTAGCGTAGCCATCCTTCAAAGGAATTGGACAGTTTATACCTTAAAAGATAGGTATGAGACAAAATTTTGGCGTATACAGAATATTTAATTGCCAATGTTACCAGAAGCCCTAAAATCGCCTTTTCCCGCGTAAAAATTTGATATAAAAACAAAAATCGGATTTTCTGCGCTGCCATGTTTAAGAACACGAATTTATTAAAAACAACTGCCGCCTGCTTGCTTTCTGTTTCTGCGGGCAGAAGAAAAATAAAATCGACATGCAGAAGCTAAGCAGTTATGCGGCAGATCTGTCGCAGATTTCTGCGATTACGAACTCGCCCTAAGTTCTTAAGAATTGGAATCGAGCAGTCTAGTCTTTGAATACACACCAGTCGATACAAATATAGGAATTTGCTCATAAAAGAACTACAATACATACAAATGTGAACAAAATAATTTGTTTATCAAAAAATTTCACCCTAATTCTCAGCAGGAAACAATTTAAATGAAAGCAGGAACCTTCTCACAGTAGAGTGTTTTATTTTAATTTCGACTTTCTTAATAACAAACTATGATATTTTTATGCAAATAATTATGAAATAATTAGTTTTTTTTGTCGTTTTAAAAAAATAAAACTACAAAATCTTGTGCTGTCTCAGGATGGCAAGTATTGTTTTAATTCAGAGAAAATGTGTTTCTTTTTTAAATAGTTGTAATTTTAAAAATGTCTTTCTGTCCTTCAACCTTCAAGTTTCGACTGTTCACGATAAAATATAATATTTAAAAACGTCTTAATTTTTTCAAACCCCCCCCCCCCCCAAAAAAAATTTTTTCCTGCGTTCGCGCCTGGAAGTATACCAAGTTAATTATCTTATAAAAATATAAAACCTACAATTTGTAATTAAAATCGGTCTGTATTCATTGAGCCTAAATTGTCTCAAACTGTAGTTTAGTTAAACCTCGGTCTATCTACGACTATGAATATGCCCCATTGTGTTGTAAACGATGTATTATACCAATTGTTTGTTGTTTTGTTTTGTGTATATATGTGACCCACGAAATATTTGTTTGTAAAATAAAAATAAAAGAATTGGTAGAAAATTATAAAAATGTAATGTATGCATGTTTATCGAAAGCTCATACAAGCCAGATGGTGGAACTAGTACGGTGCATTAAGATTTCATTATAAAGGGTATTTTGAGGTGTTATTTTGAATAGCACGCTATTTCAGTAGTTGTCACTTTTGAAGCTGTAATTTGTTGACATATGACAAGTAGAAACTACGCCATTATTAAAAAAGGAACGATACACGCTTCAACAACGCATTGAAATAATTAAAATTCACTATAAAAATGGTGAAAATTTGGCAGAGACGGTTCGTAAAACTAAAACATTTTTTGGTCGTTTTGAAGCACCTCGTCGGACCGCAATTCAGAAATTGGTGGACAAGTTAGCGATGTGAAGAATAAAATCCGTGCACGTTGCTCAAGAACAACTGACAAAATTGCTGCTGTAGCCCAAAGTGTGCAAGACAACCCAGGTTTGTCCATTCCTCGTCGTTCTTTGGAATTGGGCATTCCACAAATGTCACTACACCGTATTTTGCATAAAAACTTGGGTCTTAAGGCTTATTTCATCGAAAAATTATCTTGACTGATGAGGCCCATTTTCACCTCGGTGGCTACGACAACAAGCAAAATTGTCGCATCTGCGGCTCGGAAAACCAAAGATTTATTGTTGAAAAGCCTCTCCATCCTCAACGAGTAACTGTTTGGTGCGGTTTATGGTCCGGTGGGTACATTAGACCTTAGATTTTCGAAAATGAGGCTGGAGCAATAGCTACAGTGAATAGATTGTGCTATCGAGAGATGATTAAGCAACGAAACCATCGATCTTTTAGGGGAAAAGTTTCCGGATCGTGTTATCTCTCGAAGAGGTGATCACAATTGGCCACCGAGATCTTGTGATTTAACACCTTGCGACTCCTTCCTTTGGGGCCACGTGAAAGATAAGGTCTACGCCAACAGTCCAGCGTCGATTCAAGACCTCAAAGATCGAATTCGTGAAGCTATTGAGGGCATACAGCAGTCACTTTGTGATATGTTGATGGAAAATTTCATGAAAAGGAAATTGTTGTGTAAGCGTAGCCGTGGCAGCCATTTGGCTGATATTGTTTTCCATTATTAATAGTATATTTTCACTTTCAAATAAACATCCGATCATTTATCACAAAAAATGCCATTTTTCTTTAAATATCAAAATAACACCTCTTATTGGAAACCTCTTTATCGTATGGTGATCTGGAAAAAGTCCGAGAAGAAGTTTGTCTTCAGGATTTGAAAGAGTATCAGTACACGAGCCAATGGCCATATTTTGCACAATTGTATCTAGTGTCGACACGCCGCCATCTTGTATTTAACGGTTCATTCTTTTTTCACACGTAATTCACGTTGTTTTTATCTCAGATAAAAAAGTTTATATGGCATACTTGTAGCAAATTAAATTTTCTACAAATAATGTTTTGCAACTTTTTTAGCTAATTGCTATGGCTTGAAAGTTATAGTGATGCATTTTGTTAACGGTAAGGGTTGATGTTGTATCATTCAAAAGTTTCAATGTTAATTGTTGTCTGCGCAGCGTGACTGCATTGTATGATTTTTAATTCATACAAAAAATGGTTTGGTATCTACCTTACCTTTTATTTCTGTAAAAGACATTTAGAACTTTTTGTTATTTTTTATCATTTCTGACCATTTTAGAAAATAAAATTTAGAAGGCACTTAGTTTGAATTTATTAAAATACAGTTTTTGGCAAAATTAATAAAAAGCATAAACACGTTTTCAAGATAGATATTGAATATTCAAAAAAAAAAAATAATGGGGCATTTTCGATCTTATTCTATAGATAGGCTATACGAAATTAGACTAAATACGAATCTTAATTCGATTATTTTTCAGGTTCATTAGAAAATCGCTTAAATAGTTTAGGTTGCAAGTCGAGGGAAGTATAGAAAAACAGACAAAAAGACAGACAGAATTGCGAATCCAAAACTTCCATGTAGTAAGTACCTAATGTAATCACAAGTAAAACAAATTATATCAGTACCCTCATATGTATATATGTATGTCTTGTTATATTTAAATGTATCATTAATATTTTATGATTACAATTCGGTGTTTTAAGCAAGACAATGGAATCCCCTTGAATTACTCATGATTTTGCAAAAAATCTTCCATAAGCGTTTACATTTTAAATCATGCAAATTAAAATAATTTTTATTAAAAAAAAAGTATGATTCAATATAAACGGGTTATACAAAATTCTGCGGTTGTTTGCATTCGTTTGAAAATTTCAACAAAAATAATATCTACATTTTTAAATGTTAAGGTATAGGTACTTCATTATATTTATATTAAACACCGCATATGCATAGCAATTAATTCAGATAAATTAACGAAAATGTATTTTTAAAACTCATAACCGACAAACTATACCTACTCGTATTTGAATGATTATTTTTTTTTTTTTTGATTTATGCGATTGTTCGACGTCCTTTTAAAAATAACTCCATATGTAGGTATGTATGCCCAATAAGCAATAACTAAACGGGATTATAGTTGTTATTTCTTGATACAAATTCCATTGATTTTTAAGTGTTTTTTTATTTAAATTGTATTTAATTACAAATATACAGATGGTGTGTGTTACAAAATGTATAATTTTTAAATCAGTATTGTTTAAGAAACCTGTTAAAATGTTGAACTAATATTACCAGACTTTTTGGCAGTCATTTCTTTGTTACATGTCGTTTTATAATATACAAATACGAACATACCTTAGGTTTTTTTTACGTATTTTAAACTTTATTCGTAAAGATACAAGAATTTGTTTAAATAGATATTTTTTCATTCTTCAAGAATCGATATAAGACGACTCGTAATAAGGTTAATGGATGTTTAAAATTGTTTCCTTTAATTAAAACGAAAAAAAAAAAAAACAGATTGGTTAGTTAATAAAAATTTGGTTAAATTTTGTTCAATTACTTTGTGTTCTCTTGAACACAAAAAACAAGGTGTGACAACATCATTTTTGGAATTTAATGTGCTATTCAATTTTCTCTTGCAAAAAAATTTATGAATTCTGTTCTTCTGTCATTGCACTTAAAAATTTAGTTTTTTGACTTTTCATTGAACCGGTTATAATAAGGATATATATGTATGCTCATGTTCATTTTAAAAACAACAACATCTGTACCTTACACATTCCTTCTCAATAACATTTACGTTGTGCAAAACATGATTTTCCAATCACTCCAAACAATTCAAAAGCCTACCATACCAATGAATGGCTGTTCGGAGGAAGTAGTTGGGCTCCTAACGTTTAGCACCTCATGGGATATTCGCAAAAAAAAAGAATGCCATCTAATAGGTCAGTATTTGGTCAAAAAAGGTCAACTAGTTTCAGACATTAGTCAGCCATAGGAAATTTTTAATCAATGGTTAAAGTGTTTCAAGGTCACCAACTATTTTTGGCCCCTCATTTATGGGATATTCGCAAAAAAAACCTTGAAAAACAAAGAACTTCAAAAATGCATATAAAATAACCTATGGCTGACCAATTACTGAAACTAGCTGACCTTTTATCAGGAGTCGGTGGCCTTTCGAATGGTATACCTTTTTTGCGAATATCCCATAAATGAGGTGCTAAAAGTCTTATACGACCTTGAAAAAATAAATTTTTAAAATTCAATTAAACAAAAACTATGGCTGACCAATTACTAAAATTAAATGACCTTTTATGAGGGGTAGGTAACCTTTCAGATGGTGTATATTTTTTTCGAATATCCCATAAATAAGGTGCTAAAAATTAAAAAATATTATAAAAATTATGGCTGACCAATTACTGAATGTAGCTGACCTTTTTTGACCAATTGTTGGCCTTTTATATGGCATACTCATTTTTTTAAATTCTATAAATGAGGTGCTTAAAGTTTTATACTGTGACCTTGAAACAAACTTTAAAAATTCATTAAAAAAACCTATGGCTTACCAATTACTGAAACTAGCTGACCTTTTATCAGGAGTCGGTGGCCTTTCGAATGGTATACCTTTTTTGCAAATATCCCATAAATGAGGTGCTAAAAGTCTTAAAACGACCTTGAAAAAATAAATTTTTAAAATTCAATTAAACAAAAACTATGGCTGACCAATTACTAAAATTGAATGACCTTTTATGAGGGGTAGGTAACCTTTCAGATGGTGTATATTTTTTTCGAATATCCCATAAATGAGGTGCTAAAAGTTTTATACTGTGATCTTGAAACAAACTTTAAAAATTCATTAAAAAAAACCTATGGCTTACCAATTACTGAAACTAGCTGACCTTTTATCACAAGTCGGTGGCCTTTCGAATGGTACACTTTTTTTTGCGTATATCCCATAAATGAGGTACCAAAAATAGTTGGTGACCTTGAAAAACTTTACCATTAATTAAAAATTTCCTATGGATGACCAATTTCTGAAACTAGTTGACCTGCGGCGACGCAGCCGGCGTAGCTATTAATTTAGTTTTCCATAGGTTTTTTTTATAAAAAAAGCAATAGGTATACATATCTCTTACTACGTTTTTATTGGAGCCGAAATGGGGTTATTTCGAAATTAGCTAATTTGGAACGTCAAATTTGTATAGGAAATGACGTTCCAAATGAGCTAATTTCGAAATTACCTCAATTCGTCTCCAATGAAAACGTAGTATCTGTCTCATAGCTTCTAAACGTCAAATCGAAATTTTGGGTTAATGACGTTTAGTGCTTGGCGTTATTTGTTTTAATGGTGCGTTCTTTTTTGTTGCTATGGTCAAAAACAAGAGTTTCAAAGTCAAAGTTAAAAAAGTTACTTTTTATTTAAGTACGGTCAAAGTTAAAAAATATGTGAAGGGGTTGAAAAAAAATTGAGCGAATAAGAATTAATAATAAACAAAAGACAAAATTTTGATTGTGTTGAATTTATTGATAAATAATTCACTACCAAAAATGCATGGTTCTTACAAATTAAATCACTATCAACTTCATTTTTGCATGAAATCGAATCGTAATATAAAACATTTGTAATTTGTTTTTGCTTTTTTTTTTAATTTTTTTATGAGCCACACATTTCTTTATGAAAAAATTGACCAAATCGGAAGAATAAAATTTCGATGAAAACTGAATTATTCAGAAAACTATTTCAAATATCAAAATCAATAATAAAACAATTACATTTATAATAAATTATTACAAAATTGAAAACAATTCCAAATCGGAACACGAAAAGCAAACACAATCTAAGGGGCCAGTTATAGATATCATTGAAAACCATAATTGAAAAAGTTGGCTGTTGATTTTGGACCCTTCGAAAGTTTAATCATTGAATATTTTAATGCAGAAATATAACTTACGACTTCAAAATTATTTCTCCTCCAAAAAAAAAAATTCATTTTGACCCATATCTTCCCCGTAACGTAACTTTTAATTTTTTCAATGATTATTGGTAAGGTTGTTCATCGTTGAAAAAATAAAAGTCATTTTATGAGAAAAGTTGTGCCAAATTGAATTTTGTATTACCTAAAAATAATTACTAAGTCAATTAGCTTTACTTTGGCATCAAAATAATCATTTATTTTTTCTTCAAAATCTCTCAAAACTGACAATTAATATTTTCAATGATGGTTTTCAATGATAGCTATAACTGGCCCCTAACCCCAAAATGAAAACTCAAGTAAGCTTTTCTTATTAAAAGAACGATGAAGGTTAACTAGTTACAAACAGAAAGAGCGCACAAAAATGTCATTAATCCAAAATTTTGGCTGTCAGTTTGGAGTTTGACAATTTGGTTAAAATCCACATTGGTAAGAAATATCAATATTTTGTTTAACTCACATCTGTTAAAACACAGTTTCTTACAAATAAAATCCGGAAAAACACCTGTCTCGTGTAGTCTTGTAGAGCTATGTGTCGCTAATGCTACAATGAATTCCAAATCCGCAGAAAAACATTTCTCTCGTGTGTTGTGTGGATTATGTAATGCATATACACATATATGGAATGACAGTGATAGTCCCGGTCTACATTGAAAGATTTTTCCAATGCCGATCTTTTGTTTGTTGGTGAAGGGAGTGAAAAGTGAGGGGTAGGGATCAAATCGTTTGTACCACAAAACTCGAACGATTTTCCAGTATGTTTATGTTTTCTTTCACCTTCCTTCCAGTTTTTTTGTGTATGTTCGGTGTCAGTGTATCGTTCGTTTGATGGTGTGAGTGAATATCAATGAAAAATGAAGAGCATATCAATACAAAAATGAAGAAGACAAAAAAAAATCGTATGGAAAAAATCGTTAATTTCACACGATTTCTGCAAAAATCTTCGTGGAAAAATCGGGCAATGTAGATCGGGACATACACACCACTTTTGTTGTTAATGTTCTAAACAAGCAAAGCATTTGAACCGGAATGTTAGTCTGAGGATTTTGTGTTTGACAGCACTTTTTTTTCTGTGACCATGTAGGTACTGATGAGGTCGAAAAATGTTGTTGCCAGCTCTCGGTCTATTTAATTTATTGACTTAAGGCCCAACAACAAAAGAAGAACAACACACTCACACTGGTGTGACGTGTGTTTGTCACTTTGATTCGTATCTTCGAAATGAGCTAATTTTCCAATAAAAGTACCTAACATCTTCCGGCTCATACCACAGTCAGCTCAAATCATTTTCGATTTTTTTTTTTTAAGTTAACGGCTTTTTTTATTGACGTGACAGCTCAAACTATTGTATGGACATTGATAACAGAATAGCAGAATAAAATACGTCGGTGAAAAGGCCTGAAATGTTCATGTAAAATACAATACGAATTCCATTTAGAGTGCGGCGATAAACATCCCTCTTAAAATTGGCAGATTTTTTTAACAGAATAAAGGCTCTCCCAAACCAATGCGAAACATTCGTTGCCGCGAAGAAACATTTGTTAGTCAAAATTAATTCATATGTTTGACATGCGAATGTTTCTTCGCCGCAACGAATGTTCCGCATTGGTTTGGGAGAGCCTGTACCACTATTATAACTGTTATATAAAGGGTAATCGTCGATGGCGTTTTGTTGTGCGATTGTTTTTCAGCTAACATAAACGATACAAGAAAAACGATAGAAAATGAAGGATACACACTGCTAAACAACAACAAAACCTGTCGTCAGCGAATGTTTCACGTTGATTTGGTTAAATCTTGCAGATGCGGACTAGAACGCAAAATTAAAAAAAAAACTCCTAATAAATCAATTTCAGTATAACAGCGGCAGCTCTGATTAATTTTAATTTAACCATATGAAAATCAAGGTGGCGCTGCTAATTTTTTTTGCCGGCACGTGCTAGTTTGACAGCTGTTGCTTTTATGTTGACAGTTCCCAAATACAATTTTTTTTCTTCACTTTTGCAGTAAATATAGTTTGTTTATTTTTATATTTTAAAATGGAATTATTCTCAGTAAAAAGGTTTTTATACTTGATTTAATATTTAAACATAAAACTAATTAAGAACTTATATCAATGTAATAGATACACCGAAGGCGAACAATTCAACGATGATCCAAATAAAGAAGATGAAATTCTTCAGAAACTCTTGAAAAAAGTCCAATCACGAAAAAGTCACCACGTTATTGAAATTCCGAATAAAGTTTCCGATATTCCGGTGGTAAGTGATAAACAAGAAGAACCCGAAGAAAAAGAAGAAGAAGAAGATAGACATGATGAAACAGATGACATAAAGAAACCAAAATTGTCTGAGGAACCAACGACGACTAACGAAGACTTCCAAGTTCTCGGCTCAAATGTGTTCGATCGCAGGCCTAAGGTTGAGATGGTCTTACCTCCTTGGCTGGCCCATCCAACCGTTATTGGAACAAGCATTGTTGAATCCACAACGCAGGAAGATAGCTCAGTTTCGAAGGCCCAGTATATATCTGACCATTTGAAGGAATCGCTCAAGCAATTGTCCATTGACAACTTATTTCCCGTTCAGAAATCGGTGATTCCTTGGGTTCTAACAGCTCATTCAAAACCTTATCCCTTCCGGCCCAGAGACATCTGTGTCTCGGCGCCAACTGGCAGTGGCAAGACACTCGCCTTCGCTCTTCCCATCGTACAGTTGCTAGAAAATCGTGTGGAAAAGAAAATCCGTGCCCTTGTGGTGCTGCCAGTGGCTGAACTGGCCCTTCAGGTCTATAAAGTCTTCAAGAAACTCACAGAGAAGACAAATCTTAATGTGTGCCTGTTATCAAAGTCATTTCCATTCCATCTGGAGCAGCAAAAGCTTGTTGAATCCTACAAAGGAAAATTCTACTCCAAAGTTGACATTGTGATCACAACTCCGGGTCGTCTGGTGGAGCACCTGCATGCTACAAATGGATTTTGCCTAAAATCCTTGAAATTCCTTGTTATCGACGAGGCAGATAGAATCATGAACCAAGTCCATCACAACTGGCTTTACCATCTTGACAATCATGTCAAGACTACATCGGATATGTTGCTCTCTGGCAGGGCTGCCCCGCTATGTATCAATGAACTGGAATCCGCTGCCTGCAATCAACCCCACAAAATGCTATTCTCTGCAACTTTGTCACAAGATCCTGAAAAACTTCAAGCCATTCGCCTATTCCAGCCAAAATTGTTCACATCGGTTCTGACCAATCTGGACGAGCTCAAAGAGAAGTTCGCAGAAGGTAAGACCGCGGAGATTCGAGAGGAATTCATTGGCAAGTATACAACTCCGGCTGAGTTGACCGAGAAGTATTGCTTGACAGAGAGCCGCATTAAACCCCTGACTCTTTATTCTCTGATCACTGAGAATAATTGGACAAAGTTTCTCTGTTTCACCAACAGTGTTGAATCTTCAGGAAGGTAAGCTTAGGGTACATTATTTTGGCAGATTTTTCTTATGAATCGGTATTTCTTTATAGATTGGCTTTTGTTCTGAAGATTCTCTTCAAAGAAAGTCTCGTCATAGGTGAACTATCAGGAGCTTTGAATGCCAAAGTTCGTGCGAATGTCTTGAGTTCCTTTGCCAGAGGAAAAGTCAACGGATTAATATGTTCTGATGCTTTGGCGCGAGGTATTGATATCCCAGATGTAGACATTGTGATCTCGTACGATCCAGCACGACACATCAAGACCTATATCCATAGGATAGGAAGAACAGCGCGTGCTGGTCGACCAGGTACAGCAATAACTCTGCTCACACAGAAGGAAATCAATACTTTCAATGTAAGTTGTTCAATTCCCAAACTTTAAACGAGACTTATTTGTATAAATAATATTTCCCCCAGCACACCCTCTCTGAAGTTGGCAAGACAATAACCGAAGAAATCAAAGTCTCAACTGACGCCGAAGAAAGCAATGCCAAATTGTATGCTTCAGCACTTGCTAGTCTGCGCAAAAAGGTTGAAAATGAAAAGCACACAAAGATTATCATGAAGAACATAGCTAAGGAGAAAGCGAAGCCTGTGGATCCAAGTAAGATGTCACTAATGGAGAAACTACAAGCGCAAGTGACTAAAGAAGTTTTGGAAAAAGCTCAAGCTCAAGATGGCGAAGTATCGAAAGAACGCAAAAAGAAGAACCCAATGAAGGCATATAAGCAAAAACAATTAAACAAAATTGCAACAGCTTCACATGCGATTGGAAAGGCGAAAAAAACAGAATAAAAAAAATGAAGGTTTTGAATTAAGATATATGATAATTTAATCGAAAAGTGTAGAGAAGCAGGACGTTTTGATTTTGTTATGAAAATTAAATATTTTATACAAAAACAAATTTATGTTGTTTTTTCTTGTAAATTTGGTTAATTTGGATGATTGTCAAAAGCGGAGTGAGAGGAGGAATTTTTCGTTAGAATTGATGTAGAAATTCAAACCCTCTAGTTTAACATACCATTTGGAGCCAATTTTCATACCGATATGATCGCATTTTATACGAATGAAGAACAGTTAGTTACCATTGAATTAAAAGGACAAGTTTTTGAAGAGTACAGGAAAGTTAAAATTCGCGAATTGTGGGACGAAATACTGGTCTGATTTTGTTGTGAAAGGGGGCTTATACCGTTTTTTTTTTTTTGGGACATCATGGCCCTGACGAAATGCGCCAAACTGGAATTGATCTACATATTTCTCCGAAACTATTAATTGAAAACTGAAAACTAAATGGTTCTATGTATCCTACTTTTTGAGAAAATTGAAAGTTGCGACGACAATTTTTTTGATGTTTTTGTTTATAATTTGTATTATTATTATAGTTTGTAGTATGTGATAGTAGTTTCTTTGAGCTTATGAGGTTAAAGAATGAATAAATTCTTTGAATCTACAAAGCAAGCCACCCACGGTACACACGGCCACAAGATTTAGGCAGGAGGGAGGTAAATGTCCCCTTTTGTAGTTATTCAATATTCAATATTTGGAAAACTAAGCGTAAAAGAGACAAAGCCAATATGACAAAGTGAAAGAAAATTAAATTCCCTACAAATAAAAGATATGCTCATAGTTTTGCTGGAAGCAATAGAGATGCGCGAGTAGAAATATCGAACAAAAATTAAAAAAAAAAAAAAAATTGTTTTGTTTTTTCATGAATTAACCCGTATTTTTGAGTTAATCGAAAAACTGAAAACGTATTTTTGTAGAGAAACATACGTTCTACAAATTTGTCCATTTAATTGTTTTTATATTTTGTGTATTTATCGAGTTATAACAAGTAACAAATAAAAATGGAGTTCACATATTTTTTAAAGTCAAATAATTTTTTTTCGTTTAGTGTTTTGCAAAAATGTTCTTCTAAAAGTTGTTGAAAGCACTATCACCTACAATTTTTACCCAAACATGTTTTTTGTCCGAGCGCTTGAAAGCTTCATAATCGCATCTTCAAACGTAGAATCGAAATCATTTACTCAGTTACAAAAGTGGGTGTGGGTATGGGTATCGCACGGTTTAAGTGGTAAAATGTGTGTATCACGTGTGCATGTGCACTGTTAATGGAATATTTTCTTTTATTATGTGTGGCGGATCGTATTCCGGTAATTCGCATTATTATAGCTCTAGTCAGACCCGTAGCATCCATTGGGCAGCCGGGGCAATGCCCCAACTAATATCTCCTTTTGTATCGCTCGAATCAGTATTAACTTTGTTCAGTTAGCTTCGTTAAGCTCAATACCACTTTTTGAGTCTGCAACTAATATCCAATTGACGAATAAAATATAACCCTAATAAACTCTTATACTGTTTATCCTACGTATAAGCTCAATATGTAGAGAATTCAATTAACCGATGTATAACACCAATTCTTAGTTTATCCACTAATATTCAAGTATTTGTTGCTTCGTTTTGTGTATACGTGACCCTTGAAATATTCATATGTAAAATTAAAATAATTCAATTAAAAAGTACAAGTGACCTCAACTCCAGAAATTATTGTGTTTCGCCCAAGGTATAACAGTGGGCTCTTCAGTCAGTCTGTTATACCCTACTAAGACACAAATTTTGGTCGATGTTTACCGACTCTTATAAAAATCACAGCAAAAAGATACTGTGAATTTTATTATTCTAGGGGAATTTGTTTAAATTCGTGCACCTAGAAAATAAATACCCGTGGTCAGGTTTTTTTATAATAAGAAGATGAAGAAATTTAAATATTAAAATATTGAAATTACTTCTGTTTTAAGTGCACGAATTTAAACAAATTCCCCTAGAATAATAAAATTCACAGTATCTTTTTGCTGTGATTTTTATAAGAGTCGGTAAACATCGACCAAAATTTGTGTCTTAGTAGGGTATAACAGACTGACTGAAGAGCCCACTGTTATACCTTGGGCGAAACACAATAATTTCTGGAGTTGAGGTCACTTGTACTTTTTAATTGAATTTTATTCATTCACTCCACTTAAAACAGAAGTAATTTCAATATTTTAATATTTAAATTTCTTCATCTTCTTATTTTAAAATTAAAATAATATAATTAAGAGAAAACAAAAAAAATATTTGTATTCATGTTCATGGTTAGCAAAAGCTCATGCTAGCCAGATGGTGGAATTAGTACGGTGCATTTAGATTTCATTATATGGTGCTCTGGGAAAAAATTCCGACACAAAGTTTGACTTTCGGTATCAGTACACGAGCCAAAAACTACATTTTGCACAATTGTACCTAGTGTCGTACGTAGCTCACGTAGTCTTAATCGAAGTTATATGGATGGCATACGTTTATTTGTAGCAAATTAAATTTTCTACAAATTATGTTTTTTAACTTTTTTCGCCTTAGTGCATTTTGTTAAAAAAAAATGTTAGGACTGATTTTTTATATGCGTCATATTCTCATATATTTTTTGGTTGTGTTTTCTGATTCGTCTACTCAGTTACTTTCCATCAGGTCAACATTTTTGAACGATATAAGTTCCATGATAAAATGTTAAGGAATTGGCAACTTTTTTGATCATTAAAAATTCTTCACTGCCTTTGAGCTATCCAGATATATGCACCGCTCTTATAATATTTTTAACTCTTTCTGCTACCACAGCAAAAGCGGAGGTTATTTTTCAAAGCTGAAATTAATAAAAATTTCTTGCAAAGCACCTTGTAATAATAAAGGCTAAGCAATTTATCATTGATATCGATCAAAAATTTTAGGGCACGGCAAATAGATTTGAGAAAAGTAATCGCTTCCACAAAATCCAGAATAAAAATTATTTTAGTACCTGACTTTATAACCTTTTATTTCTGTGTAAGCCACATTAAGAATATTTTGTAGAAATTAATTTGACCATTATTTAGGCAATCATTGAGAAATAGGGCCCCATATTTGGTTTTGCCCCGGGGCCGCACAAGCTGTAGCTACGGCCTGGCTCTAGTTATCGTGTATGTAATTGAACAATAACTTTATTTATGGTTTATAAGATATAAATAAATAATAATTATTGGGAGGCATACATACAATATATACATACAAGTACCGGTGTATGAAACCTTGGTTTCTTACATGAAGGAGCTGGTAGGCTATCTTCTTGGAAGGAAATCGTGCTAACAGTTCTTCCACCTTCGTCCTCTGAATCATCGTCCATGATTGGTTTTTTCTTGAGGGCATTGTTGAAAGTCTCACAGTGTTGGCAAATTGCTGTGTAATGAAGACCTCCTGCACATATCCACAAGGTTTTTCGATTTTTTTGGAATCTTTGCAAGAAATAAGATTGAGGATCGAACTTGGTGCCGGATCTTCATCGCTTGTTTGAGGCATCCAACCCAGACTTTTTTCATCTATTTTGTTCAACCACTGTTGAACTTTAAAATATGTCCTATATGAGTGGTACCTATTTTGCTGCTCCTTCTTCTTAGATGACCTTACAAATCACTTGTACCGCATATCTTTTAAGGAATCCTTAAATGGGTTCCTTCCATAAAGTGCTACTAAAAATCTATTTCCAGTGATAACAATGTCCTTGGAATCAACGTGATCATTTCTAATTTTGCAATTACATCACTGAGCTCAACATTTTTTTTTCCAGAGCCGCAATAAATTACATTTTTTGCTGACGTCGCGTCGTGCCGCATCCACTAAATGCATGTAAGAACAATATATTTTCCATTACTGATTGTACATGCTTTAAGCTGGAAGCCGAACATAATTTGGTCTGCAGATTGACCATGTTTTGGTTTTTGGGAAAAAAACGTTGTTCGTTACATTTTCGGGCACAATCCGGTAAGAAGAACATGATTTGTTTGTAAACAAACGAATAAAGCGCTTTTAATTTAAACACGAGTATGTAAGTATATGTAGATATAGGGGAGACTGGGTACAGTTGAAACACAGGACGGTTGAAACAACGCAAATATCTTGCAAACCGTGGGTGGTGGGTGGATGCGTCTCAGAGACGCACGAAGAAGCAACAGCTTTAAAGACGAACTTCGATGTCGCTTTGGTCGTAGCACGCTACAGTTGTCTACGGGGGGCCCTTTTTGCTTTTTGACAACCAAAAGTAAGTTTTTTTGTTCGAATGTGTTTCCCAATACCGTATTTTCTATTCGTTGGAGAGTATAGAGTAGAATATGGTGACTATTTTCAGTGTGTCAGTATTGTAACCGACACAATTTATATTTGTTTACCTACAGGAGGGGTTGGGGACGGTGGAAACAATGTATCTGGGTACGACAATTGTGTTCTGGAATATTCCGAAATGGTAATTTTATTGGTTTCTGACCAATCAAAATTGAATAAAACTTTTCTTTTAGTTTCTTTTCAATTATTTAATAAAGTAACGTTTTATTTTTAAAAATATTTCATTTTTATTGTTTTGTTTTGTTTTTTTTTTTTTTTTTTTTTTTGAGACACATTGAAACACTGAAAACTTATAAATCTTGTCAAACAATGTCATAATTAACGTTATAATTTAAAAAACAAATCATAAACATGCATAACTTTGTAATATCATGCACTATTTACGTTTGTTTCAACTGACCCCAATCACTGTTTCAACCGTCCCTGGTATGGGTACGGTTGAAACGAATTGGATTTTTTTTTTAATTTGACGTTAACCTAAAATAATGCACATGGTTCTAAAATAACCCTGTCCATGTGTGGATAAAAACATGATCTTTCATTCAAAATACCATCAACATCGCTCGGTGTTCATATGGCAATACTATGGACGATATAAGCAAAATTGTTTCAACCGTACCCAGTCTCCCCTATATTAAGTTATAAATGATTGTGTCAACAAAATTTCGCCAAATATACCTCGGGCTATTTCAGTGACGGCTATTGGGTCAAATTTCAGATGACACAATAGGTAAACAAACAACTTCGCATACGAAATGACACGTTTTGCAAAAGTGCTAAAAAAAATCTTGTTTTAATTGGTTTGTTGTTCCAATACCCGTATTCAAGCTTTTTATATATGTACATAAGTAGTTTTTAAACATTGGCAAACTCCTCTGATAATATGACTAACTATAGGAGTTGTATGCTTACAATTTTAATTAAATTTATGAAACTCGATACGGCAATATACTTACTTTTGATACACATGTTTGGTTCTTTGCCGAGTTATTGTATATATATATATCAATATTATTACATGTAAGCACTTAACTCTTATAAGCTCAGTCCTACAAATACTAAATTGTGAATTTTCTGCGCTCACAGTGCAGTGGTGAACTGAAGTTTTTAGTCTAAAACTGAAGTTAGTAATCTCCATCATTCTTAAAAATTTCAGATTTTTAAAAACATAAAATTCAAAAGCTTGACAAAATTGAACTCCAAAAGTTGAGGTTTTTAAAACTTTTCTGTGTAACTAAAATCAACACGTATTTCAAAAATTCCTCAAACATGGATAAACTAATTTTTAATTACCCTTCCAAAAAATGTAAAATTTACTATAATAAAATGTCATCCTGATTTACTGCAAGTAGACGTACTTTCCCGTTTTCGACTTTTAAACGATCATATCTCGATGTCCAAATTTTTCGGATTTATTTTTTATGTGTAAGACTTTTTTATATTTTTTTAGTCTATCGATTACAAAAACAAAAACTCCTGCACACCTCCGTTTAAAAAAATACAAAACACCGTGTTAAGTCTTAAAATCTATATAGCGGCAACCCTGCAAGGGATCCATGGTCGAAAACTTGAACTTAAGCTTTTTATAAAGTTATCTTACGATGCCCACAAAAAAATTGCTTCCCCATATGTTTTTTAGATTCCCATAGGAGCCAAATCTAAAATGACTGTACTATTTTATTTGTAGAAAATTTAATTTTCTTTTACTTTGTAATATTGACTTTTTGCCTCTAAACGCTTAGTTTTCCAAATATTGAAGTATAACTACAAAAGGAACATTTACCCCCATGCCCCATCTCCTGCCCAAAGCTTGCAGGTTCAAAGAATTTATTCATTCTTTAGGGGTAGTGAATAACAAAAGCCAATTCAGCAGCTTATTTCCCAATTTAAAAAAAAATCAAAAACATCATTTTCAATTTTCTTTTTTAATAATTTTGAGTTTGAAAGTTATTTTAACAAAAAACTATGGAAATCAATAACTTGATTTGAAAATAAAATAAAAGAACGGAGTTCTGGCTTTCAAAAAATGTAAATTTTGCTGTTGTAAGTGTTGCCATTGTTTTTAATATTATTTTTAACAAAATGACCCTCCTCTCTAAAGGGGACCGCCCTCTATGGCAAACAAATTTTGTATTGTGTTCCTTTAAAAAAAAAAGTTATAATTTTTTGGCGCCATATTAAAACAACTCTTGCTTATTAAATTTTGCCTAATTTAGTATACATCAACTTTTTCGTATAGTTTCGGATATATAGAAAAAAAGGAAATTAAAACTCCTTTCTTAGTCCCACGACATGATGAAATAACAGTGAATAAATGTGTATTTACCTTTTTTGTTTTTTTTTTTTCAGGTAAATTGGTCAGAAAACATTCAATATCTAAGACAATAACAGGATTTTAAGATTTGTTGACTTTTCTAGCCCCCGCATCTCCTTTATTATTGACCCTAAAATTTAATTGTCTCTTATTAAGTGGTATAGACTTTTCCGCTTACATGCTAGGTTGTGCCAATATTCACGAAAATCTAAAGAGGGATACCTTTATCCCAACCTCCTCAGTTTGGGTATGTTATACCTGTGGGTTACCTCTACCATATAAAAAAATAATCCAGAGGGCCTTATTTTTTGCAAGCAAAATTTCTTCGTTGGCTGTACTATTGTATCCTTTTTATATTTCAAATCGTATCTTAACAAATAAAATTATCAATAAGATATTTGTTTACTGATGCGTTTTCCTGATCGCTATAACCGGCCCCTTAGTCCAAAGTTATAGTTTTAGAAAATTGGCTTCACAAGCTACGTCGATTTGGGTGCTTTGGTAAAGCTAATCTGCCCTATTACGAACTTGTTACGAATCCCGAAAAAAATTATTCGCGTTGAAAATCCCATACAAATTGCCACTACGAACGGATTAGGTGATAGTTTTTTTTCGATATTCTTACCAAGTTTCTGATTACGATGCAATCTGTGATAGGGCTGAATAACACCCAAACAAAATTGTATGAATCAATCAACCAACTTTCGTGTCACTCACACACTCCTTTAGTATGACAGTTTTTGGACCTCCCCAATAATATTTATACAGGAATGAAGACTCACCCCTTTGGACTTCTTTTTAAAAATCTTAACCATAAAGATCCGATGTTAACCACTTAAGATAAGGTTTTTCCACTAGTAGACCATGATTGGATCAGAGAACTGGAAATTTTATTAATTTTTTCCCGTTTTCCTAATAGACCAAGAGCCTGCAGCAAATTTTGGGAGTGGAGTGATAACCAAAATGTATATACATGTATGTGTAAATATACGCAGTATTATGCTAAATTCGACCGTCTGACAAGTTTCTCTTTCAGCCGGGGGCGGAGGTGGGCGTTCGAAAACGGTCATTTTTCCGATTTTAGGGTCGAAGTGATAACCACTTAAATTAATATATAAACCATAGAGGATGATGGTGTACTGATGACAAAAAAGTTGGTACAAGACGTTTTACTTTCAGCCTTTCCCTTGCCAGACACCCACCAAAATCAGCTTTTGGGGTGGAGGTGATAACCACAAAAATGCTACACCAAAACAGCACCTGATTATAAAAAAGTGTGTCCAAGACGTTTTGGTTTCAGCCTTGTCAGGAGAGTTTTTCTGGTTTTTTGGCGTACCATTCTTTTGGTTATATCTCATAGGAAAAAAGTTATTAAGGTCTTAAGTTCAAAAATGCATTTGAGAAAAGTTAACGAGCGTCTGGCAAGCACAAGGCTGAAACCAAATCGTCTTGGACACACTTTTTTATAATCAGGAGGATATTTCTGTTGTTTTGGTGTAGCATTTTTGTGGTTATCACCTCCACCCCAAAAGTTGATTTTCGCGCATTTTGGTGGGCGTCTGGCAAGGGAAAGGCTGAAAGTAAATCGTCTTGGACCGACTTTTTTGACATCAGTACACCATCTTCTTTAGGTAGGTAGGTAGGTAGAAATGGCGGCCACGGGCAGTCTAGCCCATAGCCCAATTAGCGCTGAAGTGCGCCGTTTTGATACCATAACTCGTTTGAACCTGTGGATGGAATTGGAGAGAGAAAATATGGGCATATCCTCAGGATATCGTCCCTTTTTATTTAGTTTAGAATAGGATTTTGTTGTTGCTTTTAGCACAATCATCAGAAAGTGGATCACTCACTCAACCAGATCAGCAGCCGCATCCGCACCATCCACAGTTAGCCCACTAGGCAGTTCGTTGGCTGGCACTGGAGCGTCCACTGATCTGATTGAATGATCATCCGGCCGCTGTGCACCACAAACCCCCACCAGAACCCTAGTCCACTATCTTGTGATCATAGGGAATCGACGGAAGGTATAATGCAGAAGTAGCCGAAATTTGTCCTAGAGCTATTTCGTCGCGTTGAGAAAAGAAATCAAGTCTTTGATCTTCATTTCAGTAAGTTCTTTAATGTCGTCAAAGAATGTTCTTCCGAGTGACTGTTTTCTAGCTTTGGCCAGAGCAGGGCATTTGCAGAGGAAATGAACTACTGTTTCCTTTTCCTGCTGGTCCTCACAGCTCCGACAGTGAGTATTGTGAGGTACGCCCAGCTTCGCTGCATGCTCTCCTATTGGCCAGTGTCCGCTACAGGTTGCAACTACCCTGGCTATGTCTTGCCTGGGTCTGCGTATTAGATCAATAGTTCGGTTCTTGTCATAGGTGGGCCAAATCTTCCTAGATATAATACAGTTTGATAAACTGCTCCACCTACGGTTTGCTTTAGTAAGATAAATTGAGAGAATGTTGCCCTTCATAACTCCAAGCGGAATGTTGACTCTTTCCGCAAGTGAGCCATTTAGGGCTGAACATTGCCTGGCCAGCTTGTCAGCCCGTTCATTGCCCTCAATGCCACTGTGACCCGGGACCCAGATAAGAGTGACATTAAGGTCAGTGTTCAGACCCGCAAGCTCATTCCGGCATTGCTGGACTAGTTTGGAAGATGCTGTAGCTGAATTAATGGCTTTAACAGACGCTTGACTGTCTGTAATAATAGCTGCATTACGGTTTTGGTTTGGATCTGCTTTTAGTAACTTGCAAGCTTCCCTGATTGCTAGCAATTCAGCTTGAAAGACGCTAGCAAGGTCAGGTAGCCGAAAGGACCTAGATATATTTAGAGACTCAGAGAAGATTCCTGCACCAACGCCACACTCCATCTTTGAGCCATCAGTAAAGATAGTTGTGTTGAAATCTTTCGTCACGACGTTATCATTCCAATCCTTCCTGGATGGAAATTTAACTTTGAAATCCTTACTGATACTCATTGTAGGGGTGCAGTAGTCAGTGGGAGTCGAAAACATTTCCATTGGAATCAAGTCTGTGATATTGCTGAGACCATAGGGCTTGTCAAACCAAGAGTTTGATTCTTTAAGTCTTAAAGCGCTGCAAGATACTGGATATTTAATATGTAAATCAAGTGGTAGAAGATGCAGAAAAACACTTAAGGCATCAGTCGGGCAGGATCTTATAGCCTCTGTCGTGCCAATGCTAGCAGTTCTTTGAACCTTCCTAAGTCTATCGATGTTATATTTTTTGTTAAGTGCTGGCCACCATACAATCGAACCGTATGTCAGGATCGGTCGTACCACGGCTGTATACGTCCACAGGATCATCTTCGACTGAAGCCCCCACTTTTTACCAAAAGTTTTACTACAGGCATAGAATACTATACAGGCCTTCTTGACCCTTTCTTCAATGTTCAACTTCCAATTTAATTTGGGGTCGAGAATAACACCTAAATATTTAGCTTTAGAGGAGAGTGAGAGTGTTTGGCCGTGGAGTCGGGGTAGAGTGAAGGGGTGTTTCTTAGTCTTGGTAGTAAATAGCATCAGTTCAGTTTTGCTTTGGTTATTTCCTAGTCCACAGCTCGTGGCCCAGTTGCTAACTTTCCTTAAAGCCATTTCCATGATCTCACTTAACACAGGAGTAAACTTCCCTGACACTAATATCACCAAATCATCAGCATATGCCACCGCCTTAACTCCACATCTTTCCAACTTAACAAGAATTTTATTCATGACTAAAAGCCATAGAAGGGGGTACACCCCACCCTGGGGTGTACCTCTACTTAAATGTTTGGTCGAGTTTGTATTACCTAACGTAGCTTGAATCCGTCTGTCTCTGAGCATGGATATTATCCATTCCCTTATGTAGTCTTCTACACCAAAATCATCTAAAGACTCTAGAATGGATTCAGTAAGCACGTTGTTGAAAGCCCCTTCAACATCTAAGAAAGTGGCAAGAGTATATTCTTTATAGTTTATAGTTTTCTCAATAGTGCGCACTACCTCATGCAGGGATGTTTCAGTGGTTTATACTATATTAATTTAAGTGGTCATCACTTCGACCCCAAAATCGGAAAAATTATAGTTTTCGAACGCCCACCCCCGCCCCCGGCTGAAAAAGAATCTTGCCAGACGGTCGAATTTAGCATAAAACTGCGTATATCTACACATACATGTATATAAATTTTGGTTATCACTCCACTCCCAAAATTTTCTGCCGGCTCTTAGACTATAATTAATTTAAACAAAATTGATTGTTTTGATAATAGAATTTAGAGCAATAAATGAGTTATTAAAATAACTGTTGTTTTATTGGTATGCGGAATAAAAAAAATCGATGAACGGACTCATGTGAAATAAGTCGATATCTGGAGGCACCTTACTTTTCCTAACTCTACAACGGTCAGCTAGAATTAGAAATTTCACCAAAAATCCAAATTTATATTAGACACGATCCTTAAACATTTCAAGCTTCTAAGAAAAATTTATAATCTTAAACATTTACATAGAACAGTTAAATTGTAATACATTTCAAATGTTAACGCTCTTTTGAGCTCCCGAACGGATTCTCTTTCGGAAGTCGGCATATATTTTTAAAATTACCCCCCTCTGGGAGCATGTTACACACCACGATATATGTTACACATTAACAATTATTTGGTTTTATTCTGAATGGATCTATGGAGCTACGGCTTTGAAGTTGTGTAACAAGGTAAGACTTGGTAGATGGTTGAGCACCGCCCCAATATCGAGAAGGTATCCAATCGGGGATAATTCTGAAATGAAAGTCCTATATGTGGACAGTGGAGGTGACAAGAAAAAATGTTTTTGATGTGTTTTTTTTTAATATGGAGATACTGCAACGCTATTTATTTTAGTGTGTGATTTAGAGTGATAGCCATATTATGTCTGAGAGGTGTTAAAGATTTGTATACCAAATTTCAAGGAGATTGTATGGTTACACTTTTATCAGTTTTGCAAAAGCAGGAACAATACGATTTTTCAGTTAACAACTTCTGATCAAAAACTGATCACAAATTAAAACTAAGATTAATAGATAGTATGATAGAATAGATATTTATGTTATAAATATTAAAATTTGAGCTGTAAAAATCCGGTTTATGACGACTCTTCTTGTGCTGACTAATACCCCAGTCAAGATAGACTTTCAAAACATAAACAAAGTTCCGAAAACGCTTACATTTGGTACGGATATTCCACTGACCCTAACGGAGCAATGCAACTGTAGAAAGTCCCCGTCGATCCAAGGTGAGCACAACTTTTTACGCATGGTCAAGTGTCGAAAAAATCAGTTTTTCACAAAAAACTTTTGAACGAAAATAGTGATTTCGAAAAGTAGTCTTACACCCCTATTACGATTGTCAATCGTTGATTGATAGTTCATAAATACTGAAATTCGATATTAAACCATCCAACCGAAGAAAGTTTTGGTCATTGAGAATGATGCAGAGCGTTGCGAATTATAAGAAAATTGACAAATATTAATGAATAGTTGATCAGATTTTATGTTAATTGAGTTTAAAATCCAAAATATCAATATTTTTCAACTATCAATCAATAATTGACAATCGCAATAGGGGTGTTAGTTTGCAGACCACAAACTATTCTACAAAAAAGATTAACTCACTTTTTTTTCCTACAATCAATAATAATAATTTTAAAAATTTAAAAAAGTAGCTATTTAAAAAAGAACATCATTTCCCAATTTACAGATAAACGGTATTTTTTACCTTCGAAAAATGTATAATATTTTGTTTAACAATAATATCAAAGTTTGGTTTAACTGCTTGGTTTGGTAAATTTCAATTATTGTAAACTTTCATATTTTTTTTTAAAAGCTTTGGTCACTTTTTTAATTTAAAAAAGTACGTATACGAAAGAGTGTACGTATAAAATTTTAATGGATGATATTAAAGTAAAAAGAAAATCCATAATGTATCCATGATTTTTGTGTCTGTTTTCCTGGCCGAATATTCGGCCACTGGGCGGTTCTAGTTTATGTTTATAGTTATCAATTTTGGGATATAACAAGTTACAACTATTAACATACATTCACGGCTGTTCTGATTTCCGACCTAATTTAAAAACGGAAACGAAAATTAAATCCGTGCGAATTTAAAAAGGTTGTTCTGATTTCCAGTCGAATTGAGTTTGCAGTGTAGGCAACTTAAAATCAACAAAACGTTTTCGAAATCAGCTGTGAAGTTGTCAAACAAGTTTCAATTTTAAAATTATTAAATTTCTTTAATCAAAGTACCTACCTAATTTTTTTATTATACAAACAAAAATAAAACATTTTGAAGCTAAAGTTTGATAACTGTTCAGTTCATGTGTTGGTTTAAATCTGTTAATTAATCCGTTCCCATTATCTTACACGAAGTAAGAGCATTTTACAATATTAGAAGATGTATGTACCAGTTTGGATTTTACTGGATGGAGAAACAATAGAAAAGGGAATTTCTCTCCTGCTCTTGTTAAGGATTTATTTATTCAGACATTCAGATTGAACAACGAATCATTTAAATACATACTTGATGAATTGCAAAATCGTTGAACTCTGGTGGATCCCTTACCCCAATGACAAATTTATCCGCCTGCCTAAGGTTTTTCGCTAAATGTGGATACCAAAGAGGAATTGGAAATGACTTCCACTATGCTATAGGAAAGTCAACTTTTAGTAAGGTTTTGAAAGAGTTTGTCAACACAGCAGAAGAGCATTTGTGTCCTAAATGGATTTCTTTGGGAGTCCTAAAGCATTTAAATATTTTGTCAACCTTTCCAACAATCTCTCGATATGCTCGGCTCTGTTGTCTGTCTTAACCCACCCTCTTCCAAGGTCAGAATACTTCTACATAAATGCAACTAACATCGCAAATTGTTGCTGTGTGGTATGCTTTCCCCAAGTTTCATTTATTTTGTATAAAAGTATGTTGAGTTAATTTATTTTTTATTAAAAAAAAAAAACAACAGGTGTGTACCACAAACTGAGCGCTCAGTGAGCGCTCAATGTCAGATTAACGGAGGCAGAATCATTTGTTGGAACAACATTCTCCGCTCTCTTTCAAAAAAAAAACATGTGTTATTATTCTCATACAAGTTTGGAAATAAAATTTCAACTTTTCTTTAAATATTTAATTATTAAAGCAAAAAACGTATTGAAATCAATGAAAATGATTATACCTTATTCAATTAGTTTGAGTTTTCACCAACATTCCATCTTTATTTTGTAATTATTTACCACTTTCTCATTTGCACACCCTCAAAAAATTATAACTTGGTTGTCAAACAAACAGCTGTTTCGAATGAGAAAAAAAATTGAGCAGTGAATCCAAGAAATTTTTGGATCAGAAATCTCCGCAAAAAATCTCAGTGTTCAATTGAGATTTTTTGTCTCACTTAAAAAATATCTGAGCGCTCGGAGCGATCAGTTGATGGTACACGCCTAATAAAAACTTATATTTTTGTTCCACCGAATCTTTTTTCGCCAACAAAAAGACAACCGAATTGAAAACGTCAATTAATTGGCGTTTCGCAGATCCCCATGTTTTTTAGAACACCCTGAAAACGTAAAACGTCAAACAGTACGGAAAACAGAACTACAAGAATTGGAAAACGGTCGGTTTTGTAATCCGAACAAAAATCACAACAGGGGTGATTGTGTTCAATGACTGACTGAAAAAAAAATATTTTAACTTAGAAAATGTCTTTGATAGGTTCCGTATTTCTGTTGCTATTTTCGAAAATTGATTTAAATCACTAGCAACAAGTTTACGCTCTTCTCCTTCATCATTTTTTTCGCAATTGGAACATCTGGTACCTCATTTTTTTTTGCAAATATTGTGCAAAGCACAAACACACAGTACAAACATTTGTGATTTGATTGTTTTTGCCTTGCTCCAAGAATGCTTCAGAACGCCTATCGTGAAAGGGTTTGGATGAATCACCGTCCTCTTGTTAATCGCACTCTTTGTTTTCAAGAAATAAATCCCAATGAAATAAAACTTTGCCAACATTCGTATTATGATACTGTTTGATAGGTGTGAAGTTAGTTTCATTCAATTCTTGATTCAATTTTCGTTTCTCATAATTGCTCTACGCCATGACTATCCTCTCTTTAGCTTTTGTGTTTTCTGCCGAGGAAAATTTTCAAAAAAGAGATGGCCAAAAATCTATATACAAAAAAAAAACAGAATCGACAAGAACTAAATCACAAGGGCAACCCCGAAATCCATTGGGTATAGGAGCTATGAGCCATATTGTAGAAAATATCGATCATCAAATACAACATTTATTATTTTCTCACTACATTTGTATTTATTTGTTTTGTGTTAAGAAATAGTAGAGATGATGGAGCGAATGTTTCGCTTTTGCATCGCGTCTGTTGAAAAGAGAGTACTAACTGATAAGTCAACAGTAGGCGGGTCGCTTTCATTGGCGGATTTGTATATTCTTATTCTCAAAAGGGCTTTATTTGTTTTCCATTTTTTTGTTTGACAAAATAAAAATCCTTCAATTAAAGCGATCCGCCACGCTTTTCATAATCGGCCTACAGAATAACTAGTAACTAGAAGTTTTTTCAATTTGCTTTGGTTAGAAAATTAACTTCTTCGGTTGCATTTTAATACCCCGTGGTTTATCGATTCAATATTTTTGAAGTACGTATTAACCCACATAATGGGTGATTTTTTAAGAGGCTTAGAACTTTTTTAAAAAAAAAACACACAAAATTCGAAAAAATGAATGAAATATTTATTTGAATCGATAGTTTGAACCTTGCAATTTAATGTTTAAAGATAATTTCATGCAAATGTTGACCGCGGCTGCGTCTCAGGTAGCCCATCCGCTGAGTCCAATTTTGGCATACTCTTTCACACATATCGGCCGGTATCTCACGAATGAATGCATGGATGTTGGCTTCCAGTGCGTCAATCGAAGCGGGCTTGTCCCTATAGACATTAGCCTTGACATACCCCCACAAAAAATAGTCTAATGGTGTCAAATCGCACGATCTAGGCGGCCAATTGACCGGCCCGAAACGTGAAATTAACTGTTCACCAAACTCGCCTCGCAATTGCGCCATTGTTTCGCGTGCTGTGTGGCATGTGGCACCGTCTTGTTGAAACCACATATCATGCAAGTCGAGAACTTCCATTTCGGGCAAAAAAAAGTTTGTTATCATCGCTCGGTAGCGTTCACCATTGACAGTAACGCTGCGATTCGCATCATCTTTGAAGAAATATGGCCCAATAATGCCGCCGGCCCATAAACCGCACCAAAAAGTGGCTTTTTCGGGATGCATCGGTAGCTGTTGCAATGCTTCTGGCTGATCTTCACTCCAAATGCGGCAATTTTGCTTATTTACGTACCCATTCAACCAAAAATGAGCCTCATCGCTGAACACAATTTTTGGATAAAAAAGCGGATCCTCGGCCAGCTTTCCAAGAGCCCATTCACCAAAAATTCGGCGTTGTGGTAGGTCGGCTGGCTTTAGTTCTTGCACCAGCTGTGGTGTATCTCAAAAGGCTTTAAGCCCAAATCCTTCCGCAAAATTTTCCACGTAGTGCTGTAACAAAGGCCTAACTGCTGGGAACGGCGCCGAATCGACATTTCGCGGTCTTCTGTCACACTAGCTGATACGGCCGCAATATTTTCTTCACTACGCACAGTACGTAAACGTGTTGGTGGTTTAATGTCCAACAAAGTAAATTTGGTGCGAAATTTGGTCACAATCTTCCGAATAGACTGCTCAGAAGGTCGAGAATGCCGACCATAAAATGGAAGCAGCGCGCGATGAACATTTCGAACCGAGCACGAATTTTGATAGTAAAATTCAATAATTTGCAAGCGTTGTTCATTTGTAATACGATCCAAGGTTAAATTGCAAACCAAACTGAAGCTGTTTGACAGTGACACAAGGTACTAAACACACGTCAGCTGTCAAAACCAGTGTTGCCAAAACAAACCAGCTAAAAAATCACCCGTTATAAATTTTTCTTGTCGACACTGGTTTTTTTTTTTGTCATTTCCTTTGGTCTTTGACTATCTTTTTCATTTTACTTCAATTGATAAATGAGAAACTCCTTAGCACAAAGGAATTGAACTTAAGAAGTTTCACTAGCTTCAGATAACAAAGGGCAAATTCCTAAACGCAAAACTTGCGCACATTATGCTAAGCAAATAGTTCCTGAATGCAAACATTAAAATCCCTGCAAAGCAGATTGTCCTTAAACGCAGTCGACTTTTTTACTTGCGCAAATGTAAAAAAAAAATTGAGCAAATGTGAAAAATATCTTGCTCACTTCACTTGCATTTGAATTTGTTTGGCTTAATTTATTTGTTCTTTTTTGAAGAAAAGTAGTTCATATATACTAAAAGACAAAAAATAACTATTTTATGACTAATTTTAAAAGTATGGAAAACTGAAGGCTAAAAAAGCGTCTGGGGTCAAATTCTTAAGTAAATATTAAAAAACAGTCCTCAATTTTCTTTTACAAAAGAAGAAATGCTTCTCAAATGGAGCAACCTTCTTCTAACATATAAAACAATAAAACAAAGGAATGGGGAAACTGGAGGAGGTGCAACAAGATGACAGTACCTACTGTGACTTGTTTGTTTCATAAAATGTAGATATGGAACAAAGCAACAGCAACTCAATAAAATCTTTATTAAAATAAATTTTGTTTGGGGGTCCATAATTCATTCCAGCAAAAATCAACCAAACAACGCAAATGTCTGTTCTGAAACGTCAAATACATGCTATGCAACCATGCTTTTAACATTTCATTTGCTTTTTACATATGCTTTGCATGTATTTTGCTTTGCAAATGTTGCGTTTAGGAATATGGCTAAAGTAATCAATCTGTGCAACCCCTAATCTAATCTTCTTGATATTCGGCATACTTATCACTGAATCGGACCTTGAGCAGTCATATAAAAATCACAACTTTGGAAGATGAACAAGTTTCAACAAGAAAAAGATTATTTTTTAGAAAATACATGCAATTTTATTGTGTAATCCATTTGTTCTTTTTTTTCTAAACATTCTTCAGTTAACAACTTTGCTTGGTGGAATAATTGTTTCTTTTTTAATATATAAATAGTATACATATAACATACATGGAAATCTTTTTAAAATACATATACTATATTAAGAAAAAAGAAAATATATATTAAATCAATTAACATATTAGATAAAAAAAATAAAAAACTCACGTTCATCTCTTTCTTATTTATTTTCGTTTATAAAATGTTTGGGGCTATAAAATATATTTTGTTTACCGATGTAGTTTAATTTTTTGTTTTAATAACAAAAACAAAATTTAATTGAGCTTCATTATTTTTTATGAACTATATAAAAATAAATCCACCAGCTACATCGAATCTCGATCTACAAAAACCCATAGCTTTTTCTTTAATAAAAAAAAAAATAATAATAAAAAAATTAGCTGCTAGCTATGTTCATTTTTAAGTTTAACCCCATAACAAACTCTTCAACATCAATTTAATATAATAAATTTTTCGTTTTGATTGATTGAGTTAACAATTTATTGTTTTTTTTTTTTTTTTTTAATTTGTTTTTTCTTTTCTGTGAATTAGGAAAAAACAAAAAAAATGAATATACTTAACAAATTGGACACACATCACAGCCTATAGAATGTACAATCTTCTGATCTCACTGATGACGACCAGAAGGGAGAGAAAGGCATCTTTTTACCCAGTCTAACTAGAAATCAATGCCTTTCTCAAATTATTCAATATTATATTAATAATAATAAAAAAATACGAGAAAAATGATGTTAAATAGTTTTTAACAAAGTGTGTCCATTGTTAAATAGTTTTTTTTTTAATTATTATTTTTTGTATTCATTTTAAATGACCCTCTCGTGCTTGTGAGAATCATAAAATGTGCAGAGAAAAAATCTGCAAGTCTTATATGCGTTGTAGAAAACAAACAGTTTTTTTTTTATTTTGTATGGACGTATATGATCTCGATTGTCATCATATACAAAAAAATGCAGTCTTTACAAAAAAAAAAAATGTAATAAGAATAATAATTTAATTTTAATAAAAATGTGAGAGCTTCGAGAAAAAGAGGGCGGCCTTTCTTTTAATATTCGGAAAATCGGAATTGGAGAGTAAAATAGTGAATACACTCCCCCGGTTTGACATTAATTATTGTTCCCCCTCTTTTTTGTTTGTATGTTTTTTTAAACAACTTAACTTTTAAAACGATATTTTTCATCTCTTCCTGGTTAGTTGCCTTCTTAAATCGTCTGAAGGAATGCAGCGATTTCGGCATTCGTATTCGCTACGGCGGCAAATTTATCTGGATAGTTTTCGCGAACCTCCTTAATCATGCCCAAGGCGTTCTCACATGTCTCATCATCAACAAACTCCTTCTTGTACAAAACATGAATGGCGATAGCAATAATCTGCTCGAGGAAACTGACAATAGCTTCACGACTTTGGATATAGAGCAGCTTGAAGCACTTGAAGATGGCAGCATTCTCATCAAAGTCTTCTTTGAGTGGAAGATTTTGCAGGAAGACTGGCAGCACTTGTTGCAATGGAATCAAACTGCAATTGGTCATAATCAGGCGGGCGATGGCACCGCAAATGTTGTCCAAAGCACCTGGCTTGGTTTCTGACGCCACAGATTTGGAGAGAGCGGTGAGGATTTGAGGAAATGATCTAAAATTGGCAAGAAAAATTAGTTTTCCATTTTCGAGTTTAAAAAAATATATAAAACCTACTCATATGATTTAGCCTCAGAGTAGAGCACCAGCTCTCCAATACCAAAGACGGCATTTTGTCTAGCTTGATCGAATTCATCGGACAAACCGTCGAGCAAAATTGGCAACAATGTATCAAAGTAGGTTGCTGAGCATGTTTGTAGGGGAGCGAAGCATTCAGCAATGCAACCGTAAGCGAAGCAGCGTTGAGACTCCAAATCTTCGTTCTTTTTCGCCTTTTCCTAGCAAAAAAAAAAACCTTAATCAAACAATTAAAATAAAAATCCTTCTGTCTTACCAATTTTTGAAGAATAATTGGACAAACTCTTCCAAAGAACATGGCAAATTGCTCCGGACGCATTGCCTTACCAAACAGTGGGATAATATTTCCAGCCGATTCAACAATAGCTTCATCATACTCGCTTTCTTCATTCTCATCATCGCCACCAGCACCTCCGGTTGGGTCATCGAATTGGCATGCTACCTTACCCAAGAGCACATCAGTGATGCACGCGAAGATGGTATCACGAAGATCATCATTGGGAATAGCCAATTCTTTCAAATCCTTGAGCAGATCACCATAGCCTTCAACAGCGGCCATAACAACTGAAACCTCTTCATCATCACGGATGATTTGTCCCAGTTTGGGAATCAAAATGACAACAGCATTCGAAACACCTTGCACATCCTTTTGCTTGTACAGGGCCAAAATGAAAGTGACCAAAGCATCAATGGAAACTTTACGAATGTCTTCTTGGGGATGGTCAATCATTTTATAAACATTCTGATAAGACTGTTCAAGATATGGAATGAAAGCAGCACCACTGTGCAAAGCGAACTCCTTCAGAGCAAGAATGGCTTCCTCCTTTTCGTCCAGATACGAATTCTCAACACTGTATCCAGCAATGTTGTCAAGTTCGTCATCCTCTCCTTCCGACAATTCAATGTCGATTTCTTCGTTTTCATCATTCTCTACGGCGGGAACTGGCAAATCGTCGTCCTTAAAGTTGGGAATAACCTCCTCGGTAGACAAAATCGACTCGTAGATCCTTTCCATGATTTTGGGGTAGACAGCACCCATTTCTTCGTGCACAACTTCGGCGAGTGAAGCAATTAAATTGTACAATGCCCGACGAACATCTGGATCATCGGCTTCGGCGAGTAAATTCAAGGCGAAGTTCATTGTGTCAGTGGCCAATGGCATAAAGTTCTCTTTGCCAATTGTTCTAGCAATGGCAGCCAAAGTGTCGATAGCTTGCGGTCTCAACGAGATGATATCTTCGTTATCGGTCTTAACCAAATACATTTGAAGGGTTTGAATGAGTTGATTGAAGAATGGCAACATATTTTCCTTGGCTGCATTTGCTGCAGCTGAAACAGCGCTCAGGGCCAATTCACGCAAACGAACCGAGTTGTTAGGGTCCAAAGCTTGGAAGAGCCTAGAAAATATTAAAATTCCATTGATATACCATTTTGGAGGAAAAGAAGAATTAAATTCTCACCTGTCCATCAACAAGGGCAAATGAGGAACCAGAGCATCTTCGAGGTTCTCACAGAAGGTCTCCAAGGCATAGAACATACGATCGATGTGTTTGGGTTCGGTACCACCACTCTAAATAAACGACGCATCAGACAGAAAAAAGGAAGAATATATTACTCGTTTAAGACTGTTCTTATGGGGGAAAGAGAGAAAAGCAGTGAGTGATGTGATCATTTTTAAATTAATTTTTAAATTTGTAAAATTTTCCTTTTATGAACATTTTACATTACACAGATTTTTTATTTCAACCAAGGAATAAAAACTAAGGAAATAAAGTTAAAGAAATAAATTTGAAAGGAAAAAACAGAAAAGGCCAAATGGTGGGAGGGGATGTGGAAAGTCCAGCTTTGGACGTCTATAATTTCAAAGAGGTTTTTGTTTGTTTTTGTTATTTGATTAAAGACTAGCTATCATCTCTAAGGTCTATCTGCAATTGGCGAAAGTTGGCGCGAAGAGTTTAATTTCTCATTTGGGGTGGTAGAAAGGTACTATTTTCAATTTGACTGTACTTATTGGAAAAATAAATACACATGTCGATTACAGAATGTGAAAAAATTGATGCAGTGATTTTCACTGTGCAGTCTATTTTCATTCACGATAAATAAGTAAATAAGAAAAAACCACTTGGGCCCTACTACGTAACATTATTCTTCTTTCGAATCCATTCGAAAGTTGTTTTCAATGTTAATTTAAAGTGGCAATTTGCATGAAAGAAGCATAAAATGTTAGTACTACCGACTCTTTGACATAATTCCTTCCCCCATTAAAGTTGGTGAAAACGTTACATTTACTATAAGAATGAAGAATCAAAAGAGTCTATAAAAATATCTTGTAGGGAAGGGTGAATAGAGAATTTTTGATTAAAACTTCGATTTGTATTGACACGAAACCACTTGCCCTTGAAACTAGATTTTGACATCACAAAAAATTGTAACCCCGGGTTTAGACAGGCAACTTAAACTAGCAGCGTTTGTATCATAGTGTTAGTTTTATGAATGCATGTGTGAGTAGTTGTAGCTCTCTGCTGGTTTTCTTTTGCTCGGTCTAAGCCAATTTTGCATATCAAAGATCTACGGAAGGTTTATACAAACTTGTAGGTTAGTGTAAAGGCAGGATCTGTGTTCCAACGAATGTTAGACTGATTCATCGTGATGGCGTTTCTCTGAAATCGTGCTTTGACTAGCGTTGACGTCCAACATTAGCAGATACAGGTACGATAAAGACTCGTAAGTAAGAGACGACTTAAGGGAACAGACATTACCCCAAAACGTCCCGCCACGGGAACAAAATTAAATGCAGCTCATCGACAAGTTCGAGTACGATTTTCACATAGCATAGAGGCAGAGTAAACGGCAGAGTAAACAGGTGACCTGTCTTCCATGGAGACAAATTCTGCACTCATCCCGAGAACGTAAATCGCCTACATTGCTCAACTTCTCAATTGTAGTGCATAGTAAAAATCGTACTCGACTCAAATTTATTGATGAGTTGCAGTCAATTTTGGGGTAAGGTTTGTTTCCTTAAGTCGTCTTTTAACTGTCCATTAACTTTAAAGTCTTTATCGTACCTGTCTCAGCTATTGTTGGACGTCAACGCTAGTCAAAGCACGATTTCAGAGAAACGGCATCACGATGAATCAATCATTACATCCGGTGCCACACAGATCCTGGCATTTATACTAACCTACAAGTTTCAAGATCTTTGGTGTGCAAGATTGGCTTAGACCGAGCTGATGGGCCACAGTACATTGGTTTATTCCTTGTTGCAGTAGTGTGTCAACTTGACTTACTTCTACAGGCGTGGTATCCATTTTTTTCCAAGATAAGGAGGCCAAATAGGTCAAGATATGTTGCAATTCACTTTTAACAGCACACTCAAAACTAATTAGATTTAATTTCACTTTCCACATCGTTGACCTCAGATATAGACGATTGCTTGAGAATTATTTCAGCGTCGTTACTTTGACTCACTTCCAGATTCTGATTGACAATATCAGGTTTCATGTGAACAAACTTAACATCTCGGCTGATAATAATTCTTTTCGAAGTCTTGTCGAGCAGACGAAAGCCCATGGAGTGCTCATCGTATCAAACAAATGTTAGGAGAGTTGCCTTGGTGTCCCATTTTGTTCGTTTTTCTTTTGGTATATGAACGAACGCACCTGATCCAAAAATATGAATATGAGCAACCTTTGGTTTTATCCCATACCAAATTTCGAAGGAAGAATTTGGTAAAACACTTGTTGGTAAAATGTTTTGGAGATAATTAGCAGTCATGATAACTTCGCCCCAAAATTCTCGACTTAACTCAGCATCCAAAAGCATACATCTCGCCATTTCAACCAATGAACGATTCTTTCTTTCAGCCACACCATTCTGCTGTGGAGAGTACGGAGTTGTATGCTGATAGCCTATTCCTTCAGCCTTTATATACTGTACAACTCGTCCAGCCTTGTATTCTCCTCCGTTATCTGACCGAATCATCTTAGGCTTTTTTGAAAATCGTGTTTTGACCATTTCAACATATTGTCGCAGACATTCGAATACCTCCGACTTTTCTTTTAGCAAAAAGACAGTAATGAATCTGCTAAAATCGTCGATAAAAGTCAAGAAGTATATTTTGCGTGTCATATTTTGCATTGATCCGCAAATGTCGCTATGTACCAAGTCCTGGATTGAAGTACTTTTGTTGCTCGAATGTGAATTAATAGGCAGACGAAGGCATATTTCGCAGACATCAGAACAACAACAGCTACTAGCAAATAATTTGTATTCACTCACCAGTTTCTTAACAGCGTCCATGCTTCTATGTCCAAACACCCTATGCCAGTAATGGATGCAATGTGTTTTGTCGTTCACCATCAACCATTAGCAAGTATGACTTTTTCACTTTCTGAGTTCACATCCAAAGAGATGAAGTTGATTGCTTTATTGGTGATATGACAAGTTGCTCCGGAATCAACAATCCATCCATTCAAAGAATCTGAACAGGATTTCAAACAGAACTCGTTTGACTCGTTGGCGACAATCCCGTTTTATGTGACCACTTTTCTGGCAAAAGAAACATTTTTTGGTTGGCTTTACAAAAGTGCACAGAATTCTTCTCTACACTGATGTCGGCATTCTTTCTGTTGAATTCTTCTAATAGTTTTACTTGTACCAGTGCTAATGTTAGTTCTGATTCTTGCCTTGCTTCCAATGCAGTCACAAGCGTATCGTAGGAAGAAGGAAGACTGCTCAGCAAAACAGCACAGTACGTCCCCTAATGCCGTCAGCTTCTCAAATAAGGTGATCAACTTCTCGATATGAGCATCCATCCGATCATTCTCCATAAGCTTGAGATTACATATGCTTCTCATCAGCTGAACCTCATTGCTCAGAGTCGCTTTCTCATGGTAGTTCTGTAGATTTTTCCATGCCTCCTTTGCGGAATTCGATTTCCTTATGTGAATTAATTGGCTGTCTTCCACCAATAATCCAATTATGCTTTTTGCATTGCTATCAGCTTTGTTCCAAGCATCTGAATTCGTTGTAGGCCTTTCGGTGTCGATAGCTTACCAGGAGTCATCCCTCCATAGCAATAATTCGACCTTGAACTTTTAAGTATGGTATTTATTTTCATTAAGCTTAGCTACACAATTTTTGAAAACGTCCATCTGGGCCCATAACTTGTAGATTCCTTATATATTCAAAGACTTCTTTTTATAAAAGGAATATAAACATTTCTTGAGTCTTTCTCATATAACGTCTTGATTATGAATAATATAAAATTAGAAAATTCTACTTAACATATATTACTTAACAAATATTAAAATGAACAAGTAATAATAAACAGAGTTAGATTGGTATACAAATGAATATCTTAACAAATATACCATTTTGTTGTTGGGCATAATTTAGAGTTTGAGAAACAATTGCAAGTCCAGGATGATATAAGTTTCTTGTTCTAAAATATAGTTACTAAATGTCAATTTTCAAACACCAGTTAAGCTTTCAGAGGAATAAACACATACTATAGAGGTTTAACTAACTATTTAAAAATTTGGCACTAAATTGAATTTTTTGATATATCGAGTCTAGTATTGAACCACTGATTAAAACGCAAATGTAGATGTCGTTTCATATTTAAATATTTAAATTTAAAAAAAAGGTTAACAAAATTTGCTTATAAATTGGAAAGAGAAAAAAATCATATAACATAAAAAGCATATAAATTGAAACAACGAAACTTACACTAAACTTAAACATTTGAGTCAAATAAGAAAAAGAGAGGTTAACTGATGTAACAAGCCGATTAAAAGTGCATTTGGTGTCGAATATTTTTTTTTAAGATTACTTTTAAGAAAAATGATCACATCAAACAAGAATTGGAAAGACAAAATATATAATAATTATAATTTTGTCAATCAACATCATTTATGTTTTTTTTTTTTTTAACCCAATTCGTTAACAGAGATTTTCGTTTGATTTGAAGACCACTGAAGAGTAAAATTGAATCGTTATTTGCATTTCCTGTATCGCCTGAAGCTGAATTCTTGTAAATAGTGAAGAAAACAGCTTTGAATAAAAATCAGGATAACAGAAAGAAATGATAGAGAGAGAAAAAAAACAAATACAAGCCGTAAAGAAATTAAACAACTTACCCTCAATTCGTTGCACAATTGTTGTAAAAATTCAAACAGAATTGGTAGAATTTCAGGAGCGAATTTTGTGATGTCCGGTTGCAAATGCTCAGAGAACTGACCCAATGCAAAGAATGCCGCATTACGAACAATTGGATTTGAATCAGTGATTCCAACTTTGACAATGTTCAACATGGTTTCAAGATATTTGTTGCAAATCGCCTCAGAGCATCCTTCGGCAATGACAGCCATGCTTAGGAAGGCAGCCTTACGTGGCAACGGATCGCTGCCTTGTAGGGCTGGCTCCAAAAGCTGCAATAGTGGGGGGATAAGTTTCTCTGGCGGAACATGCAATGCAAGCAGATCCATTGTCTGAGTTGCAGTGGTCATTGGGTTGGAATTATCTTCGCCAAGGAAGTACTCTTCGTCATCTTTTGAGGAGATATTTTGTTGTTTAAAATAAAATCACGGGAATTAAAACCATTCTCATTCTTACCATCAGCCGATTCTGGTTCAGTGGCCATTAAATTGAAGACAACTCGAATAATAGGCTCAACAAGCTTCTGCTTGACAATAACCTTCTTCTTCAAGCGCACCAACCAGCCAATATACGCTACAGTCTTGACACGTACCGAGCTATCCAATTGAGTGTTGTTTGAAGCCTCCAAGCAAAAGTCCAACAACAGCCTGATGTTTGTTGTCAACAGTTTTGGAGTGTAATCAGCCATGCTCTCCAAAATATCAAAAGCTTGGACAAACTTAACCAAAATAAAATGCAGTTAGTAACCATTTTTCAAACAACAAACGTACGAGTGTCTTACCTTCTCAGCGTCCTGGACGGCGAAAGCTTGAAGAGACTTAATAACCAAAGGAATCGATTTCTGGTAGGTCAGCTCAGCTGTATTGTGTCCCAAAATGAATGGCACCAAATAAGTCATACCCATGAGAATGTTAAAGATCACTTGAGTAGCCATATTTCCACTGGCTTCGGTAGCAACTAAAGCTGCAGTAAACATTTCACAAATAGATTCCATATGTGCGACAAATTGTTCTGGTGCTACATCAGTCAATGTGGCAAAAATTGATGATCCCAATTCGCTTTGCTTAGGATCAGCCGAACTGCAATGGCTGTAGACAAATTGCAAGACTTCTTGGATCCATGAACCTTTCTTATCTGCTTCGTGACGAATCAAAACCCCAATGAATTGGGCGATGGCATTGCGAACGGATTTTTCTTGTTCCTGCATTAGAGCATTCAGCATTCCCTGTTTGATCCTGGTAAACGAATAATGATTGATTTAATAAATAAATAGAAAATGATAGAATTGTGTTTTGCTTACACCAATTGTTGTTCTGGTGGGATCATTTGCCAATTGCGCAGTTTTCCCAAACGCTTCTTCAACAAAACCGCGGAGTATTGACGGATTTGAGGTTCCTTCGCTGACACTACGATCTGACATAGTGCTGGAATAGTTTCGGGATGCTTGTAGGCTTCTTGCAAATCAGCCGTTGCCTAAAAAAAGAAATTTATTTAATTAATTATAACATCGACAAAATATACGAAAAAATTAAATGAAATTTAAACCAACTGATGTTTAAATTACTATTTTATTATTTATTGCCCAATCTTTATATGAATAACAACAATTTCGGAAGTAAAAATTACCTTCAGAAAAATGAATAACAGAGACTGGACATGGAAACATCATTTCAATGTTTTCTCACCTTGCTACAATTTTTGAAATCAATTGTGAAGGTGAAGGAATGTGTTGTGCTCGTATTTATTTTATAAACTATTAAAGCACCTATTAAAAATCCATTCAAAGAAACGGCAATTATGTATATCCTATGTGCACGCTTTGTTACATTTAGAGAACCTATACCTTCCTCAATCGAAGCTAATAAAAAAATTCTATTTTCTATTTTTAAAGGCAATCGCTTGAAAAGAAAGACAAATAAATCAGCACGTAATGTTTATTTACCAAATGATTTAGAAGCTTACAAAAATAGGGTCGATGGATATGAGAGGAAGTAGTATTTACACAATAGGAATATAGAAAAGCAGGATTTCATTTTGCAAAAAAAAAAAAAAAAAAAAACAGGCCGCATTTAATAAAAGACATCTTGTTGTTGCTTGAGTAATTCTTCATTTTAACGAAAATAACAGCAATAAATTAATAGTACAGTTTTCGTGGGAAAAATTTGGTTGGTGAATCATTGAATAAAAATAGGTTAGTGTTGTGCAAATAGATAACCATACTTTTTTTTATTTCATTATGATGACAAAGATAATGGCTAGAGATCTCAGGTATAGAGCAGGATTCATCTTCATTTTGATAAATAAAGATGAGCCACTTCCGGCAGCGGCTTGAATCCGAAAAGATTCTAGAAAAACGTGTTTAAATAAGAAACAAAAAGACACAAAGGAAAACAAAACCGAAATTGAGTACGAAATTCAGAACGGGGGTGAATATTCTTTTCTTGAATCTTGGGTGATTGTTGTTTGGAATTTTCTCATTCAAAAATTTGAAACGTAAATGATGATTAAAAGATACCCCTCGGAATTTATTGACATCGCAAATTAATTTTCCAGGAAAATTTCTTTTAATGCACAGGATTATTCTTAGGCAATCTCTATATGTCAAGAATGTCAGGATCAAGAAGCGAATGAGGGCTCAACTCACTTCGTTTGTGATTTTTATAAAAAAAAAAAAAAAAATCCCACGCCGCTTCCCCCCCAGATACCCCACGAGCTGGGGTCCATTTTCACCGAGCATGACGGCAATAACAATTGCAAGTACTTACTTAAATTGTATTATGATGTAAAAATTTCAATGAACGATGCGAGTATAAATGGAAGTAAAAGAATGACCTGGCTACTTAATGCAAGCAGTACAAAATATGAAAGATTTAAAATCAAACAAAACCAAATTCATAAGATAAAAAATAGGATGAAACAAAGGCAGCTGACTACCTTAAAGTCAAGTCAAATAAGACAACAAATTTAGAAAATAAGAAAAAAACAAATAAAAAAAAACTAATAAAAGTTTTAAAAATGAGGAAAAAAAGAATTGTAAGCATGCTAAGGCATTTGTTAAAATTGTGATTGAAAATTGTAATTGAGTTTGTAAAGTTTCAGTTTCTATATAGATTGATTAAAAATAATTAATTGCATGTATATACATACATACATACATAATATTATCTAGAGTTGTTATAAGATGCTATGATTATAGTCAAAAACATTTGAATTAGCATTTACTTCCCTCAACATTCTAGTAACTGGTTCGTTTTTGCCATAATCAGTTCTGTGAGGGGATTGATGAAAAAGAGGTATTGATCTAAGAGGGCTCGAGTTGACATTTTGCCTTGCCAGAACCAGAAACAATACTTAAAGAATATTTTGTTGACGAACTTGGTGACATCTCGTTTTTACCAGTAAGGTAAAATGTTATGTAATAAGGTTAATGGTCAAATTTTGAGAGATTTTGAAGAAAAAATAAAATGATTATTTTGATGCCAAAGTAAAGCTAGTTGACTTAATAATTGTTTCTAGGTAAAACAAAATTCAATTTGGCACAACTTTTACATTATGGGGAAGATATGGTTCAAAATGATTTTTTTTTTGGAAGAGAAATAATTTTGAAGTCATAAGCTATATTTCTGCATTAAAATATTCAATTACTCAACATTTCGAAGGGTCTCAAAATCAACAGCTAACTTTTTCAATGATGGTTTTCAATGATAGCTATAACTGGCCCCTAAGAACAAAAAGAACCATTTTGCAGGATGATTCGGGTAACCCATACCTAAGCTTCCAGTAACTCCCTTTCTCATCACTCCTTATACCTTTCCCGGCTCTTTTTTCCCCTTCCATTTCAAAGATTCAAAACCGATGTGCATCGGTATCTCCTCTTTAATCCTCCCTGTTTCCTAACGCATTTTAAAGGTATCAAAAACCCCTTGATTGCGCTACAAGCTGAGACAGATTTTTTTCCCATTCGTATTGCATAAATATTATTCAAATAAAAAGTACAAGTGACCTCAACTCCAGAAATTACTGTATTTCGCCCAAGGTATAACAGTGTACTTGAGCAATAATTTAAAATATATCAGTGATTCCCAACCTTATAATCTTAGAAGTGCCCAAAACTTTAGACTCGATTATAAAGCAACCTCTAGAGCGCAGAACACAATGATGTTTAAAGGACTGCAAGTATATAATAATCTTCCAAGTGAAATTAAATCATTAAATAATATAAAACATTTAAAAAAAGAAGTAGTTAAATATTTGAAATGGGATCATTTTCTCAAAAAGTATCCAACCGATCTTGATAAATTATATATGGTTGGAAAGCCATAGGTGCGGAGATGTGCAGAATATACCTGAGACACACATGAACACACTCTGGGCCATTTTTTGTTTTGCACTGCCGATCACTGTGCGTATTAAAAAAAAAATTTAAACTAAACAAAAATATTTCGTGATTTAATTTTCAAACAAATAGTTTGACTCTCTCGAGTCTGTAAGTGTGAGTTTTGGGTGGACGAATTTCGCCCAGGGGGCGATACTTGTATTTGTATTATGAAATAAACTTAATCTTTGCAAGAGCACTTTATGTATGTATGTGGAAACAATATTCGTATGTTCAAACATTTTATAAAAATAATCTGTACATATATCGTTCATTAAAAAGATCAACGTCATAACTCAAAGAACTTCGAACTTCAAAAATCGCAATTTAAAGTTTGCATGGCTGTATTTCATAATCATCTTAATTTGTATCTCCTTTTTTCTTGGTAGAGCTATTAATTAAAGTTTTATCGCAAAACATGACACTTTAAGACTGTTTTCACTTCAAAGGTCCCTTCGTAAATGACAAAAAAAATACAGTATTTCCAAAAAAAAATATTTAAAAGTGACAGTGTGTATAACGACAAAAGATGCTCTATAGCCTCTAATTTTTCAGTTCTAGAAATGATGTTTTGCCAAAAAATAGTTTATAGAAAATAAGTTTGAACTGTATTTATTTTATTGAATGCACATTCTTTTGGCGCAAAAATGTGGGCAGAGTTCAACGAAAGATTTAATTATCTTAGAGCCGATTTTGCAATAGTCAGTTTAAGAGTCAGTTATTTATTCGAAGAATAAAGTTAATTGGCTCTTTAACAATCGGATAGCAAAATTGAATTTTTCAATTGAGAAAAAATAATCTATAGAATATTATTATTTGAATGTCACTTTCATTTATGTATGTATGTATATGTATTTAATGTTTTTGTTTTTGTATATCGAAAATTTTTAGTGTAATTTTATTTTATTTAACGTTTATTTCAAAGCAATGTTTACAACCTGTAATGTTTGACTTTGAAAATAATTATTCCTATGAATAAATTTATCTGAATTCTCAATGAGCAGATAAATTTACTTTTACTATTCCTAGGAATAATTTATATCTGCCCATTGAAAAATCTATCTGTGGATTAAATACTAACTGACTGCTTATCTGACTATTGAAAAATTGGCCCTTAATGTGAAAAATTCAGTGCTGAACAAAATTTGCCCAGACCGCTTTCAAAATTCCCTGACTTTCCCTGACCATATTTTCGTTCCCTGTTATTATATCAATTAAAACATATTTGCATAAGCACCATAATAATATAAGAAATAACAAATAAATCAAATTTATAATACGAAAAATTATCATTATAATATTAAAAATAATTAAAAGGTCCTGCCCGCGCACCGGTTGGGAGGAGAAAGAGGGCGGGGCATAATAATAATAATAAAAATAAATTAAATTTCTTTTTCTTTGTTTATAAATGTTATATAAAAAAAAATTGTATATTGTTCTAAAATCTCAATTGAACAAAATTAAAACGTTAATTGAAGGTATATTTAATATACAATCTGTCATTTATTGAATTATTTCACATCATAAAGTTTATTTACTTCTCTTATATTTATTTATAACTTTAAACAAACAAACAGAACTCTGTATTTCTGAAATTAAATTTTTTTTTTGTAAAGCAGAAACCCTACCCCATAAAGTGTATATCCTTAAATAATTATTTAGCCATCAAATTTGTTGTCCTATTTTATTAATCCTTGCATCTGCCATACTTTTTTCCTTACAAATGTAGGACTTTAACCGCGATATTAATTTAAAAATTAAACGCTTAACTCTCTTATAACTTTCAAGCTCTCAAGTTAAGATAAATGTAACTCATATTTACTTTGCGTATTTAAGCCTTCGCTAAACTACCTTCCTTGGTGGGTAAGCAAGCTCATAAGCATCGCTGTCATTCTGTACACAATTGAGCTCAATAAATGTGAGAAACGCACTAGATTAAAATAAACCGCAGTAGATTTTACAATATACTACAAATAAAATAAATATAAAATACTTTTAAATACATTTTATTAATGAATAAAAACATCAGGAGTATCTGGAGACTTAGAAATAACTTCAAAAACGAACTCCACAATAACTAAAACTAAAAAACAAGTTCTATAAACTAAATTAACAAAAAGTCAAATTTCAATTTGATAATTCCTAAATATACAAATATTTTGGCCTTACTTTCATTTAGAAGTGGATGGTTTTTTCCAAAGTTGCGTATTTCCAAAGTTATGAAGGAAATTGTCGGAAAAAATGGGGTGATTTTAGCGTTTTTTTCACTGTTGTATTTTTCCTGCAGCGAGCACAGGTTTTTCGAAGTTGCAAACTTAGCTACAGACTACTCTAACATGCCCCAAACAACATATCAAAAATGCAGAACTACATCGCGCTTTGCGAATTTAGCCCCTTTTTTGTAATTATTGACTGGGCTATAATGTTTACAGTTCTTAAAAGTGGAGTAGATTCGGTTTGATGAACCGTAGATTTCGGTTTGGGATTAAGCGCAGTAAATATACTGCTTAAGGAGTACGGTGACGCGTTCCTCGTAATTCGCAGAAATCTATACCCAACCCTCGAGTTAGTAATAACTTGAACTTAACTATCTCAGGTTTAACTGACTATTGAAAAATTGGCTCAAGGACAACGGTCCCTTTTAATTTTCAAAAATTTGATTAGATTGGGACGCATGTTAGGCTTACTAAAGGTTACCTTGTTTGACACTATTGTACGTTTTGTAAATTATTTAAGAAAAATCATAAGCGCACCGCGCTGGACCCTAGGGAAGGGTTTAAGGGTCAAATTAGCATTAAACCACACAACAAACATGAACACACCTACCTATTTCCAACAGTTTGTAGTCTCTTTATAAAAAAAAAAAAAAAAAAAAAAAACAATTTATTTTGATTCGTATTGATCGAAGGCAAAACCTTAAGGTGGTAATACGAGAACATTTTAATTTTAAATTCTCAACAAACTCAAGACTGAAGTTTCAATACAAAATCAGTCTGTTCGTGTTTTAACCATACAAACAAACATTTGCTGTACCTACGGTCTGAATTGTCTAAAATTGAATGATTTTGACCCGAGATTGTTCAGAATTTCAAGCTGAATGTTTTTTTTTTTACAATTTCACTTGATAGTCCAGTAACCTTTTCAATTGTATTTAAAGCACCGTTTGCGTCAAATCTGGTATTTATGATTTTTTGCTGAGTTGTTCAGGATATTGGGCTAGTAAATCGCGATTTTTTCAGTTATTGGTTATTTTAGTCCTAAAGGAGTAATTTTAAATACAAATATTGTTCTACGATTTCAAATTAAGCTACTTTGATCCAATTTAACCCCAAAACCATATCTGTAGACCGAATGGTTTCCAAAATACAGCTTTTCAAAATTTAGCGATTTACAGAGATGGGTTTGGGCTGAAATTGGAGCAAAGTAGGTTACTTTGAAATCGTAGAACAAGTTTTTTATCTAAAATTACTTCTTTAGGACTAAAATCGCCAAATAAATGAAGAATTGCGATTTTTAAATATTTTTTCGAGGTCGAAAACTTGGGTTATTTACCAGGCCGATATCCTGAACAATTCAGCAAAAAATTAGAAATACCAGATTTGACTCATACGTGAGAGCCGACAGCAAATTTTGGGAGTGGATGTATAACCAAGATCTGAGTATGAGGGTTTAAAGGGGTATATTTTGTGATATCGAAATTAAAAGTCTGGTATGTTTTTTTTCTCAGCCATTGGCGCGATGTTGAAAATAGAGATTTTACAATTTTCTGATTGGGGGTATTATCCTTTCAAATATTTTTTTTTAAAATACATTATGATGCTCTATCATTTTCCCTAAGTCCAAAGACCTTAATCTTTGTGATCCGACCAATAGAACTCAAGATTTAAGGAACGCAAAAAATCAATAAAACAAAGTCTGGATCTGGATCTTGTTTTTTTTCTCAGTGCTGACAACAGTTAAGAATCAAAATGGTCACCTGGTGCTGAGAATTAAAACTTATTATTGATCTTGAAATAGATCCAGATAGTAAGCAGGATCCAGAATTGTTTTTGTATTACGTGTAAAAGTTAATCCAGATCTAGATCCAGATCCCGATAAAAGATAATAAAACACAGCTAATGTAGACTTACATACATACGTAAAACAAACCGATTATGATCTCGCATACTACCTACTATCGTTTGTACGTTATTTACGAATGAGTACCATAACCATGACCAATTACATGAAGAGGCTAATTTACAATTATTATTCAAGTACCAACTAGACGATCACGTTACACAACAATGAATTCTAAAATCAATCATCCGAGGGTGACGATCGTTACCAGCAAAAAACACACACTGATCAAAACTACCAGGGGCCAAGTTTATTACCTATATTGATAAAGCCATCCTGGTTTCGTTAAAAAAAAAAAAAAAAATAAAAATAAACTCAGTAAACCTTTGCGCTTGTTTTTTTTGCCAGAGGAATGTTACAACTTTATAAAATAACAACTAAATAGGTAATTGTTTATCTTTATCCATTCTGAGTATCAGAAGTGTAACCATTTAGCTATAGTTTTACATTTTATTTCCCACAACAACAAAAAACAACCTGCAAAACATAATACTTACCAACTAAATACTTATTGTACGAGTAAGTAGGTATGTTGGGGGTACATACCGACTTACTCGTACCGTAGCCGTTAATAAAAAGAAAAGTGCCAACCCCTAATCGTTACAGCAACAAACTATGAATAAATACAAATTAACAACAAACATCTCCTGACAATGTGCTTTTTAAAACGATTCAACCGAGTATACTTTGTTCCCTATTGCGTATTCTAACCTTTCAACCAACAAAATGTCTCTAATCCTAATCTATCCACATAAATTATCTCAAAGCAGGCAAGGTAATCTCAAACGCCCAACAGTCAAAAATCTAATGAATGAGCTGTTTCTATAAATAAAGGTAGATCTATGTAGGTATGTCATATTCCTTATAATTTTTATTTGATGCAGCTTGAGTGCGTACAGTGCTCTATCATAAATGATCACCATATTTCTCTATTTTTTCGCCTACTTGGCAACAATATTTAGAAGACAAAAAAAAAAGATTCCATTCCAATTATTGTTCCTGCAGCTGTCTGGCTAATTGATTGGGTGAGACTGAAAGAGAGCCAACATCCACCAAGAAATGAGAAGAATAGCCATGCCAATAATTTAATTGCCAACTCAACGATTTGGGGAATCATGAAAAGTAAGTACCATGGAATGAGTTCTGGAAAGCAAACGACTGCCATTACTAGAGGAAAAAAAACATTAAACAATTTAAAGAAGGGAGTGCCAGGCTGAACAGAGTTCCTCAAAACAAACACGTGTGTATCATGCTCAACATCATGAATAGAACAACATCTTCTCCATATCAATAATATTCTACCCGACAGTCGAAATCATAGAGGAATGATTCACATTTTGAAGCTTCATAGAGCGTAACGTACCGGGAAAAAAAAACGATTTAAAAAAAAAACGATCGTTTTCCATAAGAGCTTCGCCATTGCCATCGTCACAAAACCCCACCCGCTGCGAATTTTTTTCTCCAGGGAAGAACTTTTTTTTGAAGCTATAGGTATTCTCTCAAAAAGACCACGGAGCAAGAGCTTATCTTCATAAATATGTCCGCCCGGTAAAGGAGGTCACCATCTTCGTCGTCAATTATTGCGAGCTGAGCACTAGCTACCACGTGTTTTTGTCGAACTTTTTGCAAAAATTGAATGCGAATCTAACCTGTTTTCTACTTAACAGAATTCCGATGCACAATGCAAATTGGAATTCTGGACTTGCCAAGTACTTCTTCGTATAAATGGGAATGAGGATAATTTACAAAAGTGTGAAAAATCTATAAAATTAGAGAAGCAAAAAAAAAACTTACCTTTTGGATAACATCGTTGTCTGCCACTAAAAGATTAGCGATAATTTGTTCCATTTTCTTCGTTTTTCTTCACTACGATGATGAGTTTTTCGTGCTTTCAGATTTTTTTTCTTCCGAGAACTTGTTGGATATTTTATTTTTTTTTTTGTTCCGATTAGTCGATGAACACTGAGTTTTTTTCCTTTTTTATTTTGCAAATGTTTTAAAAGTCGATCAGTGAATTTATTTATGATGAAAATTTTCACACACAATTAATTTGGTTTTGCTGCTGCACCAAAGAAAAAAACGTGTAATCGACTATCCAACTAGCCACACGAAACGAAAATAAATTCGAATTTTTGTTCTTGCTTTTTTTTTTGCACAACTGCGCGCCGCCGGGAGAATTTTCTTCGCTGGATGCAAATTCGAAAAAAATATGCTTGAGCTGAAATTCGAATTTGGCGCGGAAATCAGGGATGTTAGGTACAGTAAGAACAAGAAAATTTGATTGTGTGTTTGGTCCCCTTCCACACGCAGAAATTGAGTTGCTAGCAACTTTGAGTTTCTGGGAGAGAAGGACATGAAATAGATATTAAAGCCCCTCAACACTTACCCATTATGAAAGTTGAAAAAAATAACATGCGACTGCCAAATAGACTTCAGGAATTATATACGGCACTCGACGTCATACAAATAATGTTTTGCCGCGTCGTGAAGTGTAGTTCCGCTGCAGTTGTGTGCGGTCTAACCATAAAGGCTCTCCCAAACCAATGCGGAACATTCGTAACGGCGAAAAAACATTCGCATGTCAAAAATTAGGTGATATATGAGAGTGCCCACACCAACGCGGCGGAGAAACACCCCGACTCGCCACAGGCCATGAACGATGTCCATAATCCAATCAACAATCCAATTTACAATCTGATTTGTATAGATATTATGTCATTGCTTGGACATGGATTTTTGCGACTCCATGGAATTTTTTTAGGACATGTTCCATAGTCCGGCCATCGTTCATGGACTGTGGAGTCGGGGTATAATGTGCGTTCAGCCATAAAAGACCTTATAAAGCCTAGTACATACTTGTGAACCATCTTGTAAACCCATACAAATTTCGCTTTTTTGTTCACCCGTAAACGTGCTCGTGAAGCTGAGTGGAGAACAAAGTGGAGAGATTTCGTTCACGGGCAATTCACGAGCAAAATGTACGTGAACCATTGGGGAAGCTTTGACAGTTGGATACAAGAAAAAGAAAATGTGTAATGTTTCAGTTTGTGCGCATTTCTCATTTATTTTCAGTTTGATCTTTGCGTAGTTCAGTTTGTGCGCATTCCTCATTTATTTTCAGTTTGATCTTTGCGTAGCGCTCTTTAAGAATGTGAAACAACTTAAAAAATTAAAAAATAAAATGCAACAATAGATTCTTTCATAATAGGGGTATTCACGATCTGGTGCAACGAGCCTAGTAAAAGTGCAAAATTTTATTTTTTTTAAGTGGATCGTGGACGCACTTTTCTTATCTTCTTGCAACACTAAAGCAAATGTCAAAATTAGTTTGACATTTGTTATTTGTTTTTGTTTCGAACATATCTGAAAATTTCAATTTGATTTAATTTAAATTTTGTTCATAAAAAGATGCCAAAAAAACGGAAAAAGAAAATATTACCAAATCTTAATTATCGTCCGAATTGGAAAAGCCTTAAAGGCTCTCCCAAACCAATGCGGAACATTCGTTGCGGCGAAAAAACATTCGCATGTCAAAATTTATTTACATGGTGATATATGAGAGTGCCCACACCAATGCGGTGGAGAAACATATGAAATAATTTTTACTGACGAATGTTTTTTCGCCGCAACGAGTGTTTCGCATTGGTTTGGGAGAGCCTTAAACGAAGTTTTGTAGTCTCTCGCCGTGTTTTTTTGCAGGTTCAGATTAAGTTGTCGAAAAAAACGACATACGAACTTAGCAAGGTCATCGAAGCAAAAATGACCAGCACTATAACGAAACTCAGATATCGCCATCACTAACCTTTCCACTTTGGACTAGTAGTATGCAAAACAAAAACAAAATACATTCAAATAAAAAGAAATCTCGTTTAGAAAATTAATCAGATCGTTACTGAAACAAAGAAAAATTGAAAAAAAAAAATTAATTTCAAATCAGAAAAATAATTAATTTACAAAACAAATGGTCGTCCATTTGTTTTGTTTTTTAAAAAAATATTTTCATTCGTTGGCTCAGATATTTTGCTTTGAGTATATATAATATGGAGTTCTCGTTCCTCTGACATACCCTTACTCATTTTCCCACATTTTTTGTATTTGACTTTTAGTTTCCAATACTCCAGTGGAATGCGAGTTCAAAATGTTTGTTTCTCACATCAAAATACAGAAACAGATAATTTTTCCAGATCGAGAAACGTTGGGAATTCTTGTTCCACTTCTTCACTTCTTTCCAGTTTCTTGTGTGTTCGGTGTCAGTGTGCCGTAGGTTGGATGGTGTGAGTGAATATCAATGAAAAATGAAGAGCACAGCAATAAAAAATGAAGAAGACAAGGCAAAAATCTCATTGTAAAAATCTTTCTGTGTGCACATTTCACACGATTTCTGGAAAAATCTTCGTGGAAAATCGGGAAATGTAGATCGGGACGAAGGAAAACGTCAAAAAAATCTCCAGCAACTGTTTTCACTGTTTGGAAGGGGACTATCCGGGGGAGATATTTTTCCCGATAATGCTGATTGTAAGTCCCGGTCTACATTGAACGATTTTTCCAGTGCCGATCTTTTGTTCGTAGGTGAAGGGAGTGAAAAGTGAGGGGTAGGGATCAAATCGTTTGTACCACAAAACTCAGACGATTTTTCCAGTCTGTTTATGTTCTCTTTCGCCCTCTTTCCAGTTTTTTGTGTGTGTTCGGTGTCAGTGTGCCATTGGGTTGATGGTGTGAGTGAATATCAATGCAAAATGAAGAGCACAGAAATAAAAAAATGAAGAAGACAGAGAAAAAATCTGTTGGAAAAAATCGTTGTGTGTACATTTCACACGATTTCTGGAAAAATCTTCGTGGAAATATCGGGCAATGTAGATCGGGACTAAGCGGGGCTAAATAACTACAGACTTCCTTGAACGCATTCATTCACTTTTATGCCATCCCTGACCATTTCTTTGTTGTTCAAGTTTCTTTGCCTTCCTTCTCTTTCTTTCTTAATTTTCATTTCTTTTTGAGGGCTTCGTTGTTCGTTGCTGTGGAAGGAAGATAAAGACGCCGGGAGTACTTAAATTTTTTTATTATAATTTTCATAAAGAAAAATTATAATAAATTTTCTTATTTCATCTTCTATTGTTATTTAATATTATAATCATCTGATTTAACCAGAAAAAAAAATCTTAAAAGCAATTCTACTAGCTAGTTATGTCGACTGAAATTAATACATCAGAAGTTCCAAGCACGTCCGACGTTTCAACAGAGGTAGATACAAAAAAAAACCGACAAAATGTATTCCGTCTTATCTTCCCTTTTATATTATTTTAAATTCTTAGTTTATTAAACTCCAAAAATTATTTCAGCAGCCCACCAAAAAGCCCGAGTCCCATTCTGAGAAAACATTTGCTCGCTACAAATATTTAATTCTTAGCGAGTGCGGCTATAAAATCTCAACTACGGAAAATCATTTAAAGCGTTTGCAAAACTTACGCAAAGAATTAAATTATCTCAAAGAAACTGAGTGGATGTATGATCCTCTGGAGAAACGTGCTGGACAGCAATAATAAATCGACAAAATAATTCCATCCCCTTTTTTATTCGCTAACTAAATTTTAAGTTAAAGAAAAAAAACTTTCATCAAGATGTTCTCTTTAATAAAACATGTATATAATTTGTTGGATTATGATTATCAAAGAGAACAATATGCAAAGAAATTTGAAGAGGAAACTCGACAATTCGATGAGGAATTGGAGAGTGAAAAAGTTATTGAAGTTGAGAAGATCCCCGAAAAGAAGCCAGCCGAAGAAGAAGTGGCTTGTTCACAACGAACTGGAGTTGTAACTTCGTTGAGGAGCAGCAATGGAATTATTGACAATTCGATATTTTTTGATTCTTCGGTGGCTGCCATGTTTCACGAGTTTAAAGTTGGTACAACGGTGGAGTATTTAGCTTACCAGAATGTACAGTCGGACCATTTGAGAGTGGTTAAGGTAGAAATGACGCAGGAAAATTTGTGGGATGAAGAGGCAAAAACTGAGGAACAGGTAATTTTGTTTTTGTTTGCTTTTGACTTGTTTTATTTCTTTATTGAATTAATTTATTTGTCTGTGTATTCAAATTTGTTGGTTTGCTCCTTAAATTAATTATCCAGTCTATTAAGTATTGCCTCCTATGAGAATCTAATATGAAAACTAAATAAATTGGGTGGCGCAAGAGACCGTGAAGAACCAGGGCTGTGGCTTACAACTCTCAACCATTCCTGTTTGCGCTTGTAGTCAGGAATGGAGGGGACCTAAAATTTTATGCCGAACCCGAACGGCTAGACGAGAAGCACTTATTCATAACAAGGAATACTCTTGGAAGATTTGTCAATTCCTCGCAAGAGGCAGTAGCCCTGAAAAAAAAACTAAAAAGTTTTTTTTAGGGTGGACGAGGCTGAGAATTGAACCCAACCTGAATATGGCGAACCAATTTTTTTCTTTTGCATCGTAAGATAAGTCCACCTTAAGGAAAGCTTGAATTCAAGTTTTAGACAATAATCCTTTGCAGGGTTGCCGCTTTATTGATTTAAAAGTTGAAATCGGTATTTTATAAACGGAGGGATGTACAGACGTTTTTGTTTTTGTAATCGGTAGACTAAAATATATAACAAAGTCTCAAACGGCATATACACAGTTCAAATGCTTCTCATGCCTGACAGTATATTAGTAAATTCGTTATGATTTGGCATATACCCATCATACATGATGCTTCAATCATTTTTTTTTTACTTTAATTTTCAGGTGAATGTACGCACGATTCTGGTCCGATCTCGGATATTATCTTAGTTGTTTCATCGTAAAATATAATTATTACGAATTTTAGCGTTTTATTTCATTTAATTTAGTTTTTTTTTTTATAAAATAGAAAATATTCTTATGCATGATCAAGCAATCAATGGGTAAGTTCAGATGACTTAGGGGACCTGCAAGTAAGGCAAATTTCTAGTCTATGATTGGCAAGCTGTCAAAAAATTGCATTCAAACGAAGGGAACTTTTATTGGAAAGTGTTTGGAAAGTTAATCAAGAAATATCAGCCTTAATTTAAAATCAAGTGTGTTCAAGTCAAAATTGTCAGTTTTGAAATTAGAAATTAGTTTAACTTTCTACAAATTGTTTGTGCGTTAAGTAAATAGAAATTTTGTATCTATGTTAACGATAGCAATGTGCATAAGATTATAAATGAGCCTACCAGGATAACATGTCTGAAAAAGTTAGCGCAAGAGTGGATGCAAATTTTAAAATAAGTGATCACGAAACTATTGATATTATTATTAAAAACCAACATAAAGCCAGCTTTAGACTTTCGGTGTTATTATCGGTGTACGTTGTTCGTTGTTGTTCGTTCGCGGAACAACGAAAATGTAAATGACAAAACCGAACAACGAACTAAGAACGAATGAAGAACGTGCAAATTCAAATCAGGTCAGAAATTTCGGTGTTTGTTGTTCGTTCTTACCCGAACAACTTGTGTTTAAATGCGAAAACTGTTTAAATGAACATTGTTTTGGAGTGTCGTGCAACTTGTAGGGACATTTTCGAAGTTTTTTTTAATTACTGAATGGCACAAGAAGCCTAGTTTTATAAACTAGTACCGCCCAGTGGTCGAAATTCTCCATTCTCCCCATTCTCTATATAATAGGTACTTTAATAAAAAAGATTTTAACCCACTGAACAACGTACATGAATTGTTGTTGTAATGCCCTGCAAAATATCGTACGCTCCACTATGACCGTCCTCATTGCATGCCCAAAGCACACTGACACTGATCATTCATAATAATTGTTTCTACTCTGGCTGTAGGCTGTGTGAAGTGTGAGCTGTTGAACACTGAACAACGTACATGAATTGTTGTTGTGATGGCCTGCAAAATATAGTACACTCCACCATGACCGTCCTCATTGCATACCCAAAGCATACTGATCATTCATAAATATCGTTTCTACTCTGGCTGCGTCGTTGTTGTATTTTTTTTCGGTTTTTCTTTGTGCTTGCTTACCACTGTACTGACGTCTATTGGAAGGTTGGAATATTGAATTCGCTGCACAAACGAAAAGTGATGGTGGAGGGGTGAGTTTGCAAGCGCGGTCAGGGGGTGTAGAAGCGACAAACTATATAAACAATAATTGAACTGCCTTAACGGCAAAATATAAACAAAATAATAAGTTTGCCGTAGAGTGACTGCCCATATCTTTGAAAAAAAGCAAAACAAAATATAATATGTTGCCATTAAGACATTCAAAAAGGTGCGGGTAGAAATCACCTTTACGTATTAATATAATTATAAACAATTTTGTAAATAGAGTTTAACTTTCTAATGTAAATGCTTTTTATGTTGTTCGTTGTTGAGAGAAGAACGAACATCGAATGAAGAACGAAAGTCTAAAACCAGCCTAATCCAAAATAAAAAGAAAATTCGATACTGTTCATATCATGAAAATCTTTTTTTGACACGGCTTACTGAAACCCCTTTATTTATGTCAACTAAGTCCAAAAACGGCTACATTTTCAAACTTGTTTTGAATTATGCGTGGTCTATTGGGCCCTAACAAAACCATAAAATATTTTAGCAGTTGCATTACGTTTATTTCTTATTTTCTTCAAACAAATAGTCTTTTGAGTTTTGAGCCAACTTTCAATCACATGATCACTTAGTTAGAAAACAAAAACAAAAGTATATTTTTTTTTAATTTAAAGCAAATGTTCAAACTGTTTTCCACCCATTCTAAAACAGGTTCTGCACCTCCGAATAAATTAAAATCTTATAATAATTTGTTAATTTTTGCTCAGAATCTTGTAATGCAGCTGCCTCCCCAAGATTTCTCATCTCCTCTAAGGACCTGATGGGCTTGCTGTACACGATTTTCTTAATGCAGCCTCAATAAAAAAATTCAAGTTGATTTAGGTCTGGTGAACGGAGTGGCCAAAAAATTGGCCCCAGACCTCATGTCCATCTGCCTGTATCTCTGGCATATTTGTAATGCAGCGGCTTACACAAGATTGCATACCTCCTCTGAGAAGCTGATCGGCTTGCTGTATTCGATTTATTTAATGCACCTGTTATAAGAAAATTAATTTGGTAATAACTACTACCAAAATATTTGATGGATTTTTAAAAAGCCAATTGTAGATCAAAACAAGCTCGAAAATGTAGCCGTTTGTTTGCACTTTGTTAACATTTTTGGTAATGTTGCATTCGGCCTTAGAAGTTAAAAGCTTGGATTTATCATTAGAACAACATTATAAAGACAGGCAATCAATCAAAAATCTACCATGTTCAACGCATAGCATTATTTTCACGTTTAATGTGCTAATTTTGAAAGCTTTTGTTTTTGCTAAATTGGCTCTAGTATTGCAGATTTGTACAAATTACTTGCTATTGGTTCTAGATACAATAATAAACTATACAATTTTGAAATCCGCATTCGACACGCATATTTTAAAAATAGTTGGCCACTTAGGTATTCATGCATTTTTTCATACCACAGATGATTTAACTTTTTCAAAAATTATTTTCACAAAAATTATTTAACACAAAAAAACTAAGGGGCAAAATCGTAGATAAGACATCGCATGTATTCTGAAAGAAGAATAAATTATTCTACGACATTTGTCTGTGATCTTACAAAGAATACAAAAACTTAACAATGTCCTCTGGATTCATGCACTTTTATTATATCGTAAAAATGTTCTCTATTTATCATTAATTACTTCAACAGCTACTTTATTAATTGGAATTGTTTGGGGCCACTCAAACGACTGTCACTTACATTTTATTTTTCAAGTGGTTTCCCTCAAAATCCTCTTACTAAAAAATTAAAAGAAAAAATCCGGGATTTATTTCGCGACTTTCCAGCTGTTGGGTGACACTATAATCTCCTTTTTTTTATACATTAATACTCTGGTAGTCAAGACCTTCCGATTGCGATACATTTTGGTAGCAAACGCGACTTTAATAGCGTCTGTCGGGGATTTTGGGGCCACTTAGACGTCTGTGACGTACATATTCATACTCAGGGAGTCCATGGCTAAAAGTTGTGATCAATTTTAAGTGGTTTCCCAAAAGCCTTAAAACGCGAAAAAAACGCGTTTTCGGGGACGTCTGTCTGGGTTTTGGGGCCACCTACAGCCTGCATGTCTGTTGAAACCAGTTTTGTAATCAGGGAGTTCATGGCGTCAAGTTGTATTAATAACATTTGAAATGGTTTCCCACCCGATTTCAATTTTCAGAAAAGTTGTACTTTTGATGCACTTTTACGTGGTAACGGGGCCACTACATGCTGGCAGACGAACGTATTCGTTATCACCTTCACCAGGACAACGTATACTATTCATATCTTTTGGTTTCCTTTCACGACCAAAATCTGCTGCTGACTCTTAGACTATATAAAAATTAAACGAACAAAAACTTTTAAACAGAACTTATTTTATTAATATAAAAGACATCAAAGCAATTCAAGTTGTTATAAGGAACTATGCAAAAACTAGAATGAAAATTATTTTAAGAATTTTTAGAATATTTCGAATTTTAAAAATAATGTTTAAAACAAAATTCGATATTTTTGAATATCAAATCCAGAGTTAAGTATGAACAAGTGTTTATAAGAAGTCAAGTAATAAATTCAGTGTTAATATTGACGTTGCTGTGGGTGATGATTGAATTGGACAATCATCATCACACACACGACCACGATATAAAAGTTTACTAGTTAAACTGCACTGCACACGTGATACATATATTATACCATTTAAACACTACCATGCGATACCCACCCACACTTTTTTAAATGAATACTTACTTGCGATTCTAAGTTTGAATATGCGGTTATGAAATTTTTAAGTGCCACAGTAAATAAATAATTAGTGAGACAAAGAAAATGTTTGGGTACAAATTGTAGGTGATAGTGGTTCTAACAACTTTTAGAAGATAATTTTTGCGAAACACTAATGTGGAATTCCTTTCAACCATTTAAAATCGAATATTTTTGTTGATGAAAAGAATTTTGTTAATTAAAATCGATTATTTTATGTGGTTGTGTGGGTAACATTTGACAGGATTTTTACAAACAAATTAATGTGCCTAAAAATTAATAAAAAATATTCCAAATTGTATTCGTTTTAAGCACTTATATTGGTGTAATCCAATCAACACAATTTTTTGTATTTATGTTCAATTATTTTCTTGAATTTTTAAATTATTCACTTAAGAATATTTGTTACTGCGACACGACAAAGAAAAAAATTAATGAAAAGAATGAGAAATGTCAAATCTTCATAAAAAGGCACTATTTGATTTTGTTTAGAAAAATTGATCATTTGTTCTAGACAAATTGTTATGTTTAGAAAATAATCGTTTTTTTTGGATGTCAAAAGATTGAAAAGAATTCAACATAAAAGAAAAAAAATATTCGACTTAAAAAAAAAAAAAATTGAACTTCATTTTTTTTCTTTTGACTGCTTATAACTCGTTAGTAAATTCACAAAATATGAAAAAAATTACATGTTCAAATTAGTGCAACGTATGTTTTTCTAAAAAAATGTATTTTCAGTTTTTTCGATAAACTGAAAAATACGGATTTCATGAAAAAAAAAAAACAAATTCATTCTTTAAATCAAGATAGTGGTAACCCTGCAAGGAGTTGGTGGTGGAAAACTTGGACTTAAGCTTTCTATATGATACACTAACGAACTCAAAAAAAATTGCTTCCCCATATTCACATTAAAGAAAAAAAAACTTAAATAGACTGGACTATAACATATGGGTGCATATTCATAGTCGCAGATAGACCCAGGTTTAACTAAACTACAGTTTAAGACAATTTTGGCTCGATGAATACAGACCGATTTTAATTACAAATTGTTGGTTTTATATTTTTATAAGATAATTAACTTGGTGTACTACACAAATATTTTGAAATTATAAACTTAACAAAATAAAATCAACGTCCGAAAATTCCCAGGTCTAAATGACTATGAATACGCCCCATGGTGTTTTTTTGTATGACATTTTATGTTAGCTTAAAAAAAAATGACAAAAAAAGGCATAGCCGCTTAACCCATTTATAACACTTAAAATTGTTATAATTCTTTATAAAATCTAGTTAAATCGTAAGGTGGAGATGATTTATAGTTGTTTTTTGTTTTCATAATATTCAAGTGAAGTTTTGTCATTAATCTATTCATCTTTTTAAAACTTTTTGTTTTCAGATAAAAGAAACACTCGAAAATTTGAAAGAAAATGATCCCAAATATTTTAACACACACCAACGTAGTATACTCGGACAAATTATTTCACGAAATCGTCAATTTTTGACTATCGATACAGACTATAAAGAAATCATAGTTGATTTGGATGCTGTGAGCATTGAATTTATACCAAAAGAAGGTGATCGTGTATATTTGAATTGCAATGTGCAGACTGATGAGAATTTTGTCGATCTTGCTGGTGAAATTTTGGAAACTATAAGTGTACATCCGGCTAGAACAAAGCGAGAACAAGGTGTTGTGAGGAAATTGCATGATGATTGGGGAATCATAAATGGTGATTGTTACTTTACAATGGACACGGTCGAATCTACAGTTAAACTCAACGAAGGGGATGTTGTAACAGCTGAAATTATAGAATGTGAAAGGGTGAGTTACTTTTTTTTTATTTTGAACTTTAAAATTTTCTATGGGACGAAGTGTTTTCAAAATGTAAAATTGTATGGAAAAATGTTTGTACCAGTGCTTCTAAAAAAATTATATAAAAATATCTTGCGAATTCCATTGTACCAAATTTCATTAAAAAGTCGTGTAAAAAAAGATGCATTGGATAAAGTTGAAAAATAGGTCTACATTCTTTTTTGTGGAATTTAAGGAGACTTCCGTAAAAGACTCGGTCCGCTTGAGCGTAAGAGACTCAAAATTATTTTAATTTATAGGTACATAAATGTGACTTTATTGATTTTTATATTTTTTAATGGGTGGGTTTAAAAGCTTGAAATTTTTAGGGATGGTGGATATTATTGTTCTGAATTCTGGTTAAAATTTTGAACCTCACATCGGTAAATTAATAGCTTAGACATTAAAAACCATTGTACAAAACTTACGACAGACATACATAAGGCCTATAAAATCTCTTGCCCTTTAACCAAACAGAAAGGTAAGCTCAACCTCGTGTGGTGGTCAAACGAACTCTCCGTTCTGGGGAAAAACTCGAGGAGGCTATATAACAGAGCAAAACATAGCAACATAGCTGCTGACTGGAATATTTGCAATATCAGAAAAAATCAAAATTACATACGCAAAGAGCAGCCTAGAGAAAATGTTGTACTGTCATTGAGTCGACAAATGATGCTGCAAGGCTTAGGAAACTCATGTCTAAGGTGTATATTTCTCCAGGCTTCTTAAAAAGGCCGAATAAAACTGGGACTGACTCGTGCTTCGAGACTCACTTCCCAGGCTGTGTCACCGATACATCACAGAGGCGCTAATATAATTGAAAACTCTAACATTTGTAGCCAAATTGTAGACAGAAAGAAGGTAGCTTGGGTCATTGACTCCTTCTCAGCATACAAGTCTGCAGGGCCTGATGGAATAATTCCGATTATGCTGCAAAGTCCTTAAGACAGAATTTTTCCAGTTCTAGTAGAAAGAGATTTATAGGGGGTGTTAAAACATCACCTGCATTCCTTCTTGTTGGAGAGAAGTCAATGTCATTTTCATACTGAAAGCTGGAAAGCCCATCCACACTGAACCGAAAGACTTCATACCAATTAGCATATCTTCCTTTCTTCTCAAGACATTAGAAAGGCTAATAGAAATGCACATTCGCTTAAAACTAAATGAAAGTCTTCTCCCACAAGCTCAACATGCATAATGAATGTTAAATCTGTTAAGATAGCACCTCATGAGGTGGTCGGACGATTGAGAAATCAATCCTAGGAGCTTTCCTTGACATAGAAGGAGCCTTTAATAAAGTCGAAAATGGCAATTCACCTGCTTTGGCTTTTGGTCGTTAACCAGGTTTTGGTTTAACTGACTCCAGGTGGTGTCAAAGTCCCGCATTGTGTGAGCTTCTACAAACATCCCTTGACGAGCTCAGCAATTGGACCAATAGTTGCGGATTTAACATAAGATCACTAGGGACAGAAATGGTTTTGTTTACGAGAAAACGAAACATTCCAAATATAAACGCCTCCACTGTAAATGGGACACTCTTTAGTCCTCTTTAGTCTTAGAACGATTATGAATTTTACTGAAATAGACATTCGGACAGACCATATTATACCACTCTAGGGATTTCTTAAAGGAAATCAGGTTCATAAATGTAAATCATGTATCAGTTTTAACAGACGGTTCCACGACGGACGATGGGTTAGGGCCAGGCATCTGTTTGGGAAACCCACCTTTAAATAAATCAATAAGCTACCGTTATTTTGCAGTGTCTTTCAAGTGAAGGTATTTGCATTCTCTGTGATGCAGCAACAAATCTTGCCACATGCGAACTAGCATCTGATTTATGTAGAGGGTGTGAAATTGAAGAGGCGGAGGGGGAGGAGGGCTCATCTCACTGTCTTTGTGAATGCCCTAGCCTAGCAAGAACCAGAAAAACATCCCTCGGAGAATACTTTTTAGAAGAACTGGGTAACATCTTGTCTCTGCCACTACGAAACAACCTGAAATTCATACAGAATTCGGGATCGTTCAGTGAGGCTTCCCTTACCTAATCTTTCATTCACACCTCTATTCACCCTTCTCCTTTTCTACCCTATAAAACTCCTGGGGAACAAAATCGATCCATTGAGACCCGAGTGAGATGATTCGGCTTGCCGCGCTATCACCCCTTCTAACCTAACCTCTTAGATAGCATACTTTTTTTTGCGAACATCCCATGTATGAGCTGCTAGGATCACATTCAAGACTCACATTTAAGACTGTTTTTTTTTTTTTTAAATAAATTTTTCAAATTTAGATTTATTAATTTTTCAGGGAATTTTTTTGTGGCGCTGTCTCTCTATTGAAATTCTAGAACGTGCTGAAATAAAACCGTCAAATGGAACCACAAAACCCAAAACCGAATCAAATAATAAAAATACAAATCAAGCTATTAGCATTACGGAAAGCCTCCGTTTTGATTTCGAAAAAGCTTTCGAAGCAAAAAAACTTGAAATCGAAGTTAAAAACAATAGCGATCGACTTCAAAAGCTCCTACAAATGAATTTTACAGGTATTCGTCGTAATTCCCAACTGAAATTAGATGACAATATTTGTCCATTAGAATTGGAGGCTGGCAAAAGCACATTAATCACATTGCATTGTGAATCTCGATTCTATGGCTTGGCAAAAGAAAAAATCGTATTCAATTTTCCGACTTTCAAAGTAATTCGCAGCATCGAAATTTCCGTTGGTTTAGATGAAAATAATAAAGAAAATTCAGTAGAAAAGGTTAATGCAAACAAACGTCGTTCCCGCAACTACGCCAATCAGGTTTGGTCGAAGAAAAAGGAGATTATCCCGGGTGTGAGGACGCACGTTATGCGTCGATTCATTGCCAATCGAATTCCGTGTTTTGAAGTGCCACCAAAACTGCGCAATGCATTGCTGATAGATTGCCCTCGTGCCGATCAAATTGCCAATCTAGATGCTCTTTATCCAGTTTTGTCAAAGGAATTAGATATTAAAAACTATACAAATAAGTTCCAGACCCTTCTGTTTATTGAAGAAATCGAGCATTTTGTAAATTTTCGCCAATACGACCGAGACAGGGCCCATTTCGCTCGCGAAGGGGAGTATCTTGCATTGACAATAGAAAACTTAGCCGAAAAAAGACCCTCGCTGGTGGTTGGCGATACTGTACGTGCCACCAATCCATGGGCTGAAGAAGACGACAATCGTGCCTATGACGGCTGCATTCATAAAGTCCTCTTCAATAGAATCCTCGTTAAATTTAATCCAGGTTTCCAAAATAAATACAACGGCGAGGACTACCGACTGGAATTCCACTTCTCAAGATATGGCTTCCGAAAGCAACACTATGGTGTGCAGAAGATTGTCTCCAACAGAGGAGAAAATTTCTTGTTTCCATCGAAAATCGTCCTTAGCGATAGCTTGCAAATTGATGCTGGCTTAGATGAACAAGGCAACCTAACAATTGATGGCAAACTGGCGCCCAAACAATGGTGCAACCAAAATTTAAATGAAATACAAAAGAAGGCAGTGAAAGAAGTATTGCGTGGTGAGGCCCGAATCATGCCGTATGTGATTTTTGGTCCTCCCGGCACCGGCAAGACCATAACCTTAGTCGAGACAATTTTACAAATTCTAATAACTATGCCGAATAGTCGAATTCTAGTTGCAGCTCCTTCAAATAGTGCTGCAGATTTGATTTCAACTCGCTTAATTGATTCTGGAATACTGAATCCGGGAGATTTTGTTCGTTTGGTGGCGCAGAGATTGGTAGAGAAGGAAATCATTCCCGATCACTTAAAGCAATACTGTGCTACCATAGATATAGCTATGGATGGTTCTGCAAAGGATTCTGTAAGTTAGTGTTTTGGGTTGTAAATTCTGTTTAATAATTTTTGAATCTCATTCTAACAGATGACTGTTACCGAATCGGGAGTGAAACTGAGATGTCAGATGAAATATCTGGGTCGTAATAAAATCACAATCAGCACAGGTGCTACTCTCAGTAATTTCATTCAAATGGATTTCCCAAAACATCACTTTACCCATTTGGTAATCGATGAGAGTGGCCAATGTACCGAACCCGAAATAGTCACACCAATGTGTTTGCTAACACAAAACTCTGGACAAATCATACTCGCTGGAGATCCACTGCAGCTCGGACCGATAGTTGTTAATAATTTTGCTGGTGAACGTGGCTTAAGATTGTCATTCCTCGAACGTTTAACTGCTCGATTTCCCTATCGAAAGGATAAACTGCGATTCCCAAAAACCGGCTATGATCCACGATTAGTGACAAAGTTGGTGTTCAATTATCGAGCCCTGCCAAGTATACTGCATGGATACAGTAACCTCTTCTATGATTCCGAATTAATACCTAAATTGACTGAAAAGGGGAATAAGGAATTTGATATCCTAGATAGTGTAAGATCTCTCTTGCCAGCATCCGAAACCCGTGCAGATACACATGCGATATTTTTCCATGGCATTCGTGGAGTTAATAAGCAGGATCCTGATTCCCCTTCGTGGTATAATCCAATTGAGGCAAAGCATGTAAGTACCGATTTTTCAATAATGCAAACGACTCATCTTTCAACTACACTTAGTTCTTTTTATAATTAAAGATATTCTCTTGCTTCTTGTATTCAACAGATTTTCCTAATGACAATACAACTTTATCGCTTAAATGTAAATCCAGATCAAATTGCCATCATTACTCCCTACCTAAAGCAAGTAAAGATTTTCCGCACCATTTTTGCTGAAGCCGATGTTGCAATGCCAAAAATTGGAACCGTCGAAGAGTTTCAAGGACAAGTAAGTGATTTTTATACAGTCACACTTATTTCCTTCCAAAACTGTATTAATAAAAATTTCAAATTTATAGGAACGTGATATCGTATTAATTTCCACCGTCCGTTCATCATCTGATTTGATTAAAGTCGATCTAAAATATGCTCTCGGCTTCGCATGCAGTCCAAAACGCATGAATGTAGCCATCTCACGTGCTCGAGCATTGCTTTATATTTGTGGCAACCCACATTTGCTATCTATGACTGATAAATGGCGGGATCTTATAAAATATTGCGTAGAAACGGATGCATACATTGGATGCGATTTACCAGAAAGAATTGCACAATCAAACTGAAGAACAACAAAAACAAATACAACGTGATTGAAAATACATAAAATATGAAAACAACAACAAAAAAAAAAGAAATTTTAAAGTAAGTTTATTTGTTTATATTTTCTCATAATTATTATTCCAAAACTGAACCTAATTCTAAATTTTAGTTTTTTTTTTAAGTATCTTAGTATAAGTTTATATATATGTAAAAACATAAAATTGTAAATGGGTGTATCTATATTCTATACCAAATAATTAGTGTATTTTGTTATAAATCCCCTTTAAATAAACGCGTTCCTTATAAAGTGTGTCCTACACAAATTTCAGCGAAACAAAAGTCAATATCAAGTATTTCGAAATGAAAACACATGGACTATGAATAATATTCTTACGTTTTGTGCAAACTAAAAAAAAATCCAAAAAGATTACTATTATTTTTGATTTTTTATTAAATTAATTTTTGAGTGAATCTTTAGAAGTTTTAAAATAGATTTTATCAACCGATCAATTCGGTTTCTAATCAAGAACTGAACTTTAAAGTAAAATCGATTTCTTATTCTAACTTATCCCTTTACTGCCGGAACTGTGAAGAAAATGAAAATACAAAAAAATATATCAATAATTAAGCTTTATTTGGCAGTAAGAAAAAGTTTTTCATAGTGCTGGCCAAAGAATTAGAAACATCAAATTTATAAATATATTAAAATGCCGAACTTTTGTTATGTTTGGTCTAGGATGAGATGAGATACAGAGTTTGTGGAGCACTTTAAATCGACAGCTGCTTCAGTCCGGGGTGGGTTTAAATCGTACTTTGTCGGTAACGATATGGGCGCAGTTATAAATTCCCTATAGCTAATAGGCCTTTATTATCTAAGAGAATTGTTTGCCTACAAAAAAAACATCGCGTTTCTGAAGAATGCCCGGAAGACTACACTGCTACCTATCAATACGTATCTTCACAGTTCCGATTTGAAGAAACAACGGGTGTAAAAAAACAGCTTTTCGTTTTTACACTATGGCAAAAAAATTAATTTTGGAAGCCATTTGTAATAGGTTTGAGGTAGATAGGGAATTATAAAAATTCCAAAAAAAACTATGGTCGTTGTGTGTCGGGAGTGGTATGTCAGTCGTTGCTCAGCCTTAGCTCGTCGGAATTGTGAGGGATCTTTGCCCTGACCACACAATCTTACCTATAACTTTTACATTTAATCATGTCTATTGAATCCATAATAAAAAATTAAAACCGAAATAAAGCGGACGGGAATTACTACTCGATAGCGCTGAGATGATATCAGCTTAGCTTAAACCCACCCTGCCATGGGAGTTGGCGCCTATTTTAACTAGCCCTTAACTCAAACTCACCTTTTTTGTCAGATCAGTTCACCATCGACTTACTTTTGGCGTTTTTCTTTTTTGGCTCTAAATAAATCTCTGAGCAGAGGCTGAGCGATCAGAGCAGAGCTCTGAGCAGATTATGATCAGAGCCCTCAGACTTATTTATGAAACACATTCGAGCACTGAACTGTCATTTCATAGGTGTGTTACTAAAATACATTTTTGTTTACCTGATTTAGACGGGCGACTGTCCTGGGAATCCATTTTTAATTTTTTGTATTTATTTCGTCTGTCAAATCACTGAAAAACAGTGAAGTTGGCTTCGCTCAGCGTTTCGCTCGATTTGCTCGGTCATTTTATACTGAGCTAATCGATTTAGCTCTGAGCTAGCTCAGATGGAAAAAAGAAACGCACTATTTGAGCTCTGATATGTCTGAGCTAAAAAAAAAAACATAGAATTTTTGTTTGACAGTTTCGTGATCTGCTCAGAGTTAAAAAAAAAACGCCATTTGTCACAACCGGCACCCCCTGAAAAGGAAAATCTATTAAGCCATCAAGCTTTGTGCTTGATAATAAAAGAATGTAACTTTAACCATTATGGTGCAATTTACAAAACATTATTTAATAAAAATAGTATGAGGATGGTAACCCTAAACAAGAACTTTAATACTGAAACATACAAAATTATTAAGTTATTTCTTAAATATATCAAAATAGCAATAATTTGTAATCGTTGGTATTTAGGAATACTGCACCTCCTGGTATTTATCCAGCTATAATATTTGACGTTATTTAAAGTGTTAGGATATGTTAAATTCTTAAAAGAATATACAATCAAAAGAGAAATATTTACTCCAAAACTAACTGACTGAGAAGACGACGCAGTGGTTTGAAGGTTTAAACAGAACTAACTTTTATTGTTCAATCAAATATAAATTTCTTGAAAATATATAAAATAAAAAAGTGCAAATATGCAATAAATACTTCCAAGCGTGAGAACAAATGAATAGCAAATATAAAAAGTGGAACACGAGAAGCGTGAACTATAAAATTTTCAACTGGTCACACACTTGGATTAATAACAAACAAAAATAATATTACTGTTGCACCTATGCAAAAAAGATTTACAAATTTAAATGATCCATTTGGCCTTACAATATAACTGGCCGCATGGTTGAAAGCAAAAAATATTAAAATTAAATTTGAATATAAAAAAAGAAAGAAAAAACTTTAAATGAAATTTAAACAGGATACTTTAGTCTAATTTTGCTCTATCAGATATCCCTACCTGTCTCGAGCTCAAGGAGGGTAGTGTTTTCAGGGCTTAAACAACAAAAAAAAAATCGTACAAACAGAACCGACCGACGGAAACCAATGTTATGATTGACGAGGAAGTCTAGTTCTTTAAGAACGAAGTTAATTTCTTAGCTTTAGTACAAAAGCCGCTTATTAGTCCGAGCATCAAAATGCACGATATTAAATAAGATGAGTCGTGGTTAAGGTTTTAACTTAGACTGATTTTATTTTCCAAATTTTCTTCTATTTATACTTACAACTAGTTCCTACAAATTTAATTTTCATACATATTCTAATCTAGTTCTTTATTTATTTATTTTTTTTCCACGTTTGCATGAATACCCCTAATATGATCACAAATTAACAGAGATGTGAAATTTGTAATAGGAGTCAAGATTTAAAAATATTTTCATTAACTTTCCCATGTGGAGGTAGTCCTTTCAACAGTAAAGGAGCCAAATGCTACTATAGTAGCCATTTCGACAGCACTGCTGCACTGACGTCTATTGGAAGGTTGGAATATTGAATTCGCTGCACAAACGAAAAGTGATGGTGACCATCAGTGTTGCTGAAAATACACCCATAGGAGTATTTTACTACTTTCAACACCATCGTACTCCCGTACTCCTTTTTTCACATTCGTACTCCTATTTTTTTAAAGACCTAAAATATCTTACACTTGCAGATTACAATTAAGTTCCTTATTTTTATTCTAAAACTAATATTACTATGAATTAAGGTATCTGCCATAAGACAGATTTTATAAATTAAAGAGATATTTTCTTACTTTTGTTAGTAGAACTAATAATTTGTTTATTTATGTATTTTCTTTTTTTACTGAATTTATTTTTGATGATTTTTTTTTCTACATAAAGTTTAAGAAAAAAATTGTCCACACACTTATTTTTGAAGACAAAAAAATGTCTGATTCAAAATACTCCCCTTTTCTGGCTGCAGTACTACCTTCTAATATTTTCCCCGGCAACACTGGTCACCATTCTCTATATACTTTAATAAAAAAGAATGGCAATTCAGAGTTAAAACGTCAAACTAATTTTTTTTTCTCTGATGAAAACACTTCAAGATAAATTTTTAATCTACTCTTTTTAATCCGGATTATCTTTAGGTAGACGCATAGTATTACTTGAATTATTCTTACAAAGAATAACAATATTTCAAGCATTAATTCAGCAAACCTTTTCATTTTATTGAACTACACATATTAATTCACGAAGTTCAATCAAAAAAAACAGAACCACCATACTACAATCTCAAGTAACAATAAAATAAATAACGAACTACTGGCAGAAAAAAATTGCATGAAGCCAACGAAAAAGAAATAGTTTTGAAGCTGTCAAATTTACATTAAATTTAAAGTGAATTAAATTTATTGAGGTTGGCATTACACTTTGCTGCAAGTGTAGGATATTTTAGGTCTTTAAAAAATAGGAGTACGAATGTGAAAGGAGGAGTACAGGAGTACAAAGGTGTTGAAAGTAGTACAATACTCCTATAGGATACTTTCGGCAACACTGGCTTCTAACCCACTGAACAACGTACATGAATTGTTGTTGTAATGCCATGAAAAATATCGTTTACTCCACCATGACCGTCCTCATTGCATGCCCAAAGCAAAAGCATACTGATCAAGCATAATAATCGTTTCTACTCTGGCTGTGTGAGCTAAAAATCGCGTCGTTGTTGTTTTTTTTTCGGTTTTTCTTTGTGCTTGACCCCTTTCACACAAGGGTGGCGGGGTAAGTTTGCAAGCGCGGCCAGGGGTGTAGAAGCGAAAAACTATATAACAAATAATTTAACTGCCTTAACAGCAAAATATAAACAAAATAATAAGTTTGCCGTAGAGTGACTGCCCATATCTTTGAAAAAAAGCATATATATATAAAAATATAATATGTTGCCATTAAGACATTCAAAAAGGTGCGGGTATAAATCACCTTTACGTATTAATATAATGATAACCGCATCCAATAAAAAACTTTTTAAAAATTGGTTGTCTCGAATTTTGCACACGACTATAGTTTTCAGCTACCAGAGAATGAATGATTCAGCTTACAAACCCTATAATTCCTATAGCAGGGTTTAATGTATGAGAGTGTATGAAGTTTGGACACGCCTCCGACGGGTTACCAGAGGGTTTGTTATATTATTAGAGTTGTGAAGAGGTGAACAATTAGGAAAGATTTTTGTTTTGAAACCAATTAGAATCTGATTTATCTGTGCGAACGTTAGACTCAGAGCTAGTTTGTACATTATTTTTATTACTAGAACGTTTTATCCATTTGCAAATGTTTGCTTTACCAAGCATGAGAGCGTCGTTACAGGAGCCAGAAAAGAGCCATTCGTATTTGGAGGGAGTCATTATCTTGAAACTGGAGGAAGAAAGCTTCTTGCCTACTCCAAGGGTAATTGCAAACTGCAGGTAAAACTTATTCTGTATCGAGGTGATACCAGCTTACTTAAGGGTACTTTTTATGAAGAAGGGGGTGAATTCGGAGTTTGCATTGATTTTCTTGGTTGTTGTTCCAGTCAGAGAGGATCCATGAAGTCCCAAGGCGATTGATAATTTAATTTCATCTGCTTTCGAAACCGTGGGGTTTAGCTGTGGTAAAGTCGGAAGCGAATGTTCTGCCAATTCAGCAAGTAATGATGTATTTAAGATGGAAGTTGTCGGCTGATTATGGTCCGGTAGCTCATCAATTTTCCAGGAGGCAGCTATAATTTCTTCGGAGATTTCACCAATAGATATCCGGTGAACAGGGAGGTCACTGCTAATGTCATTGATTTTCGACAAAAGATCTTTAAACAATAGATACACTTGACAAGATGCAGATGGTTTAAAATAGGAGAAATTTTGGAGGAGAGTATCAAGGTCAGTGCGGATGGAGGCAGAGGGCGACTACTGAGTCCACGATGCCGATGACGTTAATGACTAACTGGCGAACTTATATTCTTGGGGCGCTCAGCTCAGAGTTTCGCACCTGAACAGTGCTGGTGGAGTACCTCCTCTGGCTGGTGACTTGCGTATGGAGCTGGAGCGCAAAAAAAATAAATAAAATGGGTATCAAAACCACATAGACGTGCCACCTCCGATGCGCTTGCGCAGAATATAGGGTACTAGGTGGTTCTACTGACGATAATGTACGCAGTGGAATGCTTCGCAACCTACCACAAAGAAAGTGAAAAATGTTATTTTGTCTTTAGAAAAAAGTATTTGCACTAATTTTGCCTTCCAGCAAGTAATTATTTTGATTTTTATAGGTACCAACCTTATGAATTGAGTATAATGCTTTTAAATTTTTGTATCCTTTTGATTGTTTTTCTGTTTATTTTTTGCTTTTCTTGTTTTTTTTTTTACTATAGGCGTGTTTTGTTTAGCTAAGACTGTACAATCTTAAAAAAAAAAAACATTTTAATATTACTTACAAAACAAAAGCAGTTTAGTCTAAATAAAAAATATTTTATTGAATTTAATTAAAAATTAATAAAATGCTATAAGGAAATGCTATGAAAGTACGAAGCATCAAAACATTCCATATTCAGCACTTTTTCTTATTGTCAAAATAGAACGCTGGTTTTGACCACTTTGGAGTGTTTACTTCTGCTGCAAGTTATCCTACTCCATCCACGCAATAGCTTTTAATTTGATTTAATGACTTAAGCTCCTTGCTCGTCATTTTTGTGGTTGTGGTCCACCTAATTTATTGCCATCTCACATGTTCCCTCTGGCAATAAAGCTATGCGAAGAAGTTGCTCAGTGGCTTGTTGCTTGGTGGCCGGTCTGTTGATTTGGTGGATAGCTGCTGAGTGACTTGGCTGTAAAATAAAAAAATTGTTAGGGGAGGAAAAAAGAAAAAAAATGGCCTTTGAAAAAATTATTTTTGTACTTATGTACATATGCAGGCACATAGATCTGTAAAAAAAATTAGAAAAGGAAAAATCAACCCTCGAAATTTCGACAGAATATTTTTTTTTTGCTTGTAGCCACAAGCAAAATAAATAAAAACATAGCGACCCATTTGAGTGGAAGAAGTGAAATTAATAAATTAAAAAAATGTTTTTTTTTTAATTATTTATTTATTTTATTTTATATTTTTTTTGTTTAATGTTTACAAAAATGTTCATAATATAAATTGAATTAAATTAAATTATTTTTTTGAAGCTTGTAAAAATCTTGATATCGGTGGAAGGGGGCTGGCATCCCCCTCTTCATTACCCCTTATCCTAAGAGCCTTGTTGTATAATCTTTCTTTTATTGCTTATAAGAGTAGTTAGCGACCCAATCTTCCCTTTCAAAAGTATAGGCTTGAAGTCTTTAATCGAACCAAAGTGGAGCAGAAACAAACAATGCCAATTAACTGAACCAAAGTATAGCCGAACCAAATAATACAAGTAGGAGTGAATTATAACAATGACAACGTTTTCCTTTTTAATTTTTATTTAGTTTATTTCTGTTGCTATTACTAGCGCCCCGGGATTCATTCGACCGCTCGCGCTCCCTCTCGGCCCTCTTCGCTTCTTTCCTCTCGTACTCTGCTCGTTTAAGGGCACGGGCTTTCTCCAAAAACTTCCATTTCCTAACCCGGTACTCAATCCCGCCAGTCGGTGGAGATTGCCGAGAGTTTGGCGGACCCGCACTTGGTGGCCACTTCGGTGTCGGCGGCTGGGATATCCACCACAGGCTTCGTGGGGTATCGGTTTCGCCTGGTATTCTGGGTAGGATGAGGGCGGTCGCAAATGTAACGGCTTCGGACCTGCTGCTGGATTAGACGCGATTTCCTCTTGGATCCTCTGAGCGTTCCTCCGACGATACCCCTCCAGTGAGATCTTCCTTGGTGGGCCGGTCTGTGGGCTAGCGACGCGAGGCGAAACCTTTGGGATAACTATGCTGTTCATACTACTTATGAACAAGTAGGGGAGAATAGGTGTGATTAAGAGACCTCGATTAAGAGACGTACTCGTAAGGAGTACGGTCAGTATTTGGAGTTTAGACCGTACCTAATCGCGGGGAGTTCCATTTTTGTTTAGGCCATTGGTAGCCAACAACTTTCTGGCCTGGTGGCCTATAGGGGGGTAAGGTTAACTAACCCCTGTTTGAATAAACCTGGAAAAGAGTTTTAATTAGTTTTAACTTTATATCTATTAAAAGGGGAGTAATGGGGGGAAGGATAACATAAAGCTTTAACTCAATTTCAACGTATTCAAAATAAATACAAGCGCTTACACAACCAATTATGTTTAATTTGCTTTTATTTATACCATAAATAGTTTTAATACACTGTGTGTTAAGAATAATAAAAGTGGATGGCACAAATTTTTGTTTAATTATAGAAATAGGGCTGCCAGTGTCTAGTAGTGTTTCTAAAGATAATTTGTGTGTTAATAAATTTATTTTTAATATAAAATATAACTTTCTTACATGTTCTTCCTCATCAGAGTCATCTATGGAGTGTAAAACTACTGCTCTCTTATTAGGGCACTCAGCCGCTCGATGTCCAAGTTGGGCGCAAATGTGACAAGCCCCGTACTGCCTTCTCTCCTTTCGATATTCAGAGGCATAATGGCCCCGCGAATTGCAATTATAGCAGCGTATCTGCTTTATGTCCACCACTCCCTTGGACGTGGATGGACCCGGAACCGACACTGCTTTCGATGTTGATGGTGTAGAGGTAGACACTGATCTTGATAAAAAAACTGCGGAGGACGTCTTGGTGCTAAAACAACTGGAGCTGGTGGTTTTACTGCCACTGTTTTAATTTTAGGCAGCTCAAATTGTCTAAACGCCTTTGCCAACTGCTGCTTAGATACAAAATTCTGCATGCGCGCCTGTGTGCGCAAACCCGTATCTGGTATTCCATCGACCATACTCTCCAAAAGCTGGTCCTCTTCCAACGTCAATTTGTTTGCCATGATGGTCTTCTCATGGACATAATTTTGGAAGGTTTCGTTTGTCCGCCAAGTTCTTCCTTCGAAGGCTCTCTTTAGTGATAAACGGCTTTCGTTGGATACAAACATATCATCTCAGTCATTAGCTGCTCTACTGTCATCTGTGCTAAATTTGTTTTTGAATGGAACCACCTCTGCGCATTGCTACCCAGTCGGCACGAAATTAAAATACGAGCGTTGTTGTCGTCCAAATTATACACTTCTATTAAATTTCTAAATTGTGTTTCCCAATGTGTGAAACATTTTTTATTTTCTTCCAAAGAAAACAGTATTGCTGCAGGGTGTTTGAAAATAGTATTTTTATTTATAACCGGCAGTATTAATGCCTAATAATATCGAATAACTGACAATTTCTTTTTTCATTTACTTAACTATTTATACCTTAAATTCTATCGATCTTACTTACTATCCCCACCATTTTGCAGGGATCAAAATTCTTTATTTTGTTTATCTGGGTTAATAATTTTGTAAATTCAATTGAAATGCAAAGTGAGCATTTTACTAAATTAAATTCCTTTCTATTATTGTTGAAATGCTATATGAGCGTTACTATTATTTTCCTACACATACGTCCGCTTTCGTCATCCATTCATCGGTCGAACGATGTCTTCCAGTAGTAGGTTTTTGCTGATGTTATATTTTGGCCCAGTTGGGATTCCCTACACTTTAACCGTATGGTGCATTCGTGTTATTCGTCATCGGTTTCGAATTACCTTTGCCATTTGGATACACAAAACGACCGCGTACTATTTTTGCTGAGTACAACGAATCGAATTGTTCATTTCCTCTTGGCTTGCTTTGGCATTTTTTTGTTGTTGGTATCCGTTTTTTCCGTTAATGCACCTCTTGGTTGGGTTCTTTGTTGTTGTTATACGTTATTCGAATATTATTCATTAAATGCACTTCTTGGTTTGGCTGACGCTGATATTGATTTGATATTAATATCGTTGTTATTAGGTTGGCCGTTGAGTAAGGGCATGGTTGTATGGTTTTGCTAATATTCTTTCTACGTTGTGGGTGTTTGTTGTGTTTGTTATGTCAGAGTTAACACTTAAGTCGTGTGTTAATCATCTCACATAACAGCCTCTATAATGTGGGATACTGCTTTCATCCCCTCAAAACTGCAGCCGTCTACTTTTTGGACCTCTTCCCAAGCAATCATTTTGTAGCTCGGCGAACTCACAGCATTGCTTGTTTATGTATTCAAGCCACTGCTTGAAATCCTCCTTAATGTAGATCGAAATTTGAGTCAAATCTGTAACTTCCATATTCATCGATTTTCGTGTATATTCCATGTTTCTATTAATTTTCTATTTTATGTTTCTTATGCTCAACTGTCAACTGATGACTTTGAACTGATGATGAGGAGGACAAACGTTCATAGTATTTATACAAAAAAGTTGATTTTACCGAACACACATACCTTAATAGTTTTCGAAATTATTTTGTTTGGTAACGTGAAACATTAATATTTTCATTTTATATTTGTCTCTTGCCTTCGGTCATTCGCTCCATAGAAATGTATTCACTGGAATAGTATCTCTATGAACAAACAAAAATAGATGTATGGCCCTTACTTGTTTTTTTGAGACCAGAAGGGTTAAGAAGAAACTTTAAAATGTTTCATTTTGAAGAACAGTGTTCGCAAAAGAAAATTTTAAATAGTTTCAAGTAGTTTCGAATTTTAACAAAGTGCTCGAAAAAGTAGAAGAAGAAATTTAAATAGTTTGAACCTTTGACAGTGCATCTTTTAAAGCATGTCGTCGCACTTCTTTAATTTATCCCATGTTACACCTTGGTAGTTGTGGACGGAGATACTCCTCCCCGAACTATCCAGTCCAGCTGTTGGGTGGTAGCTGCTACATGAAGATCGCAAATTTCTGCTTTTTCCGCCTGACTCTAACTGCAGCGAGCGGTTTATCCCTAACAAAATCAAGATATTCACTCGTTTTTGACGAATCTTATTTAAGAGCGCCATTTGTATCGTGCTGATATGGGTGTTCAGTGTTCACACAAAAAATAGAAGTCAATGGTTGATGGTCAATGGTGGATGGTTCGTAAACAAGTGATGTGTCAACCGACCAAATAGCTTGCAAAAGGCAAATCCAAAAATGGAAAAACGACATATAATGGATACTCAGCGGGACTTATGTATTCCGTTATTCATTCCAAAATAAAAAAAAAAATTAAATTTAAATTTTACGAACTTGCTTTAGTGGATGGTTCTTTAGAATTGAAAAATTAACAAAAGAGAAAAATACTTAGCAGCTATTTTGTTTTCGTATATGAAGAATCAGATGACATTCATTTTCTCACGACAAAAATTAAATAAGATACTTTTATATTTTCTATTTTTTGTTGAACAAGATACTTTTTGCAATGATAGAATAAGATACTTTTATATTTTATATATTTTGTTGGATAAGATACTTTTTGCAATGATAGAATAAGATACTTTTATATTTTAAATATTTTTTATGTGGAGTCAACAGTGAACTGTTCAGCTTAACAATATAGCTACATACATTTTGTTATGAGAATTTAACGGAAATGTATGTTACTTGATCATACTGGACAATAAACTTTTGTTCTCCAGTTTACAATAATTTGAGGAGTCGGCGGAAGTGCCGACGTAACCCGCGCGAGAAAAAATCTCGTCTGGGAATATTTTTTTTTAAAATTAAACAAAGACTATTTTTCTCTATTATATCCCGTTTTTTATTGATGAGAAATTTTGTATTTATGAAGAGACGGCCGCTGTCTTAATGCGGGGCTGCACCGTATTGCTTCTTTGAGTTAAACTTAAAAACTAAATTACAATTTGTTGCCGGAGGAGGCGAAAACTATCAGAAGAATATCGATATCGAATAATACATATGAATCGATATTCTTTTGTTTACATTTTTCTTTTTCTTATTTTAACCGAACCAATGCATTTCTTTCCTAGTGGGAACATACAGCATACCCAAGCAATAATGATTGTGAGAAACTATGACCCACCATTAATATTGCCTGTGTTTACTTTTTCAAGTGGTTCGCCTTTAGTTTCTCAACAGGTCAACGGAATGCATTTGTTTGATTTAAGTTTGCCGCAATCGTAAATTTTTTTAGGTCATGCATAATTTAGGATTTCATTTATTGTGAAGCAATAAAATGCATAATTTACGATGGCAGCAATTTGAGAATAAGTATGGTTTAGGACCAGTACTTAACTCGCGTGAAGCAAGACATTGAACTTTTATTGAAGATCATATTTCGTCTGTCCTCACGCTGCTGAGGTAGTTGGGTGGAATTTGGGGTGTAGAAAAAGTATTGGATGATATTGATATATGGATTTATAAGTAATTTAAATAAAATTTGGTTAGGTGGGAAGTGACAATGAAATCATTTCCTCTCGTGTCAGCTTTTTAATAAAAAAAGCCGTGTACAACAATATTGGTTGCATTTATATTATACTTTGCAAATATGATTACTTAACAATGGGTATATACCCTTTAACAGGACCGTTTGAAACTTTTCTATTTTAGGGGTAAAACTGCGAAATCTCTTAATAAACATTTTGTTTGTTCAAAAGTACATCGAATCTCCATCTTTATTTAATCTTTTAAAAATTGGTGTGCCTGGCAACTTGCCAGTTAAAAGAACACCCTTGTTTAAAATCACGTGATGGATGTTTTTATTTAATTATCCATTAAAGCATGTCGCTGCGTGTTGGCGACGCGCGGGCAGGGCCACTGTAAACAAATGTTCCGGCACAGCTTCCGAATAAACCTGCTAAGAAATCGGACACACTCTTTTTCTAAAGTACAATAATGGAGTGCTTAGTATGATGTTTATTCTCATTATCTAAAATTATATTATATTGGCATTATTAAGTGTTTTTGCTTGATATAATAAATGAATACATGACAACTTAATTCAAACTTAGCATTTGTTTTTTGCTGCTGGAAAGATTAGTTCGGCAGAAAATCAAAATGGCTAGCTAATGAGCCGGCAAAAATTAAAATTATAAAATTTCCTTTAAAATGGCGCAATTTAACATTAAGAATAAATGATAAAGACAGATAAACATTTGATTAATCGGTTTTTAGCCTCTGTTCATAAATCCCTTACCACTGGTGGAGGGGGGAGGGGGGAAATTATAAACCGCTAGTTAAAAAATAAAAACCGAGTTGTAATGACGTGTATGTTTTTATTCGAACTTTTAATTCGGTGTCTTAGTCCCGATTACACTTACTTCACTTTCAGCCGCAAAGTACGCTATTGAAAATAATAGAAGAATTTAAGTATACAAATGTTGACTGTGTTATACAGGGTGGCGCACCAATTGTGGTACAATAAGAAATTCAAATAACTTTTTTTTTTAATCGATGTATTTCATTTATTTTTTTTTATTGGTTAGAAAATTAAATTTTATTTTAAATAGTTAGTTGTTTTTAAAGATTATAGACCGCAAATGACCTCCACGCTCTCCCACGCATATGCGGCACCTGGTCGAAAAATTATTCATTGCGGCCTGAAGAGTTGAAGTTGGGATCGCCTCAATTATTGTCGTTATGGACTGCTTTAATTCAGTTAAATTCCTGGGCTTCGTTTTATACACCTCTTGCTTGACATAACCCCATAAAAAGAAGTCTGGTGCAGTCAGGTCAGGTGACCTTGGGGGCCAGCGAAGAGTGGAGTTCCTAGAAATTAATTTGTTTGCGAATTTTTTGTTTAGCTCCGCCATAACTGGTCTGGCTATATGTGCAGTTGCTCCATCTTGCTGAAACCAAACGCTGTTGAATGGTATACGTCTTCGGCGCAGTTCTGGGTAAAAAAAACTCCTTCAACATCTTTAAATAACGGTCCCCATTGACAGTAACGGTTACACCGTTTTCTTCAAAGAAGTACGGCCCGACAATACACCTTGATGAAACTGCGCAACACACAGTGACTCGTTCTGGGTGCAGTTCCGTCTCATGGAGCATTTCTGGATTAGACTCATTCCATATACGGCAATTTTGCTTGTTTAAATTGCCGTTAAGATCAAAATGGGCCTCATCAGACATGAACAAACAATTGATCAATGTGTTGTCTTCTTCGGCCATTGATATCATTTTTTGGCAAAATTCTTTAACTTGCTAGTAATTTGGACTTTGTACGGAAACAAGTTTAAATCGTCATGAAGTATCCGTTGTAATGACCGTCTACTAACTCCAATTTGCCCCGATAAGTTTCGGGTTGAAACGCTCGGATTGGCCTGTATTGCAGATGCTACTGCTGCGATTGTATCCTAAACCCGAACATTGGCATCTCGATGGTACGGCCTTCGTGCGATGCTTCCAGATTCGGCAAACATGTTTACAAACCTCATAATGGTCCACCTACTCGGGGGATTACCGCCAAACTCCCGCCTAAATTCCCTTTGGACGGAAATGACGGACTGCAAAGCATGGTACCGTTGCACTATCCAAATTCTTTTCTCCGTATCCCAAGCATCCATTTTTATAAATCTAAATAGTAACCTACAAAATAAAAAAAAAATAAGCCGATTACTCACACAGAAAAAAAGTTATTACGTTTTATTTTTGTAGCACGATTCGTGCGCCACCCTGTAGTATTGCAGCCTTTGAAACTGAAACTTATTCTTAATCTTCAATATCATACAGTTCAAAACTACTCTCATAAAGGTTGTATAATTTAATATGTTTCAGAATTGAACAAAAAAACCAAAAGAATGATTCACGAGCCAATTTGGGAATTGGATACAATTCATGTATTTGTTCAAGTGTAAAGCCGGGTGTTTTATGATTTATCAAAATCTTTTTGTTTTCATCATGTGTCCCATTCAGTATAATGCCTTTCCTTTATCTTTGATAATGATTGTTCTGAAACTTGATTAATACTGGTTTGAGAGTGAGCTGGTGGTAGATCCTTGGGTGTTGATATGGAGCTTTTGGGTTTTTCAAAAACTTTTGGTTCTTCAAAAATTTGTGGTGGTACCTTAGGAATTTTAACTGATGTTTTAGTTGTGGGTATCTCATAATTATATTTTATTTCTATATCTTTTTGTCCACAATGTAATTCAATAAATTGTATGAGGTGAGTTATTTCTTTTTTTAGCATTGACGCTTGTTCCTCATTGCAAAGAATGCCCACATTGACCCCATATGATGGTGGTTTGTTATCTTCTATAGGATTTGGAATACGTTTACTCAAGTTCTCTGTTATATGCATGAGTCCTGCAGCTCCTTCTATCATTTCATTAGGTGGATCTGGTGATCCTGTTTTGTCTTCATTATCAGATGAATCATCATAAACACTATGGTATGACTCTGCCTGAGGTGATCTTTGACGACTAGGACCAGGATTCATTTCATTTTCCTGTACTGCCTGATAAACTTTCTCTGGAATATTTGAGTTATCAAATCTTTTCAACTCTTCCATCTCTGTTTCTATTGAATCCATATCTGAAGTCATTTTAGTGAATAGTTTTATTATCTGTTCATTGTAAATAATAGTTTTGAAATGTGATTACTATATTTTCTTTGCTTATTAGCAATTGAGAAAATTTCACCAATCAAAATTTATTATAACTTCTTATTTAAATTTCCTTCGCCTCAATGACGATTGAGAAAATTCAAAAATAAGGATCCGTCTCTAAGGACCAAGTGTTCATAAATCCCTTACCTCTGGGGGGGGGGGAATTCATAAACCGCGAGTAAAATAAAAAAACAGAGCTGTCGCTCTTTGTAGTGTCTTTATTTTAACTAAATTATTTTTATCTTAACCTACGCTTATATACAATTTTCTACATACTGATAACGATAAGTGTTATGATAAGTGAAAACAAACACACACAAATTCCGAACCCAAGTTCATATAACGCTTGCGATGGGAATTCGTGTGTACTCACATCAATCTGTTTGTTATCCTAAACAAACACAATTTGAATCATTATTATCACTCATCGTTATCTTGCGAGTGTTCAATGTATTTTGAACAGCCTCTTTGGTGGCTATTTATTATTTTTCTTTAATAATTAAAAGAGCTAAATTTCCTTTTTTTTAATTTAATTAAGTATTCTACATTTGTTTTTTTTTCACAAATCCCCTTATATTCATGGTATTTATCACTGTCTTAGCAGGTATCACATTCATCAATTTAGTTGACAATAATAGTCTTTTACGAGACATGGTCTCAAAAATTGTCTTTTATATAAATGTCTTAAAAAAATTGTATTTCTATATTATTAATCCCTAGAGACATCCAATCTGAAACATTTAAAAAGAGTAAAAGACGTGCAATTAATTAACTAATAAAATAAAATAAATAATTAATGAATACAAATTAATTAAATTAGTATATGCCATCAATACCTAAAATTTTGGCTTTTAATGTAACTTTTCCTAATTTAATGCAAAAAACAACATTATTTCATTGTTCTTTTTGATCGTTGTTTTATGAACTAACATAAGTATTGAATTATGATCATTAAATAGGTGATAAAAGTGCTTTGTTTGGTTCATAAAGTAATGAAAATTTATATTAAATAATGCACTCCTACATTAATGAACAAGCTTTGTTTTTTTTTATCAATACTTATATATATGAAGGTTGAGGACCTGCAATGTCCTTTTCGGCTCCTCTACCTCGTCGCTTCGACGTTATTGTTTTTTGGATTTGGTGAATGTGATTTTATAAGCCCCGTATGGTACCATGGGCGGCTGCTCCACTACCATCTGGTATCCTACCCTCTTCTCAACCTCCTCTGGACTCAGCTGGCTGAATTTAACCGGAAGGAAACATTTAAATGTTTCCGTCTCTACAAATATTTTGCCCCCGTATTTAGTTGTGCACCTTTCGGTGTTTACGATGGTCTTTGGTCCCTTAAGGGAACCAATAGCTTGTCGGCGCAAAAATTGTTTATTTTATTCAGGAACATTTTAATTTTTTTTTTTGTTTTGATTTAAACGGTGTCCGATTGTTATAATGGGTTCGTGAAATAAAGTATAAATTTCCCTCTACGTAGGTATATATCTTTGGTGTTTGTTATAAACATGATAACTCCATAAGCGTATTTTTAAGGTAAAGGCATTTAAATTTGTATTAAATGTTGAAAACCCTTTTTCAAAAATAAGGGAATCATTTTTTTTTTTTTTTCAATTCAATGCATATTTGTACCGAATTTGAAGCACATCGGTCAATTCGTTAAGGCTCTAGCTCAATGTTAAGTGGACGTCAAAAAGGAATTTTTGTATGGAGTCATATTTATACCAAACACCACAGATATGTTTACCCAACAATATTTTATACATACTATGGAAAAAAGGTACTTTTCGTAATTTCTAATTTTCTCAAAATCTGGAAAACATTGGACCAAAATAGTTTCTAAAGTTCAATTAAGAATTGATCAGAGCGTTTAATGTTATAAGCAGAATTTGCATTTAATTACAGAACTTTAAAAAAAATGAATGTTTGTAGTTTTGTACGTTTTTAAATCGTTATTCATTCAAATAATAAAGTGAAGTGAAAGGAACACAATTTAAGTCTTAAAAACCTACTGCATAATATTGTTTAGTAAGGTTTTGTTTTTAATAAATTTTAAGTAAATATGTTTTCAGAAACTGGCCCCTATTTATGTGATTTGAAAAAGAATTTTAAAATATAAACAAATCTATAGGTTTTTTTTTTATGTGTTTGATCAGTTTTTAATAAAATAATGAGTTTTAAATCACCATGTTTCATATGTTATATTAATGATTTACTCGTTGAAAACGATAGACCAAGGCCTTTTAAATTACAGATTTTCGTTGGTTATATTTAATGATTCACTTGCTTAGTGCAGCAAAGCAAAACGGTTCAATTTACACACTTTTTATAATAGTAATAGTCAAGTTATTCGATTAAAGTAGCAAACTCAGTGAATTATAATTACTTACTTAATAACAAATTTGGTTTGCTGGTTTAAACGAGCGAATAGTTTAGAAATACATATATATATACCTATATATTTTTAATTAATAAGTTTAATACACAACTAAATCAATAGCCAATAAAACTCAGTTTGTTTACTATTTATGAGTATTTAATAAAATTCACGATAATAGAAAGAAACACGTCTTTACCATTTCAAGGATACACACAAACTAAAAAAACTTTATTTATCTTTCTTCTTATTTATCTTTCTCCTTCGGCAATTTAGCCGCGTTGCCGTGTAACAAGTTATAAAAAAAAACACTTTTTTTTTATTTATTAACATTAATAAAAATGTAGATATTGTTATAAATATTTTATATATGTATATATGTAGGATATAAAGAAATATAAACAGTTTTTATACACTATAATAGTTAATATATTGTCTTTATTAAACAGTCGTTTTGGTTTTTATTTACTTTACTTTTCTTTGACTTAATTTAAACAGAAATATACTTCAGACCGCCGTCGTCGTATCGCGCGTCGTTACCTTACTTCTTGTCGTCGTCGTAGCTATTCTTGAACTGCCTTCTGTGTTTTTTCGCCGTCGCTTAGACAAGATCCCATACCATCAACCTTCGCATGAGTCGATACCAGGCAAGAACCCTGGTGGCCCAACTCCATAGGCAGCCAACCCCTACCACTCCTCCCAGTAGCAGCAGAATCTTGATGAATCGATTTGGTATGCTTGGCATTGTTTTTGTTTTGTTCTCCTCCTTACGATGTGCATGGCTATTTAAATGCATTGAATTAGGTCATGTTTCGTCGGTCGTTGTCATTGCTGGATATTTGGATCTGTTCAGTGCATTGACCGGTGGTGTATGTTTGCTGTTCCATTCGTATCTATCGTCGTGGGTGTATGGTTGCTATTCATCGCCGCGGTGGTGACAGGTCGTATTCCGTCCAGTGGAATGTGCTGATGTTTATTTTGCTTCTTGATCATGACGACGGTCTGAAAGTATAGTATCTGCGTTATCTAATATACAATAATATACTCTTATTAAATACTTAGCTTTATGTTATTACTCATCGATCCCACATATATAAATTCGCTCTTACCTTCGTATTTAGGAATATATTCGGATAAACCCCACTGAGTTAAGAGACATCCTACATCTTCGATCGTTGCCTTGGCGCCTGCCACTGCGGAGCATCTTACACTTTTTTCGTATTTATAGTTTTTTTTTTTTTAGTTAATTAAGGCAAATTGTTTTTTTATTATTCACTTTTCAATTTAGAGCACTTTAAGTTTAAAGACAATGGAGTAGAGAACAGCACGCAATGAAATCATAACACAGACTGATCGTTTTGAATAATTATTGCTGGCACGCAGCCGTAATTGTGAATGTATCTTATTCATATTTACCCACCACTTTTTTGACTTGACACACTTGAAGGTTTAAATGAAAAAAAAGGGACGTCATGCCATGCTGGTATTAGTGTTTGAAAAAAAAGAAGGCAGCCAATTGTCTTATTCATATTTGCATACCCCTTTTTTAATTTTACTCATAAACAAAATTAAATAACGAAAAGAACGCCATGTGATTTTAGTATTAGTGTCTGAAAAAGGCAAGCAGTAGTTTTATTTGTATTTATGTATATTCACTCCAGCGTTGCCACTATAGGAAAAATATTACAAAAATTGCAATAAATAAAATGTTTGTCAGTAGAATTGTATTTTCAAATAAGAAACAATACTAAGGCTAAATAAAGGATTAATTATAAAAAAAAAAAACTCAATTGGAAATAAATTAAATGAACATTAAGGGTATCCAATCCAATGCAACTTTAAGTAATCGTGAACTTTGTAAACGTGGTAAGGCTTACTGTGGCGTAAATGAACTGTCAAAATATGTACTGTAAATCTTTTCAAATAAATTTTAAATTACCATCACTAAAATCATGTCACTCGTCACACCATGATCACAGCTCTTCATTTCTTATTACTTACATATGTGCCGACCCACTCAAGTACTTCTGAGTGTGTCATCATCGATCGTAGTTCGTATGAATGTTATACGCTGCACTTGACATACTCTATTGCATTGCAGTTGTTTATTTATATTTCTGCATTCGTTGCAATAGAGGCCCGCATATGGCTTGAGTCTTTGTGATTAAACAAACCATTGTTTGTTCCCACAAGACCGACGGTGGGTTGCAAAGTTTGTTTGTTGACTTGAAGAAGTTTTTTTTTTTTAATTATGAGCGTGTTAACAGTGGTAACATTTTTGTCCCACTCTGTGGTGATTTTGTATATGTATATTTTTGAATTTTTATGGGAAGACTCCTTGAAAGATTTGACACAAAAATATGTGTTTGTTCAACTCCAATACTCGGGCTACGATTTGTGTAAATACTTCTCATTTAATTTTCTACCTACGATGAAATTTTTTCCTCCATAAAGAGGAAAAGGAGTGAGATAGAAGAATACGTATAAGGTGTCTTAATGTGCCTTTCACTAACTCCATTTGTATAGGTTATTGAGATTGCCTTTTATTTCGATAATAATTATTTTTCTCTCGCAAACTCCACTTTTCATAGATTGCTCTTTTTATTTCAGTTTCTAACACCAATATTAAAAATAACAAACAAATATTCAAATTAGTTATTGTTGGTGGATGCAAAAAAAAGGGCATTATACAAGTTAAGGATCCTCGGTGTAGAAATCCTAAAAAAATACGTTGGGGGCTTACGGAAGTAATAATCACAACAGAGTCGATAAGATTTACGTGTTTATTTGTCTAATTATTACTGGAATTCACTTTGTTCATACTTGATTTACGCACTCGCATGATTAACAGAAATACGTATGCTCGTTAGATATACCCTTGTCACCATCTTGAGTTATCTGTGACGTCTCAATCGTCTTTCATTATTATTTTAATTTTTAAGTAAAGACTTATATTTTTAAATGTAGCATTTAAAGAAATTATTTTAAAGTGATAAGAGCAGTAAAAATATAAAAAGCAATAAGAACAACCAAATTAGTTGAAATTAATAATTTTTTAGAATTGATTGTGACTATTGTGACGTCACACAAGAAACGAGCAAGCCTTGTTTCTTTTTGTTAGTATTTTTGACGTAAAGTGAAACCATTAAAATAAAAACAATGCATATTCTCTCGCCGTTATCACGATCCGTGTTTTTTATAAAAAATATTAAATATTTGCCTATTGAAATTATATTACGTGAAATGAAGTAAGTTCTTTGTTTCGAAGCTGCTGCTGCAAGATTTCCTTTTTCAAGGCGTTAATTTCAGTGTCTTCAATTTTTTGTTTTATTTTTTGTTATTTTTTGTCTTCGAAGTGTTTAGGCACTGGTTTCGCTTTTTCCGCAGCGTTTCCAGATTATATCCCTGCCAATTTATAATTTTTTTCTTCTGCCGGCTTTACGGTTTCGGTGTTAAGAGCTTTATTTAAATATCTTTCCGCATCCTTATCGACCAAATAATCCTCATCTTCAAAATCCTCAATTTAGTTTTGTCTGAAAAGCTCCTCATTATCATCTTGTCTAGAAAAAAAATACAAATGCATATCAATGTTAAAATCTATAATAAGCTACAAAAATCACAATTATCACCTGGATGCCAACCCATCGAAACTAACGCCCATTACGTGCGTCGCTTAGCTCGTTTATAATGGGATTTTCCTTCTTTTCTTTTGGGGGAGGTGGACCACCCCCTGTTTCCCTATTTCCCTTCTAAGATCTGCCTTCGATTTGCGGATGTTTCTTTTAATGTAATTGTATTTATTGAAAACTGAAAAATCATAAAAATTACTTTTATATGTAAATTTTTCGATATATATGTGTTTGCATTGAAAATTGTTTTTAGAGTTATTTAAATAAGAATTTAGACTCAACCAAACCTAAATAACTTCAAAACTAACTTGTCCTTCCGATGTGGCATTGAAGTGTTGCGCCAAGACCTCCCAAGCTGCGTCCTTTTGCTGGGACGTGATTGCGTCTGTTTTTTTTTTATTTTCGAATATGTGTTTTTTCTCTAATAAGGCCAATCGAACCAACTTCCCTTCTCAGCGTTGGAGAAATTCGTTGTCCGTTTGGGTTTCGACTTTGACATCTTTCTGAAAAATTGAGGTATATTACATGTTCATAAACAAAATAATATATTTGTGTTACAAATGTTACGCGCGCTCACCGTGCTACGCTTATTACAGCGAGAAGAGTGAGTGTCGGACAGAAAGAAATATACAGTTTGTTAAATTTATTATTTTTTTTTTTTTATTGAAGGCCCACTGACCTTAGCTTGGCTGCGACCTTATGCTTCCGTATATTAGTTCTATCTGTAATGAAGGAGAAAAGAGTATTCCCACATGAAATAAATCGATCGAGTTCGTCCGGTTTTCCATCGAACATCGTCAATAGAAGCCGGTTAAGCACATCCTCGTTGCATGCAGTCCTGGAGAATTTTCGTGAAATTGTGGCGGAAATGCTTATTTCTAGCTTCAGCAGCTTCTTCGGACAACTGGTCGATTGGCAACAATGCATGGGATATGACACTGGTAGAGTGGATTAAAATCTTATGCACTGTTGAAGACATAGGCTGCCATGGATACAAGTTTACGTAATATTTAGCAGTATCCATCGTAAATTTTGCGAATTTTTGAAGATCTATCTCATAACCAGAGGATATCACCTCTAATATAATTTTGAATTTTTGTATTAATGATAAATCCACGCTTGTAATGGAAGCTGCTTCTTCTTGGCTATTAAAAAATCTGCGCGAGGTGTTCCGTCATTAGTGTTGCCATACCTAGCCTTAGGAATGTCCACCAGTAAGCCCATTTTATCGTGGAACTCTTTTTCTGTTACGCGACCCTTATGCACTTCCGTTTTTAGTTTGTAGGACAGATGCAGCAGAAATTCAAAAAACCTTATCCTGGCGTGTAATATTGATAGCCCAAATCTGAAAGTATCTGGATTCTCCGGTTCTGTAGAATCCAAGTCGTTGAAACTTTTTGAAGTTTTTCCGCATATGTAACAACGTAATGTAGATGCAGTATTTGTAGCTGTGGTACACACTTTTCCATCGACCATTGTTGGAAGCAGTACATGGTTGACTCTTATATTGTCGCTTACTTTTGTTGCTTGAAGATTTTAGGCCTGGTTTTCAACGTATACGATTTCTTCATTGGTTATGTCCTTATTTTCTTTTACAAACCGAATCCGTATTGGTCTGCACCATCTCGGTGATGAAGAGTGAATGTTTTGCCATAAGATTTGACTCCCATACTTGGAAGAAGAGGTACAAGGGAACTCAAAAATATATTTGCATCACTATTATCGTCATCTTCGAATTTCTGCTTGTACTGGCTTTGAGTAGACCCATCGCATCCCCACTTGTATATGAGCTCTAAATCTGTTTCACTGGTCTCAAGGCACTGTTGGAGTTCTGGTTCCAAATATTTATATAAACGTGATGTTGTGTGATCCTAAATCTTGGAGCTTCACTTCGGCAACTGTCTCACTTACGCTTTTTGGTGGGTAACAATCCTGTTTAGCTTTATACATGTAGGTATAGCACGGATATATATCTTTGTTTGCCTGATTAATCACTTCGTATTGACTAGCAATTAAATTAGCTTCGACGAATATCCTCAAAGCGTTTTCAGGAGTGTGTTTCTCAGTATTCAGGGTTTTACTGCCAATCGCAGCTGCTTCCGGAACTTCATACCCCTGGTTGGAGTTTTGGTCACAACCTCCATCACTTTTGCGACATCAATATTCCCGCTGCTCGTTGACTCATCTGTGCTGCGTATGTCAGTTTATCAAATGACACACCCTTTCGAAGTTCCTCTGTTTTTCGACGTTTTGTTCGGTCACTTGATTCCCCGAACTCTTTGCTTGGGCGACCTTTAGACCTTCCGAGAAGTATGCCAACAGGTAGTGGTACTTCTTCGCTAAGCCACTCTTCATTCTAATCCAAGAAACGCTTTTCTGTGCAGTTGCAGAGTTGCCATCTCCGTTTATAGTTCGCTTTGAACGCCTTGATAATTTTTTTAAGTTCATCTTTTTTCTCTGGGGGACAGTTTGTTATATCCATACATTTTTTATCCAAATCTTCAAGTTTACCGTCAAGAAGTCTTTGTGAGCTTCCTCTTACCAACTCGTGGAGCTGTTTCCTGGTCAAAGACAAGGTGGAATAAGAGTCATCTGGAATAATATAAAAAAATTTAGTTATGGTCGCTTGAAAGGAGTTTTTTTTTTCAAATGCTTTGTTTTTTCTTAGGTGAAAACTTGTAAATGGTTCTGAAATGCAGGATTGTTCTACATATCCAGAAGTTAAATAAAATATATGACAAACTTTGTTGCGGGGTGTTGCCAATATTCAAAATCACTAATGTTTGGTAAAAACAACGGAAAAAGTGCAAATTTTGTAAGTACAATCTTTAACTCATCCATATGAAGAACTCAAGTTGAATATATACAAATTTCTTTGCTTAAAATATTGTACATACCTTGATTTACGATATCCATATCAAATTTTTTCACAAAAATCACTTCTAAGATTTAAAAAAAACACACAGAAAATACACTTTTTTTTAAAAAATCGCAAACAAACTCGTGCTTATTCAACAAGTGCAAGTTGCAACTGATAGTGTCGCGAAGGGGGGTGACGAATTTATAGATCGACTTCACTAAAGAGTAGCCTGCTTATATACCTCACTGTTATGGGACACATGCTTAATCCTGGAAGTGAAAGTTGACAAAATTGATTTATGGCCACGTTTCCGGTCAAAATACCACACTGTGCATCGGTATGATATTATTAATGTCGTTAAGACTTATTTTCATCGCCATGATAAGTGAAGAAAGTTTTAGTTCTCCGCTAAGATCGTAATCAAAAAAGGGTAGGTCTTTGAAAAGCTCCACGATTGGAAGTTGTCGTCTAGTGAGAATTTTATATAGGTACCATGAATTCACTTTTTGAGTTTACTCTTATAATTTTATTGATTGCTTATTCGTATATATATTATAATTTTTTTATTTGTTTGGCGCCCTTAAGTTGTAAATTACAACCTGGTCTTTTGCACTACCTAATGTTCGCCTCCGCGTCCACTTGGGAGTTCGCCAGGTCTTATGGTTATAGGATTTTAACTATTTTTTTTTTCACTTCGCTAGTGTTTAGTCCTAGCGGACACGCCTTAAAAGGAACGGCCTTTGGCGCTTTGGTAGATTCGTTTTTATAATAGTTTAAAGTCAACAATATAAATATATATATATATAAATATGCCGAAATGCATTCAAATTAAATCAATGTTATATTTTGTATTAAAGAATTAAAGTACATTGGTAAATCGGTAAAGTCATTAAGGCGTTAGCTTTGTGTAAAATATAAATTGCTTTACAACACTCTTTTATCCTGTGTTGTCGTTTGTTACTGTTTTCTGAGTTGGAACCAAAAAGGCATGGAGACACCACATAAGCTGTTTCTGTAGTATCAAATATTTTTCAAAGGATAATTGATTTGTTTTTTTGTTGACTTAAAGGAGTTTTTTTTTTTTTCTTATGAACGTGTTAACAGTGGTAACATTTTTGTCCCAATGTGGTATAATTTTCTTATGCCGAGAGTGGAATCATTGAATGACCGCTCTTCCCTTTAATTTTCTTGGGCATGAACCCATCGACATTGACCTATATTGCAAACTAGATTTAAATTAAAACACAATTGAAAAATTTTTTTATTGATTTTTCGGTTTATTTTGAGTTTTGTAGGTTTTCGCCCATTGCTCTGCCCGCTCGGCCTTTTTGCGTTGCGGGTACGTTCCTCGTATTCCGCCCTCTTAATACTCGGAGCCTCTTGAAGATAGGATCGTTTAACAGCTCCGGTACTGAGCCCAGCTCGACAGCTGCTTGGAAACCTCTATCGGCTGATAGAGGTTTCCAAGCAGCTGTCGAGCCCGAACACGGTGTCCACTCCGATGTCGTCGGCTGGGGTATCCGCCGCAGGCTTCGTGGGTGACCAGCTTCTCGTAGTGTTGTTCCTCGGTTCGGGAGCGCTGTAGCGTGGGGTAGGCTTGGATTGGTCTAGGGCCGGCCGTTGGATTCTCCGCCAATTCCTGACGCAATTTCTCAGCGGCTAGCTGGCGGTATTCCTCCGGAGTTATTCGTTTGCGGCCGGACGACGGTCTTGGCGAAACCTTTGGAGTAAATACGGGAGAAAGGTTCATACTAGGTATGAACCGAAAAATTAGCAAGAAGGTATAAAGTGTAGATTCCGAAGTAAATTCACTTTCTGTGGTGAATTTGAAGATATATTTTTGGATAAGCATCCAAACATTGTGCGAAGACTGGCGATTCAGCGTTAGATCGGCCCTTCACATTTATATAAGGTGTCGTCAACACCTAGATAAGATTACGATATTTGAACTTTATTTTCTCCCACAAGAACGACGACGGTGGGTTGCAAAGTTTGTTTGTTGACTTGAAGTTTTTTTTTATTATGAGCGTGTTAACAGTGGTAAAATGTTTGTCCCAATCGGTGGTAAATTTGTAGATATATTTGAGAAATCACTTTAAATTTGCATTTGAACATAATAATTTTAAAATCAATTACGAACAAATTCGATTTTTAAACTTAAAATTTTAAAATTGAGAGGAAATCCTTTTACTTCGAAACCTTGAATATTTGAATTGAAAGCGTCGATTTAAAGTTGGTATTTCAAATTAAAAGTTGTTGAATCTTAAATTCTTGAAACTGTTCTGAGTTGTTGAATTGAAAAAGAACTGCAAAAAAAAAAAAAGATCAAATATTTGTGAAGTGGCTCGGTTTTTCATCTGCTCACAACTCTTGGATTCCTATTATAAATAATTTCAATAAATAAAACAATATCTTTTGAAAATTATAAAATCAAAATGGTTTTATTTTTGGTTTTTTTTTTGTATACATTTTTTTTAGTTGTCAAACCTCATCCTTTTTCTCGAAGGTTAAAGATCTGCAATGTCTTTTTCCGCTTTTTCAGCTTCCTCTTCCTCGTCGCTTCGACGTTTTTGTTTTTTGGGCTCAGTAAATGTGATTTTATAAGCCCCGTATGGTACCGGGGGCGGCTGCTCTACTACCATCTGGTATCCTACCAGCTTCTCAGCCTCCTCTGGGCTCAGCTGGCTGAATTTAGCCGGAAGGAAACATTTAAATGTTTCCGTTTCGATAAATATTTTGTCCCCGTATTTTGGTGTTTACGATGGTCACTGCTTCCATGCTTAGGTCCCCAAGTGAACCAATGGCTTATCGGCGCAAACATTTTATTAAGGAACTATTTTAAAATTTTTGTTTGAACAAGTCTTTCACTGTTCGATCAGTACTTCTTCAAATTCAAAAACTCATTTGTTCTATAAAACGATATTTTCTGCTATATTGAATCATAAAAATCATAGATATAAGTACATATTTCAATATATGAAAGACACAAAAAATGTTAAAGTTTACTTTTGGATTTGATAAACATAACAAAACTTTAATTCCGAAAATTTAAATCCCTTAAGTTTTCCGTTTGTCATAAAAAACAATAAACTTCGAATTTGCTTCGAATTATTAGCTGCTTCGCTCCAACTAACATAAAAATGTTCATCACCTGTATTCAGTACACTTAATAGATTCATTAATTGTTTGTGGTTTATGTTTATTGACGTTGCAATTCGTCGTGAGAACAGAAAGTTGATTTTTCAAACTTTCAATTTTTTTGTATTTAATCCCGCACAATATTCTTGTTGTTTTTTTGCCGCGATTTTTAATTTATAAATTATTATTAGCAATGTCCTCACTTGCTACTCGAACCCTTTTTTTTCACTTTTTCTAACAGACGTACGTTTTTCTTCCTTTGTAAGATGTTTTACTTTCACTATTTGTGTAGTACACATTATATATACATTTAATAATGCATTAATTACTTTTCCTTACTTTTACTTTTCTTTTTTTTTTATTTTTTATTCCACATTTAACTTTTCTTCTATTACACATTTAACTTTTTTTTTATACTTTTTTTTATTTTGTCTCCTTTCTTGGAGGATTCTTATAGTTTCTATTTTTTCTACTTTCTTGAAGGATACTTATATTTTCTATTTTTCTACTTTCTTGAAGGATACTTATATTTTTTATTCGGCGCCAATTAATATATTACTTTATTAATTAATAAGTCTTTTAAAAAAGACTTAAGTTAATTTTATTTAAAGAACCAATCTGTTCTTCATTGGGTCACGCTTAAGACTAACAAAATGATTTCTTCTTAAAATGAATATTCTTGTTACGGTTCTACCGTTCTTCCGTCGCGGCGTATGAAAAAGTCATCAGAAACTGGAAGGAACATATTGACTGAACCTCTCAATCTGTTACACTTTTATTTCGCGAAACCGAATTATTATACTTTATACAATTAAACAATAAAAAAAAGAAACGAAACGTCGATGACGACTGACACGAACAATATTTAAGGAGCCGAACTGTCAAAAGTTAGGCGAAGAAGAAAACTAAGGCGAATCGAACAAAAGTGCAACAGGCAGCAATAACAAAAGCTGCCACCACGACTATGCTCAGCGATGGGTGGGTTCGCGATGCGCTTTTTACGGATCAACAAAAAAAAAAATTAATCAAAATGGTTAATTAAAATGATTAAAGTTTTTTTTTTTATATAACCGCAGGGGTGTGGTACCTGAAGCAATTTTTTTTGTTTGATTAAGGAAATTGCAAACCTTTGAAGCGAAGAGCGACGGTGAAAGAATTTTGTAAATATAAAAAGAAATAGATATATGATTTTGAATTTACATTTTAATGAAATTTAATTTGCCTGGGAAACCTTGCAATTAAGTAGGTCTAAAACCCAAGATCTTTTGGACAAAGGAAACAAGAAAAAAAGAAAGATGGACCGTTAACGCTCGGTCCCGAAATAATCAAACGGATTAATTAAAAGGTCGCGATTTCCACTTTACCGGAAATTCTTACGGTAGCAAAAGCCAAACCAAAGAAAGTACGATTTAAATACGTGTTCGAAAATTATATATATTACTATGTTAAACGATTCTAGAATGACCAGAAAAAAAAACACTATACTTATCTTTTCTTAAAACCAAAGCTGCCTATCCCTCCTTCCAACGTCACAACAATTCTTCAGTTTCGATTTGATCTCGACTCAAAAATTTTCCAGTATAAAAACCCACTTTTACCAATGCTCACAAATTAATTTCTTTTCCTTTTTTTTTTGTTTTAATCACCTTTGCTCCCAAAAACTTCTCTGCGATTCCAAAAAAAAACCTCTTGGTTGTTCTAAAGACGGGTAAGAAGTGCCCTCCCAGGCTTTCACCTTGCCTGGGCGACCTCTTCCTTTTTCCAATGCCCAAATGCTTTCGGCCAATCAGTGACCCGGGATCTCGGTCGCGTCATCATTCAGCAACACTCAGCCTATTTGGATGAGTGCGCCAACGCAGTTGAAACCCAGCAGCCTTTCCTACTCGCACTTTACGCCCCAGCTTTGTGCACAGTCATCTTCGAATTCGCCGGACTCTGACAGAACTTCCAGTGGGCGGCAATTCGAAGTGTGCATTCAGCCACCTATTTTCCCCCAGATTACTTTTGGAAGAATATTTCTGAAAGCAAAAGAAATTCAAGGGTTTACACGTGCATTTTTCCCCTCCGACTTTAAAAAACAATATAATGTGGAAAATTAAGCCGAAAGCTAATCAAAACTGTTAACAAACTAGAAAGGTGGGATTGGCAAGAATTTACTAGGTCGCGAAATTTAACTGACTCGTTGGGCTTTTGCGCAGATTTGGGGAATTGGGGAAAAGCGTTAACGTTCCATCTTTTACATATTAATAAGTTTATATTTTACGTTGGGCATTCAGCCATTCTCATATAGAGTAACTTCAGCGTTAGGGACCAACTGTCGCCTGCGCTACTTTTTGTATTTTAACCAGACCATCCGTTTGTAAGTTCTGGTGTTTTGCATTGGGGTGTCAATAACATTGTTTAATAACATTATGACAGACCGTCCGTCTGCCATTTTGTATTGAGCAGTTTTACCATCCGCTTCCATTGTGAGTTTTTACATAATTGGTTTGTTTCTTCAATACACTGAGAGAGTGGACCTATGGCTGATGGACCATGGTTGCCCTTCACTTTCTCAGTGTATGGAACGAAACACCTGTAGGGAAAGGAAAAAAAAAAAGGCAAAGAAGGAAGAAGGATTTGGATAATTGAAAGAATGACTTTTGTCACGATAAATATTACCGTGACAAATCTCAACCAAACACATCGACATACAAAAATTGTCAATACCAAATACCAACAAAAAAAAATCGTTTAATGTAAATCCGGACCAAACGATAGTACAGAACTGAATGCACCCATTTGCGTCGTTCAACTAAAGAAAAATTACGAACAAGGTAAGGAAACAGAGACGTCAAAAACTTCAAAATAAACAATTTTTTACAGAGGTAGGCAACATTTTTTTACTATTGTTTAAGATTTCTAAAAAAATTTACAATTATCTGTTTTCAGAAGCTATCTATCGGATGATTAATAAGTCTTTTAAAAAAGACTTAAGTTAATTTTATTTAAAGAACCGATCTGTTCTTCATTGGGTCACGCTTAAGACTAACAAAATGATTTCTCCTTAAAATGAATATTCTTGTTACGGTTCTACCGTTTTCCGTCGTTAATAGACGGGAAGAGTAGAATTCGGAGAGTTAACTTAAAAGACTTTATTTAATTTTAGTTTTATTATCTTTTATTTTTCTTCTTTTTATTTGGTGGAGAATAAGGCCCGCTGTCTATAGCTCGGCTGCAACTTTATCTCCTGTGTGTACGATAATTAACTCTGCGCTTCTTCCCATTTGTTTCTCTATTTAATAAGTTTTTCTACCATCTCCTACCATCACCAAAACCATGTCGCTCGTCAAGTTCACCCGAACCATGCCACACACCATGGTCATAGTTCTTCATTTCTTATTACTTACATATGTGTGTCATCATCGATCGCAGTTCCTATGATTGTTATGCGCTGCACTTGACATACTCTATTGCATTAAAGTTGTTTATTTATATTTCTGCATTCGTTGCAATAGAGGCGCGCATATGGCTTGAGTCGTTGTGCGTAAACAAACCATTGTTCTATAAAACACGAAGAACGAAATGAAAATTATGCCTGGTTGGTAATTATGGTTTTTTTTTGGTTGGGTGATTGTCCTATGCGAATTGGAGTGATATTGAGATAAGAAGTAGAATTAGAGTTTGAGAGTAAATGTGGCTTCTCGGGTCACAACAAAGACGTCCCTTTTTGATTTCTTGGCTAAGACATTAGCAAGTCACGTGGACGATCACGTCCAAGAATCAATAGAATTAACCATTTCCTATAGAAATTGTACCAAAATGATAACATTTTACGTTCAAAAACAATGTGTCAAATAATAGTGAAATAATTAGTTACTTTCATTTGGGCACTTATGGGTTATAAAAATGAGAGCTCCCAATACCGTAAAAGATGTTTATCGATCAACGACCGTTGTTGGCACGGTTAAGTGGCAACAGAGTTATAAAATCCTTTAAAAGGAACATTTTATTAATGATTATAGCTAAATTCATAATTCATTTTACTCTATGCCCACATTAGTCTCTAAATTTTACGTTTTTTTTTTTATTTTATTAGGTTAGTTAGGTTTTACAAATATAGTTGTAAGGATCTATGTAGGTACATGCGGGTTCATTGATGGAATAAAAGTGATACAATGAGAAAAGGTTAAAATGGATGCCAATTAGTATGGTGGAACTTCCGGCATATTGATTATAGCCGCTAGCCACCAGGGAGGTTATTACGCTGTGACATAACAACGCGATTATACTGGCTGTGCGACAGGGTTGTTAACAAACGTTGAAGGGCTGTTTAATTCTTCCGAAAGGACAAACATGTCAAGACAAGGACAAGGACAAGGACAAGATGTATATTTTGTACTTTTCATGTCATAGAAGTGATTTTCTATAAATGCCCAAATTTGAGAGCAAGCTAGAGGGTATTCTAAATGGAATAAATGGAATCCCTTGTAACAAATATCAACAGCCCTTAAAAAACTGTTGAAAATAAATTTTACTCCGTCTAAATATACATAAAAGTTACTTAAATTTTCGAAATTAATATCACCTAGGCCAATTATGAAAGGCTGAATGGTTTCGCCTATCGTCGCCAAAAATTGGACGGAACTCCCGATGAAGAGAAAAAGCTTGCTGTGAGCTGTGCACACTAAATTTTACAACACTCTTTTTTCCTGTGTTGTCGTTTGTTACTGTTTTCTGATTTGGAACCAAAAAGGAGACTCCACATAAGCTGTTTCTGTAGTATCAAATATTTTTCAAACTAAATTTAACAACACTCTTTTTTCCTGTGTTGTCGTTTGTTACTGTTTTCTGAGTTGGAACCAAAAAGGCGTGGAGACACCACATAAGCTGTTTCTGTAGTATCAAATATTTTTCAAACTAAATTTTACAACACTCTTTTATCCTGTGTTGTCGTTTGTTACTGTTTTCTGATTTGGAACCAAAAAGGCGTGGAGACTCCACATAAGCTGTTTCTGTAGTATCAAATATTTTTCAAACTAAATTTAACAACACTCTTTTTTCCTGTGTTGTCGTTTGTTACTGTTTTCTGAGTTGAAACCAAAAAGGCGTGGAGACACCACATAAGCTGTTTCTGTAGTATCAAATATTTTTCAAAAGATAATTGATTTGTTTTTTTTTGACTTAAAGAACTTTTTTTTTTCTTATGAACGTGTTAACAGTGGTAACATTTTTGTACCACTCGGTGGTGATTTTGTAATTAAATTTTTGGATAAGCATCCAACACTGAACAACGGAAATTTTTAAAATAGTCAAAGCTCAACGTACAAATCCAGTTACATATCTGTTAGAAGACTATCACCATATATATACCATCCAATCAAAGGTGGATTCTACGAACTAGAACTACAAAAAAAAACAAAGTTTCCCGACACATACTTACCTGAAAAAGTACTGCAAAAGAAAAAAGATCAAATATTTGTGAAGTGGCTCGGTTTTTCATCCGCTCACAACTCTTGGATTCCTATTACAAATAATTTGAATAAATAAAATAATATCTTTTGAAAATTTTAAAATAGTTTTATTTTTGTCTTATTTTTTTTTTTGTATACATTTTTTTTTTTTTTTTAGTTGTCAATCCTCATCCTTTTTCTCGAATATGAAGGTTGAAGATCTGCAATGTCTTCTTCTGCTTTTTCAGCTTCCTCTTCCTCGTCGCTTCGACGTTTTTGTTTTTTGGACTCAGTGAATGTGATTTTATAAGCCCCGTATGGTACCTGGGGCGGCTGCTCTACTACCATCTTCTCAACCTCCTCTGGGCTCAGCTGGGTGAATTTAGCCGGAAGGAAACATTTAAATGTTTCCGTCTCGATTAATATTTTGTCCCCGTATTTAGTTGTGCACCTTTTGGTGTTTACGATGGTCACTGGTTCCATGCTCAGGTCCCTTAAGGGAACCAATGGCTTATCGGCGCGAAAATTGTTAATTTTGTTCAGGAACATTGTAAAAATTATTTTTTGAATAAAAGTCTTTCACTGTTCGATCACTACTACTTCATATTCAAAAACTCATTTGTCTTTTATATGATATTTTCTTCTATCTTGAATCATAAAAATCAAATATATAAGTACATATATCCATATAGGAAGGACACAAAAAATGTTAAAGTTTACTGTTTGATTTGATAAACATAACAAAATTTTAATTCCGAAAATTTAAATCAATTAAGTTTTCCGTTTGTTATTAAAAACAATAAACTTCGAACTATATATGAGGATGTGAGTGCAAAAGTGGCTTAACCTACTTTTTGTAATTGGTTTTAAATCGGCTAAAACAAGCACATTATGGCTTTCAAATAGTAATTTTATATTTTTGTTGGAAAGATTAGATATTCAAGAATCATAGTCTATGTTTAAAATAATGTATCTCCCTAAGACAAAAATATGAGGGACTTAATAAGCCAATTTTTCAAAATAGGGTTATGCCACTTTTGCACTCACATCCTCATATATATATATATAATTGTACTTTTTATTTTCTCATTTTTATATGCGTTGCCCCACGTTGGGCGCCAATTAATATATTACTTTATTAATAATTCTTTTAAAAAAGACTTAAGTTAATTTTATTTAAAGAACCGATCTATTCTTCGTTGGGTCACGCTTAAGACTAACCAAATGATTTCTTCTTAAAATTAATATTCTATTGATTGGATGTTATATGCGACGATCGCCAACAGAGGGAATGATGAGTCGGCGAAATGTTTGCGTGGGTGCTGTTATCTTATATTTCATGGTCATGTCATGTTTCGATGGTGAATCGATGGATGTTTATCTGCATGCTGCAGCTAAGTATATCATCACCAATGATGAAGATATTGTATATTTGAAATGATGCTTTATCAGCACTTATGGGTGGTATATTGAGGATGATATTGTTTATGAATGCATGGTCATAACTTCTATATAAATATAGGTACATACATGCCATTCATCTTTGGGTAATCAAACAAAATAAGTTGAGGTAATCCATATCCATTTTATACAAGAAGCATTTAATAAAAAAATTCATCTGAAAAATATAAATCTAAAATAATAAACAAACTTCATGTGTGAGGATTATACCACAAACGAACGTATAGATACAAATCATCGATCCCTAACTATCCATCCTCACATCTTATCACCCTTGTCCACAAACTAAAAGTTCTGACCATTCCTTTAACATAATTATACATACCTATATAGATAGATATACCATATATCTCTTGTTATGATTGACGAGGAAGTCTAGTTCTTAAAGAACGAAGTCACTTAGCTTTAGTACAAAAGCCGCTTATTAGTCCGAGCATCAAAATGCACGATATTAAATAAGATGAGTCATGGTTAAGGTTTTAACTTGGACTGATTTTATTTTCCAAATTTTCTTCTATTTATACTTACAACTAGTTCTACAGATTTAATTTTCATACATGTTCTTATCCTAGTTCTTTATTTATTTATTTTACTTATGACCTACAATATATTACCCCACATGACGTAAGAATTAAATGTCCACTTGACAAAATATACTTTCGGTTGTATTTCCTCAAAGGCATTCCGAATGCTCAGTCAATGTGACGCATATAATTTCAGTCATAAACAAAAATCAATATTGGGTTATTTTAAATGCGCTTGGTGCATAGCGACCGACTATGACAATGTGTCACATGATCAGTTCAATGCACGATGGTATCGCTTGGTGACGGCTGATCATTTTCAACATAATCTAATGTAGGTCGATATGCGTCGAGTTCATGAATGTTTACATTTTGAATATTATTGTTATTGTTTAAATTTATTTATTGTTTTGGTTTTAGGTGTTACACACAACACTCTTAGTGATGGCATGAATCATTATAACAGCATCGCTCTAGATCCCAACGACGACGCCCGCCATACCACTAGCCAACAACCACCACCAAAGATCGATCCCAAACAATCCATATCACCTATCTTATTACCCATGTCCCCCAGACTAAACGTCTGACTATTCCCTTAACATAAATAATAACAGCATCACTCTAGATCCCAACGACGCCAACCATTATGACAACGACGACGGTTTCCATCAATAAAAACAAAAGTAATTAAGACGATCACTGCTGACTGAGTCGGCCCTACAGTGCAAATCATTTTTTATTATCCACATCTTCCAAACAAAACACCCTGCAAACCAAAACTCAGTAGTTTGTCTTTAAAAACAACCACAAACAAAACGCATTCTATAAATGTATGTGTTTCCTTATTTACCAAAAACTCTCCCCTCGAAAAAAGCATTACTAAGTAGGCGTGTGCGTTTGTGTGGCAAAAAAAAACTTTGTTTTAAGTGGTTTATTGAACATACCAAGAGTTTTAAAATTGGGAACATAACTAATAAACATTCTTATTTGCAAGATTTATAAAAATAAAAACATATCAATCGAGTTTTAAATAAATTAATTAAAAAAAAAATATCAAATATTAAAAAAAAAAAAAAAAACAAAAGTGAACAAAAGTCAAAGCACACTTCGGTGATTTTGTTATATTTTCTCATAACTGCAATAGATTGTCAGCGGTGCTATATAATTCCCCTACTACACCAACACATCTGAACTTGCTGAAATGCCACCAAAACGGAATAGAGACCAGTTCTCACCATCTGAACAGGAACATAATCTATTAAAATCAACGCCCCCAGCAACAAAAGTGCATAAGAGCATCTCCTTGGATGACAGTGCAGGGGATATTATGACAAAACTAGAATCATCTCTTAAAAAGCAAAGTGAGCACATAATTACTTTTCTCACAACAAAAATTGCGGAATCTGAACAGAGAATCACAAATAAAATCGACACTGATATTGCGGCACTGAGATTCACGATTGATGACGTAAGCAACCGTTTACTTTTACTTGAAAATGAAAGCACTGCACTCCAGAATGAAAACCTTGAACTTAAGGAAAAGTTAAAGGAAAATGCGGTAGCAATTAAAACTATCACAACACAAATTGAAGTAGATAAGGAAAAACAAGAGCTTAAAGAAACCATGTGTGATGCATTGATGCATGGTGTTCCACTTTTACCGACAGAAGATCTTCCAAATTTGTTTCAACTACTTTGCTTCAACATTAACATAAAAACTCCGATGATTAAGAATATTTTTCGTCTTAAATCAAAAATAAACTCTATAACCCCGCCAATAATTATTAAGTTTTATTCACCGCACGATAAAAATTTTGTTCTGCGTTCGATCGCCAGTTACCGGAAAAATACTAAACAAGCTCTTCGACTTTGTAAACTTGGCTTTGATGACTCTAATAAAAACACACAAGTTTACATTCATGAATGCTTAACAGTTAAAAATCGAACTATCTTGCATCAGGCATTAAAAATTAAACGAGAGAACAAACTGTACTCTGTGCTTTCTATGCGTGGTGTCGTCTATGTCAAAAGAACCGGTAATGAGGAAGCTACTCTTATAAAAACCACTGAGGACTTAGCAAGCTTTGCCACCTCGCAAATATCAATAATAACAACAGCAGCTAATGATGTATATGGCTTCGATTGTCTACCAATGGGTCTTAAGAACTATGTATTTCTTTTTAAACTTCTATCAACTTACTTAATTATCCTCTTTCTTAAAATTTATTTTCTTAATCATTCTTTCTTTTTAAAAATTTATTATTCTCTCATTATTTTTCTCTTTTTGAATACTTATTATTTTTTTATTATTTTTTCTATTCATAAATTGTATTATTTTTCGAATATTTGTATTGCAATAATTATTCAATATTATATATTGTATCAAATCCTCATCATCGTTATTTATGTGTCATCTTTTGTTGCTTGTTTTCTTGAATGGGTTGTGTGGCTTTACTTTTCTATTAGTATTGTGCGCCTCAATGGGCACTTACCATCCTTAAAAACTATCGATGGTTGTACCCAATGAGAGCAATGTAGGGGAATCTGTAGTCGATGCTAATAGGAACAACATGCGCGTAATGTTAAACATTTTGTGTAGTTATCGCAATGGATTACAGGTGTGTCATATCAATGCTCAGAGCTTACGTCCGAAATTAGATGAATTTAAATTTTTGTTTGAAGGATCGAATGTTGATGTTGTTTGTGTTTCTGAGACGTGGTTTTCACCTGATGTCAGTAATTCTATGTGTAACTTGAATGGTTTTAGGTGTTTTAGATCAGATAGAACTGAGCGCATTGGGGGAGGGGTTGCTGTTTATGTGCGTTCAGAGTTAAGCTGTAGGTTATTACGTGAGTCTACAAATTTTAGTCTAATAGAATATCTCTTCATTGAAATCACTTGTAAAGGGAATAAAATCTTGCTAGGCTCTGTGTACAGACCGAATCGCTACATCAACACAACACATTTAAATGCTGTAATTGATGAATTATCAAATATATCGCCATTTATTATTATTGTTGGTGATTTCAATAGTAATATCTTAGAAGAATCGTCTCTTGTGGACAGCATGAAAACGCTCAACATTATGCCAGTAAATACATCTACTCCTACTCACTTTACAAAGGACAGTAGTACACTTCTTGATGCATTTTTTGTAAGCTACACTCATAAAATTCTTAACTATAATCAACTTTCTGCTCCGGGTTTTTCCCGTCATGACCTTATCCATTTAACTTACCAATGTGAGCCGACTATAGTTATCATGGAAAAATCATTCAGAGACTTCAAGCGTATTAACATGGTTCAACTAGAAGAAGATTTAAGATCGGTAGAATGGTATCGCGTCTATGAAATGCCATCCGCTAATGATCAAGTTGATTTTATTCAGTCTTCCGTGAGTAATATTTTCAATTATCACGTTCCACTAGTAAAACAAAAATCAATTACAACAGATCTTCCTTGGTTTACCAACATAGTAAAAGATTTAATCTGCAAGCGAAACCTTGCCTACAAGCGCTGGAAGCGTTTTCGCTTAGATGTGTTGCTCCATTCCTATCGAGCCTTACGAAATAGGGTCACATATGAAATACGTGAAGCTAAGAAACGTTTTTATTCCTCACGGCTTGATCCCTCACTGGCAAAAAATAAGCTTTGGAAAAACCTAAAGGAGATTGGAGTTGGAAAACAATTAAACAGCGATCTTGCAAATGTCGACTGCAACGATTTGAATAAAGCATTTACCTCACTTCCCCCCACTGAAAACTTTGAACATCCACAAACAGTATATTCGTGTTTTAACATATATTCTGACAATTGTTTTTGTTTTGAAGCGGTTGATGATGCTTTTTTTTTTTTTTTTTTGTTTTTTTCAAGTGACTAACTAATAAGATTATTCAGATATTGTTTGAGCTATATAATGTCCTATAGATCCCGGTCTTAATCCAGTACATCTTTGGATTCTTTCTCTTACATGGCTTTCTATTTCACGTGGAGCATCAGGATTGACACTGTAATAAGCAATCCAGTCTGCAGGTGATCTGGTTTGAGGCCTCTCAAGTATATCCGGAATATTGTTATCACCTCCCGCATGCGCAGCAAGATTATCAGCTTCGGCTTCATCTGCTAGACTTACCTAAAGCGTATGCTAGAATCTTAGCATTTGCTAAAGTATTGGCAACGTTGCTTGTAAGCAAATGTCTTGCATTGAGGCCTCTTGTCTCTGCCTCAATTGCCAATGCTGCTCCACAGAAGAAGTAAATAGCAGGACAAGCAACAGATGAGTATGCGGATTTAGTCACCAACCTAAATTCAACCTGATAAGGAAAATAGGAATCGTTCTTATCATATTCTTCATCCTCTTTCGGTAAAGAGCCACTTCATTAGGTCTCCGGGAGATCCTAATCCAAGATGTCTCTGAGTTTGAATAAATATTAGAAACGATGCACAATCCTTGTGCCTGGCTGGTTGGGATCCATATCGTGACATGGCATACTCATTTTTGTCAAATTTGACAAAAAACATATCATATGCGCTTACTAATCCCACAAATGTCGCATCTGTTTCGAAATTTTGTCCTACTGCACTGGTACCAGGATACATCGTTATTACATTATTTCGTCTTGTTGCCCCTGGTAAACCTGACAGAAAGTTGTTTTTTGCTGTCCCTAAATTGGTCCTCTGTGTCTGAGTATTCGTGCGTGAATACCTATAGATACAGAATAGATATCAAATTAAAAACAAATCCTGTTCTGCTCCTGGATCTGATCCAGTCTTTATATCCGCCATGTCATCTGCTATCTCGTGGATTGAAACAATATCTAAGGGTGTTACCTCAGTTTGAGCAAGACCTATTTCTTTACCATAAGACTTATAATCTTCAGTTAATGTTCCTCTTATCTCATTGGCCTTGATGTAAAGAAACAGATTAGCTTCTTTAATGGATAACGAACCATCAATGGGAGACATATAAACAGATGTCCTTATCTGAGATAATGTGATTGCAGGCAAATCACCTCTCCTAAGTTTTATTGCGATATCAGGTTTGCCTTGGGCTAATTTAGTGGAAGGATAACTGAAACTTGCTGTACTACTTGTTTCTCTTACAGATATGATATTTAATACTCAATATTTTAAACGGTTTCCGATTAAACACTTCGCGATTCTGTGGCGTACCTTTCACGTCGGCTGACCAGAAGTTTCTGCTTCTCTCAGCGCACACAGATTCGCTTCTTGCCAATTCGCTCAGAAGCGATCACGTCTTCGCATTACTCAAAAGTAAATAAATGGTATTTTTATCTCTTTCTTGCAGCAAAGGTACGATGATTCTCGTACACTCTCACACGGCCTTCCTGCTTATTCATCGCTCTCGATGAAATAAAACATACCATCAACTTTAAAACCTTGGCAAGTAATTTATTCAAAAATTTAGGTAACATTGTCGGTTTGGTTATATAGAATATATAAAAAAAAAATACATCAATCTTCAAACTTCAAAACTATTCATCTTCATTCTGTTAGTTTTTCTTCTGTCAGACTTGGAATTCTTCTGTTTGCCAATCCTCAGAACCTGTAAACACAGACCTGATCAATTTTGACTCATCAAAACATTAAATGTAAAATTTTGTAAAGTTCAACATTCATTAATAACAATCCTGTACTTGTCCCTCCCTTTTCCCGATTAGTTCCAGGACGATATAGCTCAGAGGTAAGCTTTAACTTGTCTATACTCCTCGGAATAATCCCAATGAAGGAAAAAAAAAGGGCTCAGAGGTCACAATAAACTATTTGAACAGCTCAGAGGCTTGACCTAAAAACCCAGCGTGTCTGCATCTCCAATCAAATCCACAGAAAATTACAGCTCAGAGGCATTGTTATGCTTGTCTGCATTAGCTGAAGAAATAAAAGGGTACAACTCAGAGGCCAAGTAGACAAGCTTGGCCATTAAATTAACATATTCAACAATTTTCTTTAAAACTACACAACCATCATGACTCAGAGGCAATCTTCAGCTTGTTTATGACACCCATTTCTTATTTTATTTAAAATAAATACGAGTACTAACCTTGTACTATATCTACATCATCATTTCTCTCCTCAGAAATAAGACGTATTGCCTCTCTGGCAGCGATTATAACGGCTCTACCTCCCTTTCGCTTTAGTTTGTACCGATCGTTCTTGAGTATCCCTATGACTTCGTATGGTCCACGAAAATGCACATCTAGTTTAGATTTACGAATCTGAGGGCTCTTGTAGACTACTTTTGACCCAATCTCCAACCGAGTCGGAGTACATTTACCCTTATCAAACCTAACCTTCATCCTAGTAGCATTTTCTTTGATGCGTTCATCTGCCAAAGCGCGTATTTGCTCAAAATCTTCATAATGAGGTTCAATATTAAGTTGTGTGAGTAAAGCACTTATTTCTGGAGATCTGCCCTCTACGCCGGTGAGTATCTTTAATGGCGACAATCCAGTTGTTTTATTTTTTGTGGTATTCAATGCTAACTGAACACGACCAACAAAGCTTGTCCAATCCATATTCAGGTCTAAATTCGTCCTCATAAAATTAGCGACAGTATCCACATACTTTTCCACTTGTCCATTTGCTCGACTTGTTCCTGGCGCGATGGTATGATGTTCTATACCGTACAATTTGCAAATGTTCCGAAATTCTTGACTGGTAAAATTCGTCCCTTTATCACTAATAATTCTAGACGGTGTTCCAAATAGCGTTATAAAGTTATTTAAGTGGGTCACAGTCTCGACTGCTTTAAGTGTTTTGCAGGGTAGCAATAGAACGAATTTGGTAAACGTATCTACTATGATTAAAAGATATCGGCTTTCACCCTTCTTTCCTTCGTCAAATGGTCCCATACAATCAGCGTGGATGGTATGGAAGGGAATTGCTTTCTTTTCGATAGGATGAAGCTCGCATTGCTGGTCTTTTGGCAACTAAGCAGATTAAGCAAGCCTCAACGAATTTCCTGACGTTCCTTGACATTTTAGGCATCCAAAACTGTGAACGTAGTTTTGACAGGGTTTTATCCCATCCAACATGGCAGTTGTCCTCATGGTAACGTCTCATAAGTGCTAGTCGACACTGTTGTGGAACAAACAGTCTTTCCCCTTCGTTTGTTTTGCGATATAATAAATTGTTTTTCATTACATAATTTTCGATCGTCTGCTGGTCTTTCATGTTCAATTTGTCGATGATTTCGATAACTTCAGAGTCGAGTGATTGTCCAATTTCAAGCCAGTTTCCTGCGAGACTATTGAGTTTAAAACAATTTTAAACGGGTGGGTTTCGGCTCAGATAGTCAGCATGTTGCATGCAATTTCCTTTTCTGTAAACAATCTGGAAATTGAATTCCTGCAGGTATATCCACCATCGAGCGACTCGTGATGATAAGTTCTTTTTGTCCTTTGTGGCTTTCAGAGCATTACAGTCAGTGAAAAGTGTAAACTGTATACCTAGTAAATACGTGCGAAAATGTTTTATGGCGTTTACCACAGCAAGTGTCTCCAGTTCATAGCTGTGATACTTAGACTCGAAGGGCTTGGTAGCTTGGCTTTAATACGCAACTACATGAAGAGTACCATCTATTCGCTGAAATAGGATAGCACCATACCCAATGCAGCTTGCATCAGTATGCAGTTCAGTTGGCAGATCTGGATTAAAAATTACCAGCAATGGTCTTTTAGTTAAGTGATTAATAACGTAAACCCTAGCTTCCTCACATTCAGTGGTCCACTCGAATTTTGTATTTAGTTTAGTCAGTGCCGTGATGCACTTTGTCTTCGCTGAAAGTTCCGGTATAAACTTCCTAAAATAATTAACCAATCCCATGAACTGCCTTACTTCCTTTACATTCGATGGACTAGAAGAATTTTGGAGAGAACTGATTTTTGATTTGCCAGGTCGTATGCCTTCAAAAGAAATTTCACGCCCTAGATACTCTAAATTAGTCTGCAAAAACTTGCACTTTTGGATATTTAGAGAAAACCCATTTTCCGTAAGGGTCTTAAGAACGATTCCTAGTCGTTCGATACCCTCCGCAACTGTCCTTGAAGGTACCAATACGTCATCCAAATATACTAAACATATTTTATCTTTAAGCCCCCCCAAAGCTTTGTTTATGGCTCGTTGGAAAACTGCCGGGGCATTTGCAAGCCCAAACGGCATTCTTAGGTACTCAAACTGCCCGTCAGGCGTGACGAAAGCTGTTTTCTCGACTGAATTTTCTGCTATTGGGATTTGGTGAAAGCCGAAAGCCATATCCAAAGACGAGAAATATCTATTTCCCGATAACTGGTCAAGTTGATCATCAATACGTGGAAGAGGATAGCGATCTTTAATGGTGATTCGGTTTAGGGCCCTATAGTCTACGCACATTCTATGCTGACCATTTTTCTTCTTTACCAATATAATTGGACTCGCAAATGGTGAGCTACTCTCACGAATGATGTTTTTATTTTTTAGCTCGTCCACTATCTCCTTCACCACGTTTCTCTCCGAAAGAGCCATACGATAAGGTCGGTAATTAATAAAAGCGTCTTTTGACAAACGGATTTCCAGGGCACCTCTTTTGACCTCTTTAGATGGTATTCCACTTATAACGAACTCTGAATACTTATCAAGCAGCAACTCTAACTGTTTTTCAGAGGACTTTCCATGCTGATGGACTTCAAAAATAGAGTTGGCTGTAAAGCAATTCGTCATTTTTCTTTGCAACTTAGTTCCGTCTCTATCCATGCGTATTTCTAAGGAGGCATCTTCGAGCACATCATGCCCAACCAATATCTCCCACTGAAGATATATGGGATCAATTATATAAAGCGATAACTCGATAGTGACTAGTTCAAAACAGGCTCTAGCATTAATTTTATAATCAAGCATAATTGAGTCTTTGGCAATTCCCCTAACTGCTATGGGTTTGTTGATTCTCTCAAAAGGCAAAGCGTCCGCCACATCTGCCCTTATAAGAGAACAGTCGGATCCTGTGTCCAAGAGGCAACTATATTGATTCCCTGCTATAGATACTCTAGTAGAATTTTTGGGTATTTCTTTATTTACACAAATGCTAACATTTTTACGCTCTGATGTTTGTTGTTTAGTCCAGCAAGTATCTTCACTATGCCCCTTCTTTTTACAGAATGAACAACTCTCGATAACTTTCCTTGTCACTGGTTCCCTTGGCAACACCGAACCACTACTTGCTGTTGATAATTTTGGACAATTAGCTCTCAAGTGACCAGTTAAGCCACAGTTAAAACAGCGCCTATCATTGTCGAGACGTGGGCGTTTGTTGGGAATTGGACTCGGTTCAGTTTTTCTTGTTAATTGGAGTTCTCTGAATTTTCTACGTGGATGCTCACGGATAGAAGAAAGGTGCTCTGTAAGGTCTTGTATTGTTTTGGGCATCACAAAAGTCAGGGAATTACGCAGACTAATATCTGAGATACAACCTATTACGATTCTAACTACTGTCTCTTCAGTCAAATCAAAAGTCAACCTATTGATTTGAGCCACCTTCTCCATGACGTAGTCAGCATACGAGGGGAACGTTTCGCTTTCTATATTGGCAACGTTTCTCAGCAACTCAATTATATTCGAGGCACTTGAAAATGTATTTATCAAGGATGCCGATAAATCTGACCATGTATAAATTTGGTATCCATGTTTATCATACCAAACCCTACCCCTACCCATCAAAGCTGCCCTTACCCTAGGAATAATATCATAGTCTGGCATTTTGTCCCGATCCGCTCTTGTGTTGATGTCTGCACACCATTTATTCATGTCTACTCTTGAGTGGTCTGGGTCAAAACAAGGAAAACCTACGGAATCATCCTTTTCCTGACGCTGCGTAGCCTTTAAAATTTGATTGATTGCATCAACCGTTATCAACATTTGCTCTACATGCGGCTCTGTGCCTTGGTCATCAGTGTTATGTTTTTCACCAGGCATCTTTTTTTTTCTTTTTTCTTTTTTCTTTTTCCTTTTGCATAATAAAACAAAAATAGATTGGAACGAACTCACCAATACAACCAAGTCAGCAACCAAAATAAACAACCTCCGCTTTGGTTTTGTTTTCTGCTCAGTATATAGAGCTGATACTCATACTAACACACTGCAGATCGCGGCGAATTCAATTTAACTGTCTTTATGTCCTTGTTTCTTTCTTTTTCTTTTTGCAAATAGGAGTAAAGAGATCACATACTACAATACAAAATCACACAGAAAACGCGACAGGACAGTGTTAGTAATATGGTAAAGGGCAAAATTATAACATCAATGCAACAGTGCAAGAGGTAGCAACACAAAATGAAACGGTATATGGTATTCTTATTTTGTTTGTATTTCGTTCACTCTGTGTACAAATTAAAGGGTAAAAGAATTGCAATTAAATGTAACTAATCGTAGCAACACGAATGAGACGACGCGACAGATCGTATTTAGGGGAATGAATCACTTTATATATTTGTACAGATCCACAAGCGTGCCAATGGCAAAACAACACAACAGCACAGCGCAGCACAGCAACACGGGAGACGGCAGATCGTAGTATCCAGAGTAATGAATAACTTTATAATTTTATTCAAGGGTACCAATGCCAATGGAAAAAAAAAGTGCAACACAACACAACAGCGCAACCGTACACAAAGTTAGGCGTCGCGAATATCAAAATTAACACAAAAGGCGTAGCAATGCATATAGCACTAAGGGGACAACGCGACACAGCACCTTTAATTAATTCCTTTTTCTTTTCCTTTTTCTCTTTTTTTTTTTTTTGTTTTCTTTGTTTGTTTTATTATTGAAGGCAAGGTTCATCCCACTTCTGATGATATTTAATACTCAATATTTTAAACGGTTTCCGATTAAACACTTCGCGATTCTGTGGCGTACCTTTCACGTCGGCTGACCAGAAGTTTCTGCTTCTCTCAGCGCACACAGATTCGCTTCTTGCCAATTCGCTCAGAAGCGATCACGTCTTCGCATTACTCAAAAGTAAATAAATGGTATTTTTATCTCTTTCTTGCAGCAAAGGTACGATGATTCTCGTACACTCTCACAGATATAACCTCTGTTCTCCTAGCTAATGACACAACACGTCTTATGTTACCTGGCACTACTGCATTAACAATCATAATAATCAAAAGAATTGTGCCTTTAATGTTTAACTATGACATTTGCTGATGTTTTGGAGGGTTTTTTGTCCATTAAATCTAATTCCGTTGGTTTTGATGAAACTCATCCAGTTTTCATAAAAGCTATTCTTCCAATTATACTGAAATATATAACGCACTTGTTTAATACAATTCTCATGACAAGTACCTTCCCCAGTGCTTGGAAACGAACAAAAATAATTCCTGTGCCTAAAAACAGAAACGAATTCAGACCAATTGCTATTTTGCCATATTTGTCAAAAGTCATGGAAAGGATTATGAGCAATCAAATACAAAAATTTCTTAAAATCAATAATTTACTTTGCCCAAATCAGAGGTTTTCGTACTAAACACAGTTGTACAACTGCATTAATCAACGTAGTTGAGGAAATCAGGCAATCTGTGGATAGTAATCAAGTGACTTATCTTACCTTGTTAGACTTTTCTAAAGCCTTTGACACGGTAAACCATGATATTCTATGAAGAAAACTAATAACAGAGTTCAGGTTTTCCTTGTCCTCTACTAATCTTATCTCTTCATACCTAAATAATAGATGTCAAGCAGTTGTTGTTAACAATTCTGTATCTAACTTTCTTCCGTTGAGCAGAGGTGTTCCCCAGGGATCGATATTGGGCCCATTATTTTTTTCGATGTATATTAATGACCTCCATTCGTGCTCACTAAACTGCGCAATTGATATGTATGCAGATGATGTTCAGCTCCGGAAAAGTTGCTTGTTGGGACTTTTCGAAAATGGGGCTTGGGAGATGAATGAAGATCTTGATAGAATTGCTCGTTGGTCGCGATTGAATGGCCTACATTTGAATCCACTGAAGTCTAAATGTATTGTTATTTCACGAAATGAAGTAGATACATCGTATTTCCCAAAAGTTTATCTAAGCAATACACCTATAGAATATGTTGACTCAGCCAAAAACCTTGGCTTAGTCTTTAATAAAACTCTCACTTGGAATAACCACATCACGGTAATAGTTGGTAGATTGTATGGTGGTCTTCGTATGCTTTGGGCTACTCACAAAATCACACCTATCAATACAAGAAAAAATTATTTTACACGGTTGTGAAATTTTCGCTAACTGTGAAGTATTAGGATAGTCTGTAGCTAAATGAAACTGTGTATCAAAATTTTCAAAATACCCAAAATTATCGCAAGTATAGGGCTTTGTATTAAACTTGCTCTCCGGGCCGGACGGAATCATGAAATTTCCAAAACCGGACAAATAGAGTGAAAAACTCTTCGGTAGAACAAAATTTCCTTGATTATATATCATATCGACAAATTCAATTTCTTGGGTCGTTAATCTGTATCTATTCATTCTTTTAAGATATAACGCTCTCGCCCAAGCAAGGACCGTTAAATAATAATTGTACGCAGATAAATTTATTGATCTCTTAAAATTTAGACTGTGTGCGCACAGATTCTCGTAACTTTCTTTTACCAATGTTGGCAAACATTTATATATGCGATCAGACTATGGAATTCCCTTCCCCGATCTATTCGATTGGTGGGCTCCAAGACCCTATTCAAAGTAAGCCTCAGGCAATATTTAGAGACACTTTCTTGATGATGATTTTTTATGCATATAATTTAAATTTGATTTTTTTTTTTTTTGTAAATACCTATTTTCCGTAAATAATTCTTTCTTTTTTTTTTGTTATTTGCTTTTCTTTTTAAATAATAATAAATGAAAATCATGACAAGTATTAACGAGTATTAATTCAATGGAATAGTTGTTATTGTTAATTTTCTCTTTTCCTAGTAATATTATACCTATATTCAATAAATTAATCATTGTAACTTATAAAAATTAAGAAGATCCTGTATCTTACTGTGTAAGGTTAAATTAATAAATAAATGAAATGAAATGAAAAAAGCACTTTTGTTTCTCCTAACAAAAACTAAAACTCTTCTATCGTAAAAGGGACGAAAGAGTGTGATGTATTCGATGCACAAAGTTTTGTCTCATTTCGTATGTGCAGAACATGACAAACAAAAACATTTATTTTATCGGCGAGCGCGAGTTATAAATGGTTGTTTTTTTGTTGTTGTTTATGCAAGAAACAAATTATTATTAATTATTGTAATTAAATTTAAATAAAATATACAAATGTTTTTATTAGTGTTTTATACTTTATTGGTATTCCTGCATTTAAGATTCCTCAGAGTCAATGAAACTATTGTCGACGATAATCGTGTGTTTTGAGATTGTTATACAGCAAATTGTTCAATTATTGGAACGGCTCTAAAGTTTGAACAATTTTTTTATTTATTTTGATAAAACCAGTCATAAACTGGTGACGAAAACTATTCGTAAAATTCAATTTATCATATAAATTTATTTCATATATAATTTCAAAAGGCTCATGTTTCAGAAGAAAAATGCTAAGTTCTTCTTTTACGTACAAGTTACACCAGTTATATCCGTACTTCTAGATTCGAGAACTCAGTAATTGTAGTAGTACGGATATAACCGGTGAAATGTATACGCATAAGAATAACTTTTAAAGGATAAGCTTTAGTGCTTTCGCTATGGTTTATGAAACTACTGGCAAATAAACATTAGAAGTACTTCCAGTAGTGCTTCGCTGATATACATTTGAAGTACCTTTGTCAGTACTTTAATGGAGGGGAAATTCTCTACATTTCGCATGTAAGAAAGAGATAGCTGCTTCATGCATAGGAGGTATATGCATGAATGAATAAATAGAAGATTACGACAGCTGCTGTTTCATTTTTTGATTTGCTGCGCACATACGTCAGAAGAGACAGTTTTTTTTTATTTATCGCGGTGTGCAAATGAATGTATTTATTAAAATAATATTTGTTTGCAATTAAGTTGTCAAAAAATAAAAAGTTTAGTATAATTTGTTAGTTGAATACGCCAACTAATGTAAATAAGTTTTATTTTGATGTTGTTGTGGGTAACAGTCCATTGAAAAGCCAATTTTTTGAAAAGAGAAGTGCTGAAAATGTAAACAAAAAATAATAAATTCAAAAGAAAAGATACTACATTGATGTTTATGTTATTGTTTTATTGAATTTTCTTTTTTGCGACTTTGTGCTTTCTAATATTGCCCGGTTTAGCGTTCTAATTCGAAAGTACATTCGTGCTCGGAAAAATAATGTTTTTATTTTGATGTCTACCGCAACGTCCTCGGCCATTTCCAAAAGATTTTTAAGGTAGTTATTGCATATAACTATGTCTTCACCATTGAAAGACATGAATATTTCGTCCAATGTATTCATATGCGACATCAACTCTGGGGATGGCTTCATCAAACCACCTTCACTAACGTGGCTCACCCACGAATTTGGTAAGACATCACGTTCATTAGTATGTTGGCCGAAGGTCTCAACTGGTAACCTGTGGCAAATATACCCAGCCAGATTTTCAAGTCCATCATACGCTAAGCTTTTTAGCTCCTCCTGCTCTTGACAAGTTTCTTCCTCCTCAGGCTCCCACGCAATGCTCTTTAAAATGGTGCCTTTAAAAGTAAGAGGATATTGTTTAGCTTTTCGTCAAAAACGACGAAAATATTTCTTACCAGTTATGGGTGCCACCAAATCTGGAGTTTCATCCAAGCTAACATTAGCGTTATCAGAAATAACGCCTTCGTTATGCCCTAAGATGTGAGACCGCAGTCTGTATTTAAACTCCTGACGATCAGGGTGGTCATGAAGCCCTCCTTTAGCCCTAAGTAGACCAAACGTATTCTCCAACACATCTTGGTTGAGTCGATACGTAAGGATGTACTTAAATCCGAAGCGGTCCTTTATTTCTTCGTACAAAAGCCTTACCGCTGTGTTTGATTGAATAATACCTTAAAAATAAATTGAACCTCTTATTATTTGTACAAATTTATATAAAATAAGTATACATTCTTACCTTTTTGGAAAGGCAATAGAGTGTTTTTGCCGATTACCCTCATGTTTGTCATTGTTTCGGACATGGTGTTGAGAATCTGGTTTTGAAGATCAGTTGCAAGCCCATAAGCATGAAGTCTTTCCCTTGAATCGGCTTTGGGTACTCGTACATTCATAACATCAAACCATTCATCGACCTTTATAAAAGGAAATCAAAAAATGTTTATCAGTGTAACATAACTGTTTAAAAAGGTTCTTACAAGCTTGAACAGTTGATAACATTCTCTCCAGTTATCCCCAAGAAGGTTAAGTGAAGCTGCTCTTTCTATTGCTTTGGCAATGGTGTGTGAAAATAGCTTAGTTGCCAGCTTCACTTTTTGCCTTTCTGCACCCTTGACATTGATGTGGTATTCGCTTATCTTGTGGGTTATTGTAAGCTCTGTTGCAGTACACGATAAAAGCTTCGCGATAGTGTCCTTTTTGACCTCATTTCCGTTTATAAGAAATCCACTATCTATGAAGTGGTTTCGAAGAAGTTTTATAAGATGGGGCACGTCAGCAAAAACAAAAACTTTATGTTTACCATTCAAAAACCTAAAATTATAGAAAAGGTTAGGAATGATCTTACTGGCTTGAAAGTATTACCATGGTTTTTCTGGTGTAATATTTAATTCACTGTATAGACCCCTGTTCCCTCCTCCTAAGTCACTCACCATGGCAACAACGGTATATCCACAGTCTTCAGTGGCACTTAAAATTTCTTTTAAGATACCAGACGTCATTTTGCAGTCAAAAGAGTAAAAAATCGGCTGCTTCCAATTGCTCATAAGTCCTTTAAAGGAAAAAAAAATTGATCAAATCAAATTAGGTACTTCCAAAAGTGAAATGATCTTACCTCGCAACATCGCTACTTGGACGTAATTTGCTGGAGCCAAAGTGGTATCCGTCGGCTTTTCGTAGCAATATGCCTTTTTAATTTTCATTTCATCAAAGCTGAGGATGCAAACTTTTTGGCTTGTATCAAGCTGTGTTGCTGCTTTTAGTATTTTCACAACTGGCTGTAAAATACCTGGCGAGATGTCGATTTTTTGAGCCCAGCGTTGAAGCGTTCTTATCGAAGGAAGTGGAAACTTGTTTTTTTGCAAAAGTCTATATGCTCTTGCACTCGCTGAGTATAAGGTAATTGACCTTGCGACGTCAACTTCTGACCAATGCGTAAGCTTTGCACCGCTCTTCAATTTTCTTATTTGGCCGTAGGTGAAAATGGAAGCCAATTTTTTTTCAACATTCTTGCTTTCACACCTACTTTTTGTCAAAGACGTTCGAAGATTCTGTTGATTTTTCTTTAATAAGTTGATCTCATTTTCTAACTTTTGTCTGAAAGTAAACAAATTAATAAGGAGCTCAATAAACAAACTTCCTTAGACATACATTTGTGTTAGGTGCTCTTCAATTTGGTTTCGCAGAACATCGCAGTTCTGACAAGAACTGATTTGTGTAGCTTCGTCGATGCTCTCACTTAAAACGCAAGGAGGAACTTCCTCTGCTTCCTGTAACAATGCATCTATAGCCCTCTTATTTTCTCTTGCCTGGACTCTGTTTTTTCTGTTACCCTGAGTGGAAGGTACCTCCACGTTTTCAGTAATGAAAATAGAGGGAACAGAACCAGGTTTGAGTAAAAGGCGTCTATGAGTCACAAAACCTTAAATAAATCCTTAATAAATCTTGTTTAATTTGTCTGTGTAATTAAATACCCATTTCGTACTGGAGGTTCCTTTCGAAGTCATCAGATCCAAAATGCTCACTGCAAATCCTACCCGTCTTCGTGTTGATTTGGTCTTTTCGTTTACAAAAATGAATCCAACTTTTCAGTATGCCAGAATCTTTTGGAAACGTAAAGAAGGACACATTTTCCTTATTGTTTTTGTCATTTTTATTATTGTTGTTATTACAACCACACACTGCACATCGCATTTTGAATTTTAAGATATTAAAAAGTTTCAAAAAAGAATTAATTTAAAAATTGCCCGGATTTCCTTTTTGAGTTCGCGCCTTTTCGTCTCTTCATACGTCACAGCTAATGTCAAAAAAAGTAACACATGCGCGTGTCATAATCTATTATTTTTCATTCATGAGGTATATGTATAGGAGGTATATAACTGATTTTTTTCCCGAGCCCCTATCTTTTTTCAGTAGATAAGAAGTACTTCTATGACGTACATATTTCACCGGTTATTTATGTAGTTCTACGTTTGCTGGGCAATAACTTCACCAGCTTTTCCTCTCAGCATCAGCACCGCATACCACCATCTCCAACCATAAAAAAACTAAAAACTGAAAATATTCAATTTTTTTTTTTATTAAACTCTCTTTATTAAATAAAAATAATCCCACGCCTCCTTTCCCCCCAGATACCGAAAGCGCTGGGGTCCGTTTACACCGAGTACGACGTCAAATTCGATTGCATGTCACATCGGAACTTAGTAACATTATAAATAAATAAAAGTTTTTGTGTTACATCAATACAAGCGCAACACACCAACTTGTTTTGGTTTTACTTTGTTTAATATAAAATATTTTTCAAAAGATAATTGATTTGTATCTAGTTCTTGGAAAAAAAATATTATTTTTTCCTACAAAATTGTTTTTTTCTTGAAAGTAATTTGAATTTATTAGGTATATTAGGTTTTACAATTATAGTTGTAAGGATCTATGTATGTACATGCGGGTTCATTGATTGAATGAAAGCGATACAATGAGAAAAGGTTAAAATGGATGCCAATTAGTATGGAGGAACTTCCGGCATATTAATTACAGCCCTAGCCACTAGGAAGGTAATTACGCTGTGACATAACCTGATTATACTGGCTCTGCGACAGGGTTGTTAACAAACGTTGAAGAGCTGTTTAATTCTTCCGAAAGGACAAACAATTTGGAAGATGTATATTTTGTACTTTTCATGTCATAGAAGTGATTTTCTATAATTGCCCAAATTTGAGAGCAAGCTAGAGGGTATTCTAAATGGAATAAATGGAATACCTTGTAACAAATATCAACAGCCCTTAAAAAACTGTTGAAAATAAATTTTACTCCGTCTAAATATACATAAAAGTTACTTAAATTTTCGAAATTAATATCACCTAGGCCAATTATGAAAGGCTGAATGGTTTCGCCTATCGTCGCCAAAAATTGGACGGAACTCCCGATGAAGAGAAAAAGCTTGCTGTGAGCTGTGCACACTAAATTTTACAACACTCTTTTTTCCTGTGTTGTCGTTTGTTACTGTTTTCTGATTTGGAACCAAAAAGGCGTGGAGACTCCACATAAGCTGTTTCTGTAGTATCAAATATTTTTCAAACTAAATTTAACAACACTCTTTTTTCCTGTGTTGTCTTTTGTTACTGTTTTCTGAGTTGGAACCAAAAAGGCGTGGAGACACCACATAAGCTGTTTCTGTAGTATCAAATATTTTTCAAACTAAAATTTACAACACTCTTTTTTCCTGTGTTGTCGTTTGTTACTGTTTTCTGAGTTGGAACCAAAAAGGCGTGGAAGCTGTTCCTATAGTATCACATATTTTTCAAAGGATCTTTCTTCCTGTGTTGTCGTTCGTTATTGTTTTCTGAGTTGGAACCAAAAAGGCGTGTAAGCTGTTTCTGTAGTATCAAATATTTTTCAAAGGATATGTAGGAACATTATATACTTTTCTTTGTTTTAATATTATTTTTTAAAATACGCACCAGAATACCAACCGTTGAGGAAATCCGTGGAAGCTTTATTGAGGTCTATAAAATCATTTTGGTCCAGATTAATGACTTCAAATGGATTTTTGTGACATGGTTCTCGAATCATTTTTTCCAGATACTTCGGCTCAAAATACTTCACAACTTTCTTCCTTTATCTCGATCGCAATAATATCATAAATACCATTAGCTACTAAAAAGATCAAGGCAAACAGAACTATTCTGTTTTTATTCTGTCCTACGCAGATAAATATTGGAAAGCACTTGATAGAATTTTATTGTTTATATTATTGTTAGGGGTATTATAGGCATGGTATTTCACTATTTTCTCGCACACGTCCACTCGCGATGGGTTGCAGATCGGAACTCCTAATAACTGCATGCTTTTTTAAAGTTTTGGACGAGATTGAGTTTAATACATTGAATATGCAAGAGCCAATCTCGTTACTGCCTCTTTCAGCATATGACTCAGTTGTCAGCAATATGAACACATAGGTTAAAGCATGATAGTTGTCTGCTGTAAAACATTTGACTATGTGTCAGTGTCGGCATGAAAATTACCTGTTGCATATCCATTGCAACAGAGATTGTGTTATAAGCTGGAGACTGAGATTCTATTGAATCAGCTTTCATAGCTTTTTGTGCACTCTCAGCTTTGCTTTAATTATATCGTGGTTTCTGAGTTTATTTAAAAAAAAAACATAACTGTTTCTTTTCTTCTTTTATTTTTTTAATATTTTTTTTTGTATTTATTTATTTATTTTGAGAACTTATTCGAACATTGATTTATTAATTAAGTACTAAGGGAAAGGCCGCCGTCTTCAGCGTCGCTGCAGCTTTCGATTAGCTTGTTGGATTAAGACTAAGTTTACAATTATTATTTATCTCTTAAGCTAAGTTCTGCATTGGGAAAGGAATGCACTTGTTGACAAAATATTCATATTTCATTTGAGTCAAATGAAATATGAATATCACTTTATTAATACTTTAAATGAAAATGATTATGTGCAGGGGAAAAGGGGGTGTATCCATTATGGACACGTTTTGCGAGTTGAGCAATAATGGCGTGGGATACCGTTGTGGAATTTGTGAGTGCCTCTAGGCGAGGGGATGTATGGCGAATAACGGGTTAATGTTAGGAGGTGACGTCTGAGACGTAACTCTATGATATATTTCTAGCTCTACAGTATATTTTGTTTTTTTCTCTTCCTTCAGAGCATTTTACCTTTGCGTCCAATAAATCACACTTTTGACAAGTATCGGTACTTCAAATTAAGAAATTTTTCTTTGAAGGTTACATAATAAAATCTGTAGTGAACAGAAGAATTAGGATATTTTTTTTTAAATGCCATGAATAAGCAATCAATATTCAAGTCAGGGCTTAGATAAAACTGACTCACCCTCTGTTTTTATTTATTGCCTGTACTTTGTTGTTTTAGATTTATCGCACCTGTACGAATTTGTTTTAATTTGTTGTCTTGCTCAGGAATTCGCTGATCACTTTTATTTAATATTATTTACTTTGCTTTTTAATTATAGTTTATTTTTTCACACAAGCTCTTTGGTCACAACCGCACTCCAAACTGCTAGACTTAAAACTGTGCCGATTTTAAACAAAGGCAGACACAGCTGAGTATGGATAGAAAAGATTCAATCGGGCACACACTTGCCGTTCACATTATTTACTCCTTTACTGCTGAGCGTACACGCCCATGTGGGCGTTGTACTCGCGAATCATTTGTGGGCAATCAATGTCATCATAAGATTTTTCTTTTCGATTGTACCGAGCAATTTTCGATGGCTGACCGGCTGAAATGGTTCTCTTGAAAGGCTTGGTGCCAACATACATTGAGCACAGCTTGACATTCTTCGTGTCCTTCCACAAAACATTGGTGATGTCTACATCGTAAACCGATCCAACGAATTCCGTTGAATACACTCGTGCTGCTTTTTTCAGTGCTTCGTTTTTGTCCGTTGGAAGCTTACGCCCCATGGATGCGGTTTGTCTGGCAAATACTGGCGTAAATGGTGAGTCATTTTAGAAGAACACATTTGTTCGTCGATGTATAGACGAGCATTTTTCGGAATTTAATCAAAGGGCTCAATGAATTATGTTGAATTTTTTCTTATTCGAAAAAATGGGATCATATCCGGCATGACCCTTTTTGACCTGGTGTGAATCATAGTTTAATGATAAATATTTCTTTATCTAGTCAAATATGTTTTTTGACATGTAGTCTGGTATGTGTCGTAATCCCTATTCGCTCAAATATAATAATAATAGTATGAAACAATTAACATTTTGAATTTTAAAGGATTTTTTTTTATTTGGCTATAACTCCCAACTCAACGAGCAAGGGTAGACTCTTTGTCAAATTTTGCATCAATTTTAAAAAAAGTTTTTTGGATAACCATCCAAGTACATTTACTTTCAACAGAATACGATGCATTAAGCATAAAAATAATTTTGAAACAAATATTAACTGCCTCTAAAATAGTAGGCAATACATATTTTGTATCGTTAACAATTACAAAAAAACTAGTTACATTAGCCATGGATGTATTAACTATGTAGTGTAAGCCCTAACTGCTGGGGTTTCTCGCGCCGTAGTCTTATGGCTGACTCTATTTCTGCATCACTGTGGATAAGAGTGATTAGTCCATCTAGGACTACCTGTAACGAACCGAGATGGTATTCGGTCGGATTCCCTGACTTGGCTCTTCACATAAAAGTGTCAACCACTTAACGATGCACTTAATCTAGAAATCCGTAACCTCTCCTTCCCTTACCACCATTACAACCCCATGCTACAGGTACATGAGGCTGATCCTGGCAGCAGAAAGGAGAGGGCGTCAATGCAGCGACAGCCAGCGTGGCATGCTTGCGGTGTGCATGACTTAGCTCGCCGGATGGGGGGGTTCTTGCTATCGCCGCTATGGAGAGGGGTTACGACTTCATGCCGAGAAAAAAGTTAAAAAAAAGCGTTGGGTTCACAAAAAAAAAAAAATCCGTGAACCCCAATCCGTTCAAAGGGGAAGGGGGTGATCCCTACAGGGGGGGAGGGTCCAAGGTGTTGTTGACCCTCCGGAGGAACTTGCCCACCCAATGTATCCTAATGATACCACCATGGCTTCTGCTTCCTCCTAGTCGCGCAGTAGCCCCAGACCTGAAATGGTTTTTTCCAAGCTTACCGAGTCTTCTTCATCGTTTTCTCCTTCGCTGGGTCACCTCCACCGTTGACTTATTGTTTATGCAGTCATTTTGATGGAAAAAGTGGCCAATTCATGTACATGAAAGGATAATCTTCCCTTCTAAATTTAAAAAAAATTTCAATATATCAAAGCGAATTCGACTATCACCGTTGTATCATAAAAATGGAAATAAATAGTTGGTTTCGTAACAACATAACAAATATTATTTTTATTATTTATACCCAAATATATAATAATAATTAATATATAAATAAAATTAAACTAGTTATAAAAGTTCAAATATATAAATATGGTTGGCAACCCTATATTATTAGCGTAAAATTTGTGTTGAAGACACTATGTATCTGTTTTAGGTAGGTAGGGTTTATTACATCTAGATTGTTTTATTTATTTATTTTTTTTAAATTATATTTGTTGCTAAATTTATTTTCTCTCTTTTTTTTTTATTTTCTATGTGAGGTATATATAAACCGTTTTTTTTTCAAATTGAAATACCCCAAAATTATCAAAACATAAAAAAATGTTAACTACCATTTTTATAAAAAAAACTTACATGTTACATCCGTTCCCACCAATAAAGTGCACTGCCTTGTTTGGAATGCTGATATCCTTTTATTGGATTTGGATGACGTTATTCTGCCAAAGAGATTAAGTTTAACCGATTGTAATGTTGTGCTATATTTTGTTATCTGAGAAGCACGATTCTCAGTTGGGTTTTTACCTGTATTTTTCGTGTTATTTCTTTTAAGTGTTCAATAAAAGGCGTACGTATTTATTTACTAAGTTAAGTTATTTATTAAGTTCAGTTTTATTTTCTGTCTTTACTTATACACTATTATTTTTTACATCAATCAAAGGCGTACGTACTTATTTACTAAGTTAAGTTATTAGTTCAGTTTTATTTTCTGTCTTTACTTATACACTATTATTTTTTTTTACATCAATCAAAGGCGTACGTACTTATTTACTAAGTTAAGTTATTTATTAAGTTCAGTTTTATTTTCTGTCTTTACTTATTCACTATTATTTTTTTACATCAATCAAAGGCGTACGTACTTATTTACTAAGTTAAGTTATTTATTAAGTTCAGTTTTATTTTCAGCTTTTACTTATACAACTGTGAAACTGGAGGTTAAAGACTTAGAAGATTTAAACGAATTAGCAGATTCAAAGATTTAAAATGAAGTAGAAAATTCAAAGATTTAAAGAAATAGCTAATTCAAATATTTTAATGAAACCGTCCGACCGATTCGATATCAAGAAACAGAGTGTCCCCTTGATACTTCGTCACCCGACACGAAGAAAAAGAAAAAGATGCAACATCAGCACAAGTGTGCCTGTGTGTAGTTGCGATACTAAGTTTGGGATCAATGCACGTTTAATGAGTTTAAAGAGTGTGTATTGGAAAGGGAGTGCATTGATTGTTGGATATAGAAAAAATAGAAAATGATGATCTGGGAATTTTAAGTGGGTCGGATATTGGTCAATCAAAAGAAATGATGACCACTGGAATTTGAAGTGGGATTGATATTGGTCAATCAAAGGAAATGATGACCATGGGAATTTGAAGTGGAGTTGAATGGATGGATGGGGTCATGAAAGGGCATGAGAAATGACCGTTGGAGGTTGTGAAGTGCGTACTTTACAACACTATTTCAAAATCCCTTCGCTTGAAGTTAGTGCTGGTTCATTTCTTCAGTAGATATTCTTCCGCAACTTTTTCCTCACCATAAATCTGCTTTATCTAGCTTAAGTTAGCGGACTCAGCCACAGGGGAAGACCCCGTAGCATCCTCATTTACTTTCACAATTTTTCGATTCATAACGTAACAGCGAGCAAAATGCGATCAAAAACTAATTGAATTCTTTTTTAACGAACCGTTACTGACGGTTGCCTACGCGTGTGAATCCACAAACGAGCAAGCGGCTTGCATGCGCTGAAACAACATCGCAACAACACCTGTTGACATCTGTTGTATCACCTGTTGTATCTGTAATAGCCGGGCTCGGGAAAACGTAAAACGTAAAACGATAAAACGATTTTATGACCGGGTGCTTGCTGAAATAAAGTGAGGATTTCCTCACGGGAATCGCGGTTAGAGGATACCGTCTGATTTAGCACAAGTCCAGAGACAAGTACTAAATATCTTATAGCTGAAATAAAAATAAATAACCGACACAAACACAACTTTTTATAAGTGGAAAAAGCATTAGCTCAAAAAACCACGATGTTACTTTTTATTCTTTAAGTACATCGACCAGCTCTTTCCAAATTAAGTCAAAGACAAAAAAATAAAATTATTTCTCTCCAGAAAAGAAGGAGAGAAAGAACAATGTAGAAAACATCGAACAGAAGCCCACAAGGCTCTGTTTGATTCACAAAACATCGAACGAGAGTTAATAAACTCTCCGTTCGATACAACAGTCTTTTTTGCTTTAAATTTAACAGGGGATAATTCTTTAAATATCCGATAAGAGTTTAATCCCGTGTCGTACTTTGTCGAATCTAAAAGTGATTTTTAGGGTACTTTTGCTTTAAACAGGATATTGTGAGTTGACTATAAAAAAATATTTTGAAACAAATATAAACTGGCTCTAAAAAAGTAGGCAGTCAACTACAAAATAACAAGTTACATTTACCATAGATGTACCAACTAAATGAACGAATGGATGTAGTGTGAGGTAATGCTGGTGTTTAATATAAATGAACAAAATTTAAAATACGCTCAACGCTTAGAGCCTTAAAGAAAATAAAATAAAAATTATAAACTAGTGGGAAACACTCTAGGTGTGTTAAACTTGGTCATATACCACTATTAATAACAACTTTTTAACGAACTTATAAACTAAACTAAACCTACAAATAAACTTAACCTATAACTATAAACTAAAAACTATTTCTACGACCATTATGACGATATAAACATTTACGAATAACTTCGTTTACTTCAGTTGTATAAGCATTGTTTACGTGATAATACTCAGAAATAGCAACTGATAAATTACGCAAATGACAATCAAATCTGTCAACTGTGCGGAGCATCTGTGAACTAGTCACAGGTAAATTTCGCCAATAACTAAGAAGTGGGTTACCCACTTTGCCAGTTCTTTTAAAACGTTTGAAAATTAGTTTCATGACTTTATTAATAAATTGGAGAACAATAATTTTAGCTTATTCTAAAAATTGTATTCATAAATATCTTGCCTCAATATCCAATTTCATTCAATTCAATTGAATTGAATTTAAAGTAAAGAATATCCTTCGCGAGGGTATCAAAAAAACGCGAACCCCAACCCCTGAGGGGCTGGTACAACGGTTCGACTTACTATACAGAGAAAAGATTAAGAGATTCGTTCACGTATGTATATATTATTAATTATTATATTTGAGTTACAACCAATCTGGTCGGATTTTATTTCTTTTCTTTTAACAAGGCGTCCTATCACAGCGGCGGCGGTTGGATTAGAGAGATTTTTTATTTCGTTTTTCTCTCTATTTCAAAATCCCTTCGCTTGAAGTTAGTGCTGGTTCATTTCTTCAGTAGATATTCTTCCGCACTTTTTTCCTCACCATAAATCTGCTTTATCTAGCTTAAGTTATCGGGCTCAGCAACAGGGGAAGACCCCGTACCATCCTCATTTACTTTCACAATTGTTCGATTCATAACGTAACAGCGAGCAAAGTGCACTCAAAAACTAATTGAATTCTTTTTTAATGAACCGTTACTGACGGTTGCCTCCGCGTGTGAATCCACAAACGAGCAAGCGGCTTGCATGCGCTGAAACAACATCGCAACAACACCTGTTGACATCTGTTGTATCACCTGTTGTATCTGTAATAGCCGGGCTCGGGAAAACGTAAATTTCGTCCAACGATTTTATGACCGGTAATGCTGTCGTTTAATATAAATGAACAAAATTTAAAATACGCTCAACGCTTAGAGCTTTAAAGAAAATAAAATAAAAATTATAAACTATGGGAAACACTCTAGGTGTGTTAAACTTGGTCATATACCACTATTAATAACAACTTTTTAACAAACTTAACTAAACCTACAAATAAACTTAACCTATAACTATAAACTAAAAACTATTTCTACGACCATTATGACGATATAAACATTTACTAATAACTTCGTTTACTTCAGTTGTATAAGCATTGTTTACGTCATAATACTCAGAAATAGCAACTGATAAATTACGCAAATGACAATCAAATCTGTCAACTAAGAAGTGGGTTACCCACTTTGCCAGTTCTTTTAAAACTTTTGAAAATTAGTTTCATGACTTTATTAATAAATTGGAAAACAATAATTTTAGCTCATTCTAAAAATTGTATTCATAAATATCTTGCCTTAATATCCAATTTCATTCAATTCAATTGATTTTAAAGTAAAGAATATCCTTCGCGAGGGTATCAAAAAAAAACGCGAACCCCAACCCCTGAGGGGCTTGTACAACGGTTCGACTTACTGTAGAGAGAAAAGATTAAGAGATTCGTTCACGTATGTATATATTATTAATTATTATATTTAAGTTACAACCAATCTGGTCGGATTTTATTTCTTTTCTTTTAACAAGGCGTCCTATCACAGGATTAGAGAGATTTTTTATTTCGTTTTTCTCTATTTCAAAATCCCTTCGCTTGAAGTTAGTGCTGGTTCATTTCTTCAGTAGATATTCTTCCGCACTTTTTTCCTCACCATAAATCTGCTTTATCTAGCTTAAGTTAGCGTGCTCAGCCACAGGGGAAGACCCCGTAGCATCCTCATTTACTTTCACAATTGTTCGATTCATAACGTAACAGCGAGCAAAGTGCGATCAAAAACTAATTGAATTCTTTTTTAACGAACCGTTACTGACGGTTGCCTACGCGTGTGAATCCACAAACGAGCCAGCGGCTTGCATGCGCTGAAACAACATCGCAACAACACCTGTTGACATCTGTTGTATCACCTGTTGTATCTGTAATAGCCGGGCTCGGGAAAACGTACATTCCGTCCAACGATTTTATGACCGGATGCTTGCTGATGTAAATTGAGGATTTTCTCACGGGAATCGCGGTTAGAGGATACCGTCTGATTTAGCACAAGTCCAGAGACAAGTACCAAATATCTTATAGCTGAAATAAAAATAAATAACCGACACAAACACAACTTTTTATAAGTGGAAGCATTAGCTCAAAAAACCACTATGTTACTTTTTATTCTTTCCGTACATCGACCAGCTCTTTCCAAATACAGTCAAAGACAAAAAACTAAAATTATTTCTCTCCAGAAAGAAGGAGAGAAAGAACAATGTAGAAAACATCGAACAGAAGCCCACAAGGCTCTGTTTGATTCACAAAACATCGAACGAGAGTTAATAAACTCTCCGTTCGATACAACAGTCTTTTGTGCTTTAAATTTAACAGGGGATAATTCTTTAAATATCCGATAAGAGTTTAATCCCGTGTAGTACTTTGTCGAATCTAAAAGTGATTTTTAGGGTACTTTTGCTTTAAACAGGATATTGTGCGTTAACTATACAAAAATATTTTGAAACAAATATCAACTGGCTCTAAAAAAGTAGGCAGTTAACTACAAAATAACAAGTTACATTTACCATAGATGTACCAACTAAATGAACGAATGGATGTAGTGTGAGGTAATGCTGGTGTTAAATATAAATGAACAAAATTTAAAATACGCTCAACGCTTAGAGCTTTAAAGAAAATAAAATAAAAAATAAACTAGTGGGAAACACTCTAGGTGTGTTAAACTTGGTCATATACCACTATTAATGACAACTTTTTAACAAACTTATAAACTAAACTAAACCTACAAATAAACTTAACCTATAACTATAAACTAAAAACTATTTCTACGACCATTATGACGATATAAACATTTACTAATAACTTCGTTTACTTCAGTTGTATAAGCATTGCTTACGTCATAATACTCAGAAATAGCAACTGATAAATTATGCAAATGACAATCAAATCTGTCAACTGTGCGGAGCATCTGTGAACTAGTCACAGGTAAATTTCGCCAATAACTAAGAAGTGGGTTACCCACTTTGCCATTTCTTTTGAAACTTTTGAAAATTTGTTTCATGACTTTATTAATAAATTGGAAAACAATAATTTTAGCTTATTCTAAAAATTGTATTCATAAATATCTTGCCTTAATATCCAATTTCATTCAATTCAGTTGAATTTAATTCAATTGAATTTAAAGTAAAGAATATCCTTCGCGAGGGTATCAAAAAAAAACGCGAACCCCAACCCCTGAGGGGCTGGTACAACGGTTCGACTTACTATATAGAGAAAAGATTAAGAGATTCGTTCACGTATGTATATATTATAATTTATTATATTTGAGTTACAACCAATCTGGTCGGATTTTATTTCTTTTCTTTTAACAAGGCGTCCTATCACAGCGGCGGCGGTTGGATTAGAGAGATTTTTTATTTCGTTTTTCTCTCTATTTCAAAATCCCTTCGCTTGAAGTTAGTGCTGGTTCATTTCTTCAGTAGATATTCTTCCGCACTTTTTTCCTCACCATAAATCTGCTTTATCTAGCTTAAGTTAGCGGGCTCAGCAACAGGGGAAGACCCCGTACCATCCTCATTTACTTTCACAATTGTTCGATTCATAACGTAACAGCGAGCAAAGTGCACTCAAAAACTAATTGAATTCTTTTTTAATGAACCGTTACTGACGGTTGCCTCCGCGTGTGAATCCACAAACGAGCAAGCGGCTTACATGCGCTGAAACAACATCGCAACAACACCTGTTGACATCTGTTGTATCACCTGTTGTATCTGTAATAGCCGGGCTCGGGAAAACGTAAATTTCGTCCAACGATTTTATGACCGGGTGCTTGCTGAAATAAAGTGATGATTTCCTCACGGGAATCGCGCTTAGAGGATACCGTCTGAGTTAGCACAAGTCCAGAGACAAGTACCAAATATCTTATAGCTGAAATAAAAATAAATAACCGACACAAACACAACTTTTTATAAGTGGAAAAAGCATTAGCTCAAAAAACCACTATGTTACTTTTTATTATTTCCGTACATCGACAATTGTTGCACTTTTTCTTATGTCGCAAGGGGGGAAATTTATTGTTAATTTAGTTATTAAGTTACTCGAATTATCGCAAATCAAATTTTAATTATTAAATAAATACAAAAAAAAAGTAAGCACACAATGTGCACCGAATAATTGTTTGTCTTTAATTTGACAGCTCGACTCCAAAACAACGAAAGGAGAGAATGAAAGAGACGCGAAAGAAAAAAATGCAAACTGTAGCACGATAAAAAAAGCTACCACCACGTCTGCTCAGCTGGGCTGGGTTCTGTCGTGGAAGAATTTTGTTATAAAAAAAATTGATTCGTTTTAATCAAAGTGATAAAACGATCGAAGGGTTTTATTACAAGTACAGTGGGGTTCTTGTAATAAAAGGTGGGCGCCAGGAATTTTAATTAGGCTAATTAGTAAAATTCCAAATCTAATATTTTAAGCGAATGAATATGAAATAAAACACCAAGTTTGATTATATGTCCAGAAGGGGTCTTAAAATTATTTTTATTTGGGAAACCTTGGACGAACCAGGATAAAAACCCAAATTTTTTTCGACTATAAAAAGAATACAACTATGTAATGAAATATTTAAATGGCTTTCGGTTAGCCGTAAAAATCAAAAACAAACAAAGAAAAAAAAAGGTTATTAAAAATGGGCCGTTAATGCGCGGTTAGGAAACTATTCCCGTATGTAATTAACTGGGATTGGAAAATTATATTCACGAACTCGAATTAAAAAAAAGAACTATCACAATTTAAGACTAGGTATATAAAGAAATAATTCAATCAATTGGACAAAATGTCCGCTCTACTTATCTTTTTGTTTTGAATTTCCTCCAACTATTCCTCCTCTATCTCCTCGAATTTTCTCCTAGTTCCTCGTACCTCGAATCACTTTTATTTTTCCTTTTTAAAATTTATCTCGACTTTCCTATTTTTTTTCGCAAACAACTTTTCCTCGATTTTTCTTTTCCTTTTTCAATTTTCCTCGTCTTCTAAAAACAAATCCAACTGCTCGCTGGGTTAGCTCTCTCAATAGTCCGTACATTGTTAATAAACTCTCCGTTCGATACAACAGTCTTTGGTGCTTTAAATTTAACAGGAAATAATTCTTTAAATATCCGATAAGAGTTTAATCCCGTGTCGTACTTTGTCGAATCTAAAAGTGATTTTTAGGGTACTTTTGCTTTAAACAGGATATTGTGAGTTGACTATACAAAAATATTTTGAAACAAATATCAACTGGCTCTAAAAAAGTAGGCAGTTAACTACAAAATAACAAGTTACATTTACCATAGATGTACCAACTAAATGAACGAATGGATGTAGTGTGAGGTAATGCTGGTGTTTAATATAAATGAACAAAATTTAAAATACGCTCAACGCTTAGAGCTTTAAAGAAAATAAAATAAAAATTATAAACTAGTGGGAAACACTCTAGGTGTGTTAAACTTGGTCATATACCACTATTAATAACAACTTTTTAACAAACTTAACTAAACCTACAAATAAACTTAACCTATAACTATAAACTAAAAACTATTTCTACGACCATTATGACGATATAAACATTTACTAATAACTTCGTTTACTTCAGTTGTATAAGCATTGCTTACGTCATAATACTCAGAAATAGCAACTGATAAATTACGCAAATGACAATCAAATCTGTCAACTGCTGTGAACTAGTCACAGGTAAATTTCGCCAATAACTTAGAAGTGGGTTACCCACTTTGCCAGTTCTTTTAAAACTTTTGAAAATTAGTTTCATGACTTTATTAATAAATTGGAAAACAATAATTTTAGCTCATTCTAAAAATTGTATTCATAAATATCTTGCCTTAATATCCAATTTCATTCAATTCAATTGATTTTAAAGTAAAGAATATCCTTCGCGAGGGTATCAAAAAAAACGCGAACCCCAACCCCTGAGGGGCTTGTACAACGGTTCGACTTACTGTACAGAGAAAAGATTAAGAGATTCGTTCACGTATGTATATATTATTAATTATTATATTTAAGTTACAACCAATCTGGTCGGATTTTATTTCTTTTCTTTTAACAAGGCGTCCTATCACAGGATTAGAGAGATTTTTTATTTCGTTTTTCTCTATTTCAAAATCCCTTCGCTTGAAGTTAGTGCTGGTTCATTTCTTCAGTAGATATTCTTCCGCACTTTTTTCCTCACCATAAATCTGCTTTATCTAGCTTAAGTTAGCGTGCTCAGCCACAGGGGAAGACCCCGTAGCATCCTCATTTACTTTCACAATTGTTCGATTCATAACGTAACAGCGAGCAAAGTGCGATCAAAAACTAATTGAATTCTTTTTTAACGAACCGTTACTGACGGTTGCCTACGCGTGTGAATCCACAAACGAGCAAGCGGCTTGCATGCGCTGAAACAACATCGCAACAACACCTGTTGACATCTGTTGTATCACCTGTTGTATCTGTAATAGCCGGGCTCGGGAAAACGTACATTTCGTCCAACGATTTTATGACCGGGTGCTTGCTGAAATAAAGTGAGGATTTCCTCACAGGAACCGCAATAAGAGGATACCGTCGCTGATGTACCTCGCACAACACTGAGCAATTTCCGAAATCCTTGTCGAGCTTTAAAAATATTAATATATATCTCCAGACCCCACTTTCAGAATTCAACTTTTAAAGGTCGCCAAACCGTCTGGTAAGGTCCCTTTTAGTTAGGTCCCTTTAGGCGAATAGTTGGAGTTTTGAGTAGCAATGGTATTAGTAGGAAGGCACCCTGGTTACTTATTTCTTCCGTGGAGTTCTCTAGCAATAATACATCCTATAAATAACTGGTTTTAGCGGTTACTTTTTTCCTTGCGATTGTGTAGAGTTTCATTTTAAACTTTGGAAAATGTTCATATAAGCTGGTGCTGTTATCTCGGTATAAGCTGCCGAAATCCTTGTCGAGCTTAAAAACATTCATATAATGTCTCCAGACCCCACTTTCGCGCTTTAACTTTTAATGGTCGCCAATTCTTCTTGTTAGCTCTCTTAAGGCGAAATGTTGGAGTTGTGAGAAGCAATGGTATTAGGAGGAAGGCACTCAGGTTACTTATTTCTTCCGTGGAGATCTCTAGCAATAATACATCCTTTAAATAACTGGTTTTAGCGGTAACTTTTTTCCTTGCGAGAGTATAGAGTTTCATTTTAAAGTTTGGAAAATATTCATATAAGCTGGTGCTGTTATCTCGATGTAAGCTGCCGAAATACTTGTCAAGCTTCAAAAACATTAATATATGTCTCCAGACCCCACTTTTGGGCTTCAACTTTTGAAGGTCGCCAAACCTTCTTGTTAGCTCCCTGTAAGCGAATAGTTATAAGCGAATATGTATAGTATAAGCAATGGTATTAGGAGGTGTTGAGAGCAGACCATTAAGATTTATGGTGTTCAACAATCTTCAACCACTTTCAACTATGAGCTGTCATTCATGTCAAGTGTTATCTGTCAAATGTTAATTATGTAATGAAAAGTGCAATTCATGTTTCTTATATATTTCATTTAATTCTTTGTAATGTTTATTATATATTTCTTTTTCTTTGTTTTTAAAGTATATAATATAAAATATTGTAATAAATATATAATTGAGGCAATCTGCTTGCGAAATCAAATCATTATTGTACAAACTTCCAAAGAAAGAAGAGCGATTGTTCTATTTGATTGGAAAAAGTATTTGAGCGAAACAGGAGGAAGGCAGCCAGGATACTTATTTTTTCCGCAGAGTTAATACATCCTTTAAATTACTGGTTTTAGCGTTTTTTTTTTCCATTGTGTAGAATTTCATTTTATTCTCGATGTAAGCTGCTGAAATCCATGTCGAGCTTCAAAAAAATTAACATAGTCTTAATCCGGTCAGCCGGACAGAAGGACGTGTTTTTGAAAATTTAATTGAAAACTGAAAGAAAATTTATTATCAAGTTAAAGAATTTTTTGTATAAAAGTGTGTTAACTTAATAAAGTTAACTGAAGGAGCTAGAAACAAAGAAAAAATTGAACTTCTTCGTGTCCACCACACACACTGTTCTGGTTTCAAAAGACACTTTTTCGGTGCAAAAATAATTCAGTAGGTATAAGTGAAGTTCAAGATAACATTAGTATATAGTTCTCGGTCTGATTCCAATAGTAAAAAATGGTTTTGTATTGTAAGCTCGGCGTTTGACGTATTTGGGTTGTGTTTATTTGTTTTATATTTTTTTTTTCGAAAAAAGCAATTGCTCCCTGTGTTAAACATTCAACCAGAACAACAGAAGTTTGAAATTTAAGTCCAGAAGACGAAGAATACTACGTCAAAGAAGAGTAAGAAAAATTATTAAGATTAAATAAACAACACCTAAAATTGTCGAGCTTAAACATTAATATATGTCTCCAGACCCCACTCCACCTTTAGCAAGGTGGTAACTTTACGTCTATTAAGAATAACTGTGAAATATGTTTCAAAAGGTACAAGCTTCATCCATTTTTAGAAAAACAATCAATATAAACAGGAACAGCTTTATTATAAGCTTAATACAAGAAAGTAACAAACTTAAAACTAGGATAACAATTAAAAATCGATGACTGGTGGGTGAGGGTACTGGATGGATAAAAGGACGGGTTTCAAGGTGAGCCAATAGGCCTTGCTTATCGCATCAAACCTCCTCACGGTTGTTGTTTCTGTGTATCGGGGTCACACAGCGTGGCATCAAGTGATATGAAGGATGACTCATATGGGTATGGGTCATGACATGACCCATACGTTGGGGTAACAGGTTTGCCATTTTGGGTGCGGTCTATCATCATAGGAAGGCGGTTCTCGGTATCAAATGACGATAGATAGTAATGCGGCCGAGTTCCACGCTTTGAAGTTCAGGGCGACCAGGGTGTTGGTAAAGCTCATCTTCACTGCTGGTGTGGCCGATCGACGAATGAGAAATGCAAGGATTAGTGGTTTGCATTGATGTAGGAACCCTACCTAAACGTGATGAATTCAAGTTTCTTTAATAGGCCCTGGTAGCCAAAACCTTTAGTTATGGCCCTTATGGCCTACGTGGAGGTTCTCATAACCCCTGTTTATTAAAACCTCTAAAAATGATGGTTAATTGTTTACCTTTATTTTCCATATGGGTTTCCTGGTTTACTCGAAACAAAGCCGTTACTTTATTTATTTGCCTCCGGGCAGAGTGAATTTGTCTTAACTATTTATACCTTTAAGTCTTGAGACTTAACCTACTATCCCTCTTTTCTTATTATTTTCTAATACGGGACGTATGACGGTATGTATCAGAATTGCGGGTACCTTTTTACTTCGTTGGTTAGAGTTGTCCTAAATTCATCTTTTTCTTGTTCGGATGATGTTGGTTTTTTGCTATATGCAATGTAGTTTGCTACCATGCATGCGACTGCCCCTTCATCTAACCCCATTAAATTTCTTGGTATTTTCACATTTTTTATCTCGTATAATGGTGTTTCTTTATTTCCATTTCTTTCTCTCAATTCTCTTCTTATATATCGTTCTACCGTTGAGAGTGCTTATAGGCCTGATACTCCCAAAGTATTAAAATTATAATTGGGATCCAATGTTACCCTACTACTTCAATTGGTAGCAAGAGAAGTTCGTAATCAAATATGTTGTTAGTTATGTGAGAGTTAACACTTTATTAATAGTGTGCTAAGCATCTCACACAACACCACCCTTATACTATATGGTCTTAACAATATTGCTATTGGCTAACTGTCATTCTGGAATTAGATCTTCTTCGTTGTCCTAAAAGTATTAAAGTTTTTAACAAAATAAATCAACAATTTTTTTTTTTTTCATAGATCGTCTTCTCCTGAAGATGATTCTAATAATCAACTAGAGAATATCTTTCATAACTGATCTGATGGATACAGTCACGATTTGTATATTATGACGTGATCGATATCCAATCACATCCAATGTAACATTCGAGATGACGATATATTGCATATTGTGCAGTTCCCATTGATTAATACACAAAAGAAATACATGTTCATCCGATAGGATGCTTTGGTGACTAATGCATAAAATGTGTTAACTCGCCTCGTTTGACTTCTTTACTTTTTTTTGTTTTCGCCTACGTTGAGGATTGGGCTGCCTACCAGAACGTCCCACGGATTATGGGTCTATGGGTTCAAGTGATGTTGGTGAATCCCCATTTGACTTCTGAGCACCAATTCCGAAGGCAACCTATGCACATAAAAGATTATCACAAACAAAAATAAAAATTAAGTACGTACCATAATACTTACCTCCTCTCCGACTATATGCCAGCACGGTCTTATCGTTCTCGTCCAATCTGCCGTATTTTTCATCCTGTCGACTTTGTTCTAAAGATATGAAAATAAGATATAAATGGATACATAATGTTAAGATTTTGGTCATATTTATATGAAATCTTACCACCGGTACTCGACGCCAATTTTGCCATGTAACTTTTCTAAATTTATCAGGATCTCCATCCTCGAGTCGTAAGCTGGTCTCCAAACTGCTTTTTTTTTGTCCAGTTCTATTGAATATCATGTTTAGTTTGGGAGCTTCCCGCAAACTTCCCAAAAAGCGCTTCTTTGTTTGAGAGCATTTCTTGCAGCACCATAAGCTGCAGATCCTTTTCCGTTTACAATTTTTTTTTTTCAAACAGAATAAAATTATTATTTTCTAATCATAAAAATAAAATAATTATTTAATAATCATAATAATTTTATTTCAATAATAATAACGACTTACTTTTGTATATCGGCATTTTGTTCCACTCATTTCGGTTTTATTTCAAATTTTTGTATGTTGTATGTAGTTTCACATACATTGTAGCCACACAAATGTATGATAACATTCTGTGATAGGATTTACACTGGAAAATTACAGTCAATTCACCTCATATACATTTGTTGTTTGGTTTCATCCCACCGAATTAGTTTTGATGTTTTATTTATTAATACATTTGTTTGCTTCACAACTAATAAGCTTAAGTAAACACGCATAAGCCAAACGTTTAAGATTTGTAAATTTTAAGGATGAGCTTGCTCATGCAAATATCGCGCTTCTTCCTAAATTCTTCTACTTCTTGTATGGATGATGTTAGCTTTTTGCTATACGCAAGGTAGTTTGCTACCATGCAAACGACTGTCCCGTCATCTAACCTTATTAGATTTCTTGGTATTTTCACAGTTTTCGTTTCATACAGCGGTGTCTCTATTTGTCCACTTCTTTCACTCTATTCTCTTTTTACATATTGTTCTACCTTTGCAAGTGCTTCTTTTCCTGATACTCACAATGTATTGTAGTTTTTGATTGTTCTTTGTTCATTATTTATTACAATTAGGGTCCAGTGTAAACTTACTACTTCGATTGGTATTAGAAGCAGTTCGTTATCAAATAAATTAGTGTGTTTGTTGAACTGCTTTATTTCAACATCTTACTTCCCTTGTAAAATGGAACGAGGAGTTCTAATCTATCAGGCCCATGGTAGCCAACACCTTTAGTTACGGCCTCGCGGCCTACTTGGAGGTTATGAATCACTCCTGGTTACTATATCTGAAAAAAGGATGGTTAGTTGTTTCTTCTACTTCTTGTATGGATGATGTAAGCTTTTTGCCATACGCAAGGTAGTTTGCTACCATGCATACGACTGTCCGTCATCTAACCACATTAGATTTCTTGGTATTTTCACAGTTTTCGTTTCATACAGCGGTGTCTGTATTTGTCCACTTCTTTTACTCTATTCTCTTTTTACATATTGTTCTACCTTTGCAAGTGCTTCTATTCCTGATACTCCTAATGTTTTGTAGTTTTGATTGTTCTTTGTTCATTATTTATTACAATTTCGGTCCAGTGTAACCCGAAACTTTCGATTGGTATCAGAAGCAGTTCGTAATCAATTAGTGTGTTTGTTGAAGTGCTTTATTTTTACATCTTCCTTCCGTTGTAAAATTTTATTTGAGAACAATTAACACTTAATTTCATATCATATGTATAGTTATGTTCTATGAAAACAGTACAGAGCAGTTCAGTGAGCAGATAATAGCAGTAAAAAGCAGTTCAACTCAGTTTGAAACCCAGTATACTTCAGCTAAGAACAGTCATCTCAAAATCAAATCAAATATCAAACAAGATCAAAATAACCATATAAGAGTTCCTTTAAAGAAAATAAAACTCAATTTTGACCATTCTCATTCACAAGAAAATGCTTTTTATTTATTAAAAAAAGTATGTCCTTACATCATTTTTATTTATTAAAACTATTTGTTTTTAATATTTATGAAAAAGAGCCCTATAGGTGGTACGGGGTGACATCAAACCCCTCCTTCTCTGCCCTTAACCCCAGGGTTTCCAATATACAGCACATTGCCTGTAGTCTGACAAGCTCATCTGTTTTCGCTTAGTTGTTTGAGCTCCTCACAAGCAATGCTCTGGAGCTCCTGGTGTTCCCAACATTGCTCACTATAAGATGATAACCATCCCTCGAACTCTTCTTGAACATTTGTTCCAGACATTTTGTAGGTAATTAAAAAGTTAAAAAAATAAAAGTTAAACATTTTATTAGTATGTCTTTGCACAACTGAGCTGCAAGAATCAACTGATAGTCTGTAGGATGAACGTTCAGAGTATTTATACAAAACGTTAAAAACTCATACATACAACGTTACAAAGGCGGGCTAATGACAAAATTCTCTAATACAAAACAAAATTTAAAAAAATAATTATTTTTTTAATCTAGAATGAAAAAAAGACCACAATAATTCTGATAAAAACAAAATTAGTCAATGTGCGATGGAATTTGATATTTTTTTCTTTTGCTTGCTTATTCATGTTTCATTTTTTGTTTTATGGAAAGCTTTTTAATCAGGTTACTGGCTGTCAGAAGCTTTTGTTACAATGCATAAGTTGATGACCTAACTACCCTCACGCGCCAAGATACAAATACCAACGTCATCATTTTTCCTCTTGCCGTCATAAACAAACAAAATAATACAATATTGTTTATACCAACATTAGATGGTTTTTCATTGTCATGTTTCCACATTTCGTTTTTCATTATCATCAAACAATAAAAAACAAAACCAACCAGCATGAATAAAAACGCATAAATACATTTTTAGCATGTATGTTGCTAAGAACATCGATGGCTCAGTGGAATTGTCACTCAGACTATAAGCCAGAGGTGTCAGTTCAAATCTTCAAACAATTCTGTATATTTTTTTTTTCCTTTGCTCAAAATAAAAACCCTTCAGATTCATCGAATAACCTAATGTCTCAATTCCATTCAATTCAATTTATTTATTAGTCATATAAACATACCACAGCTTCGTGAAAAATTGCGCCTTTTTGCGTGGGTTTTCTTTTTTATTTTTTCGGGGTCCTGCTTTTGGCAGTGGCCGTAAATCTTGCAACAGAGCAATTCTTGATCTCTTTCAGCTTTTCTAGCGTTCGAAGACCGCGTTCATTATCATTAATATTAAGTGAAGAGCTGAGTGTTGTTTGGTACGGTCAGACACAAATCTTCCCATAAATAGGAAATATATTTTCCTTTTTTTCATAATAATATTTTTTTTAAATAAATTTTTTGTCTTGCCTTTTTTTATTAATCCGATACTATAGTTGGGATAATAGCTGGCTAAAGATGAATGATGTTGAGGATGTAGTAGGTTAAAGATGAATGATGTTGAAGATGTATTAGGTTAAAGATGAGTGAAATAAAGAAGTTGGATAATAAAGATGGGATATGTTCAAGATGTTGCAGATTAGAGATGAATTGTCATTTGTTTTCTCATTAATGAATTTAAGTTTTTTTTTTTTAAATTTTTATGTTTGCTGTTTTCACTTGTTTTATTTTTTTTGTATCAATTTTGAAGATAATCACACGTAGAAAAAAATGTATCGCTTTTACTAAAATTGTAGTTTGAAGGATTTCTTGTAGGTTTTTTTTTCTTAGCACTTTAACACAACACACTTTTCATGCAAACCTCACACCTGACACCAATTTTTTGTTGAGCTATATTTTTGTTCACTGAGAATGTTAAGATCTTAATTAAATAAAACACGTCTACATCTGTTGACTCTCCGACTTCGACTGCTGGAGAAAAATGACATTGTCTTTATTTCAATTTCTATTGCTGACACGTACAGTTTTTTATTCTTAAAACTAACAATATGATGAGATGCAATTTTTATTCTTAGAACTATTTCAATTTCATATGGTTCATAATAACAATATGATGTTAACAACGAGATACAATTTTTATTCTTAGAACTATTTCGATTTGATATGGTTCATAACAAGAGGCACGATTCTCAGTTGGGTTTTTACCTGTGTTATCGTGTTATTTTTCCTTCCAGTGCAAAAAAAAGAAATGTTCCTTTTGGTAAACAGAAGTGTTCTTTTTAGTTTTTTTTTTCTTTTGCATTACTCTTTATTTCTAACACTTATTCTTTACATTAGATTATCTTAAACATATATTTAAGATTAAGGACTATCTTAGTAATTTAACAACATTTAGAGATTCATTTAAAGAGTTAGAAGATTCAAAGAATTACAACAATTCGTCCGACCGATTCGATATCAAGAAACAAAGTGTCACCTCGATAGCTCGTCACCCGACACGTCGAAAAAGAAAAACATGCAACATCAACACAAGTGTGCCTGTGTGTGTTTTTTTCGCGATAACTTCCGAACGACGTCCGATTCTGGCGAAAGACAACATGAAACTAAGCAGGCAGCTGTGCTTGATGTAATAACAAGAATAAACTTGAAAGAAATTGTTTTGTTTTAAAGTTATTTTATTTTAATTTGGTTTAAAAACGTTGCCGAAGGTCTTCCTCGTTTCAAAATGTTAACTTTCTTATATTCTTCGTTAACCGAATGTTTGACAAAACAAAAAAAAACATTTAGGATTAGTTTCCTTGATACTAATCATTGTTCCAATTGATATAGATTCATCCGCTTCATAAGCCACATCAGGATTGTACGACATTCCTGACAGTGCCTTTTTTGTCCATTGAAGTATTCGCCTGCGTTTTATATTACTTTTGCCAGCCTCCATTTCTCAATATTCTTTTCCCGATTTCTTTTAACCAAAGCTGGATCTACATCCGGATGTTGTTCATAATTAAAATTATATGACTTCTTCGTGGGCTATAGGTCTTGTTTTTATTGGTCAAAAATTATACCAGATGCGAATTTTCGAGTGTGATAACACTCTTCTGCAGGCCTGTCAAAATTTTATTTTTTAATGCAAATATTTTCAATACACTGTCGGGGATTGAATCGTCCGAACTCAGGGGTCGCGTTTTTAAAAACTGAAAGTCTTATGTGTATAATCCAAAGGGCACTATGCACACAGAGGATTTATTTTTATATATCTTTATTTATTTATACCAAGTATACCGCTTCGAGAATCGCATGACGAACGATGTACGCCTGAGTAGTTTCAAAGGGAGCTGTAGCCTCTACAGCCGGCTGTAGTTCAATCAATCGACGGCTCAATGCCGCCGACGCTTCGGCGTACTGGTCCTGAACGGTATTCAGGTGTGCATTGTGCACTTCGTAATTTGTGTCTCCTTTGACCTCTTTTCGTGAGCCCCCTGTTCCTGACCGGTGTTCTAAACTGATGCGCACCGCATTCCAATCACTAATATCAACCTGAGTGATAATTATATAAAATACCTTTGGACACTGAATGCAATCAGTGTAAAAAGTGGAATTGAGTTGAAACTGAAAGCGCTCAGTTAAGTTTTTTTTTTTCTTGGCATGCACTTCTACTGCACGTGCGAAAGAAAAAATGACATGCGCTGTGAGTGCAAAAAAAAGCGCCAACATTATTAATACTTGACTTCTCTATAATGTTTTTTTCTTTTATGCACTGTGTTTGGAAGAAAAAATTACAAGCTGTGTGTGCAAAAAAAGCGCCAATATTATGAACACTTCCCTCTTTTGTTTTTTCTTTGCGGTATGCACTGTGTGTGCATAACGCACACAGTGCTTCATCTCGAATTCATCTACCTGCATAAGTGCTCGAATTTAATTTTTGATGGTGCGCAATGTCGAGGGTGATGGAATCAGAGACGACCTGGGATCGATAACAATCGCACGATTTTCGTCTTTAATAACGAGTTCGGGTTTTCGAGGACCTTGTTCAGTTTGAATTACAGGCTCAACCAAGGTCAAAAGAACTTTATTATGAGTTTCGCGCTGAACGAAATTAACGACGCAGTTGTGTCTATCAATGCGACTGCTATTCAAACGTGGGAATTGCTGCACCACGTGATTAAGTGTTTCCACCCTGGGGCATCCTGCTCGACACATTCTATCTAGGGAGGAACGTCCTCTCGTTGTTCTCGATTTTGTAGGGAGTGCATTTATCCGAGTTTTTATACAATGTATAAAGTCCCTATCCGAGAGGAGTTTAGTTGGATCGCTTACCCAACGGTGGGTTTGCTTTTCACCACAAGCTTCCCTTAGACCGGCTCCATTGATGGATAAATGGAGTTTGTCGGTCCAGAATTTAGCAAGGTCATGCAAAGTCCTAATGTAGAGTCCCTCAATCTGGAGCCTTTTTGCAGCTGTATCTATTTCTTTTGATAGGTAGATGTTAGCACTCATATTTTCGAGATTCGGTAACTTTAAGTTTTGAAGCCTACAATATCGCAACAGAGGAGCCGTAAGTCTAAGAGACAGAACGCCAAGACCTCCCTGGTTAAATGGCGCGTAAAAGTATGCCGAAGTTGTGTCGTGAGGCAAGTTCAACCGTGTCTTGACTTGGCTCCTAATTCTTTTATCGATCTGGTTAAAGGCTCCGATATGAGCATTACCTATAGCATCAGTTTGTAGTACAACTGAGGGATTAGTACTGTTCTCAAGGTATGCATGCGTTGTTGAGGCTTCAAAAGAGCCTTCGTAACCCGCAGCAATTTTGGCATTAGGTCTAACTGAGATTCTATCTTGTATTTACCTTCAGGTGTGAATTCAGTACCTAGATATTTAAGAACGTCCGTTCTTTTAAGTGCCGGGATTTTTTGATTACCCATCGAAAATACCCTATTCTCTATAACTATTATCTTTTGCTTACCCTGCCCCTTGATGCTAATAGTCCTGCATTAAGGTGCATTAATGGACATACCGCAGCAGGCGAGAAAAGATTGGACCCGGTTCAAAAGATTTTGAAGACCAAGAGGTGTTGAAGCACATAGTTGTAGGTCATCAGCGAACGCTATAGCATTCACCGATGCCGTTCCTATCTTACAACCTATTTCTCGGAGAAGCGATTTAAGTCGTCTGTCGATTACCAAAATGAACAGGATAAGAGAAAGAGGGTCACCCACCCGAAGACCCACCATTGTTATTAATCCGTGTGGTGGAGTGGTGGTACAGATTTTGGATATACTCTATAAAGCCTTCTTGTGCTCCATAGGAGCGAAGGGTTCCAATTATCGTTAGATGCGACACTGAGTCAAAAGCCTTGGCTTGACATCAATAGACGCAAGATAGCAGCCAGATATCGATTGATGTTGGTATCGAAGGAGTAAGTCGAAAAGTGTGATATTTATGGCACACCCATCTGAAGAGATGAAAGCTTGCTGTCTATTATCTAGCTCTATCGCATTGTTAAGTCTATTTGCTTAGATGTTGTGAAGCTGCCTTACTTTGACTGGTGACACTGCAATCGGTCTGAAATCACCGGGTTCAGAAGCACTACTAGATTTAGGTATAAGGATAGTCCTTGATTCGTAAAGATGTTGTGGTATACGACCACACCACAAGAAAAGGTTAAATACTCTGACGAGTAACTTTACGGGAAGGCTATTTAGCTCTTTGGCAGATACACCATCAGGACCAGGAGAAGTCCCCAATTAAGGCCTGGAATTTTGTACTTCTTCAGGTGTTATTGGGGTCCATAATATCTCTAAAGGTTGCTGGAGAGGCGTATCTTCCGGCGCGACAACAGAATTTTGTTCAAGGATATTTTTCCAAAAGGGGACTTGAATTTCTTGAGGAGGCGTTATAGCTATATTTGGAACATCAAGCATGGTCTTAGTGCACCTACTCTGGTGTTTTGATTAGTTTGTCTGAGTCTCCCTGTACTCAATACGTCTCCTTGTTCATCTGTTTATATGTTGTTGTCCCCAAGTTGGAGTGGGACGTCGCGGATTCGTAGGACGATTTCGTATATGTCAGCAGTCGTCTTTTCGGGCCCCAGTACTATAGCTTGAAATGATATCTCTGTCAAGGTGTTAATATTGTAACAAGTTGCTGTCATGACAGGCAAGCTCTCCAAATAGGAGATGAAAAAGTTGTTTGGATTATCATCTATCCAATAAATTCATAACATTTTAAAAAAACCAAATGGGATTTCTGTCAAATGTTGGCGTTGTTACAAGTACAAAGTTTATCAAAAATTCATGAATTTCTGTGTTTGGACAAACGTGTGTCGTCATTCGATTATTTGGAATATCTAGATGTTATTCTTTCTAAACAAATTGCACACACCGGATTTTGTTATAGCTGTGTTCACAATGTAACCAAGTGCTTTTGCTGTGGTATGCATCTGGAATTGCCTGTAAACAACAACAACTACGACAACCACTACATAGAACAACTTTGTATTCTCCAATGCTTGATAGAAAAATCCGTGTTATGCAAACTCCATTATTTTTGGAAATTGATCATTATATGCCATTTGTGGACATATAAATGAATTTAGTTTATCGTGGTATGATATACATTTGTGGTGTTGCACACCCTCCTAAAATGAATTAACTAATATTTTATTTATATGTACTTATTTGGAAATAAAAGTTGTATTTCAAAATATTTTGTTTATGAAAAAAAAAAAAAAACAAGATAATCACACACGAAGGGGCCGTTGTTGAATTATTTCCCTATAAAATTGAATTAGTTGCTGATTATCTGTTTTCTGTCTCTCTTTCTGATCGCTACCAGAGTCCGTAAAGGAAAGAAGGAGTGTAATGCTTTATTAATAAAGCGAACATTATTTTCAATTTCCCCTTCCTTTCTGGCAAGCATTCTGGTCTCTTCGTCGGACCATCTAGCTTTCTTGTCTACTCTAAGCCTATCTACGCCTAACTCGTTAGGGTGGCCCTTTTGTTTGTGGATGCCAAGTCCGGTTTTCATCGTGAAAAAAACTTGGGCAATAAGGACACTGATACTGTGGTTGGGTACGAGGATTTGGGGGCGCATTATATTGGTTACCAGATACAGATATATCTGGCGAATTTATCCGAGGCTGTTTATTTGTAATTGGACCAATATTATTTAAGGTCGAAGGAGCCGGTAACACCAGGGACCCGCTTTTGTCTTATTTGTTAGTCGTCTGCGGTTAGAAGAATGTATACTGTTCCACTAAATTCTTGACTGTTGCAGCTTATCAATCGGTCGCCACGAGGAAGCCAATAAGACATGTAACTATGACAATAAGATCGTTTCCGTGACATTTCTGTCAGACATTCTCTCGAATGTCCTGGTCTAGCGTTCAAATCACCTGTCTGGTTACAGCCTTAGGCTTCCACTCTCCAGCCGTCAATTCCATTAGGGTGTTAATTTCGTTCGCCACTATGTGTTCCCGAATGCCTCCGAAGAGACAACTTCTCCGAAGGGAAAATGGATTCAGGTGAACAACCGTCAACATCATGCCATTTAGTAACCCGACGTCACAGGTGGACCTCATTCATCAGACAGGAAGGACGTTTCGCTTACGCCGCGCCGGAGCGTATCCACACCCAGACCATTACTGATCATCGGCTTCGTTAGTTCAATCTAAGGTTATCCACTTCAGCGGCACTGGTATGACTTGGTTTAGCTTTAAAACCGTACTTAATAACGTCACTAATAAGATGAAGAACAGAGCGTCACAGTTACCCCGCCCTATTGCTTTACTTTCGCTCCCCCCCCCCCCCTCATCAAAATAAGGAACCCAAAAAAATAGCTCAAAATTTAAGGATCCTCACAGGAGGAATCCTAGAAAAAACGCGAACGCCAACCCCTGGGGGCTGACCCAACGGTTCCACTTAGGTAAAGAGTAAAGAAAAGAGATTCGATCTAAAAGCCTCTTTATTTCTCTAAGACAAAACTAAGACGCAGCGGTCTGATGTGTTTATACAAACTTTCCTCCGTAAAAATAGAGGGATATTTCTATTAAAATCCAATATTGAACTACCATGTAAAGGGGTGAACATTCTCAGACAATTGATTGATCTATCGGATATGGTGGTCGATCTATTGGATTATTATTATCGACCCAAACGAATGCATTTTGTGAGTCTCTGATACTAAAATTGATATGATCTGTAAAACCCCAACATAAGGTACAACCTAGTAGGTTTTGAAGGGTGAACAGATCAAAAGTTTAAAGATAAATGTCTACAGCTCCTTAAAAGCTTTTAAATACAAACTTTCCTCCGTAAAAATACAGGGAAATTTCTTTTAAAATCCAATATTGAACTGCTATGTACAATGATTAAGGGGTGAACATTCTCAGACAATTCACTGATCTACCGGATATGGAGGTCGATCTATTTTATTATTGCATCGACCCAAACGGATGCATTTTGGGAGTCTCTGATGCTAAAATTAATATGTTTCTGTAAAACCCCAACATAAGGAACAACCTAATAGGTTTTCAAAGTTTTAAGATAAATACAAACTTTCCTCCGTAAAAATACAGGGAAATTTCTTTTAAAATCCAATATTGAACTGCCATGTACAATGATAAAGGGGTGAACATTCTCAGACAATTCACTGATCTACCGGATATGGTGGTCGATCTATTGGATTATTGCATCGACCCAAACGGATGCATTTTGGGAGTCTCTGATGCTAAAATTAATATATTTTTGTAAAACCCCAACATAAGGAATAACCTAACAGGTTTTCAAGATTGAACAGATTTAAGATAAATACAAACTTTCCTCCGTAAAAATACAGGGAAATTTCTTTTAAAATCCAATATTGAACTGCCATGTACAATGATAAAGGGGTGAACATTCTCAGACAATTGATTGATCTATCGGATATGGTGGTCGATCTATTGGTTTATTATTATCGATCCAAACGAATGTATTTTGTGAGTCTCTGATGCTAAAATTAATATGATCTGTAAAACCCCAACATAAGGTACAACCTAATAGGTTTTGAAGGTTGAACAGATCAAAAGTATTAAGATAAAAACAAACTTTCCTCCGTAAAAATACAGGGAAATTTCTTTTAAAATCCAATATTGAACTGCCATGTACAATGATAAAGGGGTGAACATTCTCAGACAATTGATTGATCTATCGGATATGGTGGTCGATCTATTGGATTATTATTATCGACCCAAACGAATGCATTTTGTGAGTCTCTGATGCTAAAATTGATATGATCTGTAAAGCCCCAACATAATGTACAACCTAATAGTTTTTGAAGGTTGAACAGATCAAAAGTTTTAAGATAAATGTATACAGCTCCTTAAAAGCTTTTAAATACAAACTTTCCTCCGTAAAAATACAGGGAAATTTCTTTTAAAATCCAATATTGAACTTCTATGTACAATGATGAAGGGGTGAACATTCTCAGACAATTCACTGATCTACCGGATATGGTGGTCGATCTATTGGATTATTGCATCGACCCAAACGGATGCATTTTGGGAGTCTCTGATGCTAAAATTAATATATTTTTGTAAAACCCCAACATAAGGAATAACCTAACAGGTTTTCAAGGTTGAACAGATTTAAGATAAATACAAACTTTCCTCCGTAAAAATACAGGGAAATTTCTTTTAAAATCCAATATTGAACTGCCATGTACAATGATAAAGGGGTGAACATTCTCAGACAATTGATTGATCTATCGGATATGGTGGTCGATCTATTGGTTTATTATTATCGATCCAAACGAATGTATTTTGTGAGTCTCTGATGCTAAAATTAATATGATCTGTAAAACCCCATTATAAGGTACAACCTAATAGGTTTTGAAGGTTGAACAGATCAAAAGTATTAAGATAAAAACAAACTTTCCTCCGTAAAAATACAGGGAAATTTCTTTTAAAATCCAATATTGAACTGCCATGTACAATGATAAAGGGGTGAACATTCTCAGACAATTGATTGATCTATCGGATATGGTGGTCGATCTATTGGATTATTATTATCGACCCAAACGAATGCATTTTGTGAGTCTCTGATGCTAAAATTGATATGATCTGTAAAGCCCCAACATAATGTACAACCTAATAGTTTTTGAAGGTTGAACAGATCAAAAGTTTTTAAGATAAATGTATACAGCTCCTTAAAAGCTTTTAAATACAAACTTTCCTCCGTAAAAATACAGGGAAATTTCTTTTAAAATCCAATATTGAACTTCTATGTAAAATGATGAAGGGGTGAACATTCTCAGACAATTCACTGATCTACCGTACATGGTGGTCGATCTATTGGATTATTGCATCGACCCAAACGGATGCATTTTGGGAGTCTCTGATGCTAAAATTAATATGTTTCTGTAAAACCCCAACGTAAGGAACAACCTAACAGGTTTTCAAGGTTGAACAGATCAAAAGTTTTAAGATAAATACAAACTTTCCTCCGTAAAAATACAGGGAAATTTCTTTTAAAATCCAATATTGAACTGCCATGTACAATGATAAGGGGTGAACATTCTAAGACAATTGATTGATCTATCGGATATGGTGGTCGATCTATTGGATTATTATTATAGACCCAAACGAATGTATTTTGTGAGTCTCTGATGCTAAAATTAATATGATCTGTAAAACCCCAGCATAAGGTACAACCTAATAGGTTTTGAAGGTTGAACAGATCAAAAGTTTTAAGATAAACGTCTACAGCTCTTAAAAAGCTTTTAAATACAAAATTAAAGATAAAGATCTACAGCTCTTGCTTTTAAATACAAACTTAACTTCGTCAAAATACAGGGAAATTTCTTTTAAAATCCAATATTGAACTGCCATGTAGAATGATGAAGGAGTGAACATTATCAAACAATTCATTGATCTATCGGATATGCTGGTCGATCTATCCACGTATTTATCCCCACGTATTTTTTTCGTCATGTGGCGAGTACAGCATGTTAACCTGCACGCTCATTTGCGGTTTCTCAAAGAACTCACCTTCCGCTTTAGGCTTCCTTCTCGAGATTTCCATGGTAATCAGGAGATCCATTAAAGCAATTAATTAATTGGTCGCTGGTGCGATCCCTTCACACAAGGTTCATTAAAAAAAATAATGAAATCTTAAGTCGACTTGATTCTTCACTTTTTCAGTTAATTAATTTTGGATAATAGCTAAAAGTGTTTTAAGATTGAAAACAAGTTTTGCGATTTTCGAAATGCTTGTAAGTAGAAATGTAGAAACGCATAAAACATTCGATACTCACTTATAAATACCTCTATTAGGTACTACATGTTCCATGAAATTAATGTACTTTTCACAAATTCCAATTGTAAAGGTTTTTATGATTGCCCTTTTACTTCGATAATAATTATTTTTTTTTCGCCAACTCCACTTTGCATTGATTGCCCTTTTAATTTCAGTTTCTAACACCAATATTAAAAATAACAAACAAATATTTAAATAAGTTATTGGTGGATGCAAAATATAGGGTATTATACATTATTATTAAAAAGGTTTGTAAGATAAAGCGTTTTTTGTTTTTACTACTTTAAGCGATCTTTCTATTTAATTAAATACTTTGGGTACGAGAGTAAAACAAACAACACGTCTTTACATTTAGGCAATTCACAGCGGAGTGAATTCTTTATTTTCCAATAACTTATACTATCCCTACCTAAACCGGTAGTCTTTCCTCTTTTGTTTTTTCACTCATTTCACATAATCTTTTCGTTTGTATTGAGTTTGTATTTTTACTACTTTACTTTTTACTATTTTACACTACCTCTTCTACCTCGATTAAAAATATAAATACAAAATCACAACCCGCAAATATCTTTCCGTGTCGGCGGACGTGACCCAAATTGAATCATGATAAGCGTTCAGAATACTTCTAAAAATGTTCACCATTGCTTGGTAGGTACCTTGATTTTTTTTATAAGTTACTGGACGTCGTCGTTTTATAAATTTAACACAAAATAAAATATTTATAATCGAACATTTTTAAAAGCGCACGTTTATTGAAAAATTTAATTCGCACCTCGATTCCAAGATATTTGACAACTACTGACTAAATTACATGTCAGGGATGTCCCAACATCGCTACTCTATGAATTAATCGATATTTTGTTGAAATAAATCGATTATCAGACATATCCAGAATTTTGGATTTTAATGTACACCTACACACGCGACTAGAAAATATTGATAAGCACCCAGAAATTTTTTTCTACAGGATTTGATCTTTTTACGTTTCTGGCGTCGTCGTTACTTACATTTACCTAACACGAAATAAAATATTGAAATATTGAAAATTCTTAAAACCGGCTACCGAAAATTAAAACCGCGATTCCATTAATTTCAGTTTTGACAACTGTGAATATTCTGACAGTGATGGCCCAACATTATTACTATATTTGTGTATTAAACCTTAAAAAAAGTTATGTTTCATATTTTAAAGTCCATACCATTTGTATGGTCTACTAAAATATTTGTATATTTTATAATAAATTATAAATTTTCAATGAAATTTTTGCTACCGGTGCCGGCCATTATTTTGACATTTCATAAGTATTATAATCACCCGATCAATTAAATAAACTTTCTAAACAATTCGATTCTTTCGCGAAGAAATGGTTTGATGCCATTTTTTGTTTTGTTATTGTTTATGAGTTGTAAACTAAACAAACTAAATTTTGAATATCACTCGATTTTATATTGACTTGTTGAGGAAAAAATAATAAAAAATCAGAAAACCATTTTTCAACCAAATAAGACAAGTTATTCAAATCTTTTTACCAAAACTAAAAAATCAAAGCATTTATATTTTAAATGTTTTGTTTTTATTTATTCTAATATAATTTTAAAGAATACAATTAAAAATACAATTTAATAAATTCTGTAAAATTTTCAATAGTAATAAATGCAACCGCAATAATTCTTCACGTGTCGGAAATGTATCACACCGCAAACTACTGCCACCATATTTATGATATTTTTCACATATTTCCTCGGGTGTCAAAAGCAATAATGCATTAAATGTTGATTTTGATGGTGAAGTACGAAGTAGCGAAGCCATGGTGATGCAGCCAAATGTGTTGGTAGAGAAAAATTATTATTTTTTGCACTGCGTTCGATTATATTGTTGAAACGTCCAATCAAACGATGTTGGGCTCTCACAATTTGTATATAATGTTGATTATTCTTGCTGTATGAAAAAAACGACAAAGTCATCTTTCTAAGTACATCTTCACTGTTATGGTTGTTGTTGTTGCAGCAAGTATGGCACTAGAGATGTTGAGTGTCCGTCGTGTTTTATTTGCGGCCTATTAGTTGAGGCGTCGACTTCTTTAGCTTCTACGGATCCAGCAGTGCGTCTTCGGCAGTTTTTTTAATATTTGATGTTCATAATAATTATTAAGATTTACACCAGATAATGTAAACCCTTCATGTGTTTGAGAATTTAAATTGATAAATATTTATGATATTTTTCACAGATTTCCTCGGGTGTCAAAAGAGAACTTAGATCTAAGCTCAATCTCTTAACTGAGGGACCCATAGCAAATATAATATCTTCATTAGGATGCCTATCATTCATAACGACAAGCGAAGCATCGTGAAGTCTGATAGGAGGTTTTATCTTCCTGGGGGTCCTAGTACGGAGAGGCGGTTTGCCTTGAAGATGGGAGCCAATAAGATTGCCATCTTGGGATTGATCATGATTCAATTGATCAATAGTATCTTATTCTTTATAAGGAGCCATTTTATTTTATGGAATTAAAGTTGATTTAAAAAGTTTTATTGTGTTTTTTGTTGTTGTGTGGAAACTTTGCTCTAGCAATTTAAAATTGTTGGGGGTTTTCTCTCCAAAAAATTCTTTAGAGGTCCCAATGTTATTTCGCAAACTTCCGGATTGAAGGAATTTTCATACTTAAACAATTAGTAAAAAAAAAATATGTTTCTTTTTCATGGGTCATAAGACCTAGTAAACAGTCGATCTGTATATTCAACTCATTAATTATTTGACGTTAGGAAAAGTGCTGAATTGTGGAACGCATTGATTTCACACGGGTACTTTCGTACAGGAACATCATCTTGATGTCCGCGTTGATAGCAACGCGATGCCTTCTAAACGCATTAAGATCTCATGTAAATCTCTGCAACTTCTCTTCCAACATTTGTACCTCATTGACTGAGATACCCTTCATTGGGCCTTGTCTCTCGAACTGAGTTAGGTCCTTTTTCTCAGTAACACTCAGTAATCGTTTAGACAATCTGTAGTTACTTCGTTGCTTCGAAGCTTTGAGTGGTGCAGTAGACTGCATGGTAGTCTCTTCTTGACTCGAGTCTTTCGGTAGCTCGTCCTCGGTTTGACTTCCTCTAGAGGGAGGTTCGTTCAAGGCCTTCATACCGTCGATAGCCAAGCTTTCTAGAGCATGAAGAAGAGCTGCTGCAAAGTTGCGTGTGTATTCCTGCCTCTTTAACTCTGGTTTGCATTTTTTTGGTCAGTGGCGATTTAGCTTCTTGCGAAGCCAAGCCCTCGCCGACAGTTGTGACTTCTGCCGACACTTGAGTATATATCCCCACTCGAATTTCTTCATCTAGCTAACTTTTTTTCATATTTTTTTTTTGTTTGGATAACATCCCTGTTGTTGGTTTTCTTAGTTGCATGACCCTGCAGCTGGATTGCTGTAGTGTTAAGCGTAAGCCCCCTCGCCACCGTCAAGGCGAAAACCATGAGGGTTTTTTTTCTGAGTTGGAAGGCACAAGCAATGCCTAAAGTCAGGTTCAGCAGAACTTTTAAAGTAATCAGTCGTTCGGATCCAGGTTGATGATCGAGGAACACCAGCTGAGCAAGAGAGCTAACATCAGTTATGTCAGCTATACGACATGTGTGATTCTTATATGTTTTCTTCTGGGATAACAAATTTGATATGGGATTGACTACACTGAACCAAAAAGGTACTTAAAATTAATGAATTCGGACATATTTTTAATGTACAAAATCATGGAAAATGGTCCATACACCAAATTTTTAAAAATTAAGGAATGTTGTTCACACTTTCTTAAAAAAAATTCATAAGGGTATGAAAAATTCTTATAATTTAAGAATTTCTACATAATTTTTAAGATCTGTATTCATTAACAATTTATATAGCTTTAATGAATTAAACCTAAATTTTATGTAGCTGTTCTTAAATTTTAAGAATAAATTCATAAAACGTATGAATTAAAAACAAAATACCAGAAAACGTAAGAAAAAATTCATAGCTTTTATGAATTAAATCCAAATTTTAAGTAGCTGTACTAAAATATTAAGAATAAATTCATAAAACGTATGAATTTTTTCATTTAGGTAATGGTTTTTTCTTACATTTTAGTTTTTTTTTTCAAACATTTTAGCGGAAAACGTAAGAAAAAATTCATAACTTTTATGAATTAAACCTTAATTTTAAGAAGCTGTTCTTAAATTTAAAGAATAAATTTATAAAACGTATGAATTTGTTCATTTATTTAGTGATTTTTTCATACTTTAAAGGTTTTTTCAAAAAAATTAGCAGAAAACGTTAGAAAAAATGCATAGCTTTTATGAATTAATTTTTAATTTTCAGTAGCTGTTCTTAAATTTTAAGAATAAATGACGTAGGAATTTTTTTCATTAATTTGATGTTTTTTTCTTACTTTTTGAGTTTTTGCAAAAAAAAATTGCAGAAACTGTATGAAAAATTTCATAGATATTGCTGGAATTCAAAAAAAAAAAAAAAAAAAAAAAAAACGTCATAAAACAACAACCCAACTAGGACTCAAAAACTTCATTGAAAAAGAAAAAACTGATTATGATAAGAACAATATTTTTATTTTTATATTAGGGATAATAAAACTTACAAAAAAACAAAAACGTACTTTTTCAAATCTTATTTTAAAAACAAAAATATTGTATTAAAAATTATTTTCTTAGCTCTTCTGAAAGAAGAAACGTTTTCGATGTTTCATATTTGAATATCATAAAAATGGTGCTCAAAAAATGTCCAGAATTGGGAGCATGCTATTGGATACTCTAAGTTAAATAAATGAAAGCTTTTAAAGCAAATATCTACTGCCGCCAAAAAACTTTTAAAACTATACTTTACGTTATCTAAGTAAACATACAAATTATTAAAGTTACATAGTGAAATTTTTGTCACCTACTGCCAATATGAAAGGTTGTATGTTTTCACATTTCGTTTTAAGGAACGAAATGTGCTCCTCCATTTCCTGAGCTGCGATAAAAAGGAATGCCTCCTGCGAGCTCTTCACCGTGAACTTGAAGATACATTTCTTGCCATCATTGTTTTTTTTTTGTGTTGGTATAAGAAAAGCATGGAGGCACCACATCAGTTTCACCGCTGCATTTTCTGTTCGGAGTAAATAATAAAAATATAAACAAATGTTTTAAGTAAATTAATATTTAATTCTTTTAAGCAAACATTCATAAAGTGCTTTAAGTTAGAAAAGCAATAGTGGGTTCGAAAAACCAGTATTTGGAACTGATTCTAGAAAGGAGCCAGCGGTGACTCCAATTTCGGAAGCTAAATTCTTAGCTTCGGGACGGCGGTTGCCGAGGGGCCTTAAACCAAGAAGGTTTTGATTAGGCTGCATTCGTTCAAACATCACATTAGATGAGTAAACGCTTGGTTCATGATCGGATAACGATGCACATACTGCTTCGGCGACGACGCCTAGGAAAAGGATTTCCTCTGAGAGATTATGGAGATGAAGATCATCTTGAGAAAAATCTCCGTGATAGCCTCCATGACCACTAATGACAGTGGAAGGAAGAGGAGGAAACTGTGGACGCAAATGCTGTTTATTTTGCGTTATGACATTACCTAAACTCTGTAGATAATGCCAGATAACTTCAGGAATACAATATTCATCATCCTGGAAGCTATTCATAAATAGTGTCTCTTCATTCGTGAGAGCCATTCTTTGATTTGAGATCTATGATTCTCGACCACAATAAAACGGTAGAGTAATAAATAATCAAGATACTCAGGGAGCAGGCTCTTATCAAGCGTAGGATCATCGATTCTATAGTGTGAGGAGGTGGCTCTGCTAAGGTCAATTAATCCTTGTGCGCTGGGAGTGAACTTAGATCAAAGCTCAATCTCATTAACTGATGTACCCATAGCAAATATGCTATCTTCATTAAGATGCCTATCGTTCATTAAGACGTGCAAAGCATCGTGAAGTCTGATTGATTGATTGATTTAACTTCCTGGGAGTCCTAGTACAGAGAGGCGGTTTGTCTGAAAGCTTATTCTTTATAAGTATCCATTTTATGTTGTGGAATAAAAGTTTAATTAAAAACTTTTATTGTGTTATTTGTTGTTTTGTACGAACTTCGCTCCAGATTTTTAAAATTGTTGGGGGTTTTCTTTCCAAAAAAATTCTTTGGAGGTCCCAATGTTCTTTCGTAACCTTCACCATCCGGAACATATATCTTGATTGATAACTTCGTAATCCCCTAGAATAACCTGTCCAAATATTGTCTCTATACAGAGTGTACCACATTTCTGACCCCCTAAGACTGAGACAAACGCTTCTGCAATAACCTTACATCCTAACAATAGATCCACAGGACCTGCCTTCCAATATTCAGGATCAGCCAATGGTCGAACAGATATTTCCATCCTTCCCTCTTTAAATTGTACGCAGGTATCATAGATTACCACTTGCATTCTTTTGGTAGCACACAGAAATCTTGCTCTATTGAATCTTCTGAGTCAAACCATGGACTCAATTTGAGTGCTGTCCGATACTTGAAGTGAAGCGGTTCGGCCGCTATACCAACTAACCTTCGCCTCGCTAGTACCTTCGGCAACTATAGCATTTGTTGCAGTCGATGACTTATTAAATTTAGTTGTGCCAAGATTGCACAAGTGCACGTATAGGATACCTCTTTCCGTCCAACTCAACTCTTACTTGAGCTGTTGGCCTCAAGCTGAAATCTTTCTCTAAATTACAATTAAAACAGGCAGAGTAATTTATTTATTTCGTTTTATTAAATGAATAAGAATTTTTCTCCTAAAATCGTTTCATGTTTTGCCATCGGATTCGGATTCGATATCCGTGAACATGGGACCTTCTCATGGGACCTTAGGATGGAGTCGGACAGAGCATCAAATTCTTTAAAAGTTGAATTTCTGTCCAGATTTGGGCTCCGATAAATAAAACAGGAATGAATGATGTGCTTATTGACCGTAAATTTGAACCACATGAAGTTAAAATTTGTGTTTGAACACAAACCATATTGTGGTTGAAGTTGGTACGCAACATCATTCCTTATGTAAACGGCGAGACCATGATGAGGAAAGAATAATGGCACTAAATTGTAACCAGGTAGATTGAATTCCGTATGATCGGAGTTTTCTCCTACCTGAGTTTCACTCAGTGCCAAAACGGCTGGCCTGCTTTGCGCAGTATAGACATAGACAGTACAGACATTTTGTCTTATCCCCCGAATGTTGCTAAAGTCGACTCTAAATTCATCCACCATTTCAATAAAACAAAAACTAACTAAAACCGAATCAGACAATTAACTAAGATGAATGTCTAATCTTAATCTCAATTTGAACTTTACTATAACAAACTATCGCCAGTGTTATGCCTTGGCGACAGACTTGGCGACAGATTCGGCCCTGGTTATTTAGAAAAGACAAACACCTATATATCTTATATCATGACAGCTTAATCCCTGCGAGCACGGTGAGGGGAGACCTACACAATGCAACAGCAATTAAGCTTACACGACTGTGAGAGATAATGGGTAAGAAGAAGGAAGGAATTTACCGCTCTGTGTTGTGATTTTTTTCTATTTTTCATTTTTCGTTATTAATTTAACTATTGCACTGTGACTATTGTTATTGTATATTGTATATGCACAAAACTAGCACTGATTTGCATTGCGCGACAACAGCTGGGTTATTGTTAACAGAAAAAATATCGAAGCACATTGACGTTAACGGGGATGGGGAAAAAACTCTCACGAGACTAGTGCTGCCGGTGAGATGCAGCTCGGAACTTCCTTCTCTTATCCTGCACGTTCAATATTGCAGTGTCAACCTTCAACAATTCCTTCATGGGACAGAGCACACTGGGCATCTCGTGCACGGGCCATGTTGGATCTTTTCAATTATTATTGAAATTATTTGTCACTGCTATTTTTAAATGTATGTTTCTATTTTCAAATACGCTGAACTCATTTTTTATACAATTATCTTCAAAATCAACCGAATTTAATTCATCCACACAATTTCATAAAATTATTAATTTTTTGAATGGCTTATGTCAATTTTGTTAATAAAATTCAAAAACTGTTTTTTAAAAATTATTTACTGAAACTTTATTATTTTTATGTCTTTACGATTTGATGGTAAAAAAAACTCTCCCAATAGTCAGTTACTCTTCGGCAGATTGCAATATAATGTCCAACTTCATATTTGTTGTGTGCAGGAATATATCCAATCAATCCGTTTAAAATATAAATTTTTGTCTTTGATAACAATTTTCTTTGGTAAATCAGTTATATTTATTTTATAGGGTGCATTAGGATATACATATATCTTGATGAAATTCGCGGTCCAGTGCAAATTCCAAATCCAACAACACCTGTATTCCTTTTCCTGGATTAATTTGTGTGGTGAGGATACTATTGCATTTTCTGACGTCCGTTCAAGAAAATAATCGGCAATATAGTTTGGTATTTTCTTGGATGATACTTCCGTGTGGTCAGCTTCGATGGATGTTCGCAATTCGCAGATCGTTCCGCAACTTTCACAACTTTTTATTTGACTAAATTATATCTTTAAAAAGTCGGCTGACGAGGAATGTTACGTTGTCCGTACAATCCAAAACACTATTTTCACCGCCACCGTAATATAAGATACTTGTTTTCGATCTCATCTTTTTTTTTAGCCCATAGGCAGAGGGCATCAACATTTTTGATATCATCGAAAAATGTCGGGCGTATCATTGGGATGTACTGTGCAAATTCTCCCCAAGGTAGTATAGATTTGACAATATCTACCCAACCATGTTGCCTTCTTATAAATTTACCTTCAGCCCAACAATAATAGTTTGGAACTTCGTAATCATAGAGAGTTTTAGCAAAATTGTATTTTTTGTTCAGATAACAAAAAAATCAGCAAAGAGGTGTATATGGAAGATTATCCAATTTCCAGCAACATTATTCTTATATTAAAATAAACTATCTGACCGATCTCATATTGCACGGTGGAAATCTGTGTAGAATGTAAAAACCAAAAAATATACACTGTACTTGTTTAAATATTTTGTCTCTATCGATAATTTGCTAGTTTACGTGGTGGTTCTGCAAATCGGTGGTGGAGAATTATGCTAGCTTGGTGAAATTTGGTAATGGTGTGAAATTTTTTCTAGGCCACGAATGTTGCTATAATCAACAACTATTTAAAATATTCTAGACCGGTGAAAACCTGAGTCAGAAAATTAATCAAGTTGAGTATTTATCCTAGATGCTAATTTGAAATTTTCAGTAACAATTTGTCGTTAGTGTTATGCCTTTGTGACAAAATTATACCGATCCGCCAATGGTTAACTAGAAAAAACAAACTGCTATCTATCTGACGTCAGACTAGCTTGATCGAAGCATGCTCTGTGTGGGGAACTTTTAAGCAACGTAACTGTGAGAAGTGACAGGAGAAGGAAAAGAAAGGATGTACCACTATTTACACTGTTTTTTTTTTTTCTTATATCACTTTTTTTTTGTTCAATGGGAAACGATGCCATTGCGTATCTTACCAAAGAATTCTCAATGGGAAACAGTGAATTATAATTGTCTTTCGATTATGCGTATTTATAATCACCGATTTGTCCCAACGTACCGCCTTAATAAAACAAAACGTAAAAAAAGCTTCCGCGGAAGAGATTTCTGAACTGCGTAACCGTTGTGACATGCTCGAAAAAGAAAAGAATTTTTAACTGATGCGGTTGTTTTTGGAATCCCGCAACTTTCCGATGAAAACTTGAACTCCATGTATAAAAAACTCTACGATACCATCGATATATCACCACCAGAACTAAAGAACTTTTTCGCACTAAACACCGCAATGATAAAGACGATCCACGTGTCATTATGCAGTTCACTAGTTTAGGACAAAGAAATATTATGCAGAAAATTAATCAAGTTGAGTTTTTAACCCAGATGCTAATTTGAGCTTTTCAGTAACAATTTGTCTTTAGTGTTATGCCTTAGTGACAAAATTATACTGATCCGCCAATGGTTAACTAGAAAAAACAAACTGCTATCTATCTGACGTCAGACTAGCTTGATCGAAGCATGCTCTGTGTAGGGAACTTTTTAGCTAACGCAACTGTGAGGAGTGACAGTAGAAGGAAAAGAAAGGATTTACCACTATTTACACTGTTTTTTTTTTTTCTTATATCACTTTTTTTGTTCAATGGGAAACGATGCCAAAGAATTCTCAACGAGAAACGGTGATTTATAATTGTCTTTCGATGATGCGTTTTTATACAGACGAAATGTTAACAACACCTAGCTTCTAGTGTACAATTAGTAAAACGTTGCAGCCCCGGATGTGTTTTCTCAAAATGATCTGAGTATAGAAATAGAATAAAAATAAATGATTTTTTACAAACTGATGATTTTCCGTCCAACTGAACTCTCTTACTTGAGCTGTTGGCATCAAGCTGAAATTTTTCTCTAAATTACAATTAAAACAGGCAGAGTAATTTATTTCTTTGGCTTTATTAAATGAATATGAATTTTTTCTCTCAAAATCGTTCCATGTTTTGCCATCGGATTCGGATTCGATATCCGTGAACATGGCACCTTCTTCCTTCCACTCCATCTTTCAGCCTTCCAGCCGAGGGCGTTTCTCGGGCAATGTTAGTTGTCATTGAGAACTGTTTTTCTTTGCAGCTTACAACATACCCTTCCTTTTCCTTCTATTATCCTGCACGTTCAATATTGCAGTGTCAACCTTCAACAATTTCTTCATGGGACATAGCACACTGTTATGTAGTGGCTTGCCTGCATGGGCATCTCGTACATGGGCCCTATTGGATTTTTTCAATTTTATTGAAATTATTTGTCATTGCTATTTTTAAATGTATGTTTCTATTTTCAAATACGCTGAACTCATTTTTTATAAAATTATCTTCAAAATCAACCGAATTTAATTCATCCACACAATATCATAAAATTATTAATTTTTTGAATGGCTTATGACAATTTTGTTAATTAATTCAAAAATTGTTTTTTAAAAATTATTTATTGAAACTTTATTATTTTTATGTCTTTACGATTTGATGGTAAAATAAAGTCTGAACTTCTGGTGATGCTGACCGGCGTAAGTCACCTCGTCGTCTTGTCTCTGATGTGATGTGTATGAGGGTTGAAAAATGAACCGAAGATCGATGCATGTTGTGTCTTGCGTCATTCTTTTTACTGTATTCGCTAATAATGATTCGACCCCTAATAAATCAATATATTCTGTTGACTTATAAAATATTCTTATTTCATCAGCTTTGTTTAAAAAAAAAAAAATAATTTTTTCCACAACTAGGTCAAACAAAAAACTCTTCCAATAATAGTCAGTTACTCTTCGGCAGATTGCAATATTATATTGGAATATATCCAATCAAACCGTTTATAATATAAATTTTGTCTTTGATCAACTTCGATGGATGTTCGCAATTCGCAGATCGTTTCGCAACTTTTACAACTTTTTATTTGCTGACAACTTAGTATATCTTCAAAAAGTAGGCTGACGACGAATGTTACGTTGTCCTTACAATTCAAAACACCGTTTTCACCTCCACCGTAACATTAAGATACTTTTCGATCTCATCTTTTTTTTTTTAGCCCACAGGCAGAGGGTGTCAACATTTTTGATATCATCGAAAAATGTCAGGCGTATCATTGGGATGTACTGTGTAAATTCTCCCCAAGGTAGTATAGATTTAACAATATCTACCCAACCAAACACAGGTGTTCCATGTTGCCTTCTTATAAATTTACCTTCAGCCCAACAATAATAGTTTGGAACTTCGTAATCATAGAGTTTAAACAAAATTGTATTTTTTGTTCAGATAACAAAAAAATCCTCAAAGAGTTGTATCTATATTAGTTGGAAGATTATCCAATTTCCAGCAACATTATTGTTATATTAAAATAAACTATCTGACCGATCTCAAAGTGCACCGCAATATGTTGCACGGTGGAAATCTGTGTAGAATGTAAAAACCAAAAAATATACACTGTAATTGTTTAAATATTTTTTCTCGACTGGTAATTTACTGGTTTACGTGGTGGTTCTGCAAATCGGTGGTGGAGAATTATGCTAGCTTGGTGAAATTTGGTAATGGTGTAATTTGGAACATAGTGTTAACTTTTATCAAACCAAACAAAATGAATAACAAACAAGTATTGTCTTAAACTCTTTATTAATAACAACTCTTTCTCTTGCGCTGAGAGGGGCAACTCTTTCTATATGGATTAATAAATGATGTGCTTATTGACCCTTAAATTAAACCACATAAAATTAAAGTTTGTAATAGAGCACGAACTGCATTTTGGTTGAACTTCCTATGCAACATCATTTCTTATATATACGGCGAGACTTCTGGGGAAAGAATAATGAAATTTAGTTATACCCAAATAAAATCAATTCCGAATCATCAGAATTTCACTTATCTGAGTTTCACTCAATGCCAAAAATAACTGATCAGTTGTTTTTTGTTTGCACTGCTAAGTACTTGGTTATGACACAATTATAATAAGATGTGCTGTTGGTGACTAAAATCAAAGAATTTTATTTAAACTGTTTATATTTTTATATTAAATTCTAAAATTTCATAAATCAGTTCCGCGAAGCCGCGTTGTTCAACTTTCTACAGATCGATATAAACTGAACTGATAAAACCGAAAATAGAGAAGAATTGTGATACACCCGCTCTCTTCATACACATTAAGGTGATACCACATTACACATTAAGGTGATACCACATTACATTAATATTTTTAACAATTTTAGGGTCCTGTCACATTATGCACTTTTGTATTACAAAAGCCAGACAGATTTCTTAGAACTTAGAACTAACAAAGTATTTTATATAGTTTCTAACAATTCATTATTTATGCAATGTTTAAGTAGTTTTCTTAGAACTAACAAGGCATTTAACATGGTTCATAACAGCACCATAAACATGAGCGCCATAGAAAATTTTTCTAGGCCACGAATGTTGCTATAATCAACAACTATTTAAAATATTCTAGACCGGTGAAAACCTGAGTCAGAAAATTAATCAAGTTGAGTATTTATCCTAGATGCTAATTTGAAATTTTCAGTAACAATTTGTCGTTAGTGTTATGCCTTAGTGACAAAATTATACCGATCCGCCAATGGTTAACTAGAAAAAACAAACTGCTATCTATCTGACGTCAGACTAGCTTGATCAAAGCATGCTCTCTGTAGGGAACTTTTTAGCTAACGCAACTGTGAGAAGTGACAGTAGAAGGAAAAGAAAGGATTTACCACTATTTACACTGTTTTTTTTTATATCACTTTTTTTCTTCAATGGGAAACGATGCCAAAGATTTCTCAACGAGAAACGGTGAATTATAATTGTCTTTCGATGATCGTATTTATACAGACGAAATGTTAACAACACCTAGCTTCTAGTGTACAATTAGTAAAACGTTGCATCCCCGGATGTGTTTTCTCAAAATGATCTGAGTATAAAAATAGAATAGAAATAAATGATTTTTTACAAATTACAAACTCCATTTGGATGTTTTTATAAAAATAACTACTATTTATGTTATCTTATCTTAGGGGAGCATTGGAATGCAAAACACCTCCCTTCTTAAAAAAATGAAAATTATATTTTTGTTTCTACAAATTAATTTTCTTCAACTTCTAAATTACTAACTCTAAATACATTTGAAGTAAGCCTTTTTAGAACACTTCTAGTTTTATTACTTTTATAATAATGTACATTTTGTTCTTTTTCAATAACAGGTGTTTTTGTCTTTTTGTTAAAATAATTACGGAAGATGGTGATATCATTTCCTTTCATAAATTTAAGAGAACAATAAATTATGCTTATTATAAATATCATTCCAATTATTCCAAACAATGTGCCTTGTACATGAGGAGGTATTTATTTTAATTTTCTAGAAATGTAACTTTTTTGATTTTTAAATTCAATAGTTAGATCCTATAATTCATTTAAACCTTTAAGCTTTATTTTAGACAAATTTACATCTTCTGTATCTAAATCATTCAATTTAACATTATAGCAACAATCCACTGGTGCGGGACGATAAATATATCTTTGTTTTCAATTATTGTTTCTTGTTCAAGAGTTTCAATTTTAGTTTCAATGTTTCAAAAGTACAATTTGTTTTTAAGTTTAAAATTCCAATACTATTAATAAAACCTTCTTCATTGCCACTCTTTATTCACTTCTTTGAATTTGAATGATTTAGGATTATATTGGTTGTTTTATAATGACTATTAAAATGTGTTGCGGGCTCCTTTATTGCCGTCGGGGTCAATGCTGGCATGCTTGACCGGCCTCACGCTCGTCGGAGGGTGTGTGTTCTTGACCCCTATCAGAACCGCGCATACTAATCATGCCAGGCTTATGCGTCTAGTTGTTATGACGCTGCGAGACATCACCTCTACCCACCCTGCCTTGGTTACTTATCTCGCTTAAGTAACCCCTTAACTTGCCATCTTTCACTCCCCTACTCCATCCCCACCATCCTCGTCAATCCTCATCCTTTATCCTTTAAATTAAAAACCCATTATGTTAATTTATAGCTCGGTTCAAATATTATAAATGTATTTATTGCCCATATTATTTAAAACAAATTTAAAATTTATAAATCATAAACAATATTTAAATTAATAAGTTAAACAAAATTAAATAACAAAATTTAATTTAAGTCAACTTAATTATTTATATGTCCCACTGTTGACAGGCCAAAACAAAATAATAATATAATAAACAAACAATTAAATCAAATTTAAAACAATCTTCAATCAATAGTAGATACTCAGTGTTTGATGCTTAATTATACATACATATGCAAGAATATATGCGTTTGTATGCACTGCACTCGAAACTACTAAATACCATTAGTCCCCACCCTTGAATTCTTTTCTACATCCAATAAGTTATTATTTTTTTTTTTTAAAGAACAGGTAAATAGTGACTCACCCCTTTTATTCCGTGATATCCAGCTGACGATGAAGTGGCCACAGCATCCAGGCTGGTTAAGTACCTGTCAATATCCTTCTTTAAAATGTACTTTATCAAATGTTTAAAAGATTCACTTTCTTAGCCCATACAACAAAAGTGCTAAACTAATAGGTGCATGCAAGTAGCTTTGCATATAAATGAATAAATATACATATGTCCATATGAGTACCACTTGTTTGAAAGTTAAGTTTTTTTTTACGATGTTCAAGAAACAAAAAAAACTTATTTATAAGGGCATTTAAAAATCAAAAATTAAACAATTAATATAAAACAAAAAAAATATTTCGACGATGAAAACCGGGATCGAACCCCGGACCCACGGGTTGCCGAGAAGACACCCAATCCGCTGCGCCACGAAGCTTAGGAATTTCCACTGGATTTATAGTAATAAAACAAACTGGCGGTTACACACTTTTAAACTATGTTTGTTTCTAAATCGGCTACCCACTTTGTGGGGACCGGGACAACGACTTTGCCTTTAACAAGCAGACAATTTTCTCTATAAAACAAGATAAAAAATATTTTTCGATTATAATGCTTGTTACCTGCTTCTAAGGTTTTACTGTGCACAAAATTATATACATAGGTATGTAGGTATCTTCCTGAATTTTCCTTTTGTTTCACCTTGAAATTTTAATTTTTTGCACTACTCTACAAAATTTCGTTTTATTAATAACTGAGATAAACGTTAATGGCACAGAAAAATTGTTATTACCTGGTACGGTCTATGTTCAATTTTTAAACTTTGTAATTCAAAACAAAAAAAAAAAGGTGTTTATATATTTTAATTTTTAATTTTTCTTTTAAATCACTCGGTAAAGAAAATTAAATTATGGCGGCTTTTTACAGACCATACGCATTTTAGCAAGTAAAATTTCTTTTTGAAAAGCTCTTGGTAAATCGTCACCTAAATTACCCCTATTCATGGGAAAAGTGCCACCAATTTTTCAACGGTGACGTTCGGCACACTCATACATTCAAAGATTTCTCCTACTTGATCGATTTGTAGGAGAATAGTGGCATTTCGCTTAGGAGTGATGTCAGTAGGGAAATTTTAAAATTTACGTTCGTAACAAATGTCTTACAATTTTTTTTTTCACTTTGTGTACTGCTGTTTGCAGTGTTATTATTGAGTTTCTGATCGAGGGTTATAATCTATTTTTTATGAATCAAATTTTCGATACTCCCATGGAAATTTAGGGTTTTATCTCGATAAAAAAAACGTTGTTTAGGTTTCAGTGTCAATGTATTCTGAATTATTTTGATACCGCCTAAGAAATTAAGGTTGTATTCCGAAAATTATTTATACTCGAATAATCACAATTCGCTGCCACCAAAAATGTTATGACTCTCGAATTCAATATGAAAAAAATCAGTAAAAGACAACCGAGCGTTCTATTCAAAATAATAAACGTTTATTTTAGTGGTCAGGTTGAGACTGACTCAATTGCAAGATACATTTTTGTATCTCCAGATTGAATAAAGTTGATATAGCTTAGACGGATCTGGGTTTCGATTTATAGAAACCAAAAATTAGGTCTACTGTTCCAAAAAGGTGGAATTTTAATCGATATCAGAGAAGATTTTTGCGCAAGATTGTTAGCAATAGGATTTGAAGGATCGGTTGGTAAAACGCCATTGCTTTCACTAGAACCTCCTATTGATTTGTTACCCAAATAACAATTTGAAGTCAGATGATGGTTATATAACCGTCCTATATCCCTGGTTAATTAACCTATGAAGTTAGAATTAGGTTTCAATAACGTCCTAAAAACGTTGCAGTGACGTTCCCAAACCCGTAAATGGTCAGGAAGAACATAACCTTAGTTGGAATTAGGGTTGTACAAAACAGTTTAAAAAGGTTAGTAAAACACTGCATTTGAACTGTTTTTTATCAACCGTTTCGTTAAGGTCCGATTTAAACGTTATTTTAACGGCTTTATAAAACCGTTTAGATAAAGTTTAAAAAAAAAAACATTATTTAGTAAATTTTCGGTTATTTTACAACCTTTACGAATCTGTTTGGATCGGGTTTTAAAATAACCTGTATAATATTGATTTTAGGTTGTTTTAAAACCTTTTTCTGACGACATTTTCCAACCGTGTCGATATTGTCCGCTATATCGGCATTGTATGGTGTGCTAATCGTTTTCAGTTTTTCAATCAAAATTCCATGCAACTGGCAATCGTTTGATACATTTTTGTTGCATGTGTCAATTTTTATTATAATAAAACCCGGAAATATGGTATGTTTGTAAGCGTCAAAAACACCCATATTAAATTCAAACTGGCATATTAAAATTAGTAGTTGAAGAAAAGATGAAAATAAGTTCATGGTTGCGACTCCCTTAGTTATCGATGTAGAAGAAGACTAATAATTCTTTGAGTACATTTGTCCCTTTATATTTGTACTGCAAGTAACGCTTTTTGTGGTGAGAAATGATGCTGTCATCACAGCAACAGCCACCATCTTTTTTCTGCGATTTTACATTTCACTTTACTATTTATTTTTAGTAAATCATTTTGTTAATGGAAAATAACTTATAATTAACGCGTATCTCGGAAAGCGGATCTTATATAACGCCGATCAAGGTTAATGGTTTTTAATTTTTCTTTGCAGCACACTTAACTTTTCTGAATGAAGATTTATATAAGCTTTGTTACGTCTAACGTTTGAATTTCCAAAGGGCTGACTTCAGTGCAATACTATTGAATCCAATATAATAAGTTTTTTTTTTTATTTTCTCGATTTTCTTTAACCTTCCACTTTTTTATTTCATCATACCTAAATTGTACAGAAGATAGGTACATAACATGTACATAGGTACATATAATAGGTTTATAAATTTAATTAAAAAAATTCTGAAAAGTTGGAATTTAATTTCACAATGAATACAATGAATAGAAATTGCCAAACGAAAAAAAAACAAACAATTCTTAATTCTCTTTTTCTTCTGGAAAATAATAAAGAAACATCGAAGGCAGTGTTTTTCTTATGTAAAAAATTTTCGATGTTTCGTTCTTGTTGGCCCCAAATTTATACCAAAAAACTCGTTTTTTCACCTTTTCCACCATCCCTTTACCCCTTAAATGCGAAAACAAAATCCACCCGCCAAAATCAAGTACAAACAAGAAAAACAAAACAAACAAAAATTCCCCGCTTTTTGTTTTTTTCTTTCTGAAGTTGGTTGCGGTTCTTATTTCCAATGAAGTTGGCAACAATTCTTTATTTAAGGTGTAGATACCATCATAAAAGTACAAATTAGGCATAATGGTCTACTTACACTTGATCTACTCAATTTATTTTACTACACAACCTAATTTAAAAAAAAAAAAATGAAAAATCTTACTTTTTAGGACTTAATTTATAAGGAATAACTATTTATTAGAAAAGATCCTCTTCTAAACAAATAAATCATGCACTAAGTGATGAACCTGTGAACCTGAACACATACGATGAATATAAGTGTTCACAAATATCTGATAGTGTAAAAATAAGTAGTTTTTAGTTTCAATCGTTATTTTCATTCATAATAAAATTCATTCATTCATAAAATCCAGCATACTGCTCGCGAATTTAAAGCTTTTCTTTTTTTTTCTTTAATTTCCTGAAATGTTGGTACTGCTAATTTGGTATAGGTATAGATACACCCAATAATTGACTTTTAATAAAATATAAACTTTTTTAAAAATTATTTTCTGAAATATAGATTTTGATAAAACTTGAAAAAAAGGTAAGTTAAGATAAATTCAAATTTTAAATTGAAAAGATTAAATCATTATATTAGAAAATATTTTTTTTTTAAAGTTACTTAAAATAATATTCTTATATTTTACAAGTCTATTAAAAAATTAATTATTATAAATAATAAAAAATTGTATTTCAAAAAATTAGGACTTATTAAAAGAAAAAAAAAAAAACAATTGTACATTGTACGTTTTTTGATTTTGTATCAAAAATTTTTTATCAAAAATATGTTCGTTGGTTTGAATGTGGCCAATCGATCTTAATTCTTCAAACACATTTCTATACAAAAAAAAAAATTGTATGTATGAATATAATTCAATATGATTGAAATAAAATTAAAGTCATGTCCTTATGTAATCAAACAATCAATTCAATATATTTATTTTTAAGAAATATTTAGTTTATATATTGAATATTAACATAAAGTTGAAGTTATGACGAAATTAGTTAATATCAGTATTTTATAATGTTGTTAACCATTTTATTTCAATAAAAATGTATGATCAAATAAAACAAAAAAAAATAATATTGTGAGCTATCAACTTCTTATTTAAATTAATATTACTTATTAAATAATTAATTACTTATTGAAATAAATATATATATTGTTTTTTTTATACGAAGAAAAAAAAAATACTTAAGAACACATAAATTACGACGTACTTAAAAAAAAAACAAAATTATGTGTTTTGGTTTATATAAAAAAATTATATTTTAATTTTCTAATCACAATTGTTACTTAAAAAAAAAATGCTACATAGTTTTGTGTTTATATAGCAAAAGTTATAATTCAAAATAATTAAAAACGTACTTTTTCAAAAAAATAAAATACATACTGAAATCTTATGTTTAGTTTAAAGAAACATAAAGTTGATATGTTGAATATTAAAATAATATCATTTATATATTGTACTCGTTTAAAATCAAATGTATTATTATTATCATATTATCTTATTGTAGTTTTAATATTTTAATCAGAAAATTAATAAATGTTTATTATAAAATAAATAGAAGTGTTTGGTTTTTTTAATTCTTTACCAATAATAATTTTTTAAATGGAAAATGAAACTCGAAAAAGCCTTATTTTTCACAAATGTTACACCAGTTCTAGTTTGAGGGTTTGATGTCTTTTGGCAAAAAAAAAAGTAAGTATTTTTTTATCCATCTATATATTTCTTAACTATTAAAAAAAGGACTTGAGAGGCTGGATGACAATTCTAGTTTTAAAACATACCACGTTATTCGAAAAAGATAATTAAAAAAAAAAAAAATGACGTGGGGCCGTTAAAATAAAAAAAAGCGGAGTGTAAACAAAAAATAGGTCAAACTTAAGATGCATTGTTCAGTGTAAATTGTTCAAAATAAAGATATAGAATTTTAATTTATATGCTCTGTAATAATTTGGTACGTAACATTGAGTCGAATAAATTCTGTCAGTAAACCAATGCATAATAACATTGACAAAGTAATTTTGACTTACTCTTCTTCAGATAAGTATTTTATTCAAGTTCTTTAAGACGCTAAAACCTAAGTTGCTGAAATTGACAGTGAAGTGTTAGACTTTGAAAATGTGCCTAAATATCGGGTTCGCTCCAATAACGGGCAGTTTTGTTCCAAGTGTGATGATGAACCAATCATTGATCCCCGTCAAAAATATAAAGTCGAAGTATTTTTGCACATAATAGAAACACTTGAACAGAAACAAACTTTTTTTTAATTTCAGAGCGTGTAGCGCTTTGATAAATTTATAAATTCACCTTTTGGTTTTAGTTCCCAAAAGAGGGATCTATTGCGAAAAAAACTACATTGACAGATGAATTCAGGAAAATACCATTAGGTTATTTTTTACCACTTTTCTCATTACTTCATTAAAAACACTGTCTTTTTTTTTTGCGTCACTTTTTAACAGTGTGCGTTTTTTCTCTATATAATTACGTTAAGAAGAAAAGATATTGTTCTAATCATAGAAGTGTAGAATAAAAATAATAATGTTTGTATCAAAGAAATGATGGGCCGCGGAAAACCATTAAACCTGCAGAAAAAGCCAAAATATAAGTACCCGCGGAAAACAAGCTTCCCCTACGCACAATTACGTAGAATTAAAGAAAACTATGGAAAAAATGTTTAATGTAGGCAATCAAGAGCCACAACAGAACCAGAACGAAGAAAGATCATTAGACTGGCTTCAAATTCAAGCGACTCTGCAGTTTAAATCAAGGCGAAGAGTGGTTTTACAGCGATTCTTAACACTATTAGACGGTGTTATTCGTGGGTCACAATATTTAAAGCGCCTTGAATTGAAGAAAAAAACACCGTTAAATCCAATACGAAGACAGAATATAATAGATTTTTGCAGGAATAATATGACGTGAAAGGAAGAGTGGACAAAAGTGGAAAAAAATTCAATTTAGATGGACATAATTACTATTTTCATGTTATGAGGAAGGAACCCAGGTTGCACTCCAGAAACCTGGGTTCCTTCCTTCCATAGCACATTGAAAATGATGACAAACTCCTATCAGGAAATATTGGAAGATGCTTTTCCTAATTTTACCGATGTCTTTGGACCAATACCATGGACATTTCAACAAGAAAACGCACCAATCCTCTACGCAAGAGCATTAAGAGTTTGATATACGAGAAAATGTAACCTTACTTCAATGGCCACCGTATTCTCCAGAGCCAGACCTAAATATTATTCGGCACTATCGAGGTAACCGTCGGATCGGAACTTTTTTCGCAACGCATCCTTCGTCGGAGATTGAATTTCGGTCGAAAGTAGCTGTCATCGGAAGAAATTTTAAAGAAATGAGTCGACGCTTTGCGATGGATATAAATTTCAGGCCGAGATGTGCAAATAACCCGATATATCGAAAATGCGATATATTTTCGATTATTTTTTATAAAATAAACACCATAGCGTTTTAAAACATGAAAAATTGGTGGGTGAGCATAATTTATTGTTTATAACAAGTGATTTGTTCAATTATAATGCGCTATCGTTTTTAAGAAATGTAATTAGATGCACCGATTATTGAATCAAAACTATCCAATAAATAGTCCCATCCCTATTTCCATTTGAAGTGTCAAAAAAAAAGAATAAATAGAAAAAAAAAACTTTTGAAACACAATATTATTTATTTATTTGACTTAAAACAAGCAATAATAAATAATAATATACATGAAATTTGCATACTTTAATCACAATGCAAATAAATGAATGCACAAAACAAAAGATCACGAACATACTTTTTTCCATTCACCAACATCCCTTTGCCTTGGTCCCAATGAAGCCACAATTTCTGGTGACTTGTTTGTGTGTCGGGATGTTCAGTCAGCAATTCACCATCCGCTCATATTGGTGTGAGCATGTTTTTTCGTTCTGCCTAACACAAGTTAACGTAAATAAAGTTTATTTCTTTGTTATTTACATTTTAATTAACTATTTTTTTAAAAGAAACCACTTTCCGCCACAAGAACTTGTCGGAGGACTTCGGAGAAAATTTTGTTTGTTATCTGTCAAGAATAAAACCATTACAAGTACTTCATCGCAAAGCATCGCATGAATCGGAGAACTACCATGAAGCAAAATGTCTCCGATTCGTAGGAAATCGGAGAGAATTCCGCTCCGACGGTTACCTCGTCACAAAACAAATCTTTGGTGTGTAAATACATTAGGAAAGAATCCATTGTTGCATTCTTTTTTTTAGTTGTTCAAGTTGATTTAAATTCTAAAAGCACGCTACGCAAAGAACACACTGAAAATAAATGAGGAATACACAAAAACTGGAACTGCACACAATTTGTTTTCATATATCCAACTGTCAAAGCTTCACTGAGGGTTCCCGTGCATTTTGTTCGTGAATTGCCCGTGTACGAAAACTCACCACTTTGTTCTCCACTCAACTTCACGAGCACGTTCACGGGTCAAGGAAAACGCGAAATTGGTATGGGTTCGTGAGATGGTTCACAAGTATGTACCAGGCTATAGGGCCGATTGAAAACTTATGGGGATGGTTCGTAGAGTTTACGATTCTCACCAACAATATGTGAACAAAAAATCACTTAGTGTTGCAATCAAAGAAGCATGAAGTGCAATTTCTTTAAATTATATAAAATAACTGCATGATTCAGTCTCCAACAGGGGTTTTCAACTTATTTCAAGAAAGGTGGCATAAATAAAAAACTACCCTCTTCTACTGCATTTTAATAATTTGTTTATTTATTTAAGAGAATATTTCTATGCAAGTTGCGCAAAAAAATACAGTGGGGCATATTCATAGTCGCAGATAGACCGAGGTTTAACTAAACTACAGTTTAAGACAATTTTGGCTCAATGAATACAGATCGATTTTAATTACAAATTGTTGGTTTTATATTTTTATAAGATAATTAACTTGGTATACTACACAAATAGCTTCAAATATTTTGAAATTATAAACTTACAAAAATAGAATCAACGTCCGAAAATTGAACCAAAGCTATGTTTAACTTAGACCCAGGTCTAAAATAACTATGAATACGCGCCAGTGTATTTAATGAAGTAATTAGAAAAGTGGTAAAAAATTACCTAATGATATTTTCCTGAATTATTCTGTCTCTGCAGTTATATTCGCAATAGATCCCTCTTATAAGAACTAAAACCAGAAGGTGAATTTATAAAATTAACAAAGCGCTAAACGCTCTGATAGTAAAAAAAAGTTTGTTTCTATTCAAGTGGAGCGGAGTGTATAATTACACAGGTATAAACTCTTTGGTTTTCCCAAATTAATATTAATAGAAATTATTTTCCTTTTTTGTATAACATACAGTGTTGGACAGAGAATTAGCACATTATGCCTTTTTCAGTTAAACATTGCATTATACAAGTTGACAAAAGCCTTTCTTAAAAACTTTTCACATTATTGCAATCTAGACTGCATACCCTATTATCCCTGGAAATTTACCGGTATTTGCACATGATTGTGTATTAATTATATATGAGAAGCGTGCGATTGCTAAATTTTCAGTGGCCACAGAATTAGCACATGGGGTTACAATTGTGTTTTTTAGTATAAAATAGCTGTTGTTTTGGTCAGATTTTAAGAAAAAAGTAATCGACAATTCAAAGCAAGTTGTTGTAAAGCATTTTTTTTTGCAAAATATTTGAATATTTTGCGATTAGATGGGCTGGAAACAATGTTGTACACCTGAGTTTAAAAAAATCATCATCATGATAAAAAATAACGGGGAAACAGTTCACGAAATCGCAACTAATGTGGGACGAGCAAGTGTATAATGCCATCAAATTTTATGAAACTCATAATACGGCCAACGCCATCCGAAGAACCCCGCCGTTTTTGACATCAGCTGAAATTCGGGATGAAGTGAATCAAGTCCATGGCATAGCAGTAAACAGCAGAACAATCGAAATAACACTCAACGACAAGGATTTGAAAGTTGCATAGCTCAGCATAAGTCCTTGGTTTCAAAAAAATATTACAGCCAGGCTCAAGTTCGCTAGAGTTTACGAATCAAAATTGTTATTGTATCTGTGACCACGGAAAAATTTAGCAATCGCACGCTTCTCATATATAATTAATACACAATCATGTGTAAAAAACTGTAAATTTCTAGGGATAATAGGGGATGCAGTATAGATTGGAATAATGTGAAAAGTTTTTAAGAAAGGCTTTTGTCAATTTGTAAAAGGCTATGTTAACTGAAAAAATCATAATGTGCTAATTCTCTGTCCAACACTGTTCATATGTATATTCCGTAAGAGAATTGTTAGGAAATTGAATAAACCTCGACACTGTTTAAACCCACGGTACTCATTTGGCCCAAATGAACTACAACTTACAAAAAAGTTGTCAGTCTTATGCATGATTTTTGATAGAAGTTTCTCCCCTCAAGTTGTTGTAAAATGTATAACAGAATTAAAATTTGGTCCAAATATCAGTATTGTTTAGAATTCTTTTGACATCACCAGTTACAGTTGCAAGAGGTGAAAGGAGCATTTTATGAATACCGACATTTCGGATTCAGGTCAATTTTCCCTCAGAGTTTCAGATTAACAAATAAGCAAATCCTAATTCCATTTTTTTTATCAAAATCTTGCCAATGGCGTATAGGACAGCCCAACTCTTGAACAACGTTCAGTTATCCAAATGGCTACAAAGTGATTAAAAAATCCATAGTTAACAAAAACAAATATTTTATAGGCCTATCGCTTTATGCAATAACTTTATTTCTTCTAAAAACACAAACAATGCAAAAATCTATTATAAATCTATAAAAGTAAAATTAATACACAAAACATTTATTCGAAAATAGAAAATTAAATATTAAAACAGATTCTATCTGCGATTCCATGGGAAATAGTTCTTGTTAACTTTAACTGGGATGGAAACTTTTTCATCTTGAGTGTAAATCTAGAAAACAAGGGAAATAAAGAAAGTTAAAATAATTAAAATTTCTTTGAGAAAATAATTAAACTCACCCAAATATTAATCTGATCATTGGGCAACATTCCAGGCTTCTCACTTTGACTCAAAACTTCTACTTCCATTTCCTGGCCAGCGTCTACATACGCTTCGATCGGATTAAATTTAAATAAATCGTAATTACATGAGATCTCAAATAATTTCCTCTTATTTGAATCATTCTTCACTACAAATCTCATAGGAGGTTCAAATTGTAAAATATTCGGTCTAACCGACCATGACTCTGAGTTTTGTTCTTGTTCTTCATCGACAGGATCTAACATTCGTGTGGGCGAGGTGGAACAAAATGTACGAAAAACAACAGTCTCGTCGGCATCGGGAAAGACCAACGTGGAATCTGTAGTTTCATCTAGTTTATAATGATTAAGCGTCAGTGCTATTTCATGGATACGCAATGATGAGATCATATCCAAGGCTACCTCGGATTTTTCTTTTAATGCTTCCAAATCATCAATTAACTTCTCTCCGGGGAAACTAGACCAAACTTTGTCTAGCGACTTGGATGTAAACTTTGATTTATCTTCTTCCTTCATGGTACGAATGAGATTGCGAATTCTTTGTCGAGATGGTTCATCTCCACAAATAATTCGCAAATTGGCAAGAGCTAGCACATCCGAGATCTTTTTTATAATTTTTTTGATGTCATCTCGGCGTGGTCTCAGAGTAACACGAATATTGGCGACTCCCTCGGGAGGAATAAGTACTTTGTTGGGTGTGACTTCAATGGAATCACGCAGTCGTGGCATATCCAAACCAAAAGAATCGACGATTATAACAGCGAAGCCATGTAGGGGTCCTTTGTTGTAGATCTTAAAAGTTTTCTCTAACGGTCCCGATAATTCCCTCAAATCGCCCATAGTCAGGAAGGGCGCACCAATGGGTCCACGCATTATATTTTGTGGAATGAGACTGGCTGTGCCCCCATAGCCATAAAGTGGCACATCCAAATAAGTTTGGCTGGACGGACTGTTCGGAGCGCTAAATGACAAAACACCCACAGCCACACCAATTACCGTTGGGCAGAAATTAAGGCTAACCGATCGGCATTCTTGCGACTGAAGAGTTATTAAGTTACCCTGATTATTGACCATTTGAAAGCCTGGCCCTGAAACGTCTACCTTAACTATGAGTCTTTTGTCTGATGTGTTCTTGATTTGCATTGATTTGTTGGCGTTCTTGCGTAGTCGAATGCTTCCCCAAGATAGCTGCAGACACGTCACCTTTAATGGAATCAATTTGCCATCACGATGACTGAATTCACTGGAATTGGAGCAGCGTGAAGTGCTGCGACCTTTAACCGAACCAGTTGAGCTAGTCTTAGTTACCAGGCCATAACTTGGAAGTGAGAATTTTCCACAATCTGGCGACGAGACTGCTGCTCCCACAAGATAACGACGATCTGAGTTTGTGGTATTGTCGAGTTGTGGAGAGTGATTTGTCCATGTGGGCGATGAGACTTGCGAAGACAGACAGCTTCGTGGTGATGATATTGGGGAATCGAAGAAAGCTGCTGGCGATGGACTTCGTCGGATGTTGTTCTTACGAAGCAGCGACGACGATTTGGATGGATTTGGCGATGACATTTGATCGTGTTCTTCATTGCGTGTCGACGAGAGCGACATCGGCTGGGACTTTTCGATTGGGCGTTTATCTTTTGATGAACTTCTTTCTCTTCTCTCGATATCACGAGAACCTGACCGACTTCTTTTTTGCTTTCGATCTTGATATTGATTTGTTGGAATGTCTAAATTGGAATCGGTTGATGCAGGACTTAGATCACGTGTGGTCTTATGGCGACGAACCTTGCGAGCTCCTTCTTTTTCCAATAATGACGGGTGCTCATCCAAGTCACCAAAATCAGCAGCTTCATCTAAAATAAAATATAAAATTATATAGTTATGTGACTAAATATGAAAAACTTAGTTGTTTTTTTTTTGTATTTTATTTGTGTTGGCATTGACCACTGTTCGAAATTCAAACAACACCAAAACTGACACATTAGCACTCACCAACAGTTATAGCAGGATTGCTGATCTCAATCGGATGCAATGGTGATCTCGGTCCCATACTGCTTCTTTCAAACTTCTTCATATCGGTGCTATTCAGCAATGAATCACTAAAACTCAAAGTGTCCGAGAACTTTGCTGATTTAATAAGTTCCGGATCATAGTTTTCTTTGTTTTCAAATACAGGGTCGGGGTTTTTGTTGTTTTTCGCAGCTGCTCTTTCTATAGCTTCACCCAACGAAAGCATTCTAATGCTGGGTTTTTCTTGTACTTGTTCACGGTAAGGATTCATGCAGCTTCTAGTTTTTTTAGCCATAAGGAGGCGATTTACAATCGATCCATCTGAGTCTTCAGTTTGTATATCAACTAAAAAGAAAAAGGTTACAATGCTATCCTGATGCTAGTTATAACTATAGTTTCTAACTTACCCAAAGCTCTTTCAATTGCTGAAACACTCAACAAATATGAACTATCTGTGGCATTTCCAGAATCCTTACTCTCATGTTTCTTGTTGTCCATTGATGTTCGATTGTTGGATGGGTAGTTGCTGTAGCCTTTACTATCTGGCTTCGGAGTTGTGGATATATTTATCGAGTCTGTTTCCGTTATGGTTGCATCTACCAAAGCCACCGGAGGACGACCCTTAACTGGACTTTTAGCATGAACGATGTTCCAAAGATCCTCCGATTGTTGGCCAAAATAGTTGCCAAGTGAAAAATCTGGATCATGTACACCATTCGACATCATCGATGTGAGCAAGGTATCAGCATGAATTGGACTTTGATTCTTAGCATGCGAATCACTCAGAGCCTTTTCGGGAATAGCAGCATACTCGTGTGCCCACATCTTCTCATCGTCCATCAACTTCGAGTGCATTAGTTCGGCTGGCGCAAAATGTTCCGATCCAAAACAACTCTCATCGGCACGCATCGCATTTGAGAATGAAAAGCCACCTTGATCGGTGTTTCCTGCTGAATATAGTGATTCCTGTGTGGTTTTCGACATATCGGCTGTACGTGGCAGGCTCAGACTGTTATTGCCACCATAGCTTTCACGCAATGAATCACACAAACTACGAACACTTGCTGCAGAGCTACTAGCTAAAATCTCTTCCACCGACAACAAGCTCTGGCGATTGTTTTTTTGGCGATTGAGTTCTCGAGAGAGGGCAGTTGATCTGCCAGTCATTTCGGAGGGTTCAAATGATATATTGTGCACTGGGTTTTTCGATGCTGATGATTTTATGTCAGAAGATTCCAAATGAATTGTTTTGTCAGCTGCAAGATCGGTGATGTTGATGCTCTTAAGGCCACGATATGGAACATAGTCCGTACGATCAAGGACTGTAAAAATAAATTTAAAAAATTATTATTATTTTTTTGATTCAAGATTGTATTATTTACAAAATCAGAACTATCATAGAAAATGAAAAATGGAGTTCGCACAATCAAAGCAGACACACTAGTCGAATAACGATTTCCAATAAAAGGGTCAAACGAGACATGGGTGGACAAAAAAGACGCCTATATTCGTGTATCAGCCCAATTACCTATTATATTCGTTATCGAAAGTTTCTATGTCCAAGTTTGAGAATTACTTCATAAGGTAGGAGAATACAAAGAGGATGCTGTTCTATAGCCAATGGTTTAGGGTTTGTTAGATGTCTATAGATTAATGCTGCTTTTAAGGCTTTGCAGTTGTTTACGCCTCATAATTGATGTTGGACTGACTATTTTTGGCTTGATTCGATGGGTAAAAATCAAGCTTCGGAGAGCAGGTCTTTGACTGGTAATTTTTGAATTGCCGTTAGACTGTGTCTCAGAGATGCATGATGAGATTATTTGGGAATAAATTTGTAGAGTTGATTCCGTTATTTTTTACCGATAGGCGGTTTACGATAAAACAATAGATTTCATTACGTGAACTAAGGTGTTAGGTTAGGTTGTCCATACTTTGGTCAATTGTGAATTAAGATGCTTTGTCCCAACTCGATAAAACCCGTTGGAACTTCTTATGAAGCGTGCGAGACTAAAAATGTCTGTTTGTTAAATCACTTGAATTATTGTAGAAGTCTCGCTGATGGAGCCTGCGTCATTGGGACAGGGCACGGCATGTGCATAGGAGATGAGGAATCGATTCTTCTTCTCCATTCATACAACTTCCAGAGAAATCGTCTGCGAATATTCCAAGCCGCGCTGCGTGCTTGCCTGTAAGACAGTTTCCACCAATTACGGAGTTGATATGGAATCTATTTGAATATATCTAAGAGCGCATCAGATTCAGCGTTGGCCAGTTCTGTTTGGTGGCCAGGCAAGTGGCGATGATAGGATTTTGTTCCAGCATAAGTTTACAAGCAGCGATAGGTATACCAATATCTACCCTGTCAGGTAAAATGGGTAGTGTTGTTCCACTTTTGACGAGTTCTTCAACTTTACAATTTCTCGGAATGTCACTATGTCCCGGCAACCAACAAAGGTGAATATTGAACAGCTATACCATCGCTATAAGAGATGATTAAAGTAGACACGAATCCAGAGATTTTACAGCAGCTTGGTTATCTGAGAAGATGCAGATATCAAAAGTCGATATCACCCGAGTAAAAACTTCATTTATCTCCAAAAGTTCCGACTGGAACACGCTACAATGGTCAGTAAGACAATACGAGATACTTATATTTAGGCTCTCCCCCATTATCAGTTTATGAACCACCCGTGTAAAAATGAATCGATTCATCAAATGAATCGATTCATCTTCCAAGCATGTAACACTCTCCTATGTGGATCTGGAAGGGTTGGCAACTTAGTTTTTGTCGAAATTGAACTAAGGTGTTAGAAGCAACTACTTTTAGGATGTTAAATGTTAAAGAAAAAACTTAATTTCCAAGAAGTTAATATTGTTGGTAAGAAAACAATTGATTTATTAATTTAAACATCTTAATGATTTCACAAAATCGAGAATAAAATTTTAAATCACGTTAAAAAAAATGTATTAATTTAATTTAACAAAACAAATTAATTTAAATGATTTTAAACTTTTGACTCACCTTCATTCCATCATCAGCAAACATGACATAGTTTTGAATTAAAACATAAAGTAAATACCTTTCATTTGATACCAAAATCATTTTTCTACGTGCCTTATGTCGCACGATATTAACAGTTATTTTTTTTTTCAAAAAATAAACAATCCTTTTTCAACCAACTTTAAACTCAAATATCTCGAAAACCCCACCAAGGATTTTGAAAATATTTGACACTCATAAGGTGCTCAACCTCACCTTTCATTTGGTACCAACTTCATTTGTGAACGCACTGGGCCCAATAGATGGCCATTTCCTTTCAATATTTCGCAATTGTCAATTTATAATTTTACAACCGTAATAAGGGGGTGAGTCTGTGGCAGTACAAACATTCTGCACTTTTGAAATGCATTCAAATCTTTAACACGTACAATTTGTATCTATCAAACCAAATTACATTAAATTTTTATTATAGTGGCTAAAGGATGCGGTAACGCTGCCAGGTTGATGGCATGCAATTTGGCAGCTAGATGCTATCAACCTGGCGTTAATACCTGCTTTGATTTCGCTGCTAGGGTTATGAAATGTAGTTTATAAGTAAATAAATTGGGTGGCGTAACAGCTCCTGAAGAACCAGGGCCTAGTGACTAACAACTCGCAACGTCGCAACCATTCCTGTGTGCGCGTGTCGACAGGAATGAAAGAGACCTACAATTTTATGCCGAATCCGAACGGCTAGACGAGAAGCACTTATTCATGACAACTGATACTCTTGGAGGTTTTGTCAATTCCTCGCAAGAGGCAGTAGCTCTGAAAAAAACTTTTCAGTTTTTAGGTGGACGAGGCTAGGAAGTGAACCCACCCCTCCAGCGTGACAGTCCAACGCACTAACCATTACGCTACGGGTTACAACTGATGAAATATAGTTTGCACTAATATAAATGACACGCTCACAAAATTTGGAGCGTTATAAAACACTTTGAGTAAAACGTTCGCAGCTCTCAGACAGAGGGTTCATTGAACAGTAAATTAAAACGGTTTGGAACAAAACATTTGCCATAGAACAGCAAATAGTTGTCCTTGTCTGGATCAAAATGTTCGTATCAGCGCCGTTGAACAAATCTAATATCAGAAAGGGTTAAGTGGAGTGACAAATGAAAAATTACCTTATTCATATTATAAAACGGCTACATGAAATTTGGCCCCAAACAAAAATGGCCCCAAATATGGGGCTTTTTTATAATGAAAAATGGCCCCATGTTCAAAATAGAAAAATGGGTCCAAGCTAAAAAAGAAAAATTTCCCCAAAAATGTATAAAAAAAGCAAAAATAGCTGAAAAATGAGGATCATACAGAAACAATGCGCGATTTTTGTGTACGATTATTTAATCACTGTGTCAGGGCTTTCCCCGGAAAAAAAAAACTAAAACACAAAATTTATCCGGGGAAAAAATTTGTATGGGAGAAAAAAATGTTCTCGATCTGCGTACTAGGCTTAAAAGAAGAACAATTTTGAGCCATTTTTCTTAATTGAATTTCACCCCAAAATTGAAAATAAGGAAACGCCCCAAATCATGAAAAATGGTCCCCATTTACAAATTTTAAACTTTTTTCTGTTTTTGTTGTTTCCTATATACATTTTTGGGACCATTTTTTATTTTATGTTTGGGCTATATTTCATTGGGGTCAAATTTTATGTATGTAGCCTTATAAAACAAGTCGCCGCGCTATTATGCCACCTTAAATATAACGTTCTTGAAGCAATTGTACGCATCTGACAATTCAACATCGGGCGTAAAACGTTTCAAAATCTGTTTTACAACTCTTTTGGCAAATTTCATAAACATTCACTAAAATTGTATTTATTAAAACTCCTTTTAAATTCCAACAGACCATTAAATTTTTGCAGTTTCGCCAATGTAGAAAAGGGATATTTTCGGGATATTTTAGTTAAAATCAAGTTTGCTCAAATCCCTGTATAGAGAACAGAGGTTCTGTTCGTCTTACATATGAAGTATACCAGAAAAAGTGAAACAACATCATTCATAAATACAAAATGGGTACGATTAATGCAAAAATATGACAGCTTCTGAAAATAAAGTTCTTAATTTTTGTCGTTGAACGGAAAATAAGGTCAGATCCTGTAATTTTGGCACTCACAAACTGTCATATTTTGGAGAGCAACGCTGAAATATTCTCAAAAATATCAAAACTGTAAAAGTACGGGAACGCAAATTCAATCAAATTCCGTATTACCTTTTTTGCCAGACAAGTATAGAACGATGTTTGGCTTTCATTCTTTTACTCTCAAAATGCCATTTGCTGTGCTGTGATTTTCTGCCCGAAGAAATTTCTCGGTCAGAAAATCACAGGTAAGGGAAATTATTTACGGGAACGGCTTTGACCTGAAAATCACACAAATCCACAAAAAATCACAGAATTTTAAAGTACAGGTATCTTACTGTGTAAGTTATGAAATAATGTTTTGAATTTGAAAATTACAGGAACGGACCTAAAGCCTGATCCACATCTGTGTCGTGTGCTGTGTTGTGGAGTCGTGTGTCGCTGACATTACATATATTTTATGCGCCACACTGCAACACAACACACGAGACATATATGGTTCTACGCATATGAAATACATTGTAGCGATAGCGACACACGACTCCACAACACAACACACGACACAGATGTGGATCAAGCTTAATATATGAAAAATTGCCAGTTTTGTATGGAAAGCCTAGATATTGTATATCAAAGCTGTCAACTGAATTTTCAGTGGGGAATTTTCTGCTGAAAATTCAGATGAAACGTAACTAAAGCTGGCTTTATACTTTCAGTGTTATCATCGGTGTACGTTGTTGTTCGTAAGCGGAACAACGAAAAAGTAACTGATAAAACCGAACAACGAATGTAGAACGTGCAAATTCAAATCAGGTCAGAAATTTTGGTGTTCTTTGTTCGTTGTTAACCGAACAACGTCTGTTTAAATGCGAAAACTGTTTAAACGAACATTGTTTTGCAGTGCCGTGCAACTTGTAGGGACATTTTTGAAGTTTTTCTAATCACTAAATGGCACAAGAAGCCTAGGTATATAAATAAACAATTTTGTAAATAAGTTTTAACTTTATAATAAGAAAATTATAATAGCCGTGTTTTTTGGGAGAGTGACTATCAACTCAGTAAAAGATTTAAACGGAAAACACAAACAATATTCTCTATAATAATTTGTTTTGTTATTGTTATTGTAAAGTGCCGCCGCTGCCAACAATGTGTTGTTATTTATTTTGTTGCTAAGAACAAACAAATTAATGTAAATGCTTTCTTCGTTGTTCGTTCTTGAGAGAAAAACGAACACCGAACAACGTACACCGAATGAAGGATGAAAGTCTAGAGCCAGCTTTAATTTCACTGAACGTAACTGAATGGCCGGGTTCAACGCATCAAATTTTTCAATACTTTATTTTCAGATGGAGCTTCTGATTGGCCAGCTGTCATAAAAAGTTAGCTGAAATTCAGTTACGTTTAGTGAAGTTTAGTTACGTTTTATCTGAATTTTCAGCAAGAAATCTCTCTATACAAAACTGACATTTCATATAATTTTGCGTTCAAGACGGTGTTCACATTCTCTGAAATTTATCTCACTTCCACTTCATAGTTAGAAAGGGAGAAAAGTAGTATATTTTTAAAAAATTCAAAAACGGTGTTCCCATTGGACTGACTCCTCCGAATTTACAAAAGAGAACGTCAAAAAAAGTCCACAAATTTTTAATTTTTTTAAATAATTTACTACTTTTCTCGCTTTCTAACTATGAACTGAGAGTGAGGTAAATTTGAGAGAAGTCAAAAGTAGTCGGAAAAGTCAGTCTCTTTTGTAAATTCGGAGGAGTCAGTTCAATGAACACCGTCCAACGACAAAAATTAAGTACTTTATTTTCAGCAATGGGGATTTTTACCAAATTGTCAAACTCCAAACTGACAGCCAAAACTTTGAGTTAATGACATTTGTGCGTTCTTTTTGTGTCTAACTAGTTCGGTATTCTTTTAATAAGAAAGAGTAACTTTGGTTTTCATTTTGGGGTTAGATTGTGTTTGCTTTTTGTCTTCCGATTTGGAATTGTTTTCAATTTTGTAATAATTTATTATAAATTAAATTGTTTTATTATTGATTCTGATATTTGGAATCGTTTTCTGAATATTTTACTTTTCATCGAAATTTTATTCTTCCGATTGGGTCAATTTTTTAATAAAGAAATGTGAGGCTCATAAAAAAATAACAAAAAAAGCAAAAACAAATTACAAACGTTTTATATTACGATTCGATTTCATGCAAAAATGAATGTGATAGTGATTTATTTTTGTAAGAACCATGCATTTTTGGTATAGAATTATTTATCAATAAACTTAACGCATTCAAAATTTTGTCTTTTGTTTCTTATTTCTTATTTTTTCGATTTTTTTTCAAACACTTCCCAATTATTTTAACTTTGATCGTTCTTAAATAAAAAGTAACTTTTTTAACTTTGAAATTGCAACTCTTGTTTTTGACCATAGCAACAAAAAAAAAAACACTAAAACAAATAACGCTAAGCACTTAAACGTCATTAACCCAAAATTTCCATTTGACGTCTAGAAGCTATGAGACAGATATTGCTTTTTTTCTAAAAAGCCCTATTGTCATATTTTTGTATTGAACGTATCCAAAGTCATCTTACTTTTTATGACAGCTGGCCAATCAGAAAATCGATTTGAAAATATAGTACTTATGTGGATTTCCTTTCAACAAAAAAATCAAATCTGTGAGGGGGAAATTTGATTTGTTTAGAAGAAAAGATCAAATTTTCTAAACAAATCAAATCTTGAATTTTAGAAAGATTTAAGGCTCTCCCATACCAATGCGAAACATTCGGTGCGGCGAAAAAACATTCGTCAGTCAAAATTAATTTACATGGTTATAAATGAGAGTGCCCACACCAACGCGGCGGAGAAACATTCGCCTTGCAAAATTTATTTACAGGATGATAAATGAGAGTGCCCACACTAACTAGCGAATTGTTTTTCGCCGCACCGAATGTTTCGCATTGGTTTGGAAGAGCCTTTAAGGCTCTCCCAAACCAATGCGGAGCATTCGTTGCGGCGAAAAAACATTCGCATGTAAAAACTTATTTACATGGTGATATATGAGAGTGCCCACACCAACGCGGTGGAGAAACATATGAAATAATTTTGACTGACGAATGTTTCTACGTCGCAGCGAATGTTTCGCATCGGTTTGGGAGAGCCTTTATACCGACTTGCACACACACTACGAAGATTTGACATTTCTCTGGCTATTCTTTACGTTAGGCTTTTCGGTCAATTTGTTCAATAAAATTAGCTCCGTGGTGTAAAAGTATAAAGTTCACGTTCTTCAGTAAATAAAATAAAATAAAATAAAATAAACAAAACAAAATTGTAGATAGAATTACAATTTTCCATTTTCAAAAAAAAAAATTAAGGAATTGTGCGTTCGGGCCTGTCAAATTGCACACAAATCACAAAAAATTGATCTCCAAGACGGTGTTCACATTGGACTGACTCTTCCGACTATTTTTGACTTCTCTGAAATTTCTCTCACTCGCACTTGATAGTAAAAAAGAGAGAAAAGTAGTAAATTTTTAAAAAATTTGTTGATTTTTTTTTTAACGTTCTCTTTTGTAAATTCGGAGGAGTCAGTCCAATGTGAACACCGCCCAATAGTTGAAAAGAAATTGATATTAAAAATTTGAGGCGTTGAACGCATGGAATGTCATGAAATGAAAATGTCAGATTAGACATATTTGTGTGTTTGTGTTTTGCTCCTCAAATATCTATATTTTCGTTCTGATAAAAATTGTGAGCCAGTTAAAATTAATTAAATTAATACGAAATATTTTCTCAAGATGTATCGTTTAATTTTAAAAGACGGAAGCAAACGTGTCTTAAAAGGGGCTTTCAAAGGTCCTTGCCAAAGACACAGTAGTAATAACATCCCAAGACAGGCCGGGTTTGGTAAAGTTTTAGTTTTAGTAGCCCCCATAGCTGCTGTTGGAGGACTGATATCTTACGCAAACTATGACAATGAATTCCGAAAAACGGTGGAAACAAATTCCCCTGCGTTGGCAGCCTTATTTAAACTTGTTCTAGAAGAAAAACCTATTGATATTATTACAAAGAAATTGGATGTTATAACTCAGCAGATCGAAAGCGTTACATCACCAGTAAAAAAGCTTTTTGGAAACACTGGAGGCGAAGAGTCCGACAAATCTAAAAACAAGGAAACTCAACGTGTTACTAAATCTGAAGTCAGTGGGACTAAAGATTCAGTTGCACCAGGAGGTACATCAACCCAAGCAGCAATTAGAAAACCCGTCGAAACAGTTCCCTCAATTTTAGTTGAACTTGAAAAAGAGGTAGAAATTGCAGCATCCTTAGCTGTTCAGGAATACAACAAGGCATTAAGTATTTTAAAATCGTTTAACGACGATATTCGACAAATTGTAAATAAATCTGTGGAAGATATTGATCCCACTTCGTGGACAATATTAAAAAATAAAACAAGTATTCGCGATTCATCTGTTGAGCGTGCTGAAAAATTAGCACTCGAAGCTCATCAAAAAATAGAAAAATGTGAAATCGCTCTGAGCAAAGTTGCAGATGCATCAAACCACGATCGTGTCTTGGAAGTTCGTAATAAGTTGAAAACTCTTACCGATCACATAAATGGAGTAAAAAACGAGCTTTACAAGTCAAAAGACATTTCAGCTTTATCTGAAAAGTATTGGAAAAAGGTCGAAGCCTCCCGTAACTATTTCGTTGATCAAATTCAGTCTATATTCCCTGGAATAAATCTGACTGAAAAGAAGTTAAAACTTCCCGAGGAAGACCTTGATCTATTTATTTTACATGCATATTCTCATGTGTTGGCATACCAAAAAGAATTGCACCGTTTGCAAACTGACGGAGAGATACGCTTAAAGCGTGCTATTGAGGCACATCGGGGAGATGATCAATCCATTGCAGTAAGCACACAACTTGATTTTCATCTGGAGAAAGAAAAACGTAAACTAGCCATCGAAAACCAAAATAAAATACTGCAAATACGGACCGATTCTGAAAAGCAATTGAGAAAGCAACTGAAACAGCAAGCTGAGGTACACGCTGACCATTTAAATGATGCTATAAAGCTTAAGGAGGCTGAGTTAAGACGAAATTTCAGTCGAGAACTGGAGGAAAAACTGACGTCAGAGATGGCGTCGTATAAACTCCAACTCGCAGAAATGCTAGGCAAAATGCGCGGAATAGACGCTGCCTTAAAAGCTCGTGCGGAATCAGAACGATCTGCACACCAGGCGCAGGCCCTATGGGCTGCTTGTCAAGCTCTTTGGTCAACAGTTCAAACGGGAGAACCTGGTGTACATTGGAGGAGTAAGCTTCGCCCATTGAAGAGAGAAATTATTGCCGTTACTAAGGTGTCTGAAGGTGATGAATTAGTTTCTGTAGTACTTCAAAATCTACCAAAAACTGCAGAAAACCGAGGTGTTTTTCCCGAAGATGCATTACGTGAGCGTTTTCTAAATGTAGAAAAAGTTGCCCGCAAAGTTGCTCTCGTTCCAGAAGGAGGTGCTCGACTTCCTATCTACTTGCTTTCTTACTTGCAGTCTCTATTTATTATACTTCCGGATGATCCAGTTTCTAAATATGAATTGGAAAATAAATCGATTGACTTTAGCAAATATGACACACATGATATACTTAACAAAGCAAGGTATTTTATGGACAGTGGAGATCTAACGCTAGCACTAAAATACATGAATCTTCTTCAAGGTGCTCCCAGAAAAGTAGCTAGCGATTGGCTTAAAGAAGCACGACTTCTTTTAGAAACACAACAAGCTGCTAATACCCTCATGGCTCATGCTGCTGCTAGTGGCCTTTTATATTTATAAAAATGTTTTATTGAATGTTCACAAATGTATCTACAATGAAACTCTCGCAAAGTATGTAGCGAAAAGTATTATTAAAAAATTGTGTCTGCTATTTGACAGCTATTTGATCATTCACTGAAATATAAATCAATTTAAACACTTGAACATTTGTTTCCTTTCTTAAGATCGTTACATAAATAATTTCTGTATGGGTACCTAGCTACTATTACCAAGTAAAAAACAAATCCTGTGGGCGTTGAATCTCATGTTGCTCTTCATCCTTAGAAGATGATGACCAACCTATTATTCTAAAAAGACACCTAAAATGTATTACCTATTCATAATTTTCAGTTCCAATCTGCAAAAAAAAGCAAAAAAAAAAAATCAAATGGGATATCAAAATATGTATACAATGTTCACGGGATGTGATGACTTTCACGACACTTTTAAAACTAAATGAGACGGAAAATATGCTTTTAGTTTATAAGTGTGTTTAAAAGCCTGTTAATCTTAAAACCAGTTGGTGAAACCAAGAATCTCAAATCATGCAAATCACTATTTTACATTGTTCAAAAAAATAATGATAAAACAGTGATACGCAAGAGACTTTTCAACGATGTTATAACGAAACAATTGTTTCGGAATTTGCTCTGTCACCTATCAGCCTTAAAGCTCTATTCTGGATTCTGTCTAGTAGGTGCAAAGATGTTTTCGATGCACCAGACCAGATATGAGAATTGTTTTCTAGTTTAGGATGTATGTAGGCCTTGTAAATTGTGGCCAGATCAGAGGGGGACAAAATGTTTTTAGATCGTCTTAGGGAACCTAAGCATTTGGCCGCATTTTTAGCAATATCCAATAAAGGATCATTCCACAAAAGGTGGTCAGTAATACACAAACAAAGAATTGACAGCTTTTCAGTTTCCACAATGCAAGTGCCATACATGAACAATGGCATATGAGGAATATTCCGGTTTAAGGACACACAACAGCTCTGAATTTAAGCAGCATTAAATTCAACACGATTATTAATACCCGATTTAGCGATGCTATTTATGTAGGCATTTAATGAGCTCAACATATCGCTGATTAAAAAGAACAACGTCATATCTCAAAAAACGTCAATCTTCAGAAATCAAAATTTAAAGTTTGCACGGTTGTATTTCATAATCATCTTATCTTTTTTATCAACTTTTGTATTATTAATTAGAGATCAGAGATGTTTCTAATGCAATTAAGATTAAGATTTTAATTATTTTTTTATAAAAACGAAAAATACAAAAACAGCAGAGAGTTGCACTTGTGACGTTATAGGGATTAAATGTGACTTTCTATCTACAATTAAATAATCTATTTATCATCTACACTTATGACATAAGACAAAATCGTTTTTAATAAAACTCAATTCATTGAAAGAACCAATGAGAAGGTTTCCCAGGAAAAATATTGAAATTGTAGTATTTGTTTCATAAAAGTCATGAACAATAACATACAAAATTTGATTCTTTGTTTGAAAAATTATCAAGAAAATATGTTATAGATTAAGATAATACTTGTAATAGTTTTTCGGTATACGATTTTTATTGACAAGGTCTAATAGAACTTTTTTTTCTTTCCTGCAAGTCCAGGTCTCTTGCTATAGGATTTTTTAAAGAGAAACTGTTCTAAAGGGTTTTCTAATAAGAGGTGCTATTTTGAATAGCCCGCTATTTCGGTAGTTGTCACTTTTTAAGCTGTAATTTTTTGACATGGAACGATACACGCTTCTACAACGCATTGAAATTATTAAAGTTCACTATAAAAAATGCATGAAAATGATCCGAAATATCATCGAAAAATCATATTGAAAAATCATCTTGATGATGCCCATTTCCACCTCGGTGGCTAAGTCAACAAGCAAAATTGTCGCATCTGGGGCTCGGAAAATTCAAGATTTATTGTTGAAAAGCCTATCCATCCTCAACGAGTAACTGATTGGTGCGGTTTACGGGGTCCGGCGGGGTCAGTGGACCTTACTTGTTCGAAAATGAGGCTGGAGCAACAGCTTACTGTGAATGGATTGCGCTATCGAGAGATGATTAATAATTTTTTTATGGCCGGAATTGGATGGTATTGATCTGGACAACGTTTACTTTCAACAAGACGGCGCTACGTGCCACACAAGCAACGAAACTATCGATATTTTACGGCAAACGTTTCCGGACCGTGTTATCTGTCGAAGAGGTGATCACAATTGGCCACCGAGATCTTGTGATTTAACACCATGCCACTTCTGCCTTTGGGGCCAAGTGAAAGATAACGTCTACACCAACAGCCCAGCAGCGTTTCAAGACCTCAAAGATGAAATTCGTGAAGCTATTGAGGGCATACAGCAGCCATTTTGCGATTTGGTGATGGAAAATTTTATGAAAAGGATACTGTTTTGTAAGCGTAGCTGTGGCGGCCATTTTGGTTTGTTTTCCATTATTAATGCCATACTTTTCTCTTTACATTAAAATAAACATCCGATCATTAATCTCAAAAAATTCCATTTTTCTTTGAATATCTAAATAACACCTCTTATTGGAAAACCCTATACTTTCATCTTTCTTATGACCACAGCTCCCAGGAAGCCATTTTCTACAACACTCCATGGAAAAAACAATGAGATATAAAACAATTGAAAAACAATCACCCTTATTACGGTTGTCGTGTCACTAAAACGACAGTAAAACGACTCGTCCCTGGAGGTGGCTATTGATATTTAATTAAAACTAATTTCGTCATAATGATGAGATGGTTGGAGATTGGAGAGAATGTCGAAGATATGGGTTTATTTAAACGCCAACTGTCGTCTCTAGAGCCTTGTCGTTTTAGTGAGACGACAATCGTAATAGGGGTTAATATAAACCCTAATTTAAACGGCATTACATGGTCTCGTTACCCTAATGCCTTAGTTCTTCAAGAGTTTGTAAATTTATTTTATAAGCTTCTTATGTAAATAAATAAATAAATAAATAAATAAATACATTTTTGTAAAATCACCTTCATCCTGGGTAGTCATTTTATCAAAAATGTGTGGGTTATCTTCTTTATAGGCAAACATACAAATTAGGAGCCAACATTTTGTTGCCCAACACAATTGTCAGTGTAAAAAAATAATCTCTACATCATCCACTGTTACTTTTTTTTAAATATTACTTATTCACTCCTCGATTCAACCCAGACAAAGCTTTCATAGCTTTTATTTTTGATGTCATAAATAGTGAAATTAAAAACATCCATCTTCGATTTGTAGTAAAAGACAGAAACGGGTGCATATCTGCTTGGATGAATTGTCTTTGTCGTTCTATGTCTCCTAATGACCAGTAATCTGCAAAAATTCGTTGCCCCTAATCTGGACTCAACTTACAGGATCATTTGGGATTGCATTTTCCCCACATGCAGCTTTCAATTCTGTTTTGGATCTTATTTTTTTTTTTTGTTTTTGAAAGTCTTTCTTACTCAACTCCGAGATTTCTATTTCTCTTTAAGACATGTCTTCTCGAACTTTCAGTATTTGTTTCGTCCTTTAATGCCTTTTTTGGGAAGGTTTACCAAAACCGGAACATAAACTGGAAGATTCGATGAAGATAAAAGGGGTATTATTGGAATCGTTGTTGTGATGAAGAACTAGAGGAAGCGGGTCTTGATCGTAGAGACTTAAGCCCTATTCTGCCGTTGTGAGGCCCACAGGTCATAATTTTGTGTGAGTTTGTTTTCGTGAGGTTTCTTATAAGGCGGTCACAATTTCGTATTATGTGGAAGCCCTCATAACAAACCCCACACACAACACCAACGTGAGTTGTGATCTGCCAAGGAGCATATCATAATTTTAAAGTTTTTATGAGGCGAGTTCACCACGAGTTATTCCAGAAGCTGTTAGATTGATCAATAAATACTAGTTGATGAAGCATTTAGATTAATATATTCTATAAAAGATAAGACCAAAAATTGCTCCATATACCAGGTTCATTAGAAGGTAATGGAATATCACTTATATCGAATGTTAAATGTTCTTGAGACAGTTTTTGATCATTTGCTTTTAAAAGTTCTGATTTTGCAAGCTCAACGAGTTGCCTTCCCCCGGAATGTATTTTCAATTTAAGAAAAATGTTGTACATTTTTGTGGAAAAAACAACTTTAATTAAAATAAGTCCAAGAAATTCGTGAGCTATGTAATATTTGGTCATATCTTGAAATAGTCAAAAAATATATGTCGAAATAACGAACAGAAAAAAACAATTTAAAATTAGTTTTTTTTTTCAATTGAAGACCGTCATATTTCAAAATATTAGGCGCGTTCACGAAACAGAGATATCGGAGATTTTGCTCCGTCAAAAGCTAAGCAAGCGAATCCAAATATTTTTTTCCTCAGTATTTTGACAGCCAAACTGAGATTGTTTGCTGAGGAATCCTGTTCAGGCAACTGAGATTACTGAGGCCCTCCGATATCTCCCTTTCCTGAACACGCCCATTAAGTTTATTTATCTGCTTTATTTTCTGTTACCGTCATAACGCAAAATAAAACGTTTTAAACTTTAAAAAATAGTACAAACACAGAGCTTACCTTCAATGGAATAAAGTTTTATCGCGAAATATGGCGCTTTTAAAATATTAATTGGTCAGTTTTCAGTGCAAATGTAACTGCTTAAATGAAAATAATACAGTATTTCTATATTTAATATCTATATATTTATAATCTATATTTAAAAGTGACAGTTGTTATAACGACACAAAATGCTCTATAGCCTTTAATTTTTCAGTTCTAGAAATGACGTTTTTCCATGAAATAGTATATAGAAAATGAGTTTGAACTGTATGATTAGGTCAAAAACGATGGTTTTTTGAGTTATGACGTTGTTCTTTTAAATGAGCGATATATTGCCGTTTCAATTCCACATTCGAAGAACAAGGAATTGAATCAGGAAATGAATATCAAAAGCTGAGGGTGCTGTCATCAGCAAAACAATTAAGTAGATTAGTAGATTCAGCAAGAAGATCAAATATAAAAATGAGAAAGAGTCGGAGACAAAACAGAGCCTTGGGGGACACCAGCATTTATTTTACGAACTTCGGTCCTGAAACCATCCAAAACAACTTGAACTGAACGGTCAGAAAGGTAATTACTAATACAACGAATAAGAGATACATCAAAACCAAACGCTCTTTTTTTTCTGATAAAAGATGAGGATACCAGACTCTATCGACTGCCTCAGAAATATCAAGTGCAATAATCTTACTTTCCCCAAAACGATGTAAGGGTTGGTTCCACTTTTCAGTGAGATATGCTATCAAATCACCAGATGGATAAGCTGATAAGTCGGCAGCTACCTACAAATGTGGGTTCCCAGCAGCTAGTCGGTAGATGCAGCTAGATAAGAACTGTATCCCTGACCGCTGGTGGACGATAGGTTGGTTATGCTTAATTTAGTCCTTCCTTAAATCTAATTTAGAAAATAGTTTTCAAAAGAGTAGACAAAAAGTTGGATACACTGCACTCTTAGTAGACCATATCCCATAACATGGTGTTAAATGGTTAAAAAGTAGTCAAAAAAAAAACAAAGGATAATAACTCAATCCTTCATGTTCATATAAAGCTTCTAAAGTTGCAAATTTTATGCTGCTGCCATTCCCTATACATTTATGTACAATGTGATGGGCATACATTTTGTAGGAATTTAAAATATGATCAACATGAACAACAAAAATAATAGTGTAGATTTTTCAACTTGCCAGGTGTCCTCGTGATATTTGAGTAATTCTCTTTGTTTCCCAAGCTCAGCTGTTTTGGATTCGGATGCTTAAATTTACTTTGCGAAGCTTTCTGTAATGTTTCCATTGCTTTAGCACGTTCTTGCTTTAAACGTTCGTTGATGATTTTATCTCTATTTATGGATGAATTTCTTGAGGCATCGCCGAAAACTAGAAAAAAAAAACACAAAATTCTTTCAACAAACGAAACAAAAATATCGCACTAAATTAAATTATTCTTACCGCGCAAATTGTCCATGTTTAAAAGGCCAAGTGTATCGTCTTTTTCAGAATTTAATAATGAACTAAAATTTAATAATAATAATAATAATCCTTTATAGGAAAACAATTTTGAAATACCTACTTTGATGCATTCTTGGAACTTCTTGAATCCATTCTTTTTGTTTCAGAGTTTGTTGGATATTAAAGGCGTGAATTACGATGAATATTAAGCAAAATCCTTTGAAATAAGTGGAATAAAGACACACTTATATTGGAAAAATTGAAAATCAATACAAAATATTAAAATCGCTTGTAAAAGTTAAATAAAACAAAAAGTTTACACAGTAAAACAACTGTAACGAGAATTTCCTTTGAATTTGATTTTTTTTTCAAGTGCATTGTGCAGTGCCAAGAACCGGGAATGCAGCGACACATGCAAATCCCAATTAATCGGTAAAATAAATTTAGGAAGTGTTCAGAAAATATGTGACTTGATGATGATTCTTTTGAGGCCGAGTCTGCATTTGTTTGACCCCTTTCACAGCAGGAAACTGAGTTGCCGGCGATTTTTAGTTTGTTGGCGAGAAGGGCGTAAAGACAAAAAAATTCCTCTCACAACCTTCTCGCCTACAAACTAGCTAGTTTCTGGCAACTCAGTTTCCTTGTTTGAAAGCGGTCCTTATGGTGGATTTACATGTATCTTCGTCTGACTTCTGAAAGGGGATGCAAATTTTAAATTTACTTTTGTTGCATAGTCCCGGTCTACATTGAACGATATTTTCAGTGCCGACAAAAAATTGTTGTTGTAATCGTGTGCGATTGAGAGGTACAGCCGACATGATCCTTCCAGTTTCGGCCGATTTTTCCATTCAGCACGGGAAAAATCGTTCAATGTAGACCGGGACATAGAGAAAAAAGTATCCTTAAAGGCTCTCCCAAACCAATGTGAAACATTCGTTGCGGCGAAGAAACATTCGTCAGTCAAAATTAATTCATATGTTTCTCCGCCGCGTTGGTGTGGGCACTCTCATATATCACCATATAAATAAATTTTGACATGCGAATGTTTCTTCGCCGCAACGAATGTTCCGCATTGGTTTGGGAGAGCCTTTACTCTATGATTTGTTGGATAGAGAGGGAACACCAAAATGCAGAAGATCTTCGTACATGCAGATTATAGGAAGTGCCCTTATGCAGATATGAAGACGAACATGTTCACACGCTCAGAGTTTTCGCATACATCTGTCCCGCTCTGCTTTTCTTCATATTTGCATACGAAGATACATGTAAAACCAGCATTAATCTTGCTTTGAAAGTTCTATTTTGTGTCAATAATTAACCCGTTTTTCCCGATCTACATTGACCGATTTTTGTCTTGCTGACAAACATTTTTTGTTGTAATCCTGTGCGATTGAGAAGTACAGCCGACATGATCCTTCCAGTTTCGGTCGATTTTTCCAAGCAGCACTGGAAAAATCGTTTAATGTACATTTACAATTTACATGATGTATTCGAGCGAGCTTCAAGCTCTTTTTTGGCCTCTTTGTATACTTGCATTGAGTTGAAATCACTCGATTCCATTTCAGGAGCGGAGTCGAGTCTAACTGCCCGAGCAGAATGGAGTCGCTGTAGCGGCCGCTTGTCGCACTGTCAAAGTTAAAATATACGAAAACAGTACACAGCGCCACAATGAGAAGCTGTAGCTGCAGCGATCGCTGTCGCCAAAGTTGAATAATTTTCAACTTTCTGCTTTTAGTCGCGCTACTTTTTGACATATCTGTGGGTCTGTTCAAAACACTGTATGTAAACTAGACATTGGGTTCGTTCAACACATTGAGTTATTTTGTCATGTTTATTATGAACTGAAATTTGGGAAAAAATTGATTTCGATTGCAATGATTGTAGAAAAAAAGCATTTGAATAAAGTCTTATTATTAATAATTTGAGTATGTTGTCACTGAGCTCAAAATTGCACTACTTTGAGAACTCAATTCAGCTGCACAAAATATTATTTCTTTTCAAAAGTTCAATAAAATATTCTGTGTTGTGCTCTGCCATGTTGAATTTTGTTTGTTTGTTTTCTGTTGTGTCAAATACCGGCATACTTTGTGTTTTATTTATTAGAAGAGAAACATGATAGTCTCGCATTTGTAATAGAAATGAAAGCAACATATGGAACACGCCTTGTAAAATTAAGGTCTTTAAATAAATATTCTGTGTCGAAATTATTGGGAAGGGGCAACAAATTTCTTACTAAAATGGTGTTAAAAGACCTCACCATTTTGATTTTCCATTACATTTTTGCATTAAACCTTGAAAAAAAAAGCCGATTTGGCCACTTTATTAGGCTTATAACTTGAGTTATATTTTTCGGATATTTAAAAACGAAGAACTCAATTAAAGTCTGATCCACATCTGTGTCGTGTGTTGTGTTGTGGAGTCGTGTGTCGCTATCGCTGCAATTTATTTCATATGCGTAGAACCATAATTGTCTCGTGTGTTGTGTTGCAGTGTGGCGCATAAAATATATGGAATGACAGCGACACACGATTCCACAACACAACATACGGCACAGATGTGGATCAGGCTTAAGACATGTTCCATAGTTCGGCCATCGTTCATGGCCTGTGGAGTCGGGGTGTAATGATAACAAACATGACAAAAATAAACAATTCTAAATAACAACAAAAACTACCGTCCGTGAATGTTTCGCGCCCCTTACCAGTTGGTTTGGGAGAGCATCAATATCTTTTTTCTATATAAATCCAAAAACCAACAAAAAAAATAAAAATTAACGAAGTAGCAACACCCTCAATACGTATCATCGATTAGACCCCTTTCACACAAGGAAACTGAGTTGCCGGCGATTTTTCTAGATGTTTCTAGGCGAGAAGGGCGTAAAAGGAAGATACAAAATTTCTCCTCACACCCTTCTCGCCTACAAACTAGCCAGTTTCTGGCAACTCAGTTTCCTTGTGTGGAAGCCGTCTTACAATCGATATTTGCAAAACTTCTCTCAGCTCATCCCTAATAAAAACAACAACATATCTGTCAAGCAAAACCAGTTTCGAAAAAGTCAATTTTTTGACGTTTTGCCAAGACATAACCTCAAAAAAAAAAGCTAAACTGCATACGACGAATACCGAACGAGAACTCGAATCTCGAAACCCGATTGTTCGCGAATTCTCGTGTGTTGTGTCTACAATTTCGTCTACTGACTGCGTGTACAACAAAAATACAATTTTAAGTAATAAAAAGAAGTCCCTATCTAACTAGATTTCTTGAATTCTATCCAAGCCAACAGTTTAAAGTTTACTCGATTCAATTGTGAATTCCCAAAGATCGAATAATCCGAACGTGTTGAAGAATCAACGTGAAAAATGGTCAAAACTAAAAAGGGCAAGAAAGAGGTAGTCTCTGGCGAAGACGACATGTAAGTACCATGCCGAGCAATGAACTTTCACTTTTTGAAAAACAAGATTTGAATTTAAGCGAACTTACTTTCAGGGTCAACAACGAGACAACAACTACCATTGAAGATCGTGTTGATGCTGGCAGCAGCGACGACGACACTGTCACTGCCAAGAACAAGAAAAACAAAAAGAAGGACAACAACAAGAAGAAACCCGGAAAGCCAGCACCTAAATCGACACTAAGTGACGACGAGGATGTCGATGATGATGATGATGAAGTCTCTGCCATCACCGAATCGGTGAAGAAACTCAAAGTCGGAAAGAAAGCTGCCAAGTCCAAAAATGTCGTCGCTGCTGATTCAGATGATGGTGGTGCTGAGGGATCTGAGGATGAAAAACCCGTCAAGCAGCAAAAGAAGAAAAACGTCAAGAAAGCTAACAAAAGTTCTGGATTCGATTTGCTTATGGCCGAGGATGATGATGAGCCAGTCAAACCTTTATCTGATTCCGACGACGGCGACGAGCCACCAGAACCAGTTGAAGTAAAGCCAAAGAAGAACGAAAAAGCCGGCAAGAAGAACAAAAAAGGTAAACGGAAGGACAACGACGATGACGATGAAGATCTGGACAAGGTTCTTGCCGAGCTGCAGATGGAATATGCAGGACAGAAGCCTACTGCTGAAGTTGTCGTCGCATCGGCCGATGATATTGCCGATGGAGAATCCAAGAAGAAGAATAAGAAAGGTACAAAATATTTAAAAAAAGCTGATGAAGGCTTTTTAATTTAAAATTTGGATTGTTTCTAAAGTTTACCAATTTCTAATCATAGTTTTCCTAACTTTTAGTTTATTTTAGGTGTGTTTCTTTGTGCCCCTATATTATTTTTGGCACAAAAAACCGCCATAGCCGCTACCTTTTGTGTAACAGTTATTTTAGTTGTAATTTAGTTAAAAATCTGTTTATTTCATAAGAAGGGATGTTTATGACCAGCGAAATAAGCGGAATTGTTGGTTTTATAGGAAAATTATTTTTAAACTAGCATAAAAAGTGGCGGATTCAGGGGGGCGGGGGGGGCTATAAAGGCTAAAGCCCCCACCACAACCGAATCCTAGCACTATTTGAAATATAGAAAGCAATACATTACAATGTAGAGTTTTATATTTGCCTCAGACAAAATAACGAGATCGGGGCTGGACATTTAAAATGTAATGTAATTTTTTCTTGACAAATGCAAAGACAATTATTCCTCATAAACCCAGAAAATTGGGGCGAAAAACCAGCTCGGGCCTTAGTCCCACAAGTATAAAAAAACGTGTCCGGAATTAAACAAGCGATTCCCTAAAAACTTAACTTATTCCAGAGAGTGTTTGGGACTTAACTCTTGGGACTAATTTGGGGCTAAAGCAGGCGCGAACGCAGTAAAAAAATTTCGGGGGGGGGGGGGGGGTTAGTTTAAACTGAAAACTCAAAATTAAGAGTGAAATTGTATGGCGAGGAAGTTAAATTCATACATTTCGGGGGTGGGGGGGGGGGGTGTGTTGTTGTTTGAACCCCCATAACCCCCCTTGCGTTCGCGCCTGGGCTAAAGCTTGATTAGATCATTGAAAAAAAAAAACACCCTAAAAACTTAGCTTATTTAACACAGCACTGCAGTTGGGATCGATCAATTTAAGTGTATTTGTTTAATACAACAGCAATTGTTTCCTACGGCCAGTCAACGCCTATAGAATCTTGGGGCTTATTATTTCCAAATCAATAACATACAAGATCTCTAGTCAAGGGGAGAAATTGCACAAGCGGTTTTCTCTGATGTGCACTCAGAAAATCATGCAGAACCAAATGAATATTTGCAGTCTCTTTAGACTCTAGAGCGACGTGCAAATTTATCGACATATTTTTTGAGCAGGAATATAAAGTGTATGCAGTGTATATACACATGTATACACGCTTGCAGAATTAGGTCGCATGCTATTTTTGAGATCAGCTTTGTCTTCAGTCCGACTAAAAAACGTGAAGTTTTGACATTTTATTTTTCAATCGGCATAATAGGTCTGTTCCTTTACTTTGAGTTTCTGTGATTTTCAGTGATTTTCAGTCCGAAGTCCTGTCAAGTTCATATAAAAAATGAAATTGACAGAACTTGGGACTAATAGTCACAGAAAATCGCAGAAATTCAGAGTAAATGAAAAGACATAATATTATTTTCTGTGCTTTCCAGTGACAGTTCGAACAAAACAGATACCTGCTCTACTAGTTGAAACACATGAGACGGTGTTTCCTTTAGCCATATTCTTTGAACTATAATTACTCGAACTTTGGTTAGATCCAAATTAATTGCAACAGTCGTATTCCTTTAAAAATGACAAAGTAGTCGCAAGTCTTTACTAGTTTCAATGGAACGCATAAATTTGTATTTCCCTTTAAATCGTATCAAAACGCACATGAGTAGAGGAGATAACTAGACCAATATTATTGACTCACGAGTACTTTGCCAGTTCCAAAAAAAATGTGGCTATTTGTCACATTTGTTCAATTTTAATGTAATTCTGCAATTTTCGAACTTTAATCAAAATTCTTCATGAGCAGTGGCAAAATTAAAATTATTATTATTATTTTATATTATATTAAAAAGCAATTAACAGGAAAACAGGTGCGTTTTCGGCTGAGTACGCAGCACTGTCGGCATATTCATTTCCGCATATTCCAACATGGCCAGGCGTCCTCTTTAGTTTAATGTTTTTCATTTTTATGAGGTGATATCTTATTACTGATATGATTTCGGTGTTGTTGTTTGCGTTGTGAATTGCATTGGATGAACCATGGTGGGTAGTGTGGGGCGATAAGCCGTTCTCCTTTGGTTGGCAGATTGTTAAGTCTTGATTCGTTGAGAATTGTAGCGACGGCGGATATGACTCGTTTTTTTAATTTTAGATTTGTTGTTCTTTTATGTATTTGTCGATGATAGAGTTCTTGGAGAAACAAGTTTTGCGAGCATTCTTAATGTTAGTGTGTCTTCTCGTTCTACGACGCTGGGGAGTCCTGCTTCAGCTAAGATATTTTTTGTTGGAAAGGCGTTTATGCTTCTTCTAGCTCCTATGTGGTAGATGGGTTTTATGATGTTTAATTTTATGATGTTACAATTTTACTTAGAACTAAAGTTTGAAAGGATGTTAATATGTACATTGTACATTGCTTTTATTTGATGCTAAATATCTTACTATATTAGTTCGTCCAGCTAAGGATTAGGATTTCTTAAGTTCTAAACAATGTTCTTTCCAAGAATATTGACAGTTAAATATCAATCCTGAAATACTTAAATTACTAACATTATTTATCATAGTGCTGTTTATGTTAAGGTTGAGTTGTTGACAACTGAAATGACAAAAAAAGTTTTTTTTTTTTTCAAATTCGGAAACACGATTCGAATTGGCATTTTTGCTGAAAATGATTTATATCTTATTATTTAATTTATTGCACTAGACACACTTTTTTACCTTTGGTCTACGCATGCGTGTAATTTTATCTATACAGTTTATAAAAAAAATCAGAAAATTGAATTGGGGTCGGAGTGGTTTTTTCAAAACGATGATATTCAATTTTGTTTTCAATTGAATAAAAAAACATTTAAAGTCCTTTTGTAAAAATGAATGCATTCCATAGAACATGTTGTATTAAAAAATAAATTTTAATTAGAACAAATCTTGTAAGAATGCACTTTATGATGTCGTTTCCCTTTCACCCAAAAACATCAATTGATTTTTACTTTTCCAGTTAGATAAATTTCTTATTGGAAGTAATTGCAATTGGTCCGATTTGCCGAATTGAAGAATGTAGATTGTCAGAATGTATTCCACTAAGAATAGACTGTACACCTAATACCGTTATAAAATAAAATGCACGTGTGGATCTCAAGAAGCACTAATTAAGTCTTCAAAAAGCACATATAAAGTAGATGGCAAAAAAAAAAACAGACTCGACCAAAAATATTTATGTGGTTTTTGAATGCTTAATTAGTTCTTCAAAAAAATGTAATCACTAGCTGACCCGGCGAACTTCGTTCCGCCTAAATTTATTTATGTAAAGAAAATAATAATTCCGAGCATGCACAAAGCTATTTCATGTTATTCGGTCAATTAAAATTCTTTATTCTAAAGTTTTATGAAATACAGTACAAATAACTAAATTAACAGTCGATGTGTTTCAATGAAACTTAAATGATTGGCGTGTCGGCCAACCTTCCGCTTTTTTACTGAAGAGCTTTATGGAACACAACATTTTTCGTTTTATTTTCAGGGCGTACACGTACAAAGCTGTAGGTTTGCCGATAGGTGAGCACGCCACATACAATTGACCATGTGAGAAACATATGAATTCAAGATTGATGCCACAAACATCCAGCGAGTGTCCTTGCGACTTATTTATTGTCATAGCAAAAGCGAGACGCACTAGAAATTGAAGACGCTTAAATACGAATGGCAAATCGTTCGGAATAAGCGGAATCCGTGAAATGAGAACATCTTCGCCTTTGCATTTTCCCCTCAAAATCCTGGCTTGAATTAGACTGGATTTGATGCACTTAAGAATCAAACGCGTTCCGTTACAAAGTTTTGGTGCATTGAGGTTGCGCAGCAAAATTATAACTGGGCCGACTTTCAGTTTTAAATTGTGTTGTGGAAAGTCCGGAACATCCAAAGAATTCAAAAATTACGTGGGATACTTGGCGGCTTCGTTTTTACAACACCAGCCCCGAGTCCACAGATTTTAATAAATGTAACACACCGACGATTTGATTTTGAATGACGTAATCAAATAATCGATGTCCTTATTTTTCGCAGCCAAAATCGCTCATGAACTCAGCCAATCATGGTTAACATAATTTTGAGCGATATTCGGGAAAACATTCGTGATGAGCTCTTCCGGCGTTGTTGTAAAGTGGCAAAAAATCGTCCTTCCTTGAACCAATACAAATTCATCAAGCCCAAAATCGAACGACCCATTCTCGAGTTATACGTGCACACGCGGACGACACTTCTCTTTCATAAATTACATCGATAAACCATGGGGTATCGAAATGCAACCGAAAAAGTTGATTTTCTAACCAAAGCGAGCTGAAAAAACACTTCTCCTTCTTAGTTAGAGCGTTAAGGCCATATTTTAGGTCAAACCTTGCACTTCATTCTGACGGGATGAGCTTTGGTATACTAATAGTCCACATCCTAAGTTTACTTTAAAGAAGTGTTTCTACAGTGGCAACACTGGCAGACCGGAGATATAAGGGTTTCCTTCTGACTACGTTTTAACACGAAATTTCACATTAATTAGCATATTAATCGGGAACCAGACATCGATTGATGTCGTGGAATATCTCGTTGGATTTATAATACTTGAAGCAATAGAAATATTTTAATTTTTTGACACCTCCCTCACCCTTGTACGCTGGGGGAGCAAAATACCCTCGGCGGATAAGGTTTTTTATTTGTCAGAAAATAATTCCCTATAAAAAGTTATAACCTTTTTATAAAATGATGACTAAATTTTTAGTGAATCGAGCATAATATAACCAAATTTCAATGGTATGGTAATGAAACTTGGCACACATGTCTCATTCGTCGTAAGAAATACGAATCAGAAGAGTCCATACAAATATCTGGGGCGAAAAGGTGTTTTTTTGAGTGAAAGGGAAAAGTAAATTACTATTACCAGTAAACCCCTCCCAAAACTGGTATGTTGATGAAAGTTGGTAGATTTATTTTATTTCTTGGTAGAACCAAGACTCAAAAGGATCCTTGCAAATAAATTGGTTTCAGGGGTACGTTTTTTAGGCGGAAAGAAAATATGGGTTATAAACCCAATATTTTATTTTTATGTAATCGGGGTACAAATATTGAATAATATGGTACATGATTTTAAAGTATTTTTTAACCTGAATCCAATTTTAGTAAAATTAAGATGATACAATCACCATTAAGAGAGCAATCGTTGTTTAATGAAAAAATGAATGTATTTTTTGAGTAGAGCAGATAAAACATTTTTCCTCAAAAACTACCATTGACAATAGATATTTGATTTATCTTTTTTTATTCTTGGTAACAACAAAATAGGAAACATTCCTACCAACTTTCATCAACGTACTAGTTCGGGAGGGGGTTTACGTGGCATAGTTTTACATTTTTCTGTTTCGCTCAAAAAAACACCCTTTAGCCCCAGATATTTTTATCGACTCTTTTGATTCTTATTTCTTACGACAAATGAGACATGTGTGCCAAGTTTCATCATCATACCATTGAAATTTTGTAATATTATGCTCGTTTCACTAAAAATTTAGTCATCATTTTATAAAAAGGTTATAACTTTTTCTATGTAAATTATATTGAAATTATTTTGATTGCTTAAGATTGGGCATTAAAAACTACCCTAAGGTCATGTACCATATGCTTAGATTATACCAAGATAAATATATAGTGGTTTGATATACTTCCACCTTCCCCTCCCCAAATTTTGAAAGTGATTAAATAAAAAACTAATACATGGATAAAAATGGACTTCGGATATGCTGTAGAGTATGAAATTCTACGTCGACACTTATCTTAAAATTTTATGAATGTTCATTTTACTACCATTATTTTCTGACAAATAAAAACCCTTATCCGTCAAGGGTATTTTGCTCCCCCAATGTACAAGGGTGGGGGAGGGGCCAACAAATTAAAATATTCCTTTGGCTTTAAGTATTCCACGACATCAACCGATGTCAAGTTCCCGATTTATAGGCTAATTTATGTCAAATTTCGTGTTAAAACATGGTCAGAAGGCAACCCTTATATCTCCGGTCTGCTAGTGCTGCCACCGTGGCAACACTTCTTACGATGTGGACTATTAGTGTGCCAAAGCTCATCCCATTAGAATGAAGTGCAAGGTTGGTTTGCTTAACGATCTAACTATCTAGTAGTTTTGTTATTATTTTAACTAAACTAGTATTGCCCCACTGGCTGAAATTTGTCCACCCAAACCTCACATTCACAGACTCTAGACTCAATCTATTTGTTTGAAAATTAAATCACAAAATATTTTTTTAGTTTTAATTTTTTTTTAATACGCACAGTGATCGGCAGTGCAAAACCAAAAATAGCCCACAATGTGTTAATGCGTGTCTCAGATATATTCTGTACATCTCCGCACCTATGGCTTTCCAACCATATAAAATGTATCTAAATCGGTTGGATACGCATGCTTTAAGCCAGTGTTTTTCAAACTTTTTGAGTACGCTACCCCTTTGTCTATAAAAATATTCAGGCGACCCTTTGTCGGGATGAAGTATTCCCGTATTGCCAACAACTAAAAAAATCGTAGCTGTCCTTGCAGTTGGTAATTTTCATTTTTTAAATTCTTACGTATGTTCCCAACCTTCACCAAAACTGCCAACTGTCAACAACAGATTTCCTCCTTCTGAGAGAATTTCATCCCCCCTATTCAAAAATTTGACAGACTGACAATTTCTGTTCAAAACTCTTCGGTACAATTTCCTATGTCCGCATCAAATTGTCATTCAATTTTTTTCAAGTGAGAGTGTTTATTTTTTATTTTGTTTGTAGTATCCCGTAGCGTAATGGTTAGTGCGTTCGACTGTCACGCTGGAGATCTGGGTTCGCTTCCCAGCCTCGTCCACCTACAATCTAAAAAGTTTTCTTTCAGGGCTACTGCCTCTTGCGAGGAATTGACAAATCCTCCAAGAGTATCACTTGTCACGAATAAGTGCTTCTCGTCTAGCCGTTCGGATTCGGCATAAAATTGTAGGTCCCTACCATTCCTGTCGACAGGCGCACACAGGAATGGTTGCGAGTTGTTAGTCACTAGGCCCTGGTTCTTCACGAGCCGTTGTGCAACTCAATTTTTTTTATTTTTTTTTAAGGTCTGATCACTCAGAGTGCTCAACTCGTGTTTCTTATTTAAGTCAGAGCTAGCTCAAGATCGGAGAGCTCTGATCATACTCTGCTCAGAGCTAACTTTGATCGCTCGAGCTTTGTTCCATGTTCTGCTTGGAGCTAAAAAAAGAAAAACGCCTATTGACAAAACAATTGCCTATTGACCAAAAAAGTGTTGTGTATAACATGGCGAGAAATATCTTTACGAGTGAGCATAATATGGGTAAGATTCTCAAAAGATTGTCGCGACCTTGTTTATCCGGTACAAGTGGAAGCAATGCAAAACCGAAAAAAATAGACTTTATGACGAAAATTATGTTCTTCAATTACCGACTTGGGACCGCGACCCCTAGGGGGTTGTTTCTCCTAAAGCCAAGACTACGACCTTTCAAAGATGTCTTATAACTTAACATCATTTGGAAGTAAATGTTACAAAATAAGACACTTTTAAAGGTCGTAGTTCCAAAACTGTAGCAGCTATACAAAAAAAATGCTTCAAAATTGCAGAAAAAATGCTGGGCTTTTGGATGGTAGTTTTTCAAGTTATGAGCAAAATTTGTTTACGAATGCGGCCCTGACCATATAGTCTTAAAAAAATACTTCAATTTTATCTAAAAAAACAACAACAGTTTATTCGTAGCGAATAATTTAGTGCGTTGGACTGTTACGCTGGAGGTCTCAACACTCAGCCTCGTCCACCTAACAGATTGAATTTTTCAGACTGGATTGTTTATTTATTTATTTATTTCGTTTCGTGAAGTTTGCAATAAAATAGATTATTTTTATAAAAATATAACTTAAAATACAAAATGAATACAATCATAGCGTGGTTAAGTGAAAAAGATTTAGAAGAAAATACAAGAAATGGAACTTAAGAGGCCATCAGAAAACGGCGAAATATAAGAGATTCATCTAACCCCTTGAAGTTAGATGATAAATTGTACGGATTTACTTTATTCTTAAGTTTGATTTTCTTTTCATTTATTTGTCTTTTGTAGCTTTGTTAAATATTTTTGATTATCCAGGCCAGCCTTTTTGGATTTACTTTCTGAAATTGATGGAAAACTTAAGCTGGGAATAAGAAAATCATCATGTGTACCGCGTTACAACTCTGTGCTCAAGCATCATGTCAGTTAAGTGTGGGAAATGATTTTTGAATTCGATTGGCTCAATCTACTGTATTCTTAATCTTAAAAGAAGTGCTTAGTGTAAAAGAAACACCATAGATTTTCAAAATATACGAAAGTAAAATACGTCAAACAAAAATGTATTCCCAGGAGTTATTGGGTGCATTGATGTCTTTTATCTGTTTTTTCATTGAAACTTGTTTCGCACTGCATTAAGAATAATAATTAAATATATTTTACTTATAAAAAAAACATTTTTTTTAAAATAAAACCACTCACATTCTGATCCCTGCACAATTTTTAACTTGTTGAATAGACCCCGTCGATCACAAAAATGCGTTCGACAACGAGCGATCGGATTTGCGATAATTGTCGAACGCAATCGACAACCACATTACCGATTTCACAATTTGTCGATCGTCTCGAACTTTAAATAATATAACTTGCAAAATGCTGGAATATTTACAAAGTGGCTTGTAATTTTGAAGATTTGTTTGCCTAGTTCCGGCTCTTTTCATAACAGGTCAATCAAGCTTTAATGCTAGGTTTCCACTTGTCATTGAAAGACGCAAATTGAAACACTTCGACAAGACAGGGAAAAGGCTAAGAAAGTAGTACTAGAGGGAAAGTGTAACCCTCCGTGTCTTGTCAAACTGTGTCTTTAAAAAAAAAGTACTGGAATTTGATGCATTGAACGCACAGAATCAATGGATCCTGAACAAACCTATGTCCTTCGCCAAATTTTCTTTGCTTGTGTATTTCTAAAGTATGAACATTTTCCTGTATCTAAACCGGGTTATTCACCTAAGGTGTGTAGGTCTGGACGAGACAATAAAAAAAATCGTAGGGGAGGGGCAATTTAAAAAAAAAACACTGGTACAAAATTTAACCCTGTGGCTGCGGCAGAAACAAGATTATACATTTCCGAATGGTTTAAATGTCCTGACTTCGAATCCGATTTCAGAATTGTTAGAATAGACCCCCCTTCCCATACCATTTTTTTTTGTTTGTCTCAACTAAACCTACAAGCTATAGGTTTTTTCATACCTTATGTGACCTGAAGTGAATCGCCCTGCATACATATTCAATGATGTAATTTTTTTAAGATTTGCGGAACTTACAGCGTAAATATTTAGAAATATTATTATAATAATAATAATAATTTAACTATATACCTGTAAAACCTCAGGTCTTTTAAATGCAGTGCACGGTACTAGTTAGAAGGAATAGAAGGAAAGGAAAGATTTTTGTTGGCACAGTGGATTGAGAATTAGATGTTAATTATCTCATGAAATTCCACGGGTGGCATCCAGTTGAAACTGGGGAATATAGAAAAGAATGCTGCCTAGACTGGGGCTCGAACCCACACGTCCAGTTTAGCAGTCAAACACTGTATCCACTGTGCCATTGCCACCCGAAATTTAATATTAATTTCTTTTTCCCAACGTTTCGAAGAAATTACACTCTTCGTGGTCACGGGATTAGAGAAATTAATAATGTTTCTTAATATTTACGCGGTAAGTTCCGAAAATCTTAAAAAAGTTACAATGTTAAATGTCTGCGGAAAGAAAAGTTTAAAATTTCATATTCAATGATGACCTTCCAATTAACAAAATCCATTTTCCAACAATTTTTTTTTAAAGGCGGCAAAATCCAGGCTCCCGTAGAAGAAGATAACAACGAAGGCGACGATAATGATGAAAGTACTGTTAAAACTGCCGCACAAAAGAAAAAGGAAAAGAAGGAGCGCCAAAAGAAAGAAGCCGCTTTGGCCAAGCAGAAAGAAATTGAAGGAAAATCTAAGCCCACCGCTGATCCTGAAACAGAGGTAATAAAAGAAGCATCCGTAGAAGCAGAACCAGAACCAAAACCAGAACCGGAACAACAGCTGGAAAAAGAAGAATCAGTAGCCGCTCAAGAAGAGAACGAAAACGAAAAATCCTCAAAGGATGATAAGAAAAAGAAGGGCAAAAAAGACAAGAAGGAGAAGAAGGTGGAAGAAGAGAAAAAAGATGACAAAAAGGGCAAAAGTGGAATGAGCAAATCTGTGGTGGCTGCCATGCAGGAACGACTCAAGAAAATCAAAGAAGAAGAAGAACGCATGGCTAGAGAGGAAGAAGAGCGAATTCGTTTGGAGGAAGAAAGGGAGACCCAACGTTTGGAAGCTATTCGCTTAGAGCAAGAGAAAAAAGAGAAGAAAAAACAGAAAGACGCTGAAAGAAAAGCCCGTTTAAAGGCCGAGGGTAAGTTGCTGACCAAAAAGCAGAAAGAAGACCGTGCCAGAGCTCAAGCTATGTTGGATGCGCTGAAAGCTCAAGGATTAGAAATTCCCGATCCAACTGAAAAACGCCCACGTCCTGGAACTCGTTATCGTCCATCTAAGAAGAAGGGACCAGCCCAGAAGCAGGAGGAAGAAAAGACTGAGGACAGCCAGTCGCAAAATGAGAGTTCCAAGGATAATACTCCTCAGCCAGAAGATGAGAAAAACTTAGAAGAGACTGTTAAGGAGTCCTGGGACGCAAGTGCCAGTGAGGAGGAAGAAGACGATTCGCAAGAGAAGTCCTCCGAGGCTGCACAGAAAGAGAAGGATGGCACAGAGAATGCTGCTCAGGAAAAAGATGACGAAGAGACAGATTCAGCCGGTGACGACTCCTCCGATGACTCTTCCGACGGTGATGATGATGATGGCAGTGATGGAAGTGAAGTAGACGACAAGCGCTACGATCCCAAATTAAAACGCGAACGTGCGATTACCCGAATGGAAAGACTTCGTGAGGAAGCAAACAAGCGTCGAACTACTGATGATCTACGTGCTGCGGTTGTATGTGTCCTGGGTCACGTAGATACCGGAAAAACCAAGATTCTCGATAAACTTCGACGAACTCATGTACAAGACTCTGAAGCCGGTGGAATCACCCAGCAAATTGGTGCCACAAACGTACCTATTGATGCCATCAAGGAACAAGCAAAGGTGGTTAAGGGTTCCAATGATTTTGAACATAAATTGCCAGGTCTTCTTATCATTGACACCCCCGGTCACGAGTCGTTTAGTAATCTTCGAAATCGTGGTTCTTCTTTGTGTGACATATCTATTCTGGTAGTGGATATCATGCACGGGCTGGAACCGCAGACCATTGAATCCATAAGTTTGCTTAAGAAGAAGAAGTGTCCATTCATTGTGGCTCTGAATAAAATCGATCGTCTGTATGATTGGCAAGTGATGCCACGCAAGGATATCCGCGATGTAATCAAAGGACAACAGGCCAATACTCAGGTTGAGTTTCAACAACGTACCAAGGAGGTAATTTTGCAGTTTGCCGAACAAGGTCTCAATGCAGCGCTCTTCTATGATAATCCAGATCCTCGCACATATGTGTCTCTGGTGCCAACAAGTGCAATAACTGGTGAAGGAATGGGCAATCTTCTTTTCCTCATTGTTGAATTCTGTCAGAATATGTTGGCCAAACGTCTCATGTACAGTGATGAGCTGCAAGCAACCGTGCTCGAAGTCAAAGCTATACCCGGTCTGGGAACGACTATCGATGCAATTTTGATTAATGGCAAGTTGAGAGAAGGGCAAACTATGATCCTTGCTGGAACAGATGGACCTATTACAACTCAAATTCGTTCGCTCCTCATGCCACAACCATTGAAAGAGTTAAGAGTTAAAAATGCCTACGTCGAGTACAAGGAGATTAAGGCTGCTCAGGGTGTTAAGATTGCAGCTAAAGATCTGGAGAAGGCAATCGCTGGTATAAATCTATTGATTGCCAATAAGCCAGATGAAGTTGAGATTTGCCAGTAAGTTTTTTTTTTTGTTAAAGTTTGTAGTTGTGGCGATTTAATTGAGAATTTATTTTTTGCCTTTAGGGAGGAAGTGGCAAAGGAACTCAAGAGTGCTTTGAGTCACATCAAACTTAGTACACCTGGTGTATTCGTTCAAGCATCGACTTTGGGATCTTTGGAAGCTCTGCTTGAGTTCTTAAGGACATCCAAAATTCCGGTAAGTCAATTTGATTGATTTGAACATTCATATGCAACAATTTTTTAATATTCAACAATTCCCAAAGAATTAAATTTAAATTATAAGTTCGTTAAGATGAGTGAAATAGTATTTTCAATGGATCCTCGTGGGTCGGTGGCCAAATTTTTGGCCAAAGTAAACCTAGTAAAAAGCAAATCACACGAAAAAATATAAAATAAGGACCATGACCATTCGAAGCACGTCCTAGGTACTTTTAAATAAAAATGTTTTGACAAATTGCTCAAGATTTTACTGACTTCATGATTTTCAAATTCTTTGTGTGTATTGCGAAACCAATAAAACATGTCAAATGGGACATATTTAGATAGTTTCAAAACATTGAAAGTTCCCTCATTTCGCGTTTTTAATCAAATCGGATAATGGAGATCGACTCATTCCTTAAGGCTTAATCGGGAGAAGAACAGAATTCCGAAATCAAAGATACCGAAAACCCAAAATCCCTTACCGAAAATCAACGGTATGAATTTCACCCAAGGGGTTATAGCTATCGTTGAAACTTATTGACTTACTATTATGAAGGATTTCATCAAGAGAGAGGTGGGAGCTAACTCATTCAAAAACCAGATCCGTGGAATTGCACATTTACTTCCATTTTGTAAAGATTGATATCGGTCGGTTGAAAGTTCTAAGGCTAACCCATTGGCGTTTCTAATAAAAAATAAAGGTAGTTATAGTACCAACCTTCTTAAGATATTCCTGTCAAATTTTACCTAAGTCAGACTCAAAATCCCTCATTCGTATTCATATTACATTCTGTGAAAGTTTCTTATACAGAAGAATCGTCATCAGCATTCATTTTCGTTGCATTTTGCTCCAAATCATAACTTTTGTTTGGGACACCTCTTGAGGTTGAGAATTGGTTTTATTAATAGCACATTAACAAGATTACACTTTGAATAATATAACCGAAAATTTACGGTGAGAACATAGGCGGGAAAAAAATTAAAATTGATTTTACTCAAATATTGTGTGGCCATACATTTAGAAACATAAACGAAAGATTACATTAAAAATCCTTGAAATACCATACTGTAAATATGAATAATATATTGTAGTGAAGACTTATCAAATAACAAACTTACAAATTATATTATCGATTGATTTTACACGCGTACTTTGGGTGGTCCAATCTAAAAAATTGGTTCTTGTATCCGCAAACCACTGCTTTACAGTCCGTGAAGGACATTTTGGATCGTTATCGTGCTGGAAAACAAATTTAATGGGGATGTTTTCAACTGGATAAGACTCCATAACACTTTCCATCTTGCTTATATAAACGTTCTGATCCACTCGACCGTTTTTTTCTTACTTATGGGCCAAACTGTGCCAAGAGAATGCGCTTAAAAAATTAAGTTTTATTCTGCACTCTTAACTATCTTCAGAAAGTGTTTTTGACCCAATTTCTTGAGGGTGTTTTACAGAACTATAAATAATTTTAATCCGGGTTTTGTTTTTTTCTTGTTTTTAGAAAGCAATTGTTTCATGGAGCATTGAATTTTTAAATTAAAAAACAGTACTTATACGTACAATTTTGAAAATGGTTTAAAATTTATTTTTTTAAATTTTAATTTTGAAAACTAAAGTTTTAAAAAACTGTTCATTAAAACAACTTTGTTCAAAAAGAAAATAAAAGTAGAGATTTCTGTCTTTAGTCAAAGATATAGCAAGGTATTGTCAGTGTTACCGTTGTTCTTAAATAAGTTATTTTTTTCCATCCCGCTTAAACAGGTGGAATAGGCCACCCATATTGACCACAGTTTGGTAAAATCGTCGGTTGGTTGGAAAGAGAGCCAACAACCAGGGTCCTATTTCACAGCTACTACATCAGCTACATCAACTTTTACAACAGCGTCCTACAGCGACAACATTTATATTTCAGTTACATTTGCCTGTTCCTGACATTCAACACTTCCAGTTGTATTTGTGGAACAGACATTTTTAACGGAAATATTACTGGTGTTGTCGTAGAATGGTGTTGTAAAAGTTGATGTAGCTGATGTAGTAGGGCCAGGAAGAAAACATAAAGAACATGTTTCATATAAAAAATGATGCATTTTGTTCCAATTTGTTCATCTTGGCTTGCGCGTTGAGGGGTAAGGTTGATAACAACGATGATTAAGAATTTTAAAAATTTAATGTATTCTGTTTAACTGAATCAAGTTTGATGTTCCAACTCTCAGTTCAAGCTTCTCAAAATCCAATTCAAAGACAAAAGGTGAACACAAAAAGAGTGTAGTACGTTATAACTTACCACTAAGTATTAAAAAATCACAATCTAAACAGGGTGTAAGTACTCACTAAGTTGTACAAACTTTATTGAATTTTGAGAAAATTAACTAAAAGACTGAACATTCAGTTAGTTATCACACCCTCTTAAGTTCATTTTAATGATTTTACGTTGACTATTTTGAAGATCTAGGAGGTAAAAGTAAGCGATTTTTCAAAAAAAAAAAAAAAAAACAGCGATGAAAGAAAATTTTAAATATTTGAAACATTTGTACACGAAGTGCAATAAAAATAACCTACTATCAATGTCTACACATTGTCTACATCTGCAGAAAACAGTAAAACTTGCAAAGAAAACTTTGGTACAGTTTGATCCCATTGAATTCACACTATGAAAGATTGAAAGAGTTGTATAAACTTATTTGTTTCGCATAATTTTGTTGAAAACCTGTATATACTCGAATATATGTACTCGATAATGTAACTTTAAAACCCCGAATTGAAGAAGCTCCAAAACCTACAAAATAAAGGATTTTTTGGAAATTTTGGTAAACAAAAATGAGATGTTTGGTTTTACTAGGTGACGCGCTTCCTGGATTCAAAGGATTTTAACTCCCTTTTTGGGTCTTCTGTATCTTTTACGCAATTCCTTTCGATATGCAGGCGCCTATTTCATTCTTTTAGTTTACATTACCATATGCAAATAGTTTTCATATCCAAACTTAGATTGTTTACCTAAAACTTTGTTAATAATAATTTCTGAGTTGCAAACTAAAATTTACCAATTGCATTATGGTATAAATTATGAAAACAAAACCATTTCGGGCTTTAACTTATGTTGCTGAAAAATTATAAATCTTACGTGTAAATTATAGAATTTGTACATTTCGGTATGTTATACAAATGTAATTCTTAACAAACTATGGTATGGGGTTAAAGCACTTAAAGATAACTTTGGTGTGAATACAGACTACAATTCGGCTAATAGGCTTTTTCGGCGGATTTTAAAATTTGTTTTTAAATCTAGATGCCTGGCAACCCTTCTTCAGACAAACAGACATTAGACCGCTTACACACAAGGAAACTGAGTTGCCGGCACTTTGGAGTTTGTAGGCGAGAAAGATAAGAAGATTAAGGGGAAGGAAAAAAAATTCCCGGTCAACGTTTGAAGAGATTTTTATCACATTCCTTATCACAATGTCCGTAATGTGCGTTCAGCCAACAGATTTTATATGGAAACAAACAAAAAACTCTGGCAATTTAGTTTCTTTGTGTGAAAGGTACAGCAACTGGTTTCCCTGTGCGAAAGGGGTCTTAATTGCTGGACCTAAATCGATTTGAGATTTTGCTGGGTCATGTGTCATGACGCTCCTCGTATTTTGCACAGTTCACTAAGTAGTTATCTAATTTGTGATTTGGCAACTGGCTATGCAATATGCATTTACAATATAAATCTTAAATAAAGCAAATTAGCCATACAAGGTCACAGAACTCATTCATCGTTTTCGATTTTGCAAGCAAATTACCTCACATACAATTTACCGTCATCGTCAGTCGTCGTAGTTTCATACAAACAGAAACAATAATTTGCGGTTAAGCATTTTATTCATTTTGACATCAGTACCAACCACTTTTTGTTTGTTGAATAAATAGCAACGAGCACATGTCAGTGTTTACAATCAACAATAATATAAACAAAGAATTAAATACATAAATCAAGACATTTTAAATTTTTAAAAATAAAAACAAAAACAGACACTCACAAGACCACAATGACCCCTTGCGACACCTTCTTGCTAAACAAAATCAAAGAATTCTTGCATATTTTTAGGAGACATGCTTTTTTTTCCTCCGAGTTGCGACACATTCAGCTCTCCTTCGATTCTAAAGTTTACATTCTGTAGAAACAATTAAGTTCTCTGCTCTTGTCGAGATGCAAAATGTGATCTCATATTCATGAATGAAAATTGTTCTTTAGCATTTTTTTTTCTCTCGGCTCGACTATAATCTTATGTAATCACTGTTTAGTCACCCGGTCTGGTGTATTTTTTTTGTTTTGTATTTTACATAAATGTGAACTTGAGTACTTCGAGAGACAGGAGGACAATGTTGTTTTTGTCGGTCGTTTTGGCTCGGCTGTTGTGTTCTTTGAAGCTAAACGAAGAGTCGAAGACATTTGCCAAGACCAAGACTGACATATGTGCGAATAGAAGACCTAAAACAAAACAATTCAAAAAAAAAGAACAACAAAACTGAATCTGAATAAAAAAAAAAGAAAAACAAAAGAAAAAATACTGAGGAATAAAAAGCCAGCAGAAGAAGTACGACCGGAAGTTGTGAAAAGTCTATTTCCGTAGTATGTATCTATTAATTCAAAGTCTTCTGCACTTTGTATCTGCTTTATATACACACAAAAATAATTTGAAGTGATTTCACTGATGGTAGCAGAAGTTTATTTTAAAATGCATATGCAGGAGCTTTGTTTAATATTTTTTTTTTATATTTCTGGGATACTATTTCTGAGATACTGTTTTTCAGTTAAGAAGGTGCTTCAAGAGGCAAGTTGTGTACTTACAAGAAAACAGAAACTATCTTATCTCTGTCATAAGGGCTAGTTCAAACAACTTAAGTGTATACTTTATTGTTTTAAAGTATAAACTGTATACACCAACACCTAAACTTAATTTAATACTTCTAAACAGTTTCGAATGTGTTTTCCCTACTATTAATGTGTGTTGTGTGATCGTGTTTTTTCATAAGCCAGACACCGGCCGGTCGGTCGAATGATGTAGGTTCAGCTTCAGACCTCTTACTGCGCGAAATTCCTATAGACTCGTGGGTGGTGCAGCAGCAGCAGCAGCTACATGCATACCTATAGTGCTCGAACTCGATCTAGAAACGCCAACCACACAACACCTTCGCTTATAAATATTTTGTTTGGCTATTTTTTTCAACGTATGTAGGTATGTATCTAGTTCGTTCATTTATTCATTCATTCATAGCTTTGCTGAGGTGGCGGCTGATGCTGAATGGTGTGTTGATTCTTTTTTTTTGTTTTTGTCAGCCTCTACTGCCTTTTCAGCTTTTGCTATAAGAGCTTCTTTTTTGCCATGAATGAAGAATACGAATGCCAATGAATGAAATGTATCTATTTTATCAAGTAGCATTATCAAGTAGCATAGCAGTTATTTCACCATATATGTATATGAAATAGTTTGAGTCCCCAACATGATGGTGATGGGGCGTACATGTGAAAGCTTATAAAGTTGTCTTTGGTTGTTGGACACGGAATATTTGATGGCTGTTGTATAGGCTGGTGGTGTGAATAATTATTTTTTTTATTGAAAGAAATATTTGAATGAAATTCAGCCAATGTGGGAAATATTACTGGAATTCTAAGTAAACAAAAAAAAAAAAAAAAAAAAAAAACAGTAATAATGTAGGTAGGTACAAAGGGATTAGCAGATGATTTCTATTAAAATAAATTTAATTTTCTTTAAATTAGATCATTCTTAGAATATTTCCCTTAGAGGTTTTCAAATTGTTTAACTTGTTTGGTTTAGAAATTTGATGTTTGGAAATAGTTAGGTTATATGTATATGAGTGTTTTTTATAAACAAATTCTAGAGGAGAGTACGATAACTTAGGCGCCAATAATTGATAACTGTTTTGTATAGAACAGTTCAATACAAGCCTTTTTTAATATAGAAGGGGGGGTCTATCTCCCTCTCATTTGGGCGGGAGGGGCAATTTTATAAAAAGGTACTAAGAATGAAAAAATATTCAAAAATAACGGTAATACTTACAATTAAATTTTATACCTTGTTCCAAAGTCAACTCTTTTTACTATTAGCTGGTTTTTAAATTAAGTGAAATCTATGCACAGTTTCGAAACAAACGGGTTTAAAACTCAAAATTTGGGGAAAAAAAGATAAAAAAAAAATGTTTTAGGTGTAATTTTTCAAAACAGTAAAATCATATATATTATTTCTGTTGGCAAACTCCTTTTTTCTCATTTCTAAAATAGTCATATCCACTAAAATAGGTATCACTGAATAGGAATTTACACATACTCATGACATTGCACAAAAACTTTATGTTATACCACACTATTTTCTATAAATTTCAGAAATTTAAAATAATTCAATAAATGAAAAATTTGACATAAAGAATACCTCACTTTTAACCCATTGAATGAGTGAAGAGAAAAATATGTATTACTTCTTTTTTTCGCTACACCTTGAGTGAGTAGGAGAGAAACATTATTTAGCTACACCATGCATGAATGAAAGAAACATATTTATTACTTTTGTAATGTATAATCCTCTTTTTTCGCTTGCACATTGAGTGAGTGGTGGAGATGGAGAAACATATTTGTTACGTACTTCTGTTGTTTGTAATCTTTTTTTTCATTATAAAAAGCCGAATGCATTTGTTAGGTATCACCTAGATTGCATGAATGAAAGAAACATATTTTTTAATGCTTTAATTTAAAATCTTAGAAGAAGAAATAGAGCAACGGGCATATCGAGGAAAAAGTGAGGCTTTCTTCAAAACAGTGTGAGTTACACAAACACAAATGCATTCACACAGGGTCGGAATGCAGTGAGATAGCTAAATGCTGGGGCCCAAAAGAATTTTTAGCTGTGTTTTTGAGAGATGTATTTTTGAGATTTAAGTTTAATAGTAAAAAAAGCTTATTATATGTACTAAAAAAGTGAATTAAATGTAAATATAGTGAAAACATGCAATACCTTATAAATAAAATAATATATAACATATGCGGTCCTGCGTTAAATCCTGAAAAAACATTATGTGGAATATGAGACACAATCAGCCCGTGAGGTGCAAAAATTGTAAACTCCTTATTATAGGTGTTTTTACACGATTTAACGCATATTTTTTTAAATAAAGTATTTGCAAATAGAGTGAATATTTGCAAATACTTTATTATCACTTTATTATTTTATTTCACTTTATTATTTAGTGTTTTCACTTATTTAACATTATTGCAAAACTCAAATCCACAAAAAAAAGAATGTTGAAAAAAATACAAAATTAAAATAAAATGTCTGTTTGGTAACTTTTTGTTTCAACAAATTTCCCAAAAATGATTTTTTTTTTCTATGTGTTTTGACAGCAAATTGTGAAATTTTGTAAAAAAATTTGTGCAAATTCGATAGAAAATTCAAACGATATGAAGACATTTCTAAATACAGCTGCTTTTGGTTATATATTATTTTTTTTTCTTCTGAAATTCGTTGCTCTAATTAATTCTTCAAAGTGAAAACTAAATGATTTTATATCTTCTAGTTTTTGAGGAAATTAAAAATTACCAAACCTACTTTTTATTTTATTTTTATTTTTTAATTATTTTTCTTTGTGGATTATGAAAAATTGTTCTTTTTATAATAGGTATAGTACAGTAAGTTATGTAATGATCTTTCGTTGGTCGAAACTAAATCCTCAAATGATCAAAAAAATTCCTAAGTTAAGGATAAAGCAGTGGATGTTTAGCCGCCATTGTTAAAAAAAAAACACTTTATTCTCACAAAGGCTGATTAAAGAATGACCTTTGTTTATATTAACTCTTGTTAAACATAATGTGCATGCAAAAAAAAAATAACGGGACAAATTGTAAAGCTTGTGCGGTTTTTTTTTCTATGATCTATTATGTACATTCCGTAACACTTGAATGGTCTCCCACAAGATTTAAATTGTGTTTTGTATATTTTAAGTTTTAAAATTTTGAAACTTTGCCAGTTATTCAAATTGGACGAGGAGTGTGATTGCTTGGAGGTTTTTGGAAAATTTGTAATCCATAAGAAACTGTGCTTATACCCAAACTTGCACCCACCCCAAATCCTATACTGGACTAAGCAGGGGGGTTGCAGGGGGCAGCATGCCCCCCCTTCCCTATCATGCTGTTTATGCACTAGGACAATGAAAATACAAAAAAATTGGAAGAATTAATACAGCGCTGTCTAAAAAAGTAAGACCAAGTAAATTTACTGAAACTAAAAGAATTATAAAAAAGTAGGTTTGGTAATTTTCAATTTACTCAAAAACTAGAAGGTATAAAATCATCTAGTTTTCATTTTTTAATGAAAAATTAATTATTGCAACGAATTCCGGAAAAAAAATAATATATAATTTTACTGTTTTGAAAAATTACACTTAAAACTTTTTTTTATGATTTTTTTTTCCCACATTTTGAGTGAAAAGCCTTTTTTTTTCGAAACTATGCGTAGATTTGAGTTGATTTAAAAACTAGCTTATAGAACAAAGTATTGGCGTCAAAATAAGGTATAAAACTTAATTGTAAGTATTACCGTTATTCTTTAATATTTTTTTTTTCATTTTTATTGCCTTTTTTATAAAATTGCCCCTCCCGCCCAAACGGGGGGAATAAGACCCCCCTCCCATAGTAAAAAAATGCTTTTATTGGGCTGTTCTACAAAAAAACGTTATTATTTCCTGGCACCTAAGTTATGGTACTCGTGAAAAATTCTTTATACTACTGAAATAAATCAGCCAAGTAGATATACAGGGTGCCCCGTAAAGAATGGATAGTCCTGAAACGCCTCATAGTAGACTTTATGGCCGTCCTGAAAACTGACACAAAAAAGTTCTATCCCAACCACAAGAAAAGATACATGCATGTTTTTGTTCAGTGCATTATTTTTTGCCTTACTTTACATTTTTGAATACCACAACTACAAGTGAATAAATTCCACCGTTTTTTTTCGTAGCAATATTTAACATTATTTGTGCCAAAACATTAATAGAAGAAAACTATAATAACTGTTGGACTTCTTGAAGAAAAAAATTATTTAACTTTGATTTTCAATGCAAAATGTGAAAGAAAATAATTTTTGAAAAAGTTAAATCATCTCCGGTATAAAAAAAATGCATGAATACCCAAGTGGCCAACCATTTTAAAAATATGCGCGTTAAATGCGAATTTCAAATTAGTATAGCTTGTTATTGTATCTAGAGTCAAAAGCAAGTTATTGGTAAAAATCTGCACTACTAGAGATAATTTAACAAAAACAAAAGTTTTAAAAATTAACACAGTAAACATGAAAATAATGCCATGCGTTGAACATGGTAGATTTTTGATTGATTGCCTGTTTTTATGATGTTGTCCTAATGATAAATCCAAGCTTTTAACTTCTAGGGCCGTGTGCAACATTACTAAAAAATGTCACTTTACTTTACTTTTGATGGCGCTCACAGCCCAGGATGGGCTTCGGCCTCAACTAACAAGCCCCTCCAGCCAGCTCTGTCCCTAGCTAGCCGCTTCCAGTTGCGCACACCGAGTGCTTTGATGTCGTCATTCACTTGATTGCGCCACCTGTTACGGGTTCTTCCTCTGCTGCGTACCCCATCGGGGTTGGATTCGAAGACTCGTCGGGCAGGTGCGTTGCTATCCATACGCTCCACGTGCCCCAGCCATCTAAGCCGCTGTATTTTCAGCTTTTTGACCAGGTCAACGTCGCTGTATAGCCCGTATAGCTCGTCGTTGAATCTTCTCCTCCATACTCCTTCGATACACACCGGACCGAAAATCACACGAAGAATCTTCCTCTCAAAGCACCCTAGCAGATTTTTATCCGAATCTTTCAGTGTCCATGCTTCTGACCCATAAAGCAGGACCGGGATGATTAGGGTTTTGTATAAAGTCTCCTTGGTTCTCTGAGAGAGGGCCTTACTACTTAAATGCCTTCTTAGACCGAAGAAACAGCGGTTGGCAAGAGTAATTCTTCGCTTGATCTCTGCACTGATGTCATTCTGCGATGTAATAGTGGAGCCCAGGTAGACAAAGTCCTTGACAACTTCGAAGTTATATCTGTCCATCGTGATATTTTGCCCGAGTCGACGATGTTGAGATTCCTCTCTCGATGACAGCATATACTTCGTCTTGTCCTCATTAACCGCCAATCCCATTCTAGCCGCCTCCGATTCAATGCTCGCAAATGCCCCTGCCACAGCTCGCTTCGTTCTGCCGACAATGTCTATGTCATCCGCATATGCAAGCAATTGAACGGACTTTTGATAGATTGTACCGCTGGTGTTGACATGTGCGTTGCGTACAATGGCTTCAAGAACGATGTTGAATAGGTTGCATGATAACGCGTCGCCTTGCCTCAATCCTTTCTCAACATCAAAGGAATCGGTGGTGTTCTTACCAATTTTGACGGAGCAGCGAGATTTCTCCATCGTCATCCTGCACAAGCGGACGAGTTTGGCAGGGATGCCGAGACTCGACATGGCTCTGTATAATTCGTCCCTTTTCACGCTATCATACGCGACTTTAAAATCGATAAAAAGGTGGTGTGTATCGATCTGGAATTCCCGGGATTTTTCTAAAATCTGTCGGAGTGTGAACATTTGATCGACGGTTGACTTGCCTGGCCTAAAACCGCACTGATAAGGGCCGATCAGATCGTTGACAAAAGGTTTTAAGCGGTCACACAGGATGGCCGACAAGATTTTATAAGCGACGTTTAGGAGACTAATTCCTCTGTAGTTGGTACATTTCAGAACATCTCCCTTTTTATGGATGGGGCACACTATACCGAGGTTCCATTCATCGGGCATACTTTCCTCCGACCAAATTTTGCAGATGAGCTGGTGTATGCTCCTAGCCAATTCATCTCCCGCTGATTTAAATAGTTCGGCTTGTAAGCCATCCGCACCTGCAGCCTTGTACGACTTAAGTTTGGATATCGCCAGCCGAACTTAGGTTAGGTCGGGTGGACGGAACTCTTGGCCATCATCGTCCAAGTTGAATGGAGCGTTCTGCCTATTAGCGGCATCTTGGCTGTCTTCGCCATTAAGCAGTCTAGAGAAGTGTTCTTTCCAGATCCTCAGCACTGACTGTGTGTCTACTACCATATTCCCACTCTCATCTCGGCAGGCTTCCGTTCTAGCCTTGAATCCTTGGGTGGATCGCTTCACCCTCTGATAAAATTTTCGAACATCTCCCCTACCGCTACAACCCTCAATAGACTCTACCGCCCGCTTCTCGTGCTCTCTCTTTTTCCTCCTGAGAAGTCGGCGTTCCTCTTTTCGTTTCAGCCCGTAGAGCTCCCGGGCCACTCTCTCAGCAGCTCTTGTTCGAGTCTGCAGCATTGCCTGGTAGGCCTCGTCCTTAGCTGCATGCGCTAGCCGGCACTCCTCATCGAACCAGGGGTTTCGTTGTATTCGCCTAGTGAAACCCAGCACATCAGAGGCGGCACTTCTAATGGCTTGTTGACAGTGTTCCCACTGGTCCTCTGCACTTGATGCTGGTAGCGGACCTCCTGAGAGATTAAGAGTTACGTGGTCTGCAAAAGTTCTGGCAGTCTCTTGCGATTTAAGCTTCTCGACATCGAATCTTTTCACAGCATCTGCTCTGCGTTGTCGCGTCATGGATATCCGCATACGTAGTCTAGCTACCACCAGGTAGTGATCCGAGTCAATGTTGGCCCCTCGGAACGTTCGGACGTCCAAGATACTGGAAGCATGTCTCGCGTCTATCGCAACGTGGTCGATTTGGTTGACGGTTACTTGATCACGCGACCGCCAAGTCCCCTTGTGTATATTGAGGTGTGGGAAGTAGGTGCTTGAGATGATGACATTTCGCCCCGCCGCAAAGTCTGCCAGCCTGTGTCCGTTGCCGGAAGTTTCGTCGTGTAGGCTGTGTCCTCCGACTATCGAACCAAAGATGCCCTCCTTTCCGAATCTTGCGTTGAAGTCACCAAGAATGATCTTCACGTCGTACTTCGGGCACATATCATACGTTGTCTCCAAGAGATCGTAGAATGCTTCTTTGGTTGAGTCTTCTCTCCTTTCATGGGGGGCGTGAACACAAATCAGCGAAATGTTCTTAAATTTGCCTTTGATGCGGATTGTGACCAGGCGCTCGCTTACACTTCGGAAGCCCAAGACTTCTTGCCTAAGTCTTCCCCTTATCACAAAACCACAACCCAAGAGCCGCTGACCCTGTTCCTTCAAGCACCCGCCGTAGTAGATGTCACACGTTTTCAGTCTCCGTATGCCCTCTCCATCCCATCGCACTTCCTGGATGGCTGTTACGTCAGCCTTTAGCCTGTCCAGGTTCTCCACTAATTGTTCGGCTGCACGTGTTCTGTATAAGGACAGGACGTTCCACGTGCAGATCCGAAATTCATTGTCCTTGTTTCGTTTGCTGGGGTCGTCAACTTTAAAATCATCCATATCCGAGGCTTGTTGTTGTTTCGGAACAACTTTTTTTTACGTGGTAGGGAAGTTACCCCGACGCACAACCCCCGACCCGGAGGACCAGACCCTTCGTATAACTCCAAGGGTAGGGAGCCGGATAAACCGCTCCTTATAGGCCTGAGCTACGAATATGTCGTAGTAGCCCATATAAGGTGTTCACTAAGTAGTTCAACCTAACTGGAACTGTAGACGCCACCGTTGATTCCATCTAGAGAATTCGTCCGCTGCCGCCTCGATGAAAGGAGAAGTGCCTTAGTGGGAACACTCCTCCCCCCCTCTCTCGTTGGCTGTCCCCAACAGCTTTCCACGGGGATTTAAACCCCGTCTCCAGCTGAGGTACTAGACACCCGATGTTCACCACGTGGAGGTGAGAGTAGGAGTTGGTAGACAGAGGTGGATTTTGAGAAAAACCTGTGGACGCTTGTGTCCTCTTGAATGCACATAACTACCCTTTTGAACATCCTAAAAAATGTCAACAAAGTGCAAAAAACGGTTGAATTTTCGAGGTTGTTTTGAGTTATACCTCTTTAATCAAATATTTTGTTGTTTGCAATTATAGTTTATTTGTTATTATTTCCTAAAAAATAATCTCAGCCAACTTTCAATTGTCCTTGGCCACTTAGTTAAAAAAAAAAACAAATAAGCATTTTGTATTTAATTGCAGACTTTTACCAATAACTTGCTATTGACTCTAGATACAATAACAAGTTATACCAATTTGAAATCCGCATATAACGCGCATATTTTTAAAATGGTTGGCCACTTAGGTATTCATGCATTTTTTTATACCAGAGATGCTTTAACTTATTCAAAAATTATTTTCTTTCACATTTTGCAATAAAAATCAAAGTTAAATAATTTTTTTCTTCAAGAAGTCCAACAGTTATTATAGTTTTCTTCTATTTATGTTTTGGCACAAATAATGTTAAATATTGCTACGAAAAAAAACGGTGGAATTCATTCACTTGTAGTCGTGGTATTCAAAAATGTAAAGTAAGACAAAAATGAATGCACTGAACAAAAAAATGCATGTATCTTTTCTTGTGGTTGGGATAGAACTTTTTTTATCAGTTTTCAGGACGGCCATAAAGTTTACTATGAGGCATTTCAGGGTTATCCATTCTTTACTGGGCACCCTGTATACAAAAACCTTTGCGTAAGAAGTGAGCCGTAAAAAGTTATGACAATGAGATATAATAGTACGCCAAGTTCTAAGTTTATTAATGTTAAAAATCAAATATTTTAAGTAGAGTAATAAGGAAGAACCTCAAAATTATCAGAGAAATCCGTTATTTAATGATAACTGATCTGAATTCAGTTCGTTTCGCAACTAAATAATCTTTACGTGGCCGGGAAGTCACCCCGACGGCACAGCCCCCAACTTGGAGGAGAGATCCTTAGCATAACTCCAAAGACGGGGAGCCGGATTAACCGCTCATTATAAGCCTAACCTCTGAATATGTCGAAGTAGCATGTATAAAGTGTTCACTAAGTAGTTCAGCCTGACTTGAACTTTAGACGCCACCGTTGATTCCATCTGGGGAATTCGTCCGCTGCCGCTTTGATGAAAGGAGAAGTACATTAGTGGGAACACTACCCCCCCCCCCTCCGTCTCTTGTTGGCTGTCCCCAACAGCTTTCCATAGGGATTAAAACCCCATCTCCAGCTGAGGTACTAGACACCCGATGTTCACCACTTGGAGGTGAGAGTAGGAGTTGGTACACAGAGGTGTGTTTTGCGAAAAACCTGTGGACGCCTGTATCCTCTTGAATGCACATAACTACCCTTTGAACATCAATGTCGTTAACTAAACAAAATAAAAAAAATCAAATTTTTCAAGATGGCGGTATTTTCTTTCCGGTACCTACGACCTTAAAAACTCTTCTTTTTTCTTAAAGAAAGAATTTTTCTAAAGACAACCCGAACAAATAAATTCCCATTTGTTGACTAAATGTACTACATCACAATGTTTTGAACCGATTTTCTCCAAATCTATCAATTGGACGAAAAACAATGTTTTGAACCGATTTTCTCCAAATCTATCAATTGGACGAAAAAAAGTGTTTTAATCTTTTTTGTGTAGAATTAGATGAGCAACAATGTGCACCTACAACTTTTTTTCAAAAGAACCAATATTTTTCGAGTAATTTGGAAGAAACTGAATTGTTCTTCCCCCCTAACATATGTATTTTGATTCACTCTAAATTAAGGGTACTTTTTTGGAAGTGTTAAGTACGTAAAAATTAGGCCTCTACTAGAATTTAGCTTTGTCAGAAGTCAGAACACTTTTTATCTAATTTTTCTAGACTTAATGTGTGGATATGCAGTCAAAAGAAATACGATTTTTTTAGTCATAAATATTACAAATATAACATGTTAAAAAAACCGAATTAAATAAAAAAAAGTGTGGCTTATCATAAGCCCTTCAATACTGTTTAAAACTAAACTAAGCAACAATCTGAAGAACACACATCAATAAACAAGGTGCAATGTTGCGCTACCTATTCCCCGTTTTTTTTTCTTTACCGTGTCGTTACTCCCACCAACCCATCATATACCAAAAAGCAAGCAAACTAATTAAAATTCATTAAGAACAATCTAAAATCAATATTCTTATCGCAGGAAGCACAGCCAACACAACTAGCGTTTGTGTAAACTGACTGTGTAACCAATTTCCAGTTCCTGTTTACTTATATTTGACTTCCATTCACAATTAGCTTGATGATGTTCGCAACAGAGTAACCCGTTGTACTTAAAGTGCGCAAACAAAACCCTAGTGCGATACTAAAAAAAAAAATTATTTTATCGTTGCGTTGTGTAAATAAAACATATGTATATAGCAAAAAAAAAATCAACAAAGAAACTTCTATATAAACAATCGTAATAGAAGATACGAAAAATGCGTTTATAGTTAAGGTATGCTGTTCTACCTACCTACGTAAATATTGATTCTCCATCAACTTATCATTATTATTAGGTCATCAATCGCTTGCTACTATACTTACTACATAGTTTCATTCATTCAGTAGTTTATATTTTTAAAGTCAAGTTATAGACTCGTAGAAGAAATCGAATTTACATTCATATTAGTCCAATCAAATTAGCAAAAATATCTACAAAAATTCAGGAGGAGAATTTTATTGTTTTATGTTAAAGAGTACGTCTTGGCGATTCTAAAACCACAATTTTCCAATAAAAAACCCTCTACGTCGTTCGCCATTTTGAAAAAAAGGTGTTTAAAACAAAAGTGTTCACTCAATTTTCTCAACCAATATTAGTCGTAGAGTAGTTATTTTTGTTTACTTTTGTAGGTTAACATGTTCTCTACAATTTTTGTATTAAGAAATGTTTGATAGCTCCTTCCTATAAAAAGATATTGTTGAAAAACGACAAAATTTTCGATTTTAAAAATGGTTTTATAGCAGTATAGTAACTAATTTTTGCCACGTAACTGATAAATATTTAGAAAGTACAAGCACAATTTGCGGCGCTTTAACTCCTTAACAAAAATCTTGTATGCAAAAAAGAAGAAACCTGAGACAAGCATTTACACACGGTGGTTCATTTTTGATTTTGCACTGCCGATCACTGTGCATATTTAAAAAAAAAAATTAAATCTTAAAACTAAAAACAAAAATTTGTGATATTTAATTTTCAAACTAATTGTTTGACTGTAGAGAAAAGTTTCTTTCAATTTCTAGTGTCAATATGAGTTTGAGTTTTTGGTCGAATTTCGACCAGTCGGCGGTATAGTAGTTAATTATTATTGCCTTTCACATTTTTTACTGTTTACTCTAATTACCTAATTTTATAATATATTTATCGGTTAGTTCATTTTCTGAGCCCATCCTCTCAATATTTACCTCATTTCACCCTTTTAAAAGCTGGTTTTTGGGTACTTGGTACTTCATATATCTTAATAATACCATTAAAGCACAAACCGATTTTGCAAGTAGGAATATTCCGGATTTTTTTGGTCAACTGCATTGAGTGTTGGTTTGTGAGATAAAAATGAACAAATCAAATGTTTGTAATTTTTCGCCATTTTTATTAAACAATTGTATCATTTTAAATAAAAAACATGGTAAATTATCCATTGAAACAAAAAATAATAGTCAAAAATTAAAGTTGATTCAGAATTTTAATGTGACAAACTAACCGGATTTTATCTTGTACAATTAATTATGATTTTGTATTTAATATTTTGTCCAGTAACCCCTTATTTTTATCACAGCTCGACATCGACGAGGCATTGACTGAATTAAATTTTCGAAAATAGAAGCAGGAATATTCTCCCATTAATTTTTCAAGGCTGCAAAAAGAAAAGTTGTTGACGTGTGCTTTTTTTTCCCAGCCCGCCTTTTTAATATGGCCCACAAGTTTTCAATTGGGTTTAGATCGGCGGTTTGATACGGCCATTCTAAAACACGAATATTTTTAGTCGCAAACCACTCATTAAGCAGCTTTGAAGAATGTTTGGGGTCATTATCCTGCTGAAAAACCCAATGCAAAGGCATTTTTTCCTCTGCATAGGGAAGCATTACTGACTCCAAAATGTCCTTATATTGAAAACGGTCCATAATTCCTGTGATTTGGTGTTTTTGACCGCAGCCTGCGCCTGAAAAACAGCCCCAAACCATCACCGAGGCTCCACCGTGCTTAACTGTAGGGAGTACATTTGCAGGCTTTAATCGCGTACCTTTTGAGCGCCTTACTGTCCTTGCACCATCGGAGTAAAACAAGTTGAATTTGCTTTCATCACTGAAAAGCACGCTCCTCCATTTGCTTAAAGAACAGTTAAGATGATTTCTTGCAAATTCAACCCTGAGTTAAATATTTTGATTAGGAATTTAAAGTCTTTTCCAAACACCTTTCATGGCTTACCCTTTTCTACGATGTTAAGCAATAAGAAGAGGTTTCTTCGCTGGTCGAAATGCAAAAAGACCGAAATCTCTTAAACACTTCCTTATCGTACTTGGCCCTATAGGTAGATTTAGTTCATCACAAATAATCTTTGAAGTTGCAAAAGGGTCTTAAAGCACAAAATTCTTTATGCGCCTATCAGTTTGAACAGTTGTTTTACGAGGGCGTCCACCAAAATGATCTGCTTCTACTGATTTCCCGGTTCTAAATTTTGTAAAGATGTCACAAACCGTTGACGTTGGAATTTGCAATATTTCAGATATTAAATTTTGTTTTGTACCGGCTTGGAACTTTTCTATTACCTTGTATCGAATCGCGTTGCTGTAACGTGTTTTAGCCATTTTCTGCACTATATAATTTCAACTAACACAGCTCTCAACTTGTAAAGTCTGTTTAATCTACGGCGTGAGTCAAAAGACTCGAAAAAACCGCTACTTTAACATCGATACTCGCAATCTCCCTGCAATCCGGTTAGTTTTGCACAGGCATGTTATTGAATTACTTTATAAAATATTTTTTTTTTTATTGTTCTTGTCATCGTAGCATTATATTTTTAAGGTTATTATTAAATTGTCTCATACCCTTTACAAATTATGGAAAACCTATGGAAAGTTATAAGTTTTCTACTTGATATTAAGAAAAACATTATACTGAGGAAAAATCCGGAATGTTTTTGGCAGCACTGTATGTACATATTAGGGTGGCGCTTATTTTGGAAAAGTTGGAATTTCTTTCGGCCCCCCCCCTTAAAGTAATCAAGGTAGAAAAATAAAAATCTGTGCAAAATTTTGTTGAAATCGGTCGAGGTTGACGTTAACATGTGGCACCGAGCAGTTGACAGTTCCCATACAAAATACATGGAGATAGATAGATAGATAGATAGATAGATAAGATTTATTGTTATTTTTCTTGTTTATATTACAAAATCAGTTTACAAAAATCGATAAGCATGGCTTTGCCGTCTGCCTGATTGACATTAATTTAAACAATTAATAACAAGTAAGTTTCCATATTTCAAGAATAAATATAGGAAAAATAGGAAAATTTTAAATATTAAAATATAATTTTTTTTTTTTTTTGTTTGTTACATACATTATGTTAAAAATCTTCATTTACAATTTGATTTCGATACTTTATTGCTGCTTTATAGAAATAAAAAAGTTTTTTATGTCGTTTTCACAATTAAGATGTTTAAAAACTTCTTCTTCTGACATGGTGTCTCTTCCAAGGAAATTTCTTCGGAATTCTTTTAGAAAAGGACATCTACCAATGAAATGCTTAACATCTTCCCTCTCCGATAGGTTGCAGAGACTGCAATAAATTGGTAAATCAGGACGATGCCGGATATAATTAAGCCGTAAAAGCTCTCCTCTCATTTTGAAAATCGACGAAATCATTTCAAAAGTGTTTTCATTGTGAAAATAATTCCTTTCGCACAAATTATGGTTTAGTTCACTATATATTGCTCTATGTACAGATGACGAAGCTGAATTTAAACAATCAGCTCTGCATTGTTCATCTACTTTTGATATAAGATTGTAGAGTACCTCTTTGCTGTATCTTCCATTTTCATGCATAAAATTGAACTCCAATCCGCAGTACGTTGCTAGCTCCTCCAATTT